>CM045987.1:119390748-119990748 GCA_025175895.1 Wurfbainia villosa | reverse complement strand
GCGAGTTTCACATCTCATGACTCGTGCCTTGAGTCGGTGAAGGATAGCTTTGCGGAAGCCGTGCGCTTGGAGCATCCGAGGGACCGCCGGACGAGAAGCTTGGAGTGAAGCCGGAGGAAGTAGACTTCCAGGCAAGAGACGCGAAGGAGCATTACAGAGCCATGCACTGATCTTTGCCGAGGCGTGGCGCGAAGAGAGAGAAGGCGAGGACTCAGAGATGAGTGGCGATTGTAACCCGGGTATCATTGTTGGATTATGGCGTGCGATCATCGTCGTGGCGATCATTGCCGACCATCGATCATTCTTGAAGGCGGATCGATTTGGTCAATACAAGGTTTTAGGCAGAACCGTCAGAAATGCCGTAGGCGATCGTGATGAGGTCCATCGATCGATTGCCAAGAGTTCCGTTGACTACTGGCAGTCGGGATCCGACGCGTGTTCGGAGGCCATTAGTAGTGATGACGATCGCCCAAGGGGCGGTGAGTGGCGCTAACGGGAATAAATCAGCCCTCTCTATAAAAAGAGAGGGTGTAAGCCTTTGAGAGGCTAATGCTTATGCTCTAAGTGATCTTCCTAGTGCCCCACAAGCTCTAAACTCTTCTTACTTGTTTTTACTCCATTCTATTTGTAAGAAGAGTGATCTTGATTGTAAAGGTTACCTCCACCTAGCTTGGTGCAAAGGAGAGACCAATAGTGATTGGCTTTGGAGGAGTGATTCACCTTGGACGAATCGGGATCATGGATTAGCGGCGTAGCCATGAACCACGTTACATTCTTTGTTAGCGATTGTTTTCTCATATTTCTATTTGTTTGTCTTTATTAGTCTTCCGCTTGCGCTAATTAGTTTTGTAGACGAGCAAATACCGGCATCCAAACGAAAAGGGCTATTCACCCCCTCTAGCCGACCGTACCGATCCCCTACAAGTGGTATCAGAGCCAAGGAAAGCTTGTCGAGGACTAACCGCCACAACAAGCAAATTTTCAAAATGGCCGGCTCAAACATCCACCCACCGAAGTTCGACGGCGAATTCTCTTGGTGGAAAAAGAGAATGGAGGTATTCTTCGAGACCGATTTTGATATCATGCTTATAATGGAAAATGGTTTCGAGTTGCCTAGGGATGAAAGAGGTGACCCAATTGAAAAATCACGTTGGACTAAGAAGCAAAGAGAGGAGCACCTTGCAAACTCAAAGGCAAAACATCATCTTCTCAATGTGCTCCCTCAACAAGAGATCAACCGGATCGGAGAGTGTGCTAGCGCCAAAGAGATGTGGGAAAAGCTTGTAGAACTCCATGAAGGCACATCCGAGGCCAAGCTAGCTAGGAGAGACCTCCTCCGCTCCCAACTATCAAACATCAAATTAGAAAAGGGAGAAAAGGTAACTTCATTGCATTCTAGGTTTAAAGAAATATTAATTGGGCTAACAAGTGTAGGTGAGAAGCTATCAAACCGGGATATGGTAATGAAGGCCATAGATGCCTTTCCCCGGTCCTCAAAATGGAGCTCCATGGTGGACTCATTTTACATCTCCAAGAACTTGGAAGTAAGTACCTTGGAGGAATTTTTCTCAACAATGGAGCTTCACGAAACTAGGCTTGAAGGAATACAAGAAGAACCTAGAATTCAACCCTCAAGAGGAGTAGCATTGATAGCGAACAAGGGGAAGAAGAAGATGGAAATTCCCTCCTCCTCCGATGACGAAGCGTCTTCCTCCTCCTCCTTGGATAGCACCGAAGAAGCCTATATGGTAAGGAAGGTAAGACGTGCATTTAAGAATTTTAGATTTAATAAATCTAATGATAGGAATAGAAGACCAAGGGGGAAGGTCATATGCTACAATTGCCAAGGAGAGGGGCACATAAGGGATAATTGTCCCCTCCTAAACAAAAGCAAAGAAGAAAAGAAAAAGAAGGAAGAAAAGAAGAAGAAAAAGGGGAGCAAGAAGAAAAAGGAAGAGGAGAAGAAGACAAAGGAAAAAGGAAAGGCCAAAGCTCTCAAGGCAAGGACTTGGGATGACCCATCCTCATCCTCCTCATCATCATCGGATGAGGAGAATGCCTTTGTCACCAATTTGGCCTTGATGGCCTTTGATGACTTGGATTGCTCTTCATCCGAAAATGAAAGATCAAGCTCAAGTGGGGAGAGCTCAAATGAAGGGGGAGCTTCTACATCCTCATCATCCGAAGAAGAAGAGGACATGGAAACTATGGTAACGAAAGCCTCTCCTAAGAAAATAGTTTCCATAATTTCTAGTTTAACTAAGGACTTATTTGGAATGAAAAAGAAAAATAAAAGCATGCTTAATCAAATTAAGGCATTGGAAAATAAGCTAGAAAATGCATGCTTAAATGATAATATTTCTTCTAGCTTAAATGATGCATGCTCACATGACCTTTATGTGCCATTAGATGTTAGTGATGCATGTATAAATGAAAATAGGGCCTTAAGGGAAAAAGTAGATTATTTAACAAAAGCCCTAGAAAAATTCACAATTGGCTCCAACACATTGAACATGATCTTAGGGAGCCAAAGAGCTAGTTTCAAAAAAGGGCCTAGGCTACAAGGAAAAGAAAAATGAAAAGGCCTACAAATGCCTTATAGCTAGGGGACAAGATAAGAAGAAGGTAATAGCTAGAAAATGGATCCCCAAGGAATACTTAGTGAATCCAATAGGAAAGAACTTATTTTGGGTTCCAAAATCCATCCTTAAGGGTTAGGATAACCCTAGGGTAGTCAACCATATGGAATTAACCTATATCATATTTTGGTTGACTTAGGATGACGGGACAACATTTTTTTGATAGTGTTGGGTGATGATAACGTGCCCATAAATAGATAATATTGCTTAAATCATGATGATTGATGTAATTCCTATGTATATTTGCAATCATGATTTATGTTTTTGAAATTTGGCACGTTATCATGAGAAATAGGTTTGAATCATGCTTTAGGTGATACTTTGTTTATTATCATCATATAATACCTAATGCATGATTATAATTTGATGAAAACATGTATTTCATGATCATTATGTGAAATTGATTTATATATGTCATTATGATCATGTTAATTGTGAGGGTGATACTTAATCATGATAGAATTGCATGAATATATTGGTTAAGTATATACAAATACCCCCTAGGATGCATCTCACACTCACTATAGGCTAACTTGATTGCAAACTTAGCATGGGTGAGATGTTAGGATGATACAAATGTCTACTAATGCCTATGACATTTAGATGGTCATTTAAAGTATCAACATAACAATAATAGACCAATCATGGGGAAGGCTTATGTTTAATTCATAGACATATTGCCCAAAGATCATGGTTGGATATTTCATATGTTTTCAAAACAATTTCTTACTTTAAAATACATGTATTCATGTTTTGAAACAATTGGATGCAAGACTAGGTGTTAAAATGGATACTCTTATGATAAAAAACCTAGTAGTTGTTAAAGCTTTTGGATTTCTGGCAAATATGTAGAAATATAATAATTTTTCATGAAAACCTATTTTTTACTGATAAATATACTTAAAATAAATATGTTCCCCAAATTTCATGATTTTTCGAATTTTTTGGAATTAATAGTGCATTTCTGAAATTCATCCAGAAAATTAGAAATTCGGATTCTTTTGTGCGATCATTGCCATCGATAGCTTGATCATTGATGGACGAATGAACAAAGATAACCTGATTTTATCAGGTTTTGACTAATTTTAGTGTATGTTTCTCTTTATACTTGATGCCATGAGCTTATAACTTAGTGTTAATCTTTTTGATGGTGTCAAAGGGGGAGAAATAATTATGTTTAAGTTAATTATTTTACGGGGAGAAATATATGATGGAGGGAGAAAATTTGCATAGAGAGTTTCATGGATTAAGGGGGAGTTGCATGTTGCTATATCATGTTTATCTTTACATGCTTTCTTACCTTAGAATTTATATCAAATGTTTTTACCTAACTTAAACGGATTGCCACACATCAAAAAGGGGGAGATTGTTAGGGCAATCTCTTGCCGTAATATGGTTTTGATGGTGTGGCAAAGGGTTTAAGTTAGTTTGATATGTTGATTTGATATGTGCGTTGAAGTCGTGCAGGACTTAGTAATTCGCACATGGAGCCGTGGCGAGTTTCACATCTCATGACTCGTGCCTTGAGTCGGTGAAGGATAGCTTTGCGGAAGCCGTGCGCTTGGAGCATCCGAGGGACCGCCGGACGAGAAGCTTGGAGTGAAGCCGGAGGAAGTAGACTTCGAGGCAAGAGACGCGAAGGAGCATTGCAGAGCCGTGCGCCTGATGTTCTTAGGGACGTGGCCGAGAACGAAGAGAACTTCGAAGGCGAGGGACTCCAAGAGATGAGAGTGAGCGATTGTAACCCGGGGAAGGGTAGCTCTTAGGTGAAACTTGGCCATTTGGCCAAGTGTCGGATGGGTTTTCCCGACACCAGTCGACTGCCATGTCATGGCAGTCGACTGCTCTAAGTCGAGTGAGTTCGACTGGTATCCGATCCCGGATTGCGGCCAGCAGATCATCATACGCGGGCCGATCGCCAAGACCATCGATCATCGAAAACGGCCTGATCGGTAGTCAATAGGGTTTAGCCATAGAACGCGTCAGATAGGCGATCGACTACGGAGGCGATCGACTGATGAGGTCCATCAGTCGACTACCAAGAGTTCCGTTGGACTACAACGGTCGGGATTCGACGTGTTCGGAGGCCGTTGTAGGACAAACATCGCCAAGGCGCTGATCGAGTGGCGGCCAACGGGAATAAATCAGCCCTCTCTATAAAAAGAGAGGGTGTAAGCCTTTGAGAGGCTAATGCTTATGCTCTAAGTGATCTTCCTAGTGCCCCACAAGCTCTAAACTCTTCTTACTTGTTTTTACTCCATTCTATTTGTAAGAAGAGTGATCTTGATTGTAAAAGTTACCTCCACCTAGCTTGGTGCAAAGGAGAGACCAATAGTGATTGACTTTGGAGGAGTGATTCACCTCGGACGAATCGGGATCGTGGATTAGCGGCGTAGCCGTGAACCACGTTACATTCTTTGTTAGCGATTGTTTTCTCGTATTTCTATTTGTTTGTCTTTATTAGTCTTCCGCTTGCGCTAATTAGTTTTGTAGACGAGCAAATACCGGCATCCAAATGAAAAGGGCTATTCACCCCCCTCTAGCCGGCCGTACCGATCCCCTACAATCACTGGGTCAGGTATTAAAGTCAATTTTGAGCACATTGATGCTAAGTTAAATGTCTTTGCAGATTCATTATCAAGATTAATCTCCGGGAAGGAGATAATCTCAGTATTAACAATGGACAAAGGGAAAGAAAATATGGATGAAGTGACCAGAGGCAAACAAATCACAGAAGGAATCAGATACCGCAATGAGGAAGAGGAAGCCGCTACAGAATTAGCTGCTTCTCAACGCCACATATTGCTAACGCAATATGAAGAAGTACTACAGGATGTGGGTAAGAATATTTTTACCCCACAAGAACATCAGAAAAGAAGAATGTTGGATAGCATTGAGGAACAAGCTTCGCAGAACCTGTATCATGCACTTCGAGAATTGAAGATGATCGAGCAGATGAAAGAATCTGATTTCACGAATAGACGTTACAGAGAAGGTGGATATCAGAATTACTTTCTTAGCGCACTACCGACACTAAAGGAGATAAGAAAGGACCTTTGGAAGGTATCCAATGCTTTAAATTCTATCCTTCGAAAAATAAAAGCAACACCTCATTAAGTCGAAAGCAGTGGTGAGCCCAAAGCAAGACTGAGCCCCGGGGAGCCGTCTTGTCTTTAGGTACAATAATGCAGCAAAAGTAAGATGCTGCAAGCTGTAAATCTTATCTATTAAGCTTTATGTCTTATCTTTGGTAGCTGTAAAGAAATGAGTGTGAGTTGTAAAGCCATAGGGAATCATGGGTATCATAATCAAAGGACGATGGGGCTAATAAACGAGCACCCACTTTCATTATTGATACAACCTCATTCCTCTATATAAGGCTAAGAGTACATAAGGTTTGGGCAGACTTGAGCAACACCAAGCCTACCATTCCTCAGTAGTTTTTAGTGTGCAAGTGTGCAAGTGTGCTAGAAAGCAAGGTGTGTTAAATCTTTCTAAAAGGAAATCAAAACTCCGAGCCTCGTCTCAGGTTTTCTTTTCAAATTTTTGGAAAGTCGATCCGTTTTGTATCAATTGCTATTGGTTGAGCCAACAACACCAGATCAATCGTCCATTTGCATTGTGGAGTTTCTCAGTGTACATGTCTCTTGCACTAGATTCTACAAGGTGTTTTCGTATAATTTAGTGCAAAAGATAATCTTTGATCTCTCTTTTATGCCCATAAGGATGTATTAGTAAAGAAATAGATAAAGAAATTGCAATCCATCTCATTTATTCACAATTTACTTAGACATTTCCTTTCTGAACTCTTTTTTCTTTTGATTGGTGGAATCTCATTCTCATCGGAGCTCCTTGAACATCTTCCCTTCTTTTGCTTGCTTCTCCTCCTCTTAAGTTCACTCTCCTCCCATCAGAAAAGCACCCACTATTTGCACATGACCCGTTGTTTCGAGCCCACCACCAGCTCCTTCTAGTGTTCCTCCTCACAAACCTCAAGCACATTGATTGTCCATTCCTACGTCTTTTATTTTTCCTAGTCTCGAGACAATCGCTTGTGATGGCACTCAGAATCTCTTACGGCATGCTCAAACATCATCCATTTCCGAACACTGCTAAATCATTCGATATCCAAGCCATGTCAGCTCGCTCGAACACTCTGAATATCTCGAGCACTATGATTTTCCCAATTGGAATTCGCTCTCCCGAGCATCATGAATTTCCCAATCTATGTTTTCTTTTCTAAGCATTGTAGTTTTCTTGAGCACTATGCATATCCCAAGCACTAGTATAATTTTCCAATTAGTATTACTCTCCCGATCGAGCACTGTGATTTTCCCGAGCACCATGGGTTTCCCAATCTGTATCTGCTCCCCTGAGCACTATAGCTTCAGCATGCACCCTTGATCTGTTGTATCTTGGTACTCGAACAAGAGTCAAAAGTAGCCCCTCTCAGATATTCAGATTGATTATGCTGAATCATCAATCGTCCTTCGTAGATGTTTACGTGTTATTCATGTTCCCACGACGTCGGACAACTAAGGAAGGGTACATAACAAATTGGAATCTATTATGACATGGGCTATGTAACATTCTTAATGATTGTTCCTTAACAACCTGACAAATGACATGAAAGGCAAGAAACTTGGTGGGTAAGACAGTTTAGATACACTATATAAGGAGCACAAGAGGCAAGAAGTGGGGGATGATTTTTCTCTATTATGGTATGCGGAGATCACTCTTATTTCCAAATTGTTTTTCACTTAATGTTCTTCTTCTACTTCTATTCTCCCCGTAGGATATTGACTTTATCATCGGAGGGGCAGCGTCGACAGAGTCTGCCTGACTCTAATGTTCTTGGTGCACGCAGATTGGAGATGGAGGCTATCTTCTTGAGGACCAACCACCTTACTCGCTGACAACAAAAGGGAAGAGAAGGAATCCAAGCATGCCAGAAAGAGGACATCATCAAATTGGTGTCATTTGTGAGAATCTAACCAAAAAGTCATAATGGCTCGTATCAGAAGGACTCCAACTAGACAACAAGTGGAGGAGAAGTCTCCATCAAATACACCATGGGAAGACACTTGAAGGGTAGTCGAAGGTTCTATGGCTAGGGAGGACCTTACTTGATTGGTGGCCACCATTGTCGATGAAGTATTACAGTGAATTGCCTGGGGACCGATGGGTGAAGATAAAACCTCACTTGGGAACTCAGTTGGAATCCGAGTGGAGGCGCAAAGCTTGAGGGACACCTCTCCATCTTACACCAAACAGCTGCCAGTTAAGGAGGAGTCGATAGCGCATCGCCCAAGAAAATAGTATGGCCTAGAGGGGCTCTCTCCTCCGACCAATATTCGAAGGATAGCAGTAAGACAAAGACCCTTTATTGAGGACATTTTGAGCGAGGAGCTGCTTCGGAATTTTAAGCCTCTTTATATTCCTGAATACAATGGTTCTTTTGATCATGAGTACCATTTATGTAGATGTGAGAATGTCACATTGTTGCACTATTATTCTGAGGGTACCAAGTGTCGAGTCTTTTTAACCACTTTAATCGAACCTGGCCAATAGTGGTTCACCACTTTGATGCCAGAATGTATAACCTCTTTTGAGGATTTCACAGAGTTTTTCTTATGACATTTCTCTAGCTCTAAGCGCTATCCTTCCACCCTGCTTAGTTTATTCAACCTCAAGCAAAGGACTCAAGAAACCTTGTGGCAATACATACAATGATTCACTCAAGCCACACGCGAGATCCCTTCTGTTCTGTCTGAGATACTGATGGGAGCCTTTACTCAAGAATTGCAGAAATGAGACTTTTCTGTTCTTTATTGAAGAAGCCACCCGTCGATTTTGATACCCTCCTCACTCGGGCAAAAAAATACATTAATATGGAGGAGGATAGAGGGCTCGTTAAGAGTCCAAGGGATTGTGAGCAGTTGAATTACTAGAACGCTGCATCGAGTTGGCGATGCCCGCTTGACCCGTCTCTTCACGACATCCTACATATGTTCCTCCACTATGATTTTCTAAGGAGCGGACAATGCAAATCTATGATGAGCATTGTCTTTTGAGGAGACCAATCGAATCCGCGCAGGGCCACAGAGAACCAACTCCTATTTCCTGCTCTTACCATAAAAAATATGGGCACACCATCCAAGAATGCCAACAGTTAGATTATGATTTGGAGCAAGTTATAGGGTCTATCTCACAGATGAGAACATTACTCACTGATCCAACTCCATATCAGTAGCGACAGTTATCTAGATACCCTCTTAGGCCAAATCGATAGGGCCCCCCTGCACTGCGAGTTCCACGGCTGCCTAACTCAAGAACTGCACCGCCTCAAGGAGCTCTATCAAATCAAC
Organism: Wurfbainia villosa; assembly: GCA_025175895.1. Classification (NCBI taxonomy): domain Eukaryota; kingdom Viridiplantae; phylum Streptophyta; class Magnoliopsida; order Zingiberales; family Zingiberaceae; genus Wurfbainia; species Wurfbainia villosa. The sequence goes on along the minus strand of CM045987.1, from coordinate 119,981,741 downwards.
CCCCAGTGAAAGGTACCATCAACATGATTTTTGGGGCCACTACCAATGGGGATTCTAACAAGTTCAGGAAGCACCATAGTCAGGAAGAATATCTAACTAAAACTATTCTAAACAACTAGGTTGCACTAACCTTGGGGTTCGACCCTAGTGACCTAGAGGGGGTGGCAGCCCCTCATTCAGATGCTTTGGTAATTCAAGCTCTCATCTCCAATTTTGACGTGGGTAGAATATTTGTGGATCCAAGTAGTTCAGTCGACATCCTTGTTGGTGCAATCGACCTCGAGTCAAGATTGACCAAGATCGAGTGAGACTTGAGTAATATTTTGATGTTTGATAATGAGTTTGACAATACATATGATCATATGACTAGTGGAGGGTTTGACACATCCAATGCCATATGAGGGAGATTGTTAGGAACTGATTGTTGGAGCAATAAATCTCAGGTCAAGGTTGACCATGCTCTAGTAAGACTTGAGTGAGAAGTCTAAGAATGGATTCTTGGCAAGGAGAAGTCCAAGTTTAGAGACTTGGCAAAGGAAGTCTAAGAATGGATTCAAGTTTAGAGACTCGACAAGGGAAAGTTCAAGTATGTATACTTGGCAATGGAAAAGTTCAAGGGCGAAATCTTGTCCATGTAAGTTCAAGTGTGTAGTCTTGACAGCTAAAGTCCAAGTATTGATACTTGGTAAAGGAAAGTCCAAGGGTGTAGTCTTTGTCGTGTAAGCCCAAGGGTGGAGTTTTGGCAACGTACCCATTAGCATGACGAAGCCGATGAAAACACTTGAAGGCTAGAGTGAAGGATGAAGAAGTCGTGGATGACTCGAATGGACCTTGAGGGCGTGAGGCTGATGGAAGTGGTTTGAAGGCTTAGGTCTAGACTAAGGGTGAGTGTCAGTATGAGGGGATCATACTTGGGGTTAAACCTCAATTTTGAGATTTACTAGTTGATTGGGACTTGGTCCAATCGACTAGTGAGCTAAAAAAATTAGGCAAATTGTTTGACAGTTGACTGGGGCATTGGACCAGTTGACTGGTCGAGTGCTAGACACTCAGGGTTTAGTTGACTCAGTCAGTCGACTATGACTCAACTGCTGACTATGGCTTTGACAGTCGACTAGTATCTTATACCAGTCGATTGACCCCTGACAGTCAATTATTAGGGTTGAGTAGTCGACTGACCTTAAGTGGACAGGGCACAGAATATTTTGTAGTCGACTGCTGGCTCATGGTAGTCAACTGATGGTTATGGCAGTCGATTGCTGGGTCAGGGCAGTCGACTGATCGAGGAATTTCTGACGTGGATTAGTCCATTGTGAGACAACAGTCAAGAGGACAATCAACTGGTGGGTAAGGCTAGTCAAATGCTAGGCAAAAAATCAACCCAAGTGGAACCTTTAAATGAAGATCATGGTGGAGGAAGAAGTTGTCGGTTCTTGGAGCTCTTGAATAGGAATAGTTGGTGTTTTCCTGTCCTTCAAGGCATCTCAAAGCAACCAAATCAACAAGAAATCAAAAGCTCACCTTTGTAAAGTATTTTCACCTTGTCATTTCATTTGTTTGTATTTGGTTGTTGTTTCTTCTTGTAAAACTCTTGTAAGAGGTTTCTCCACATCCGAATTATTTTTGAGAAGGAGAAAGTTTAGTGGTGGTGTGCATCACTAGAGCTCATATAGAGCTCGACCGTGGAGTAGGAACTAGGATCCGAACCACATAAAATCTTTGTGTTGATTTGTTGTGTTGTGGCTTGCATTTGTCTCTACTTGTGTTTGTTTTGTATTTTCGCTGCACTAACTTTGTTGTAAATGAGCACGATCAAAATGATCGAACGACAAAATTGAAGAATGTTATTCACCCCCTCTAACACGTCATCAAGGTCTTAACAATTAGTATTAGAGCGAGGTCATTCTTCAAGGACTAACTGCTACGAGAGCAAGTGTTAGAGGAGTAGAAGAATGGAGCTAAGTAACAGATTCAGTTATGACATCTGGATTCCTTTATCATTCGACCGAGAAGATTTTTTGGCATGGAGCGTGAAGATGGAGGTGTTCCTTATGATGGACATTGAGCAATGATTCATCCTAATAGACGGGTTCGAAGCTCTTACAAATAACAAGGGCAAACTCATCAAGAGGAAGAGATGGACTGAAGAACAAATCCAAGCCTTCGAGATAAATAAAAGGGTAACGGAAATCCTAATTAATTTAATCCCTAATGATGTTTTGTGTAAAGTAGGTGATTAAAAGGATGCAAGGAGAAAATTAGCAAAATTTCACGAAGAACTCTCATCGGTTCAAATAGATGATGAAGAAGTTGAGGAAGAAGTGTCATCTTCCGAAAGGCTTGAGGATTCGGATGGTGAAAGATGTTCAACTTCCGAAGAAGAGGTAGAAGAGTTGGAGGAAGCCTCCACCTCTAGGATTGAGGAGGAGATTAGATCCTCAACACTGAAGCAAGAGGAAGAAATGAAGAACCTTTCCAAGCATCCTCTACACATAAGGAAGGTAATTCTAGCATGGACAATAAAAATAAAAATCATATAACATGATTTGAATGTAGGAAAGTAGGACACTACAAGAGCAAGTGTCCAAAAAAAGCCAAGATGAAGGCTCAAATAGCCCCAATGGTGAAGGAGAAAACCAAGGAGATCAGTGCCCTAACCTGAAAGGGCAAGGAGCACATTGTGTGCTTTGTGTGCAATAGAAGGGGCCATTATAGGAACCAATGTCCAAAGGAAAGAATTCCTAGGAAGGACATGAGAGGAGCTTCATATGTAGGGGGAGCTAAGATAAATCTTAAGATATTATTTAATAATTTACTTGCAATTGTTCATCATGATAAAAGGAATGCTAATAATAAATTTTATTGTTTAGGTGCAAAATCTCATGAAATTAGGATTAAGGACAATTCTAGAACCACTCTACCTGAGGATAACAAAAATCTAGGCATTAACTCTAAGAAAGATAAACACATGCTTAGGAAGAAGAAAAATATCCAAACATATAATGAAGGATAAAAAATGGAGAAATTAGAAGAAGAAAATCAAGTCTTGAGGTCAAGACTTGATAATTTGGAAAAAGCTCTTGGAAAGATGATAAATTCAATTAAAAGGTCTAGTAGGCAAAGTCTAGGGTTTTATAGGCAAAAGTCACCTAAGGACAAGAAAGGTTTAGGTTATAAGCCTAAGTCCAAGGGAAACATACAAACCTATCATAATGTCCCATATAGTTATGGTACTAGCCCCAGGTCTTGGAGTGTTAGGTTACGAGGGAAGTTATCCCTAGAGTTAACTTTGACAAGAGTTAAGTGACTAAGGTTTCAAAGAAATCTAGGAAAGTCATCAAGAAGGTTACAAGGGAAGATATCCCTAGGGTTAACCTTAATAAGACCACAATGACCAAGGCTTTCAAGCCTAGGAGGGGCATTAGAAAGGTACTAAGGGAGGTTAACTTAAAATGGAAAGGTAGTTAACCTAACCATAGTGGAGTTGACACTCTAGAGAATTTTCAAGGTATAGATACCTTGAAAAAGAAATTATATTATGATCCTAAAAGATTTTAGAATGCGCTAATAGAAATTATGGAAGTTTGAAAAATGATCATGATTGACACAATTAGGTTAGAGTCAAGAGTGTGCTAAGTTAGGGTTTTAGCTCACTCGAGGAATTTGGATGTCATTATGGCAAAGTTGGTATTAGCAAATGACAATTAGATTTAAAATTTAGGTATTTTGATACCTTGATATTATATATTTGTCATGCTTTGATTGTCATAATTTATATCATGACATCATGTTTCATATGATTATTTAAAATATCGTGATAATACTTAGATTGATTAATATCATGCTAATACTTAGGTTATGTTTATTATGTCATGATATCATGCATCATTAACAAATATTTTTAAATTATACAATCATTTATGCCATGATTATATTCATACATTAAATTGAATTTAAGGACAAATGGTATGGTTTGATGTCCAAGATAATAGAATCAAATTGGAATGTCTAGATAAAAATGCATGAACCCTTAGTTTTAAAGAAAAAAAATTACATCTCACAAAGACCATAAGGAGACATGTGTGGTATTGAGACACCTTAGACACAAGTGAGATGCTAGGAAATTGAGTTATGTTCAATGTGCTTTTATGGTACATCAAAATGAACTTAGCCCAAGTATGGATACTTGGCAATGAAAAAGTCCAAGGATAAAATCTTGCCTGTGTAAGTCCAAGTGTGTAGTCTTGGCGACGAAAGTCTAAGTATGGATACTTGGAAAAGAAAAGTCCAAGGGTACAGTTTTGGTTACGTAAGCCCAAGGGTGGAGTCTTGGTAGCGTACCCGTTAACATGATAAAGCTGATAGAAGCACTTGAAGGCTATCCGAAAGGGTGAAGAAGTCGTGGAGGATTTGGATAGACCTAAGGGTGTGAGGTTGATGGAAGTGACTTGAAGATTTAGGTCTAGGTTAAGGGTGAGTGTCAAGTATGAGAGGATCATACTTAGGGTTAAACCTCAGTTTTGAGGTTTACCAGTCGACTAGTGAGCTAAAATAATCGGACATATTATTTGGGAGTAGACTGGGGATTTGGACTAGTCGACTGGTCGAGTGCTTGACACTCAGGGGCTTAGTTAACTCGGCTAGTTGACTGGGGTTATGACCCAATCGATTGGTCTAGTAGTCGACTGTTGACTATGGCTCTGGCAGTCAAATGGTAGCTTGCCTCAGTCGACTGACCTTAAGTGGACATGACACATAATATTTCGTAGTCGACTACTAGCTCATGGAAGTTGACTAAAGGCTATGGCAGCCGACTGTTCGATCAGGGCAGTTAACTGATCGACAATTTCTGACGTGGATTAGTTCGATATGAGACAACGGTCAAGTGGGTAGTCGATTGATGGATAAGGCTGAGAGGTGTCCTTAGGCAATCGCCTTATGGTTGTACTATTTATTTGATAAATGAAGATTCACTATTTGAGTATACATATTATCATGTATTTGATTGGATCTTAAACTCATTTACTGAATGTCCACAATATAATTCACAATATGAGAGAATTTGTGATTGGATCACACCTAGTGAATATCTCTACATGTGTAATTGTGATGTATTGGAATTATCCCTAGTCAATGAATTGATGCATTCGGACGCCATCAATTCTGTTGAGACTAGCACAAGGTATACTCTTTGGTTTATCCAAGCAACTATTTCTCACTGGCTGGTGATATTGGGATATCCGGAGTTGATCGTGGATGCTAGTTATGGTAACTAGTTCATTGGAGTGACCATCTGTAAGACTTCATATGGTTATCTGCATATATGAATATGTCAATGAAGTTCTTACAACATCTTAAGTGCGATGTTCCTTCGACTTGCAGTATTCAAGTCATCTTGGTCATGAAAACTTATGCTTTGACATCTTAAGCAAGCATCTCCGAGGAGATGTGGACCCGGGATGATTGGGTATAAGTCGAAGTGGCCGAAGGTATTTGAATAGCCTACAGAGGATCCATCACTCCTTGTGAGGAGATGTATCCCCTATGGCCTCTCGTCGGATTGTTACTAAAGTCTTTGGCCAAAGCATTATATATTTAGAGTATGGTACTCTTGGATACATGTGCAGTAACTAGAATCCGGAGGACGAGGAAATAATACTTGGGCTAGGTGTGACGTAGTCAGCCTAGTGGAGACTGACACAATAGACCATGTCCTAAACCAAGTGGGTATAAGATGAGTGAAAGGAATGAGGTACGATTCATTGTAGCTGCTGAAGGGTTTCAGAAAAGGTTCTAGGATCAACCGTTGATTTTTCGGTTAATTGGGGATCATGATGTACTACTGGGTGTCACTCATGATTGTTCTATAATTAATGGTTAATTATAGACGACCAATATAAATCGGGAACCTATTTGGTCACACGCACAACGAGCGTAATCCGAAGGATTTAAAATGAGTTTGAGAATAGGATTCTCAGATCGAGAGAGACTTGGTTTGGTTGGACCAAACAAAGAGCGAGTATGAAATTATTTCAGTCGCATCGGAAGCATGGATGGGTCAAGTATAATGGAGACATGATGGATGAACCAAATTAGTTTGGTTCTAATCCAATGGTGGAAAATAAACCAAAGGGGTTTGGTTCGTTTTAAACGAATGAACCAAAGTTGGTTCGGTTCGTTTTAACTTAAAATAGACCAACGCAGTTTGGTTTATTTTAACTTAAGTTATTAGAGTGGGTTAACAGGTTTTGGTTATGAACCAATAATCGTTAAGAGAATATGTTCTCTATAAAAACATGGCTTAAGGGTTTTTCGTGGAGAATTAATTGGTTCAAGGGTTTTGGAAACCCTAGCCTTCTTTCCTTCTTCTCCTTGTTCTTGCCACCCGAGAGGAGCTGCTGCCCAGGTTTTGCTGCTGCCCAAGTCGCTGTTAGCCACCCACTAGCCACCGATGACTCCTCCGGCCATCCTCCCTTGGCTGTCGGTGACCAAGGAGGAGTCAACCATTGATTGGTCGGCCATCTTCCACCAAACAAGCTGTCCAAATTCTGGATAACTTGTTCTCCTCTTCGTGGAGAGGTCGTTTGGTCGGTATTTTATGCTCCGACAGTGACCTACTTGCTAGGGATTGGTTCTTCGACAATCCTCATAGGTGGAGGGGTAAGTTTTCGTCAAACGGTTGACGAAAACCGCTTCCGAGAAGAGAGTTTGTTAAACTCGTTTTTGGGATCCCAATTTTGATTCGGATTGTAATCGTCTCTTTGATCACATCATCTTTGACTCGAGGCTAGTGACTTTTGTGAAGACGAGGCTCGTGGTTTTGTGAAGCTATCCCGACGATACTCGGCATGGATACAGGTAGAGGCGATTTTAGTGAGAGTCGCTACGGTTGATGTCATTCCCGCTACACGTGATCCGTCAGGTATACTTAGTATAAGTTTTCTTTTATTACAAAATTTTAAATAACGATTATGTCTACACATATTGTATCCTGCATGCGTGTGATGTGTGTATTGTAATAAATTAGATTTATTGCTTTTATTGCTTCCACTGTCTGCATGTTTATGAAACATATTCGAACACACACTTGTCACAGTACTGGGGAAATACAATAGTGGTATCAGAGCCACGCTGTGTTCCGACATAATCGTAAAATTGTTTTGCGATAGTCATAATTGTATTTATGGAAATTTTCTACTTTTGGAAAGTTTAGAAGTAATTATGGAAATTTTCTACTTTTGAAAAGTTCAAAAGTATTTATGGAAATTATTAATTTCCATAAATAAAATATGTGATTAGATTTGGAAATTTATTTCCTAATTTAATCATAATTTGATTTGGAAAATCAAATCTCAAACATATTTTATTTCCATAAATAGTTATGACAAATAAGGAAATTCAAATTGGAAATTTCCTAATATGATTAGGAAAATTCCAATTTAGGAAATTTATTTCCTAAATTAAATTTGACTTTCCTTAATTAATATTTTCAATAAATAAAATATGTGATTAGATTTGAAAATTTATTTCTTAATTTAATCATGATTTGATTTGGGAAATCAAATTTAAAACATATTTTATTTCCAAAATAGTTATGACATATAAGGAAACTATTTGTACATGCCATAATTGTATGTCATGTAATTGTATTAGATGCATATCATTATGCTATGCATGTCGTGACATGTAGATGTATGCCATGTATGTCATGTCATGTAGATAATAGTTATTTGCATGCAAAGAGGATGAGACATTAAAACCCTTACACAATATTAAAGCCTACACCTTCCATTAACCAGAGTTCCGTTTCTTGTTTGGGTTGTTAGACTCTCTCCAAGCCTGGCTCGAACCTGAACATATTCAAACTATTGGAATAGTTTATTACTAATATGGTAAGAGTTTGGGTTGTTGGACTCTCTCCAAGCCTAGCTAATTGGTTGAATGCGCTCTAACCATATTAAAACTATTTCTCGATTAATGGGTTGGCTTTAACCTGGAGCATCGATTTGTTGGACTCTCTCCAAGGTTGATGTGAAGGGAGATAAAGTTGGGTGCTATGCATATAATGCATACTTGTTAATAAGTTAACAACCCGATGTATGTGTGAACATTCAATTAGTTGACAACACATTGTGATAGTTGCATATATGTGATATGCAATCAGTATACTTGATACCTACCATCATAGCTAATAATGGCTTATTGGACTCTCTCCAAAGTTATTCTTATCTATGTTGGATATGAACCCATTCGGAGATGGACCTACAATCTCCCGAATTATTTTTTGAAAGTTTTAAAATTCAAAAAATGAATGGGATTTTGTAAATGTATGTTGATGCATTTTAAAATCATTTTATCATATATGCTTGATTTGTATTTCTAGGTTAATCGATTGATCATGACGTCTTTGAATTTGCGCTCGATTTTGGATTTAAATAAATTGACTGGGTTGAACTTCTTGGACTGGCTTAGAAACTTGAGAATTGTTCTTAAGGCGGAAAAACTTGTGTATGTCCTATTAGGGCAATCTCTTGCCGTGATATGGTTTTGATGGTGTGGCAAAGGGTTTAAGTTAGTTTGATATGTTGATGTGATATGTGCGTTGAAGTCGTGCAGGACTTAGTAATTCGCACATGGAGCCGTGGCGAGTTTCACATCTCATGACTCGTGCCTTGAGTCGGTGAAGGATAGCTTTGCGGAAGCCGTGCGCTTGGAGCATCCGAGGGACCGCGACAAGAAGCTTGGAGTGAAGCCGGAGGAAGTAGACTTCGAGGCAAGAGACGCGAAGGAGCATTGCAGAGCCGTGCGCCTGATGCTGCCGAGGGACGTGGCCGAGAACGAAGAGAACTTCGAAGGCGAAGGACTCCGAGAAATGAGAGTGAGCGATTGTAACCTGTGGAAGGGTAGTTTTAGGTGAAACTGGCCAAGTGTCGATGGGTTTTTTCGACACCGAGTCGAGTGAGTTCGACCGTATACGATCGATCGATTAGGCGCAGCCGATCGCCATACGTGGGCGGCCGATCGAGAGACACCGATCGTCAAGGCGAATGATCGGTAGATAAGGGTTCGCCACGTAACCGTGAGCCGGGCGCGACTACGGAGGCAGCCGATCGCTAAGAGTTCCGCTGGACTACAACGGTCGGGATCCGACGTGTTCGAGGCCGTTAGGAGGCAATGATCGCCAAGGGCGCAAATGATCGATGGCGCAAACGGAAGAAGTTAGCCCTCTCTATAAAAGAGAGGGTGTAAGCCTTGAGAGGCTAATGCTCATACTCCAAACGATCTTCCTAGTGCCCCACAAGCTCTAAACTCTTCTTACTTGTCTTTACTTCAATCCTATTGTAAGAAGAGTGATCTTGGTTGTAAAGGTTACCTCCACCTAGCTTTGTGCAAAGGAGAGACCGATAGTGATTGGTTTTGGCGGAGTGATTCACCGTGGACGAATCGGACCGTGGATTAGCGGCGTAGCCGTGAACCACGTTATACCATCGTGTTAGCGTTTGTTTTATTGTTTGTCTTTTGCTTTGTATTTGTATATTCCGCTTGCGCTAATCTTTTGTAGACGAGCAATTTACGACGTCCAACGTACGAGGGCTATTCACCCCCCTCTAGCCGGCCATATCGATCTCTTACAAGTGGTATCAGAGCCGAGGTTGCTTGTCACCGGACTAACCGCCGCAACAAGCCCTACATCAAAAATGGCCGGCTCCAACATCCATCCTCCGAAGTTTGAAGGAGAATTCGCTTGGTGGAAGAAGCGAATGGAGGTATTTTTCAAACGGATTTTGATATAATGATTACAATGGTTCGTTTTGCCTAGGGATGAAGAGGGGAAACCAATCGAAAAATCAAGATGGACCAAAAGGCAAAGGGAAGAGCACCTTGCAAACTCCAAAGCCAAGCACCATCTCTTCAATGTGCTCCCCCAACAAGAAATCAACCGAATAGGAGAATGCCTAAGCGCCAAGGAGATGTGGGAGAAGCTAATTGAGCTTCATGAAGGCACATCCGAGGCAAAGCTAGCAAGGAGAGATCTCCGCTCCCAACTATCCAACATCAAATTAGAAAAGGGAGAAAAGGTAATTTCTTTGCATTCTAGATTCAAAGAAATTTTAAATGGACTAACAAGTGTAGGTGAGAAGCTATCAAACCGGGATATGGTAATGAAGGTCATAGATGCCTTTCCCCGGTCCTCAAAATGGAGCTCCATGGTGGACTCATTTTATATCTCCAAGAACCTAGAAGTGAGCACCTTGGAGGAATTTTTCTCAACAATGGAGCTCCACGAAACTAGGCTTGAGGGAATACAAGAGGAGCCTAAAATTCAACCCTCAAGAGGAGTAGCATTATTGGCAAGTAAGGGGAAGAAGAAGATGGAAATCCCCTCCTCCTCCGATGATTTGCCGCCTTCCTCCTCCTCCATGGATAGCACCGAAGAAGCCTATATGGTAAGGAGGGTAAGACGTGCATTTAAGAATTTTAGATTTGATAAATCTAATGATAGGATGAGAAGACCAAGGGGGAAGGTCATATGCTATAATTGCCAAGGAGAAGGGCACATAAGGGACAATTGTCCCCTCCTAAACAAAAGCAAAGAAGAGAAGAAAAAGAAAGAAGAAAAGAAGAAGAAAAAGGGGAGCAAGAAAAAGAAGGAAGAGGAGAAGAAAACAAAGGAGAAGGGAAAGGCTAAGGCTCTCAAGGCAAGGACTTGGGATGACCCATCCTCATCCTCCTCATCATCATCGGATGAGGAGAATGCCTTTGTCACCAATTTGGCCTTGATGGCCTTTGATGACTTGGATTGCTCTTCCTCCGAAAATGAAGGATCAAGCTCAAGAGGAGAGAGCTCAAATGAAGGGGGAGCTTCCACATCCTCATCATCCGAAGAAGAAGAGGACATGGAAACTATGGTAACCAATCTCTCACCTAGTAAAATAGTTTCTATGATTTCTAGCTTAACTAAGGACTTATTTAGAGCTAAGAAGAAGAACAAAAGCATGCTAGATCAAATTAAGGACCTAGAACAAAAATTAGAAAAAGCATGCTTAAATGAAAATGATAATATTTCTTCTAGCTTAGATGATGCATGCTCACATGACCTTTATATGCCTTTGGATGTTAGTGATGCATGTATAAATGAAAATAGGGCTTTAAGGGAAAAGGTAGATTATTTAACAAAAGCCCTAGAAAAATTCACTATTGGCTCCAACACATTGAACATGATCTTAGGGAGCCAAAGAGCTAGTTTCAACAAGAAAGGCCTAGGCTACAAGGAAAAGAAAAATGAAAAGGCCTACAAATGCCTAATAGCTAGGGGACAAGATAAAAAGAAAGCAATAGCTAGAAAATGGATCCCCAAGGAGTATTTAGTGAACCCAATAGGAAAGAATTTATTTTGGGTTCCAAAATCCATCCTTAAGGGTTAGAATAACCCTAGGGTAGTCAACCATATGAACTTGACCTATATCATATTTTGGTTGACTTAGGATGACGGGACAACATTTTTTAGATAGTGTTGGGTGATGATAACGTGCCCATAAATAGGTAATAATGCTTAAATCATGATGATTGTTGTAATTCCTATGTATGTATTAAATCATGATTTATGATTTTGATATTTGGCATGTTATCATGAGAAATAGGGTTAAGTCATGCTTTAGGTGATAATTTGTTTATTATCATCACATATTACCTAATGCATGGTTATAAATTGATGAAAACATGTATTTCATGATCATAATGTAGAACTCATTCATATATGTCATTATGATCATGTAGGATGTTAGGTTGATACTTAACCATGATAAAATTGCATGAATATATTGGTTAAGTATATACAAATACCCCCTAGGATATATCTCACACTCACGATAGGCTAACTTGATTGCAAACTTAGCATGGGTGAGATATTAGGATGATACAAATGTCCACTAATGCCTATGGCATTTAGATGGTCATTTAAAGTATCAACATAGCAATAATAGACCAATCATGGGGAAGGCTTATGTTTAATTCATAGACATATTGCCCAAAGATCATGGTTGGATATTTCATATGTTTTCAAAACAATTTCTTACCCTAAAATACATGTATTCATGTTTTGAAACAATTGGATGCAAAACTAGGTAGCTAACTTGATACTAGAATGATCAAAAACCTAGTGGTTTTTAGAACTTTTGGATTTTTGGCAAAAACAAGAAAATATAATGAGTTTTCATGAAAAACTATTTTTCATTGATAGATATACTTAAAAGAAATATTTTCCCCAAATTTCATGATTTTTCAAAATTTCTGGAATTTATAATGCATTTCAAATTGGCCCGTAAAATCAAATATGGATTCATTTAGCTACGACCGCCATACCGATAGCAATGATCGTGGCCTGTAAATCAGAATATTGAAGGCCGAATTCAGTTTATAAACCTCCTACAAGTGGTAGAAATATACTTGATGCCACCAACAAGTGGTAGAAATATACTTGATGCCATCAACAAATGGTACCCAATTTTTAAATCAACTTGACATATTTTTCCCTCCATTATACTTGATGCCATGAGCTTATAACTTAGTGTTAATCTTTTTGATGGTGTCAAAGGGGGAGAAATAAGTATGTTTAAGTTAATCACATTAGGGGGAGAAATATATTGTAGGGGGAGAAATATATGTAGGGGGAGAAATATATGATAGGGGGAGAAAATTTGCATAGAGAGTTTCATGGATTAAGGGGGAGTTGCATGTTGTTATATCATGTTTATCTTTACATGCTTTCTTACCTTAGAACTTATATCAAATGTTTTTACCTAACTTAAACGGATTGCCACACATCAAAAAGGGGGAGATTGTTAGGGCAATCTCTTGCCGTGATATGGTTTTGATGGTGTGGCAAAGGGTTTAAGTTAGTTTGATATGTTGATGTGATATGTGCGTTGAAGTCGTGCAGGACTTAGTAATTCGCACATGGAGCCGTGGCGAGTTTCACATCTCATGACTCGTGCCTTGAGTCGGTGAAGGATAGCTTGCGGAAGCCGTGCGCTTGGAGCATCCGAGGGACCGCCGGACGAGAAGCTTGGAGTGAAGCCGGAGGAAGTAGACTTCGAGGCAAGAGACGCGAAGGAGCATTGCAGAGCCGTGCGCCTGATGCTGCCGAGGGACGTGGCCGAGAACGAAGAGAACTTCGAAGGCGAGGGACTCCGAGAAATGAGAGTGAGCGATTGTAACCCGGGGAAGGGTAGTTTTAGGTGAAACTTGGCCATTCGCCAAGTGTCGATGGGTTTTTCCGACACCGCCGATCGCTATGTCATGACAATGATCGCTCGAGTCGAGTGAGTTCGACCGTATACGATCGATCGGATTAGGCCGCAGCCGATCGCCATACGCGGCCGATCGAAGATTACACCGATCCCAAGGCAAAGAATGATCCGTAGATAAGGGTTCGGCCATTAACCGCTTCAGGCCGATCGGGCCGATTACGGGAGAGCGTGATCGACCGCTAAGAGTTCCGCTGACTACAACGGCCGGGATCCGACGTGTTCGGAGGCCCGTTGTAGGGAATGACGATCGCCAGATACAATGCCGCTAAGGGCGGCAATGATCGATGGCGAAACGGAAGAAGTTAGCTCTCTCTATAAAAAGAGAGGGTGTAAGCCTTTGAGAGGCTAATGCTCATACTCAAACGATCTTCCTAGTGCCCCACAAGCTCTAAACTCTTCTTACTTGTCTTTACTTCAATCTTATTGTAAGAAGAGTGATCTTGGTTGTAAAGGTTACCTCCACCTAGCTTTGTGCAAAGGAGAGACCGATAGTGATTGGTTTTGGCGGAGTGATTCACCGTGGACGAATCGGACCGTGGATTAGCGGCGTAGCCGTGAACCACGTTATACCATCGTGTTAGCGTTTATTTTATTGTTTGTCTTTTGCTTTGTATTTGTATATTCCGCTTGCGCTAATCTTTTGTAGACGAGCAATTTACGACGTCCAACGTACGAGGGCTATTCACCCCCCTCTAGCCAGCCATATCGATCTCTTACATGTCCTTGAAGAGCCTCTTCTCACCTGTCTAAAGGATGATGCAACTCCAGACAAATTGTTGGTCTATCAAAAATATGTGACTAATTCTGAATTAGCGAGTTGCATCATGCTAGCTGCGATGACACCTGAGCTTCAGAAGCAACATGAGCATATGGATGCTAAGACCATAGTCTTCCATCTTCATGAGTTGTTTGATGAGCAAGCGAGATCCAAAGGTTCGAAGTCTCCAAGCTCCTCTTCACCTCTAAGATGCAAGAGGGTTCATTTGTGGTGCAATTTGTGCTCAAGATGAATGGGTACATCGAGTGGATGGCTACACTCGGTTTTTTGATAGATCATGAATTAAGTATTGAATTAATTTTGCATTGTTTACCCAAGAGTTTTTCACAATTTGTGATGAACTACTGGATGAACAAGATTGAAACCACAATTCCTGAGCTCCTCAATATGTTGAAGACTATGGAGCCTTCTGTGAAGCATGATGAGAAGACGGTGTTGTTAGTTGATTCCTCGAAGAAAGGTTCTAAGAGGAAATCGAAGGAACATCTGAAGGGGAAGAAGAAGAAAAAAAGCTAAGAAGACGGAACCAACTCAAAAGGGCACTTGCCATCATTGTGGCAAGGAGGGCCATTGGCAAAGAAACTGCAAGATTTATCTTGAGTCCGTGAAGAAGAAGAAGGCATCTGATGCCCCATCCTCTTTAGGTATCGTCGTTATTGATTGTCATTCTATTTCCTTAGACACTTGGGTATTGGATACTGGGTGTGACTCACATATAAGTTATGACATACAGGGGCTAAGGAATAGAAGAAGACTCGTCAAAGGAGAGTCAAATTTGTGAGTTGTCAATGGAGCAAACGTTGTTGTGGTCGCCATCGGAACTTATTTGTTGAAGCTCCCTAAAGGACTAGTCTTAGAACTGGACAATTGCTTTTATGTTCCTTCATTAATAAAGAACATTGTTTATATTTCCTGCTTAAATAGAAATGGGTATCATTTGACTTTTAGTAACAATTGTTGTTACATAACTTTGAATGATGTGTTTTATGGGACTGGAACATTGTGCAATGGTATATATACGTTAGACGTATCCAGTGACATTCTCAATATCGAAGCGAGTAACAAGTATGCTTGAAAAGATAATCAATTAGACTCCTACATGTGACATTGTCGTCTTGGCCATGTGAGCAAGAAATGCATGTCCGAATTACACCGATGTGGAATTTTGGAATCGTTTGAATTAGGTTCATACGATACATGTGAATCATGCTTAAAAGGCAAGATGACTAAGTTACCTTTTACGGGAAAAGGTGAATCGGTGGGAGAGTTGCTTGGTCTAATACATACTGATGTATTCGGACCTATGTCCACTCAAGCTCTAGGAGGTTATAACTACTTCATTACCTTCACCGATGATCACTCATGGTCTGGGTATGTTTTCTTGATGAAACACAAGTCTGAAGCCTTTGAAAGGTTCAAAGAATTCAGAAATGAAGTAGAGAAACAACTTGACAAGAGTATTAAAATACTTCGATCGGATCGAGGTGGTGAATACTTGAGTCAAGAGTTTCTGGATTATCTAAGGGACAATGGTATATTGTCTCAATGGACTCCGCCGTATACACCATGACATAATGGTGTATCTAAGAGGCGAAACCGAACCTTGTTGGACATGGTTAGGTCAATGATGAATCACGCGAATCTTCTCAAGTCCTTTTGGGGTTATGCACTTTAGACAACTGTTTACTTGCTAAACAGAGTTCTGACCAAGGTAGTCTCTACTACTCCATATGAGATATGGAATAATAAGAAACCTCATTTATCTTACTTGAAGATATAGGGTTGTCCTGCTTATGTGAAGCGGACTATATTAGACAAACTGGATGCTAAGTCTGATAAATGTCTATTTATTGGATACCCTAAGGAAATGAGGGGTTACCAATTCTATCATCCTGTGGAACAAAAGGTGTTTGTTTCAAGGCATACTATATTCCTAGAGAAAGAGTTTCTCTTGCAAGAAAACAGTGGGAGCGTTGTTGAACTTGAGGAGGTTCAAGAGACTCCAATAAACATTGATGAGATACCTAGTCAAGCACCTCAACCGATAACTCATAGTGATGAGACATCGATTCAACCTATTGTGACACCACATTTTCGTAGATCTAGTAGGACATGCAAAATTCACGAGAGATATGGATTTCTCGTAAGTGAATCGAACGATGTGTTACTCATTGACGATGAGGAACCTACCGGTTATAAAGAAGTTCTGAAAAGTTTAGAAAGGGACAAATGGCTTGAAGTCATGAAGTCAGAAATGGATTCCATGTATGAAAATCAAGTTTGGAACTTTGTGGAC
The DNA here is from genome assembly GCA_025175895.1 of Wurfbainia villosa. Lineage (NCBI taxonomy): Eukaryota > Viridiplantae > Streptophyta > Magnoliopsida > Zingiberales > Zingiberaceae > Wurfbainia > Wurfbainia villosa. The sequence continues at coordinate 119,965,357 of CM045987.1, read as the reverse complement.
CCACCTGAAGGTATTAAGCCTATAGGGTGCAAGTGGGCTTTCAAGAAGAAAACTGACATGGATGGTAATGTGATTACCTATAAGGCCAGGTGTTGATTATGACGAAACATATTCACCAGTTGCTATGCTTAAATCCATTAGGATGCTCCTAACCATAGCAACTCATTATGATTATGAGATATGACAGATGAATGTGAAAATGATTTTCCTTAATGGAAACCTACTCGAAGACGTGTATATGATACAACCTGAGGGTTTCACATCGGTTGATAAAACCAAGGTATGCAAACTTCGACGGTCCATATATGGATTGAAGCAAGCATCTAGGAGATGGAATATCCGTTTTGATGAGGAAATCAAAAGGTTTGATTTCTTACAAAATCCGAATGAACCTTGTGTATACAAGAAGGTTAGTGGGAGTGCAATCGTGTTCATAGTGTTGTATGTCGATGACATATTACTTATAGGAAATGATATATCTGTCTTACAGTCGGTTAAAATTTGGTTATCCAAAACATTCTCCATGAAAGACCTAGGAGAAGTGACCTACATCCTCGGGATCAAGATCTATAGAGATAGATCGAAACGGTTGCTTGGTCTTTCGCAGTCTACATATATAGACCGAGTGCTAAAGAGGTTTAGTATGTCGAAATCCAAGAAAGGTTTCCTTCCCATCAGGCATGGGATACACCTTTCGAAATCTATGTGTCCGCGCACAGAAGATGAGTGGATTATCATGAGTAAGATTCCCTATGCATCCACAATAGGATCTATCATGTATGTTATGTTATGTACGAGGCCCGATGTATCGTATGCTCTGAGTGTCATGAGCAGATACCAGTCTGATCCAGGAATGGATCATTGGGCAGCTGTTAAGACAATCCTTAAGTACTTAAGAAGAACTAAAGATGTGTTTCTAATATATGAAGAAGGTGATATGGTAATACGTGGGTATACGGATGCCAGCTTCCAGACAGACAAGGATAATTTTAGGTCTCAGTCTGGGTACGTATTTACCTTATATGGAGGTGCAATAAGTTGGAAAAGTTTCAAGCAAGACACTGTAGCTGATTCTACCACTGAGGCAGAATACATTGCTGCTTCGGAAGCAGCAAAGGAAGTGGTTTGGATCAAGAAGTTCGTCTCTGAACATGGTGTGGTTCCAACCATTATTAAAGCAATACCAGTCTACTGCGACAACAATGGAGCGATTGCATAGGAAAAAGAGCCAAGGTCTCATCAACAATCCAAACATATGCTTCACCGCTATCATCTGATCAGGGAGATCATCAGTAGGAAGGAAATACAAATTGAGAAGATTCCCACTGAAAGGAACTTAGCGGACCCTTTAACTAAGACCTTACCTCAGAGTAAGTTTAAGGGTCATGTTAGAGGTTATGGTATTGGATACCATAGCGATTGACATTAGGCCAAGTAGGAGTTTGTTAGTAATATATGAGAGGTGTCCTAAGGCAATCGTCTTATGGTTGTACCATTTATTTGATAAATGAAGATTCACTATTTGAGTATACATGTTATAATGTATTTGATTGGATCTTAAACTCATTTACTAAATGTCCGCAATACGATTCATAGCATGAGAGAATTTATGATTAGATCACAACTAGTGAGTATCTTTACATGTGTAATTGTGATGTATTAGAATTATCTCTAGTCGATGAATTGATGCATTTGGACGCCATCGATTCTGTTGAGACTAGAACTAGGTATACTCTTTGGTTTATCCAAGCAGTTGTTTCTCACTAACTGGTGACATTGGGATGTTCAGAGTTGATCGTGGATGCTAGTTATGGTAACTAGTTCATTGGAGTGACCAACTGTAAGACTTTATATGATTATCTACATATATGGATATGTCAATGAAGTTCTTACAACTGCTTAAGTGTGATGTTCCTTTGACTTGCAGTATTCAAGTCATCTTGGTCATGAAGACTTATGCTTTGACATCTTAAGCAAGCATCTCCGAGGAGATGTGGACCTGGGATGATTGGGTATAAGTCGAAGTGGCTGAAGGTATTTGAATAACTTACAGAGAATTCACCGCTCCTTGCGAGGAGATGTATACCCTATGACCTCTCGTCGGATTGTTACTAAAGTCTTTGGCTAAAGCATTACATGTTTAGAGTATGGTACTCTTGGATACATGTGTAGTAACTAGAATCTGGGGGACGAAGAAGTAATACTTGGGCTAGGTGTGACGAGTCAGCCTAGTGGGGACTGACACAATAGACCATGTCCTGAACCAAATGGGTATGAGATGGGTGAAAGGAATGAGGCATGATTCATTGTAGCTGCTGAAGGGGTTCAGAAAAGGTTCTGGGACCAACCATTGATTTTCCGATTAATTGGGGATCATGATCGTTCTATAATTAATGGTTAATTATAGATGACCAACATAAACCGGGAACCTATTTGGTCACACTCACAACGAGCATAATCCGAAGGATTTAAAATGAGTTTGAGAATAAGATTCTCAGATCGAGAGAGACTTGGTTTGGTTGGACCAAACAAAGAGCAAGTGTGAAATTATTTTAGTCGCATCGGAAGCATGGATGGGTCAAGTATAATGGAGACATGATGAATGAACCAAATTGGTTTGGTTCTAATCCAATGGTGGAAAATAAACCAAAGGGGTTTGGTTTGTTTTAAACGAATGAACCAAAATTGGTTCGGTTCGTTTTAACTTAAAATAGACTAACGCGGTTTGGTTTATTTTAACTTAAGTTATTGGAGTGGGTTAATGGATTTTGGTTATGAACCAATAACTGTTAGGAGAATGTGTTCTCTATAAAAATATAGCTTAAGGGTTTTTCATGGAGAATTAATTGGTACCAGGGTTTTGGAAACCCTAGCCTCCTTTCCTTCTTCTCCTTGCTCTTTCCACCCAAGCCATTGCCGCCTATGTTTTGTTGCTGCCCAAGTCGCTGCCGGCCACCCACCAGCCACCGGCAACTCCTCCGGCCTTCCTCCCTTGGCCGCCGGCGACCAAGGAGCAGCCGACCATTGATTGGCCGACCATATCTTCCACCAAACAAGTTGTCCAGATTCTGGACAGCTTGTTCTCCTCTTCATGGAGAGGTCGTTTGGTCGGTGTTTTGTGCTTCGACAGTGACCTACTTGTCGTGGATTGGTTCTCCGATAATCCTCATAGGTGGAGGGTTAAGTTTTCATCAAACGTTTAACGAAAACCGCTTCTGACAAGTGAGTTTGTGAAACTCGTTTTTGGGATCCGAATTTTGATTCAGATTGTGATCGTCTCTCAGATCACATCGTCTTCGACTCAAGGCTATTGACTTTTGCGAAAACGAGGCTCATGGCTTTGTGAAGCTATCCCGATGATACTCGGTGTGGATACAGATAGAGGTGATTCTAGCGACTCATGATCCGTCAGGTATACCTAGTATAAGTTTTCTTTTATTGCAAAATTTTAAATAGCGATTATGTCTACACATGTTGTATCCTGCATGTATGTGATGTGTGTGTTGTAATAAATTAGATTTATTGCTTTTATTGCTTCCGTTGTGTGCATTTTTACGAAACGTGTTCGAACACACACTCGCCGCGGTGCCGGGGAAACCCAACAAAGGCTAGTCGACTACTAGGTGGAAAATCAGCCCGAGCAGAGCCTTTAAATTGTGATCACAGTGGAGGAAGAAGCTGCTAGTTCTTAGATCTATTGAAGGTGAATAGTTGGTGCTTTCCAGCCTTTCAAGGCATCTCCAAGCAACCAAATCAACATGCAATCAAAAACTCTCTTTTGTAAAGTGTTTTCACTTTGTCATTTCATTTGTTTGTATTTGGTTGTTGTTTCTTCTTGTAAAACTCTTGTAAGAGGGTTCTCCACCTCCGGATTGTTTCCGAGAAGGAGAAGGTTTAATGGTGGTGTGCATCACTAGAGCTCACTTTAGAACTCGGTTGTGGAGTAGGAATTAGGATTCCAAACCACGTAAAATCTTTGTGTTGGTTTATTGTGTTGTGCCTTGCATTTGTCTCTACTTGTGTTTGTTTTGTGTTGTTTGTGTTTGTCTTGCATTTCTGCTGCACTAACTTTGTTATAGATGAGCACGATCAAAACGATCTAACGACAAAATCGAAGAACGCTATTCACCCCCTCTAGCGTGTCATCAAGGTCCTAACAATCCTATATTGGTCGGCTTTTGAGCAAATGAGTGTGAAGATAGAGGATCTGCAACTAGTGGCCACTTCTTTGTTTAGGTTCTTAGGACATGAAGTGAAACCATTAGGACAGATAAAGCTACCAATCTCGTTGGGGATGGAGCTCAGAAAAAAAATAGTATTGACCACATTTACAGTAGTTGATACACCCTCTCCTTACAATTTCATTTTGGGGCATCCTATCTTAGGAAGCCTACAAATGATCACCTCCCCTATTATCTGAAGATTAAGTTCCCTTTGGGGCAGGAGGTAAGAGAAGTTAGGGGCTATCAATAAGTCACTCGAAGATGTTATGTGGAGGCTATCCGAATAGGGCAAAAAGGAAAGACCCTTGATATGCCCAGGGGGGATAGGTCATTCCAGGGAGTACATATACACAATTTTGGAGGGAGATTCTATCTTCTTGGCCCAGTCCGATGTGGAAATGATTAACATTGTCCCTGTTCATGTCGAGTGCACTACGCGAATCACTCGAGACCTCCCGACAAAACTAAAAGTTTTAGTGACAAGATGCCTTGCACATAATATAGATATCTTTACTTGGACACCTCAGGATTTGGTGGGAGTTGAACTCAGTATCATGAAGCATAAGCAACAAATACTTCCTATGGCATAACCTATCAAGCAGAAGCATCGACATTTTGGGCCCAAAAAGGATGTGATCATCAGAGAGTAAGTGAGCAAATTACTAGCAGTCGGGCAAATTAAAGAAGTACATTACCTATCTTGGTTGTCCAATGTGGTGTTATTGCCCAAGCCATTCGAGAAGTGACGTATGTGTGCATATTTCATGGACTTAAATAAAGCATGCCCCAAGGATTGCTACCCCTTGCCTTGCATTGACCAGCTAGTAGATTTTACAGTGGGACATCAATTCATATTCATGATAAATGAATGCCTACTTGGGATTCCACCATATACCATTAGTTTGGGAGGATCAAGACAAAGTTAGCTTCATTACAACTGATGACACATTTTGTTATGTTGTTATGTCATTCAGATTAAAGAATATTAGAGCTACCTATCAAAGGTTGATGGATAAAGCTTTTGTAGCATAACTAGGGAGGAATGTTGAAGTATACGTGATGATATCCTCATCAAAACAATGCATTTAGAGCAATTGGTACTTGATTTAGAGGAGACTTTTGCAACTTTATGAGAATATTATACGAAATTAAATCCTGAGAAGTGTGTTTATGACGACTAAGGGATGATTCCTCGGATATATGGTGATTAAGTAGGGCATCAAAGCCAACCTAGCAAAAATTGAAGTCATATAGCAAATGCAACCTCTGAAAAATTTGAGGGAAGTCCAAAGGTTGCTGGTGTAAATTACAACACTTTTGCGCTTCATCTCCCACTCGGCGGACAAAAGCCTTCCATTCTTTAAGATATTGAAGTGTGTGAATCGCTTTCAATGGGATGAGCTGTCACACCCCGAGAGTATATTTGTCCCTTGATCGGATGGTACCCTCTTGTGACAATATAGGATATAATACCGATACATGACCCACTTAGTTGCTATCACAGATAAGCCATAAAATACAGCAGAATATACTAACAAATAATAAAGATATAAAGACCCAAATATGTGCGTACCGATACGACTTTGACACAGCAAGAAACATAGTCCAAACCAACATCCAAAACAAATCCAAAGTAAAGGCCAGTTACGTACAACATAACCATACACCCCAAATACGGAATCAACATAGGATAAAATCCCCAAAATAAATAATCTGGAATAATACAACAATATGGATTATAAACCATACACTTTGTGTGAGATGAGATCAGTTGGCAGAGCTCCGAACACCCAAGGAATCTTCTACCTGAACCTGGGTGACAAGAAACCCAGGGTCTGTGGTGGTGAGTATAAAACTCAACGGTAATATGAAAGATAGTGGATGAACAACAAATATCATATGAAGATCTACAAGTATACAAATGGAGTTCATCAGATATACAATCTTAAGGTAATAACAACTAACCACCGGTATAGTCATAATCAATGCATATACCAAACTGATCAACTGAATAATATAATGTACCGACATACCTGAAGGTCTGCATGACACCACTCACAACAACCTGAACAAGTATACAACAACGTAGCACATACCAATAACATACATAATAATACTACATCTGTGAGCAACACATAATCATATGAATAATGAATAATCAACTGTATAGATAAACCTAATCCATACTCTGTAGTCACATGATGCTGGTCAAATGCATATAACAGTTTGATCCAATAGGTACACTGCACATACCTAAACAACGATCCACACTGATCCTACTCATACCCACATACACCATATACCATAGTATAGAACATGCAAATGATATGCATAATGTTGTACAAACATATGAAGTAATCATATCTCAACTAAATGCAACATCTCACAGGCATATGTAAAACATACCTTAAACACACACATATATATATAGATATATGCCATCACAACTGGCAATGCATATGCTGTTAGGAATGTTCGTGACCGTTAGAGGGGGGGTGAATAGCGTCGTCGATGGAACTCGATTGCGTGCTTGCTACAAAACTTATTATACGTAGCGGAATATGCAATAATAAAAGAAATATAACAAGAACACAAGCACAACACCAAATATAACGTGGTTTAGAACCGAATGGTTCATACTCCACGGATTGAGCTCAAACGAGCTCTAGCGATGCGTACAATACCACTAATCAAATAAACTCCTCGACAACAAGTTGGAGGTGGATAAACCTCTTATAATTGTTTACAACAATAAACAAATAGATACAAGCAAATATAAGTAAGAAATACACTACAAGTAAAGGAAAAACACTTTACAATTGCTCTTTGATTGCTTGATCTTTGGTTGCTTGAATTGCACTTGGAGACTCTGATTTGCAGCAGCAAATCGCCCCAAAACTCCTCAAGAACCGGTTGCCAAATCCCTCCTCCTCAAGCTCCATTTAAAGCTGCTGCCTGGGCTAGATTTCGCCTATCAATCGACTGATCGGGACCATCAGTCGACTGATGCCACTGTTGTCGTGAGACAATGGCTAGATCCACGCTGAAAAAATCCAACGGATACACCATCAATCGACTGATGTCTCAATCAGTTGAGTGGTCAGGCCGATCACTCGACTGAAGAACATTCTGTGCCCAAAATCTCGACCATCAGTCGACTGATCACCTTGATCACCGATCGCGCCGCATGATCGGCCACCTCGCAATGATCGCTGTGGCACTTCCCGCAGTCAAACCCTAGTTGACTCACACCAGTCGACTGACCCATGGTCCCAGTCGACTGATACACCTCAAACATGAGGTTTTAACCTCAAACATGAGATTTTAATCTAAGTATGGTGCCCCCATACTTGCTAGATCACCCGTAGCCTAGACCTAAGCCTTCTAGCCACCTATGTCAGCCTCGCGCCTATTGGATCCCTCCAAGTCATCCATGACTTGTTCATCCATACGCTAGCCTTCAGGTGCTTCCATCGGCTATTGTCATGCTAATGGTGTCTACACTACCAAGGCACATTGGACTTATGCTACCAAGACTCCCGCTTGGACTTTACGCTGCCAACCATTGGATTTATGTTGCCAAGACTTTACCCTTGAACTTTACGCCGCTAATATTCCCCTTGGATTTCTCAAATGCCAAGACTCAAGCTTGGACTTTCCCTTGCCAACCCATGTTAGACTTTCCATGCCAAGACCCATGCTTGGAATTTTCCTTGCCAAGACCCATGCTTGGACTTTACATGCCAAGTACTAAAGACTTGGACTTTCCCAATGCCAAGTGTCTCACTTGGACTTTCCATGCCAAGTACACAAGACTTGGACTTTCCCATAACAATCGTCAAACCATCATCAAATATCAAATGTGACATGGGTCGATTGCACCAACATGTAGGGTCGATGTTGGCCGGCTAGAGGGGGGTGAATAGCCTTTATCGTAGACGGTGGAAGTCGTTCGTTCGTTGCTCGTCTACAAGCACTATTAGCGCAAGCGGAATATACTAATACAAACAATTAAAGACTAAAACAAAGGAAGAATAGAAACACAAACGCTAACACCACAACGTAACGTGGTCCACGGCCTCGCCGCTAATCCACAGTCTGATTCGTCCAAGGTGAATCACGCCTCAAGCTTTCACTATTCTCTCCTTTGCACTAAGCTAGGTAGAGGTAACCTTTTACACAAGAATCCACTCTTCTTACAATAGAATGAAGATTAGCACAAGTAGAAGAGTGGAAGACCTTTAGAGCACTTTGGGAGATGTTATGAGTTGAAGCATTAGGCTCCCAAATGCCCTCACCCCTTCTTTTTATAGAAGAAGAGGGTTTCTTCCCATTAACATAGGAGTGTTGGATCCTTGAATGGCTAGAGGGGGGGGGGTGAATAGCCTCTTTTCATTTTCTACAAAATGATTTGTGGAAACACAACAAATACAATAATAATAGAAACGAAAATGCAATGCTAACGCGGAAGCTTTTACGTGGTTCGGAGATAACGCTCCTACTCCATGGCGATCCTTAAGGTGGATCAACCCAAATCAATCTTCACTAATAAGCTTTCTCTTTTACAAAACCTCCTCTTCTTACAAAAGATGACAATGAAGATTTGAGAGGAGGAAAGGAATTAACACACTTAGAAAGCTTGGAAAACTTGTGGGAGCTTAGGAGAATGATCAGAATATAAGCATTAGACTCTTCTTGCTCCCCTTGGCCTCTTTTTATAGGAAAGAGCCTCTTTTTCCAGTTGGAGGTCTATCAGTCGACTGATGACTTACATCAGTCGACTGCCGTCGATTATAACGACTTCTGAACAGCCGGATTCGTGGGATTTGCCGTCGTCATCACCAACACGAGGACTATCGATGATCGCCAACGATAGCGGTGATCGATATCGCATGTAGCCGATCGCCACGGCTATATGGGCCTTTCTATTTCGTAGCGATCGATCGTCAACTTGTATGCGGCGACCGTCGAGTCGACTATCGCAGTTCGACCGATAACTCCCAATTGATCGCCAAGAGCTCTCCGACCTCTAATGTGCATTTTAAAGGCTGGCCGACCATATGTTTCAATGATCGGTACACCCTGGCATTTACTTAATTCATACTTGAAAACATACCCTAAGCCTAGAATTAACCTTCTAGCTTCTCCATCAGCCTTGCGCCTCCAGGATTTCTCTAAGTCCACGACTCCATCCATGCGCTTGCCTTCAAAAGCTTCCTTCGGATTCGTCATGATTTGGGGTTCTTCTTTGCCAAAGTACGCTTGGACTTTACGCTGCCAAGGCTACATGCTTGGACTTATACTGCCAAGACTTGCCTTTGGTCTTCCTTCGCCAAGGACTGCTTGGACTTTACACCGCCAAGACTACATGCTTGGACTTATGCCGCCAAGACCTTTCCTTTGACTTCTCTTTGCCAAGATCACACTTGGACTTGTCTTTTACCAAGTCTTCATACTTGGATTTTCCTGTCACTTAAACATGTTCACAATTAGATCACAAAGCATTGCCTAACTTAGATGATTATCCAAACATCAAAACATATAAATGCTTGGGGCATTGTTGCACCAACAATCTCCCCCTTTTTGATGTTTGGCAATCATTTAAGTTAGGTCTTTAACACATGCACATAAACATATTTCCAATATGAATTCTAACTTAAATATCCCTTCTCCCCCTTTGAGATACATCAAAAAGAGAAGAGTTCATAGAACAATAAGTTCATGAAGGAATTATAATTGACACATCTTGAACTAAGGTATAAGATTGATATGAGGCTCCCCCTTAATCCAAGACATGGTTCATGATGTGGAAATAACATGTGAAGCAAAGCATAAACAATAAAGTAGGCAAATATGTCCTAGCTTTGCACCAACAATTATAGAATTAAGGGATGTAGCTCCCCCTAAACCAATGCATAAAGAAAATCCTTCTTTCCATACAAGTTATCATGTATATACTGTGTGAATCATAGTATGGAGATATAATGTCCAAAATTGGACCTTTTAAATGATGAAAAACCATTTTTGAAATTGTCATTCGATCACTGGCTTTGTGATCAATGATCGATATCGAGATAATTTCAAATCAGAATTTTTCAGTCAAGGTTTAAAAATGCGTAGAAAATTCCGTGGATGTCCAAAAATCATGAAACTCAACATACACATTATATTTGACTAATATAACGTATGAAAAGTACTAGACTAAAATTATGCTCATTAGATTGACAGATTGATACAATATTCAAAGTGATAAAAATATGAAGCAAAAATTGAATTGTATTGTATTAATATTCATAACTTAGGATTACAATAAAGGTTTTCAAAAATGCTTAGTACTATGTGCTCAATTTCTAAACTTGAAAATAACAAATTATAGTAATATAGACACGAATAGAAATGAACTAAAACACAACTCCATTTCATTAAACAAAAAGTCATTAACACAAGTTTGAGTCCAGGCCGTATATACATCGACCAAAAGAAAATAAAACACATGCTAGTCCATCGGTGCAAAGGATTTAACCATAGTGAGGATGCAAATGTCCGGGTGCAGGAGGGCGAAGAATCGCTAAAATATCCTGCTGCTGACGATGCATCCCGCTCACGAGAGAGAGGAGCTCCTGATGCTCCCAGCGAAGCTCTTGTTGCCCCAAGCGAAGCTCTTCAAGGTGCATATCTACCCGCTCTGCAAAAGCATCGAAACGGGCTACGAAAGATGAGTCTGGCAAAAAGGCATCGCCTGTAGCAGCACCCTCCACATCGGCTCTCACAGCAGTAATACCCTCAACATCTTCTGCAGCAGCGACACCCTCCGGTGCCGGAGCGCCACCTGTCGGCCGTCATGTAGGATCCCAGATAACGAACCCCTCGTGGGGCTTCAAGCCCGCCAAGGAGAAGCTCCGAGTGTTCATCTGGTCATATTTTTTGTTCATGATTTTTATGACCCCTTTGCTTACATCAATGCCTACGGAACTAAGCCACTGAGTAAGGACATTTCCAAATGGCATATGAAACTTCCCATTGTTTGGCTTGATGAAATGAGTAATGTAGTGGAAAGTGTTGAGACCAATGTTGATGTCTAAGTACTGACGGAAGATATGCATGAGGAAGAAGTGTATAGGTCGAACTAAAGCCAACCCACGTGTAACTATAGGAAGAATACAATGAGCAATGACCTTATAAAGGACATTGTCAGAAGCAAAAAGCTCTTGGGATTGAAAAACATTGGTATTTAAAGGATGAGGAGAATTGTAGAAGATAGTATGAAGTGAGTCTAAAGAAATCTCCTCAAAGGGAGGTGGAAGTGGCTCACTCCAAGACGGATAAAAAACGAAGTCATTCTCGGAAGGGCGACATCCGAGAAAATCTGTCCAGATCTGGGGGCTGAAATCCAGATCGCATTGAGAGACGCGAGTCCGGTATCTCAAGTCATCTCCAGCTGGTCTCAAATTGTTGAAAAATTCAGAAACGAGGGTAATATTTACATGGTGGTCACAAAAGACTAAGGATTCAAGTTTGTAAAATTGGATAATTTGGACAATATCAAAGCAGTTGTCCTTAAGAAATACAGGGTCCATTAATCGAGGCGGAATGAGTTGAAATTTATTTTTATTGAATGCATTTTCAAGAGTGGAATTTGGAAACCTAGGATCGACCATGGGTGGAGGGTTTGATGGGCCCTCGTTGATCGGTGGTAATCAGGCACACTTAGATGCATAATGCTTAATTCTAAATGTGTGAAAAGAACAATGTAGGTCAAAGATGATGAATGCATACACAAAGACAACAAACAAATAATGGTTAGTGAAACAAAACTAGAGAAACAACCAAACTATGAGCAGTGGTGAGGGTTTACCTAGGAGGCATGGTGAACGATCAAAAAAGGGTGCCGAAAGCTAGTTTCCACGAAACCCTAACCGAGCGAGTGGACTGTGGTAGAGACTAGGGCGTGAACCGGGTGAGAGGAGGTGGTCCTCGAGTCGGAGAACACTTCAAACGAGAGCACCGGTCGGTGAAATCGCCGGAAAATGGGGGAAAACGGCGAGAGAAACGCGGTGAAAGATCGTCGGACTAAGAAGAAAAAGGAAGGTCGGGATTTTTTTTTAGCGAGTCGAACCGGTGGGAAAGCCCCAAAAACCGCGATAGCCGATCATCGTTAGCCGGCAATGAACCGCCGATCGGATACGAGTGTTATAGATGGCCGATCGCCATAAATGGAAGTCGAGCGCTAGTGAACCGGGTAAGCCGGTTTGATAGAGATATATATCATCAAGGCGATAAGCACCACGATCGATATCACCGATAGCCTTTTGGCCAGATTAAAAAATGCATAATTAATTCAATAAAGGTCAAAAAATTACGAAATTTTATGGTTAACGTTGTTAGATTATTTCCTATCAAGGAAAAATTATTTTAAAAATATATCACCTCTAGATTTTGATATTGACACAAACTTGAGATTTTGCAAAAATTATAATATTTTTGCAAGCTTTGTATCACTTTGGCTTATCAATTGAAAATTATTTTTCAAAGTTTGATAGACATAGTTTAAATTTTGTTTTATTTGACATTTCCAATCATATTTTTGGAGCTATATGCACATTAATTGTACATAAGTCTTCCCAATGATTGGTCCAATGAAGGATTAATGTCTCTAGATGGCACTTTGGTTCATTGTAATGCATCATAACAAGCATGATGAACCAAGTGCATCTTCCTAACATCTCACATGATGTCTAAGTGTCTAAATACACAAATCATGGTTTCTTAGGTCTATTGTGAGATGTTTATAGGTATAAAACCTAGTTTTTTTATGGGATCATGCAAACCTACACTTCTATTCTACAAAGCACATTCCAAGTTCTCTCCTAAGTGATGAAAATTCTATTTCGGGGAGAGGCTTGGTAAAGATGTCAACTAGGTTGGACTTAGATTCAATGTAATTGAGCTCAATGTCCCCCTTAGCCACATGATCCCTAATGAAGTGATGTTTCACTTCAATGTGCTTGGTCCTAGAATGATGCATCGGATTTTTAGTCAAATTTATGGTGCTCACATTATCACAAAATACTTTTATGTTGGAGTAAGATAGCTCATAGTCCTCTAAAGTATGTTTCATCCATAGAAGTTGAGCTACACAACCACCCATAGCCACATATTCGGCCTCGGTGGTGGATAGGGCAACACAAGGTTGCTTCCTACTACTCCAACTAACTAGGGAGGACCCAAGGAATTGGCATCCACCACTAGTACTCTTCCGATCCAATTTGCAATCGGCATAATCGGAATCGGTGTACCCAACAAAATCAAAAGACCTAGTTCTAGGGTACCATAATCCTACATTTAGTGTGCCTTTAATATATCTTAAGATTCTCTTAACGACAACTAAATGAGATTCCTTTGCACATGATTGGTACCTAGCACACATACCAACCGCAAATAATATATCAGGTCTACTAGCGATTAGGTACAAAAGGCTACCAATCATACTCCTATATAGTGTAAGGTCAATTTGTTTTCCTTCATTATCACTATCTATTTTTGTATTGGTTTCCATTGGAATTGAAACTACCTTAGCATTTTCCAAACCAAATTTCTTAATCATTTCCTTAGCATATTTGGTTTGGTAAATATAAATTCCTTCACTTGTTTGTTTGACTTGTAATCCTAGGAAGAAATTTAATTCTCCAACTAGACTCATCTCAAACTCATTTTCCATATTCTTAATAAAGTCTTGAAGAAGTTCATCATTTTTTGACCCAAAGATAATGTCATCAACATATACTTGGGCTACAAAGATGTCCTTTGATGTTGACTTTATAAATAGAGTTTGATCTACACTACCCCTCTTAAAGTCTTTAGAGATTAAGAAAGATGATAATCTTTCATACCAAGCCCGGGGAGCTTGTTTCAAACCATATAAAGCTTTCCTAAGCTTGTATACATGGTTTGGATAGTCCATATTCTCAAACCCGGGAGGTTGTTCTACATATACTTCTTCCTTAATTAACCCATTTAGGAATGCCGATTTAACATCCATTTGATGGAGTTTGAAACCCATATAGGAGACATAACCTAATAGTATCCTAATAGACTCTAACCTAGCAACCGGGGCATATGTTTCATCATAGTCAAGTCCTTCAACTTGATTAAAGCCCTTTGCAACTAATCTTGCCTTATTCCTAGTAATATTCCCTTGGTCATCTAGTTTGTTCATAAAGACCCATCTTGTAGTAATGATGACGTTTTCATTAGGTCTAGGAACTAACTCCCATACTTGACTCCTTTCAAATTGAGTCAATTCATCTTGCATTGCTAAGATCCAATCCGGATCAAGTAATGCATCTTTGATTGTTTTGGGCTCAATTTGAGAAATTAGAGCTATATGACTAGTGGGATCCCTATGAAATGACCTAGTCCTAACACCTTGAGATAATTCACCCATAATTTGATCTAAGGGGTGATTTTGATGAACTCTTATGGTTCTAGGAGGTGTATTAATTTGAGTTTGATCATAATTAATCTCAATCCTTTGCTCATCATTGGAATCACCTCTTACTCCCCCTTGATTCAATCCTCCCCCTTGATCATTACCCCCTAAAGTTAAATCTTAGAATTGTTGGGTAATTTCTTGATGTTCATTATTAATATCATCATCAATAGGGGATTTCCTAGGGTATGTATTGGAAGTTTCATCAAATTGGACATTTGAAGATTCCTCAATCTTCTGAGTCCTTTTATTGTAAATTCTATACCCTACACTAGTGGATGAGTATCCAACTAGGATTCCCTCATCCGCTTTGGACTCAAACTTACCTAGGTTGTCTTTGGTATTTAAAATAAAGACTTTGCATCCAAAGACCTTAAAATAATGAATTGTTGGAATTGTACCATTCCACAATTCAAATGGGGTTTTTCCTAAAAACCTATGAATTAACACCCTATTTTGGATATAGCAAGCGGTGTTAATCGCTTCCGCCCACAAGTAGCTAGGTAAGGAGTATGCATTAAGCATTGTCCTAGTCACTTCTTGTAGGGCACGATTCTTCTTTTCCACAATCCCATTTTGTTGGGGTGTTCTAGGACAAGAAAATTTATGCTTGTACCCTTGTTCTAGACAAAAAGTTGAGAAATTTGAATTCTCAAATTCTCCACCGTGATCACTACGGATCCGGTGGATTTTGAGTTTTCTTTCATTCTCTACTCTCTTGCTAAATCCTATAATTATTTCTAGGGTTTCATCCTTATTTTTCATGGAAAATATGTTAGTGCAATCAACCCGTGATATGGTTTTGATGTGTGTGGCAAAGGGTTTAAGTTAGGATGATTGGATTTGATATGTGTGTTGGAGTCTTGCAGGAATTAGTAATTCGCAAAAAGGAGCATTGGCGAGTTTCACCTCTCATGACTCGGTCCTTGAGTCGGTGAAGGATAGCTTTGTGGAAGTCGTGCGCTTGGAGCATCTGAGGGACCGTCGAATGAGGAGATTGGAGTGAAGCTAGAGGAAGTAGACTTCAGGGCGAGACGCGAAGGATGGCACTGCAGAGCCGTGCGCTTGGCGCATCCGAGGGATATGGCCGGACGAAGACAACTTCAAAGGCGAGGGACTCCAAGGGATAAGAGTGAGCGAATGTAACCCGGGATGGGGTAGTGCGCTTAGGTGAAACTTGGCCAATTGGCTATGTGTTGGATGGAATTTCCCGACATCAGTCGACTACCATGTCATGGCAGTCGACTGCTCCAAGTCGATTGTGACTCGACTGG
This sequence comes from Wurfbainia villosa, assembly GCA_025175895.1. Taxonomy (NCBI): domain Eukaryota; kingdom Viridiplantae; phylum Streptophyta; class Magnoliopsida; order Zingiberales; family Zingiberaceae; genus Wurfbainia; species Wurfbainia villosa. The sequence continues at coordinate 119,949,371 of CM045987.1, read as the reverse complement.
TATATGAGTTTGGTTTGTGTGTCATCGATCGCCATATATTGCGCGATCGTTAAGACCATCACCAACTACCGATGGCGGCGAATGATCGGTCGAGAGGGTTTGGGGCAGAACCTCGTAGCCGATCGATACCGATCGAACGAAGGCATCGCCGATCGATGGATACATCAGTCGACTGCCAAGGGTTCTGTTGGACTACAACGGTCGGGATCTGACATGTTCAGAGGTCGTTGTAGTGGTGGCAGTCGACTGCCAAGGGCAGCAGTCGACTGATGGCGGCCAACGGGAAGAAATCAACCCTCTCTATAAAAAGAGAGTGCGTGGGTTTTTGGATGACTAATGCTTATGTTCCAAACTATCATCCAAGTGCTCCACAAGTGTTAAACTCCTTATTCTAGTTTCTTTCACATCTATTGTAAAAGAAGGAGTATTCTTGAGTTGTAAGGGATACCTCCACCTAGCTTGGTGCAAAGGAGAGACCAATGGTGGATTGGTTGCGGAGTGATTCACCGTGGACGAATCGGACCGTGGATTAACAGCGCAGTCGTGAACCACGTTACATTGTGGTGTTAGCGAATTGTTTGTTTATCTTTGTGTTTGTTCTTAATTGTCTTTTCTTTGTATTTTCCTCTTGCGCTAACGTTTATTGTAGACGATTAAGAACGACTTCCACCACACGACAAAAGAGGACTATTCACCCCCCTCTGGACGGCCAACCTCGACCCTACAAGTGGTATCAGAGCAAGACACTTGTTGAGGACTAACCGCCAACACAAGCACTATAATCAAGGATGGTCGGCTCAAACATTCACCCACCGAAATTTGAAGGTGAATTCTCTTAGTGGAAAAAGAGAATAGAGGTATTCTTTGAAACCGATTTCGATATTATGCTTATAATGGAAAACGGTTTTGAGATGCCTAGGGACAAAGAGGGTGAACCAATAGAGAAGTCAAGGTGGACTAAAAAGTAAAGGGAGGAGCACCTTGCTAATTCAAAGGCCAAGCACCACCTCTTCAATGTGCTCCCCCAACAAGAGATCAATAGGATAGGGGAATAAGCTAGCACCAAGGAGATGTGGGAGAAGCTAGTAGAGCTTCATGAAGGTACCTCGGAGGCCAAGCTTGCAAGAAGAGACCTCCTCCGCTCCCAACTAACGAATATCAAACTTGAAAAGGGAGAAAAGGTAACTTCACTACATTCTCGATTTAAGGAAATTTTGATTGGGCTAACAAGTGTAGGAGAAAGACTTTCAAACCGGGATATGCTTATGAAAGCAATCGACGTCTTTCCCCGGTCATCAAAATGGAGCTCAATGGTGGACTCCTTCTACATGTCAAAGAACTTAGAAGTGAGCACCTTGGAGGAGTTCTTTTCAACCATGGAGCTCCATGAAATGAGGCTTGAAGGAATAAATGAAGAATCAAGTATCAAGCCATCAAGAGGAGTAGCCCTAGTAGCAAATAAGGGGAAGAAGAAGAAGATAGAGACTTCCTCCTCCTCCGATGAAGCATCCTCCTCCTCCTCCATGGATAGCACGGAAGAAGCCTATATGGTAAGGAGGGTAAGGCGTGCATTAAAAGGTTTTAAATTTAATAAATCTAATGATAGGAGAAGAAGACCAAGGGGGAAGATAATTTGCTATAATTGCCAAGGAGAGGGACACATAAGGGATAATTGTCCCCTCTTAAACAAGAGCAAAGAAGGGAGGAGGAAGAAGGAAGAAAAGAAGAAGGGGAGCAAGAAGAAAAAGGAAGAAGAGAAGAAGGCCAAAGAAAAGGGAAAGGTCAAAGCACTAAAGGCAAAGACATGGGATGATCCCTCCTCATCATCCTCATCCGAAGAAGAGGAAGAACATGTCTACTCAAACCTTGCCCTAATGGCATTTGACGACCTAGACTTCTCCTCCTCCGAAAATGAAGAAGCAAGCTCAAGTGAGGAGAGCTCGAGTGAAGGGGGAGCTTCTTAACCATCCTCATCTGAAGAAGAAGAAGATATGGAAACTATGGTAACGAACCTCTCACCAACTAAAATAGTTTCCATGATTTCTAGCCTCACTAAGGACTTGTTTAGGGCAAAGAAAAAGAACAAATGCATGCTAGATCAAATTAAGGACTTAGAAGAAAAATTAGAAAAATCATGCTCAAATGTTAATGATAATGCATGCTCACATGATAACTATATGCCTTTGGATGTTAATGATGCATGCATAGAAGAAAATAGGGCTTTAAGAGAGAAAGTAGATCATTTAACCAAGGCCCTAGAAAAATTCACAATTGGCTCCAACACTCTTAATATGATTATAGGGAGCCAAAGAGCTAGCTTCAATAAGAAAGGCCTAGGATATAAAGAAAATAGAAATAAAAAGGCCTATAAATGTCTAATTGCTAGGGGTCAAGATAAAAAGAAAACAATAGCTGGAAAATGGATCCCTAAGGAATTTTTAGTGAACCAAATAGGAAAGAATTTGTTTTGAGTTCCTAAATCCATCCTTAAGGGTTAGGAAAACCCTAGGATAGTCAACCATGTGGACTTTACCTATATCTTATTATTTGGTTGACTTAGGATGGTGGGACTTAATTTTTAAAATAGTATTGGGTGATGATAATGCACCCATAGATAGATAAATCATGCTTTAGGTGATACTTTGCTTATTATCATGATGTTATACCTAATGCATGATTATTATTTGATGAATACATTTGTTTCATGATCATAATGTGGAATCAATACATATATATCTTTATGATCATGTGGGATGCTAGGATGATACTTAACCTTGTATAGAATTTCATGAAATTAATGGTTAAGTATATATATAATACCTTTAGAGTTCATCTCACACTCACCATAGGCTACCTTGATTGAAAACATAGCATGGGTGAGATGATAGAATGATACAAATGGTCCACTAATGCCTATGGCATTTAGATGATCATTTAAAGTATCAAAATAGCAATAATAGATCAATCATGGGGAAGACTTATGTTTAATTCATAGACATATTGCCCAAATATCATGGTTGGATATTTCACATGTCTTCAAAATAATTTCTTACTTTAAAATCTGTGTGTTCATGTTTTGAAACAATCCAAACCAAAACTAGGTGTTAAAAGTGATACTAACTTGATCAAAAACCTAGTTGTTTTTGAAGCTTTTGGATTTTTGGTAAATCTTTAAAAATATAATGATTTTTCAAGAAAAACTATTTTTCATTCATAAAGATACTTAAAAGAAATGTGATCCCCAAATTTCATGATTTTTCGAATTTTTTAGAATTTATAGTGCATTTCTGAATTTCGTTCAGAAAACCTGATTTCCTTGTGCCAGTCGACTGCCATGCTAATAGCAGTCGACTGATGTACTGTGCATGAGCACAGTAACCTGATTTTATCAGGTTTTTGATTTTTGTTTCTCTCTAGACTTGATTGCATGTCATATAAACTTTGTTTAATCTTTTTGATGGTGTCAAAGGGGGAGAAAGATATATGTTTAAGTAAGGGGGAATGTATTTAGGGAGAGTTTCATGTATTAAGGGGGAGAGTTGCTAATCATGTTATTTACATCCTTTCTTTCCTTAATATTTTATCAAATGTTTACCTAACTTAAACGAATTGTCACACATCAAAAAGGGGGAGATTGTTAGTGCAATCAACCCGTGATATGGTTTTGATGTGTGTGGCAAAGGGTTTAAGTTAGGATGATTTGATTTGATATGTGCGTTGGAGTCTTGCAGGACTTAGTAATTCACACATGGAGCATTGGCGAGTTTCACCTCTCATGACTCGGTCCTTGAGTCGGTGAAGGATAGCTTTGCGGAAGCCATGCGCTTGGAGCATCTGAGGGACCGCCGGACGAGGAGATTGGAGTGAAGCTGGAGGAAGTAGACTTCAGGGCGAGACGCGAAGGATGACATTGCAGAGTCGTGCGCTTGGCGCATCCAAGGGACGTGGTCAGACGAAGACAACTTCAAAGGCAAGGGACTCCAAGGGATGAGAGTGAGCGAATGTAACCCAGGACGGGGTAGTGCGCTTAGGTGAAACTTGGCTAATTGGCTAAGTGTCGGATGGAATTTCCCGACATCAGTCGACTGCTCCAAGTCGATTATGACTCGATTGGTATATGAGTCTAGTTCGTGTGTCATCAGTCGGCTGCCATATATTTGCAGTCGACTGCCAAGACCATCAGTCGACTGCTGATGGCAGCAGTCGACTGGTCGAGAGGGTTTGGGGCACAGAACCTCTCGTAGCCGACTGGGTAGTTGACTACGAAGGCATCAGTCGACTGCCAAGGGTTCCATTGGACTACAACGGTCAGAATCTGACATGTTCAAAGGCCGTTGTAGTGGCGACAGTCGACTGCCAAGGGCAGCAGTCGACTGATGGCGGCCAACGGGAAGAAATCAACCCTCTCTATAAAAAGAGAGGGTGTGGGCTTTTGGATGGCTAATGCCTATGTTCCAAACTATCATCCAAGTGCTCCACAAGTGTTAAACTCCTTATTCTAGTTTCTTTCACATCTATTGTAAAATAAGGAGTATTCTTGAGTTGTAAGGGTTACCTCCATCTAGCTTGGTGCAAAGGAGAGACCAATAGTGGATTGGTTGCGGAGTGATTCACCGTGGACAAATCGGACCGTGGATTAGCGGCGCAGCCGTGAACCACGTTACATTGCGATGTTAGCGAATTATTTGTTTATCTTTGTGTTTGTTCTTAATTGTCTTTGCTTTGTATTTTCCGCTTGCGCTAACGTTTATTGTAGACGATTAAGAATGACTTCCACCACACGACGAAAGAGGGCTATTCACCCCCCTCTAGCCGGCCAACCTCCACCCTACAAAATACCCAAGTAAATCTAGAGAAGTCATCTACTATTACTAAGCAATATTTACTACCAATCATGGAAGGGGTACTATGACAATCAAATAAGTCCATATGCAATAGTTCTAAAGGTAGAGTGGTACTAAGTAAAGTTTTACCTTTGTGTGATGTTCTTGATTGTTTCCCTTCTTGGCATGCATCACACATTTTGTCCTTGAGGTACTTGACTTTTGGCAACCCCTTGACTAACTTCATTTTGGCTATTTTTGCAATGTTCTTCATATTGATGTGCCCTAGCCTCCTATGCCAAAGCCAACTTTCTTCTTCTTTTGCAACAAGACACTTAATAGAAACATTAGTAGCATAGGATAAATCAACATAATATATATTTGATTTCCTAAAACCTACTAACATGCAATCATTTAAAGTTTTGTGTCTTATGAAACATTTTGAAGCATCAAATTGAACATCAAAATTGGCATCGCATAGTTTGTTGGGTCGGATCGGTTGATCTATTGGCCGGCTAGAGGGGGGTGAATAGCCCTCGTTCGTTGGATGTCGTATTTTGCTCGTCTACGAAAACGTTAGCGCAAGCGGAAGCAATAAACTAAGACAAGCAAATAGAAATAAAACAAAGACAATACAAACACGGAGATGTAACGTGGTTCACGGCTACGCCGCTAATCCACGGTCCGATTCGTCCACGGTGAATCACTCCGCAATCTATCCACTAGATCTCTCCTTTGCACAAAGCTAGGTGGAGGTAACCTCTTTACAACAACACTCCTCTTACAAATATAATGAAAATAAGCTTGGGTAAGAGGATGGAAAGCTTTTGGGAACTTTGGGAGAGTGTTAGAGTATAAGCATTAGCCTACCAAAGCCTTACCCCCTTCCTTTTTATAGAGGAAGAGGGTTTCTTCCCGTTGACATAGGATCACCGATCGATGGCACCCATCGCCGATCGTCCCGTAGCCGCTGCCCAATAACCGCTTCCACGCTGGATATCATCCAATCCAGACGCATCACCGACCGATGGCACCATCACGACCGGGTGCTCGATCACCGAGTGCCCAGCTTGAGTCGACTCCATTCTGCGTTTGCAGACATGATCACCCGACCGCCATTCATCGGCGATCATTGGCCGTCGACATCGGGCCGATCGCTACCCATGGCAATGATCGCCAAGCACTTGACCGGTCTTATACCAGTCGATCGAACCATCGACTCATAGCAGTCGACTACCATGACACGGCAGTTGACTGGTGTCGGGAAAAACCATCCGACACTTGGCCAAATGGCCAAGTTTCACCTAAGAGCTACCCTTCCCAGGTTACACTCGCTCACTCTCATCCCTCGGAGTCCCTCTCCTTCGAAGTTCTCTTCGTTCGCGGCCACGTCCCTCGGCAGCATCAGGCGCACGGCTCTGCAATGCTTCTTCGCGTCTCTTGCCTCGAAGTCTACTTCCTCCGGTTTCACTTCAAGCTCCTCGTCCGGTGGTCCCTCGGATGCTCCAAGCGCACGGCTTCCGCAAAGCTATCCTTCACCGACTCAAGGCACGAGTCATGAGATGTGAAACTCGCCATGGCTCCATGTGCGAATTACTAAGTTCTGCACGACTTCAACGCACATATCAAACTAACTTAAACCCTTTGCTACACCATCAAAACCATATCACGACAAGAGATTGCCCTAACAATCTCCCCCTTTTTGATGTGTGGCAATCTATTTAAGTTAGGTAAAAATATTTGATATAAATTCTAAGGTAAGAAAGCATGTAAAGATAAACATGATATAGCAACATGCAACTCCCCCTTAATCCATGAAACTCTCTATGCAAATTTTCTCCCCCTATCATATATTTCTCCCCCTAAAATAATTAACTTAAACATAATTATTTCTCCCCCTTTGACACCATCAAAAAGATTAACACTAAGTTATAAGCTCATGGCATCAAGTATAAAGAGAAACATACACTAAAATCAGTCAAAACCTGATAAAATCAGGTTCAGATTTGTTTGTCATTGATCCATCGATCATTCTATCGGTATGGCAATGATCGGCAAAAGAAACCAATTTACGATTCTGGATGAATTTCAGAAATGCACTATTAATTCCAAAAAATTCAAAAAATCATGAAATTTGGGGAACATATTTCTTTTAAGTATATCTATCAATGAAAAATAGTTTTTCAAGAAAAATCATTATATTTTCCGAGATTTGCCAAAATTCTAAAGGCTTTAAAAACTACTAGATTTTTGATCATAAGAGTATCCATTTTAACACCTAGTCTTGCATCCAATTGTTTCAAAACATGAATACTTAGATTTTAGATTAAGAAATTGTTTTGAAAACATATGAAATATCCAACCATGATCTTTGGGCAATATGTCTATGAATTAAACATAAGTCTTCCCCATGATTGGTCTATTATTGCTATGTTGATACTTTAAATGACCATCTAAATGTCATAGACATTAGTGGACATTTGTATCATCCTAACATCTCACCCATGCTAAGTTTGCAATCAAGTTAGCCTATAGTGAAGTGTGAGATGCATCCTAGGGGGGTATTTGTGTATACTTAACCAATATATTCATGCAATTCTATCAAGGTTAAGTATCAACCTAATAATCCTCATGATCATAAAGGCATATATGAATGAATTCTACATTATGATCATGAAATACATGTTTTCATCAAGTTATAATCATGCATTAGGTATTATATGATGATAATAAACAAAGTATTACCTAAAGCATGATTCAAACCTATTTCTTATGATAACGTGCCAAATTTCAAAAACATAAATCATGATTGCAAATATACATAGGAATTACATCGATCATCATGATTTAAGCATTATTATCTATTTATGGGTACGTTATCATCACCCAACACTATCTAAAAAATGTTGTCCCGTCATCCTAAGTCAACCAAAATATGATATAGGCTAGGTCCATGTGGTTGACTACCCTAGGGTTATTCTAACCCTTAAGGATGGATTTTGGAACCCAAAATAAGTTCTTTCCTATTGGGTTCACTAGATATTCCTTGGGGATCCATTTTCTAGCAATTACTTTCTTTTTATCTTGTCCCCTAGCTATTAGGCATTTGTAGGTCTTTTCATTTTTCTTTTCCTTATATCCTAGGCCTTTTTTGTTAAAACTTGCTCTTTGGCTCCTTATGATCATATTTAATGTGTTGGAGCCAATTGTGAATTTCTCTAGGGCTTTGGTTAAATAATCTACCTTTTTCCTTAAAGCCCTATTTTCCTCTATGCATGCATCATTAACATCCAAAGGCGTATAGTCATGTGAGCATGCATCATCATGGCAAGAAGAAACATTATCATTTAAGCATGCTTTTTCTAGTTTTTGTTCTAAATCCTTAATTTGATTAAGCATGCTTTTATTTTTCTTTTTCATGCCAAATAACTCCTTAGTTAAACTAGAAATTATGGAAACTATTTTCTTAGGAGAAGCATTCGTTACCATAGTTTCCATATCCTCTTCTTCTTCTTCGGATGAGGAGGATGTAGAAGCTCCCCCTTCATTTGAGCTCTCCCCACTTGAGCTTGATTCTTCATTTGAGGAGGAGGAGCAATCCGAGTCATGAAGAGCCATTAGTGCTAGGTTGGAGTAGACATGCTCTTCTTCTTCGGATGAGGATGAAGAGGCAAGGTCATCCCATGTCTTGGCTTTGAGTGTCATGGCCTTCCCTCTTCCTTTTGCCTTCTTTTCTTCTTCCTTTTTCTTGCTCCCCTTCTTCTTCCTCTTTTCTTCTTTCTTTTTCTTATCTTCTTTGCTCTTGTTTAGGAGGGGACAATTGTCCCTTATGTGCCCCTCTCCTTGGCAATTATAGCATATGACCTTCCCCCTCGGTCTTCTATTCCTATCATGAGATTTATCAAATCTAAGATTCTTAAATGCATGTCTTACCTTCCTTACCATGTAGGCTTCTTCCGTGCTATCCATGGAGGAGGTAGAGGCTTCATCGGATGAGGAGGAAGGGACTTCCATCTTCTTCTTCCCCTTGTTTGCCAACAAGGCTACTCCCCGTGAATTTTGGACTCTAGGCTCTTCTTGTATACCTTCAAGCCTTGTCTCATGAAGCTCCATGGTTGAAAAGAATTCCTCCAAGGTGCACACTTCTAGGTTCTTGGAGATGTAAAATGAGTCCACCATGGAGCTCCATCTTGAGGACCGGGGGAAAGCATCTATGGCCTTCATTACCATATCCCGGTTGGAGAGCTTCTCTCCTACACTCGTTAGCCCAATTAATATTTCTTTAATTCTAGAATGTAGGGAAGTTACCTTTTCTCCCTTTTCTAATTTGATGTTCGAGAGTTGGGAGCGGAGGAGGTCTCTTCTTGCTAGCTTAGCCTCCGAGGTACCTTCATGAAGCTCCACTAGCTTCTCCCACATCTCCTTAGCACTAGAACATTCCCCTATCCTATTGACTTCTTGTTGGGGGAGGACATTGTATAGGTGGTGCTTGGCCTTTGAATTTGCCAAGTATTCTTCTCTTTGCCTTTTGCTCCACCTCGATTTCTCCAATGGCTCCCCATCCTCGTTCCTAGGCAACTCGAAACCGTTTTCCATTATTAATAGAATTTCAAAGTCAGTTTCGAAGAATACCTCCATTCGCTTCTTCCACCAAGCGAATTCGTCGTCGAACTTCGGTGGATGGATATTTGAGCCGGCCATTTTGAAAATTTTCTTGTTGTGGCGGTTAGTCCTCGACAAGCTTTCCTTGGCTCTGATACCACTTGTTGGGTCGGATCGGTTGATCTATTGGCTGGCTAGAGGGGGGTGAATAGCCCTCGTTCGTTGGATGCCGTATTTTGCTCGTCTACGAAAACGTTAGCGCAAGCGGAAGCAATAAACTAAGACAAACAAATAGAAATAAAACAAAGACAATACAAACACGGAGATGTAACGTGGTTCACGGCTACGCCGCTAATCCACGGTCCGATTCGTCCACGGTGAATCACTCCGCAATCTATCCACTAGATCTCTCCTTTGCACAAAGCTAGGTGGAGGTAACCTCTTTACAACAACACTCCTCTTACAAATATAATGAAAATAAGCTTGGGTAAGAGGATGGAAAGCTTTTGGGAACTTTGGGAGAGTGTTAGAGTATAAGCATTAGCCTACCAAAGCCTTACCCCCTTCCTTTTTATAGAGGAAGAGGGTTTCTTCCCGTTGACACAGGATCAATCGACTGATGGCACCCATCAGTGGACTGGTCCCGTAGTCGTTGCCCAATAACAGTCGCTTTCCACGTTGGATACCATCCAGCGCATGCATCCGTCGATGATGGCACCATCGATCGGCCCGGTGCTCAATCGGTCGAGTGCCCAATGAGTCGACTCCATTACGTGCGTGCACACGTGCCATCGATCCGACCGCCATTCATCGGTAGCGATCATCGCCGACATCACGATCCGCCAAGCACTTGACCGGTCTTATACCAGTCGATCGAACCATCGACTCAGAGCAGTCGACTGCCATGACACGGCAGTTGACTGGTGTCGGGAAAAATCATCCGACACTTGGCCAAATGGCCAAGTTTCACCTAAGAGCTACCCTTCCCAGGTTACACTCGCTCACTCTCATCCCTCGGAGTCCCTCGCCTTCGAAGTTCTCTTCGTTCGCGGCCACGTCCCTCGGCAGCATCAGGCGCACGGCTCTGCAATGCTCCTTCGCGTCTCTTGCCTCGAAGTCTACTTCCTCTGGCTTCACTCCAAGCTCCTCGTCCGGCGGTCCCTCGGATGCTCCAAGCGCACGGCTTCCACAAAGCTATCCTTCACCGACTCAAGGCACGAGTCATGAGATGTGAAACTAGCCATGGCTCCATGTGCGAATTACTAAGTTTTGCACGACTTCAACGCACATATCAAATCAACATATCAAACTAACTTAAACCCTTTGCTACACCATCAAAACCATATCACGGCAAGAGATTGCCCTAACATAGTTGACTTACACTAAGCAAATTAAATTTCATATTTTTAACTAATAACACTTTATGAATGACAAGATTTGGGGATACCTCAATTGTGCCTTTTTCTAGTATGTTAAGTTTACCACTATTCCCAAAAGACACCTTCCCCTTACTATTGTGGTTGATGGTGAAAAAATTTGCTCTCATCACCGGTCATGTGTTTTGAGCACCCACTATCAACAATCCATAAGCTTGGTTCTTCTACCTATACAACACGAAAAATGCAAGCCTTAGGCACCCAAATTTTAGGACCACTAGCATCAATCAAAAACTTCTTAGGGACCCAAGCCTTTCTAACCTTGCTCCTAAAGGTGGATTTTCTACTAACAAGAGATGTAAATGCTACCTCCTTTTCCTTAGGCCTATATCCTATTCCGACCTTGTTGTAAATAGCCCTTTGATCCTTAATTATCATGTCTAGGTATTTAGAGCCATTAGTAAATTTTTCTAAACATGCTCTTAGATCACCTATTTCTTTTCTCAATTCATCATTTTCATCTCTAAGGGTACATGCATCATCACAAGATGGTTTATCACAAGATGATTCTACATTCTTAAGTGATTTAATTTCTACTTTTAAGTCCTTAATCCTAGTTTTTGATCTATTCAATGCATTTTGGAGGCATGCAATTGTCTTGTAAAGTAAATCTACCCTAGGGGAGTTATTTACCTCATCATCATCACTTGATGATGATTCGTCGCTTGAGGAAGAAGATGAAGACTCCTCACTTGAGCTTCCGGCTTCTTCCTCCAAGGCCATGAGGGCTAGATTCCGGGTGGTATGACACACTTCTTCATCATCGGAAGAGTCCTCCAAGCTTAGTGTGTCCCATGTTTGAGCCACCATTGCTCCTTTTCCTTCTTTTCCTTCTTCTCCTTATGCTTCTTTTCTTTCTCCTTCTTCTTCTTTAGTTCCGGGCAATTTGGCTTGATATGCCCTTTCTTGTTGCAACCATAACAAGTTACTTTAGATGAAGGAATTGAACTAGTTGAGGTTTTACCTTTGGAGGATTGGAACATCTTCCTCACATCTATCTTGGTGAGTTTCCTTGACCTCCCACCAAACTTCTTGACATAATGAGCCACCTCGCTTGCCGATAGCTCATCTTCACTACTAGATGAATCTTCATCGGATTCGGATGAGGAAGACACTTCTTTCTTCTCCTTTTTCTTCTTGTCCTTCTTTCCTACAAAAAGGGCTACACCTTTCTCTTTGGATGAAGTATTAGCTTGCTCGTGCAATTCAAATTCACAAAATAACTCATCTAATTTAACTAAAGAGAGATCCCTAGAGACCTTATAGGCATCTACCATTGAAGCCCATAAGGTTGTTCTAGGGAAGGCTTGGAGTACATACCTCACAAGGTCTCGGTTGTCGACCTTCTCACCTATCACATGTAGTCCGTTGACTACTTCATTGAAGCGACCGTGCATTTGGCTTACAGTCTCATTGGTCTTCATGGCAAAGTTTTGGAGTTGGCCTACCAAGAGGTCCCTCTTGGCTCTCCTCGTCTCCTTTGATCCTTCATTCAACTCGATGAGCTTCTCCCAAAGCACTTTAGCGGAGTTGAAAGGTCTGACTTTGGACAATTGCTCCTTTGATAGACCACATTGGAGGGTGGTCGTTGTCTTTGCATTCGCTTGCGCCTTCTTGGCCATATCTCTCGTCCAATCTTTGGTCGGTATTGGCGCTCCATGTTCGTCGATCGGCTTCTCAAATCCATCTACAATGCTAAACCAGTTATCAATATCATTCATAAGGTAGTATACCATCCTACCTTTCCAGTAGTTGAAATCGTTGTCGTCGAAGAATGGAGGTCTCGTCGTGCTATACCCCTCTTGGAAAGCCATCGTGCTCCGGTTGATTGTTAGATCTTCCGATGCGATCCGGGCTCTGATACCACTTGTAGGATCCTTGAATGGATAGAGGGGGGGGTGAATAGTCTCTTTTCGTTTTCTACAAAATGATTAGTGGAAACACAACAAATACAATAATAATAGAAATGAAAATGCAATGCTAACGTGGAAGCTTTTACGTGGTTCGAAGATAACGCTCCTACTCCACGGCGATCCTTAAGGTGGATCAACCCAACTCAATCTTCACTAATAAGCTTTCTCTTTTACAAAACCTCCTCTTCTTACAAAAGATGACAATGAAGATTTGAGAGGAGGAAAGGAATTAACACACTTAGAAAGCTTGAAAAACTTGTGGGAGCTTAGGAGAATGATCAGAATATAAGCATTAGGCTCTTCTTTCTCCCCTTGGCCTCTTTTTATAGGAAAGAGCCTCTTTTTTCCATTGGAGGTCTATCAGTCAACTGATGACTTACATCAGTCGACTGTCGTCGATTATAACGACTTCTGAACAGCCGAATTCACGGGATTTGCCATCATCATCACCAATGGGAGAACTATCAGTCGATTGCAGCGATGGCGATTCGAATCGCCGCGTAGCCGACTAGCGATCGGCTCACGCCTTCTGACCGTAGCGATCATTTGCCCGGCTTATCGGCGATGCAGTGCGAGTTGACTATCAACGATTCGATTGGATAACTCGATCGCCGCTGATTGTCCGACCTCTAATGCATTTTAAAGGCGATTCGGTGACACAATGTTCGGTCATGGCACCCCAAGTATGACTAATTCATACTTGAAAACATACCCTAAGCCTAGACTTAACCTTCTAGCTTCTCCATCAGGATTTCTCTAAGTCCATGACTCCATCCATGCGCTTGCCTTCAAAAGCTTCCTTCGATTTCGTCATGCTTTGGGTTTCTTCTTTGCCAAAGTACGCTTGGACTTTATGCTGCCAAGACTACATGCTTGGACTTATGCCGCCAAGACTTGCCTTTGGTCTTCCTTCACCAATAACTGCTTGGACTTTACGCCGCCAAGACTACATGCTTGGACTTATGCCGCCAAGACCTTTCCTTTGACTTCTCTTTGCCAAGATCACACTTGAACTTGTCTTTTACCAAGTCTTCGAACATGGATTTTCCTGTCACTTAAACATGTTCACAATTAGATCACAAAGTATTGCCTAACTTAGATGATTATCTAAACATCAAAACATATAAATGCTTGGGGCATTGTTGCACCAACAAGGAGCAGTCGACTGATGCCCCGATCAGTCGACTGGTCCTATAGTCGTTGCCTAATAATGGCTTCTTCCACATTGGATTCCATCCAATGACTCCCACATCAATCGACTAATTTTCCCATCACCAACTTCCGAGCTTGACTAGATTTCGCGTGCTCCATGCACGATGCGATCAATCGATCCGCTTCCCTTGCAAATGACTAATGTCGACTTGATCTCGCAGCTAACACAGTCGATTGTCGATCGACTTGGAGCAGTCGACTGTCATGTCATGGCAGTCGACTAGTGCCGTGTGAAACTCAAACTTAACATTTGTTTGAGTTTTCGGCGGTCGGGTAAACCTCAACCCTTGCGGTCGAGCCTCCGACACTCAGTCATTCAGCCAAGTTCATCTAATGAGCTACTTACAATTCACTCATTCTCTCATCTCACTCGAAGTCCCTCGCCGAAGCTCTCTTCGTTTGCGGTCATGTCCCTCGGTAGCATTAGGCGCACGACTCTGCAATGCTCCTTCGCATCTCTTGCCCTCGAAGTCTGCTTCCTTGGCTTCGCTTCAAGTCATCTCGTCCGGCGGCATCAAGCGCACGGCTCTGCAATGCTCCTTCTCTGACTCAAGAACGAGGTCATGAGTGGTGACACTTGCCTCAGCTCCATGTGCGAATTACTAAGTCCTGCAAGACTCCAACGCACATATCAAATCCAATCATCGTAACTTAAACTCTTTGCTATACACATCAAAATCATATCACGGGTTGATTGCCCTAACAATCTCCTCCTTTTTGATGTGTGGCAATCCATTTAAGTTAGGTAAACATTTGATAAAAATATTAAGGTAAGAAAGCATGTAAATAAATATGATTATCAACTCTCCCCCTTAATACATGAAACTCCCCCTAAATGCAATTCTCCCCTTACTTAAACATGCATATTTCTCCCCCTTTGACACCATCAAAAATATTAAACAAAGTTTATACAAGCATGCCATCAACTCTAGGGAACAAAAATTATCAAAACATACCTTAAAATCTGATAAAAGAGGGTTACTGGGCATGTTATCAGTCGATCAGTCGACTGGTTCAGACTACCAGTCGACTGACACTCTGATTTCAGGTTTTTCTGATTTTCGGGGTGAATTTCAGAAATGCATTAAAAATTCTATAAAATTTGAAAAATCATGAAATTTGGGGAACATATTTCTTGTAAGTATCTTTATCAATGAAAAATAGTTTTTCATGAAAAATCATTATATTTTCGAAAATTAGCCAAAAATCCAAAAGCTTCAAAAACAACTAGGTTTTTATCAAGTTTGTATTAATTTTAACACCTAGTTTTGCTTTGGATTGTTTCAAAACATGAACACACAGATTTTAAAATAAGAGATTGTTTTGAAAACATATGAAATATCCAACCATGATCTTTGGGTAATATATCTATGAATTAAACATAAGTCTTCCCCATGATTGGTCTATTATTACTTTTTTGATACTTTAAAAGACCATCTAAATGTCATAGGCATTAGTGGACCATTAGTATCATCCTATTATCTCACCCATGCTAAGTTTTCAATCAAGGTAGCCTATGGTGAGTGTGAGATGTATCCTAAAGATATTTATATATATACTTAACCATTAATTTCATGCAATTCTACATAAGGTTAAGTATCATCCTAACAACCCACATGATCATAACGACATATATGTATTGATTTCACATTATGATCATGAAACAATTGTATTCGTCAATTTGTGATCATGCATTAGGTATAAATTATGATAATAAGTAAAGTATCACCCAAGGCATGATTTAAAACCTTATTGCCCATGATTATATATCAAATGTCAAGATCATAAATCATGGTTGCAAACATGTATAACAATTACATTAACCATCATGATTTAAGCATTATTATCAATTTATGGGCACATTATCATCACCCAACACTATGCTAAAAATGTATAGGTCATGAGTATCAAATAACACTAAGTGTTGAGCATGATTTAAACTATTTATGGGTGCATTATCATCACCCAACACTATTTCTAAAATTAAGTCCCACCATCCTAAGTCAACCAAAAATATGATATAAGTAAAGTTCTTTTGGTTGACTAACCTAGGGTTTTCCTAACCCTTAAGGATGGATTTAGGAACCCAATACAAGTTCTTTTCTATGGGGTTCACTAAAAATTCCTTAGGAATCCATTTTCTAGCTATTGTTTTCTTTTTATCTTGTACCCTAGCAATTAAATATTTATAGGCCTTTTCATTTTTATTTTCCTTATATCCTAGGCCTTTCTTATTGAAGCTTGCTCTTTGGCTCCCTATGATCATGTTAAGGGTGTTGGAGCCAATTGTGAATTTTTCTAGGGCCTTGGTCAAATGGTCTACCTTTTCCCTTAGGACCCTATTTTCTTCAATGCATACATCATTTACATCAAAAGGCATATAAAGATCATGTGAGCATGCATCATCATTATTAACATTTAAACATGCTTGTTCTAATTTATTTTCTAAAGCCTTAATTTGATCTAGCATTCTTTTATTCTTTTTCTTAGCCCTAAATAAATCCTTAGTAAGTCTAGAAATCATGGAAACTATTTTATTTGGTGAGAGATTCGTTACCATAGTCTCCATGTCCTCTTCCTTCGATTCCGATGATGATGAGGATGAAGCTCCCCCTTCACTTGAGCTCTCCTCACTAGTGCTTCTTTCTTCTTGCTCGGAGGAGGAGATGTCTAGGTCATCAAACGCCATTAGGGCAAGATTTGAGTAGACATGTTCTTCTTCTTCGGATGATGATGATAAAGAAGAGGGGTCATCCCATGTCCTTGCTTTGAGTGCTTTTGTCTTCCCTTTCTCCTTGGCTTTCTTCTCTTCTTCCTTCTTCTTGCTCCCCTTTTTCTTCTTTTCTTCTTTTCTCCTCCTTTCTTCTTTTCTCTTGTTTAGGAGGGGACAATTATCCCTTATGTGTCTCTCTTATTGGCAATTGTAGCAAATTATCTTCCCCCTTGATCTTCTTTTCCTATCATTAGATTTATTAAATTTAAAATTCTTCAAAGCACGCCTTACCTTCCTTACCATGTATGCTTCTTCCGTGCTATCCATGGAGGAGGAGGAGGATGCTTCATCGAAGGAGGAAGGAGTCTCCATCTTCTTCTTTTTCCCTTTATTTGCTACTAGGGCTACTCCTATTGATGGCTTGATACTTGATTCTTCATTTATTCCTTCAAGCCTTGTTTCATGGAGCTCTATGGTTGAGAAGAACTCCTCCAAGGTGCTAACTTCTAAATTCTTTGACATGTAGAAGGAGTCCACCATTGAGCTCCATTTCGATGACCGGGGAAAGACATCTATAGCCTTCATTACCATATCCCGGTTGGAAAGCTTCTCCCCTACACTTGTCAAACCGGTTAAGATTTCTTTAAACCTAGAATGTAGAGATTTTACCTTCTCTCCCTTTTCGAGTTTAATATTTGATAGTTGGGAGAGGAGGACATCTCTCCTTGCTAGTTTGGCCTCGGATCGATGTGCCTTCATGAATCTCTATGAGCTTCTCCCACATCTCCTTGGCACTTGCACATTCCCCTATTCGGTTGATCTCTTGTTGAGGGAGCACATTGAGGAGGTGGTGCTTGGCCTTTGAATTGGCAAGGTGCTCCTCTCTTTGCTTTTTAGTCCACCTTGACTTCTCTATTGGTTCACACTCTTCGTCCCTAGGCAACTCAAAACCATTTTCCATTATAAGCATGGTATTAAAATTGGTTTCAAAGAATACCTCCATTTTCTTCTTCCACCAAGAGAATTCGCCTTCAAACTTCGGTGGGTGAATGTTTGAGTCGACCATCCTTGATTGTGCTTGTTGCGACGGTTAGTCCGTTGACAAGCGCCTTGACTCTGATACCACTTGTAGGGTCGATGTTGGCCAGCTAGAGGGGGGTGAATAGCCTTTATCGTAGACGGTGGAAGTCGTTCGTTCGTTGCTCTTCTACAAGCACTATTAGCGCAAGTGGAATATACTAATACAAACAATTAAAGACAAAAACAACGGAAGAATAGAAACACAAATGCTAACACCACAATGTAACGTGGTTCATGGCCTCACCGCTAATCCACGGTCCGATTCATCCAAGGTGAATCACACCTCAAGCTTTCACTATTCTCTCCTTTGCACCAAGCTAGGTGGAGGTAACCTTTTACACAAGAATCCACTCTTCTTACAATGGAATGAAGATTAGCACAAGTAGAAGAGTGGAAGACCTTTAGAGCACTTTGGGAGATGTTATGAGTTGAAGCATTAGGCTCCCAAATGCCCTTACCCCTTCTTTTTATAGAAGAAGAGGGGATCGTGATGCCCGATCGATCGGTGATCGATCGTAGTCGCCCAATAACGACTTCTTCCACATTGATTCCATCCAACGACTCCCACATCGATCGACTAATTTTTCCATCGATCAATTGATGTCGACTTCGCGAGTGCGCGAGCTCGACTAGCTTCGTGCCATGCATGCGGTCGGCGATCGATCGCTACTTCCCTTAGCGATTGGTGATGTCGACTTGATCTCGCAGCTAACACCAGTCGATTGTCGATCGACTTGGAGCAATCGACTGCCATGTCATGGCAGTC
This sequence comes from Wurfbainia villosa, assembly GCA_025175895.1. Lineage (NCBI taxonomy): Eukaryota > Viridiplantae > Streptophyta > Magnoliopsida > Zingiberales > Zingiberaceae > Wurfbainia > Wurfbainia villosa. The sequence continues at coordinate 119,930,826 of CM045987.1, read as the reverse complement.
GACTGGTGCCGTGTGAAACTCAAACTTAACATCCGTTTGAGTTTCCGACGGTCGGGTAAACCTCAACCCTTGCGGTCGAGCCTCCGACACTCAGCCATTCGGCCAAGTTCACTTAATGAGCTACTTACAATTCACTCATTCTCTCATATCACTCGAAGTCCCTCGCTGAAGTTCTCTTCGTTCGCGGCCACATCCCTCGGCAACATCAGGCGCACGGCTCTGCAATGCTCCTTCGCATCTCTTGCCCTCGAAGTCTGCTTCCTTGTCTTCGCTTCAAGTCATCTTGTCCGACGGTCCCTCGGCAGCATCAAGGGCACGACTCTGCAATGCTCCTTCTCCGACTCAAGCATGAGGTCGTGAGTGGTGACACTTGCCTCAGCTCCATGTGCGAATTACTAAGTCTTGCAAGACTCCAACGCACATATCAAATCCAATCATCCTAACTTAAATCCTTTTCCACACACATCAAAACCATATCACGGGTTGATTGCCCTAACACAACAATCTTCCCAACACATGTCAGACATCAATGTCAAACATCAAATTAAACACTACTCGAGTCAATTCGAGTCTAGTCAATCATGACCTGGGCCGATTGCACCAACAATCTCCCCCTTTTTGATGTTTGACAAAAACACCCTTGAGTTAGGCCCCTAACTCAAATTCCCTTACCAATTTTCCAAAATTGGTAACTCTAACATTCTCCCCCTTTTTGACATACATCAAAAAAGTTCTCTCCAAGGAGGTCAATATCTCATATCCCAATGAGATCTTACAATCTCTCCCTTGGTCCAAAAATATCTAGGATGTCTATAATCTTCCTAGTGATAAGTCTCATATCACTCAAGAGAGGCAATCCTACAAACTGTCCCAATTTCCAAATTGGGTATCTCAAAATTACATTTCTCCCCCTCATGAGGAAAAATAACATCCACCATCCCATGATGGATACCTCCCCCTAAAGGCTTGGTCCCCCTTGATCATTGCACCAACAATGTCCTTGGGAAGTTCCTAAGCCAATAGGAACTCTAAACCATCAAAAATAAGGTCTAAAGTTCAACATTGAACTTTCCCACCCTTAAATTTGATACATCACCATAACAACTCTCCTAATCCATATCCAATGGATTTTGACCCTTTATAATGCTTCCCAAAGCATATCCTAGGGTTAGGAGTGGTTAGGGAACCTTACCATAGCTGCAAATGGGCTAAACAAACCATGTTTTCCTGAAATCAGCATTGGCAGTCAACTTTATCAGGCAACAGTCGACTGCCCATCATCATCAGTCGACTACCAACAAGGGCAGTCGACTAATATCTACGAAATGCAGATTTCATATTTCAGATTCGAATTTCAGAAATATATAAGTAATTATACGTAATTTGAAAAATCATGAAACTTTATACGTATAATACTTATGACCAATACAATGGCTGAAAAATGTTTGAAAATATTTTACCCATAAAATAATGAAATTGACACAAAGTTCAAAAGTGAAGAAAAACTTCAATGTTTTAGCTCACTTTGTATCAACTTCATCAATGGTGATTACTATCAAAAGATAGACTTCACCAAGATTTTCTAAAATGATTTTAAAATATTTTTAAAAACCTATATTGGATCATGTTCTTTGGGCTTAGTGTACATGGCTTGAACATAAGCTTTCCCAATGATCCATGACATGATTCTAGATGAGTTTGAGTTCAGATAGATGCAAAAACTATGCACCTTAAACTTAACTCATATCCTATCATCTCACATGTATCTAGGGTGTAAAAATACACATACATGTCAATTTAGATGTGAGATGTGGGTTTTGGTTTATCTTAAACTAAGGCCTCATGCATTTTCTAAGGCAACCCTACTTGATTCCCTTATACATGGGACTTCAAGTCATGTCATAGTCCTTAAATCAATTTTAATCAAATTAAATACATGAATGATCATGGCATAAATGATAACATAATTAAGCATGACCAATGATCATGATGTCATGACATATGATGAAATCTAAGCATACATGACATTTAAACTTAAATCCTAAGCATGATCATGACATATTAAATGATTAAAAGTATATATGATGTCATGACATGTTATATGGCAAAAAAAGCATGACAAATAAAATATAAGGTATATAATACCTAACTTTTAGCATTAATTGCCATTTGATATTATTTTATCTATTTTTCCATATTATTACTTATCTCCCAAAGTGTGCCAAAAACCCAAAATGGTACACCATGACCTCTAAACCTAAATTGTGCCAATTTGATTGATTTTTCATAATTCCAAAAATATATTGGCACATCCTAAAATCTTTCAGGATATAAGATCAAACTTATTTCCAAGATACCCATAACCTTGGAAATGACCTAATGTGTCACATTTACTATGGTTAGGTTAACTACCCATCCATTCAAGATTGGCACACCTAAATCCATTTAGCGTGAATTGATCATGCTCTTAGGAACCCAAAACCTATTTGAGCTCCTTGGGTTAATTAGGTATTCCTTAGGGATAACCTCCCTAGATACCCTCCTAATGACCCTTCTAGGCTTGTTAGCCTTGGTCATTGTGGTCTTGACTAGGTTAACTCTAAGGGTGACTCCCCTTGTAACCTTCTTAGTGGCTTTCCTAGGTTTCTTCGAAACCCTAGCCACTAGGCACACACCATGGTCAACTCTAGGGATGACTTCCTTTGTGACCTTGGCTTTCCTAGACCTAGTTTGAGTTTCATAATCAAATGGAACATTGTGATAAGTCTTTTTGGGCATAGGCTTGCCCTTGGATGGTTCTTGTTTCCTAGGTCTTTGACTTTGACCATTTGACCCTTTAATTGACTTTTGCATTTTTGCAAGGATTTTCTCTAATTTCTCAAGCTTTGACTTCAAGGCTTGGTTTTCCAATTCTAACTGTCCAATTTTTGATTTTGCATCTATTCTTTGGACATTATTTTTCCTAGGTATATGCCTAGTCCATTTAGGGTTAAAACCTAGGTGGTCCTCAATTTTCTTAATGTTTGCCCTAGGTAAGGTTTTTCTAGGGACATTAGTCCCAAATTTCTCCTTAGTTTCAAAGTGAACATTCTTAGCTCCTAGGCAATAAAACCTATTTTTACTAACATGCTTTTCATGAGTAATAGCAAGTGAATTAAAATTCCTAGCATACTTTTTGACATTTAAACTAGAAGGTGCATTACTAAAATGTACCTTAGGGTTTTCCTTAGAGGCCCCCCCTACATGTGATGCTCCTTCCTTTCTCCTAGGGCATTGTCTCCTATAGTGTTCCGGTTGTCGGCATTTGAAGCACACCACGTGCTCCTTGCTTTTCTTGGTGGGGACACCGACATCCTTGACTTTTGGTGCCGATGAGCTTTCTTTACTCTTTTCGAGCACTTACTCTTGTAGTGCCCGGATTCCCTACACTCAAAGCATATTATATGGATTTTACTTTTAATTGACATGCTCAAGTTACCTAGGTCCGTGGTGGAAGCCTCTTGAGCATGTTCATCTTCTCAACCGGAAGTGGATGCTTCCTCTTGATCATGCTCCGTAGTGGAAATTCTCTCCTCCCCCTCAATCCTAGAGGTGGAGGCTTCTTCTACTTCTTCCACCGATCCGGAAGTTGACTCCTCTTCAACTTACAACTCCTCACTTTCTTGTGAGGAAGAACTTTCTTCTTCTTCAGGCTCTCTCTCGACTTGAACCATGGATGGTTCTTCATGTAGCTTGGCCAATTCACTCCAAAATTCCTTTGCATCCTTGTATTGACCTAACTTGGACACAACATTATTAGGTATTAATTCAACCAAAAAATTTATTACCTTTTGATTTCTCTTGAACTCTTGGAGTTGTTCCTCGGTCCATTTCTTCATCTTAAGGAATCCTCCTTTTGACCCTCTTGGAAAATCAAACCCATCCATCAAGGTGGACCAATCTTCGAAGTCCTTCATCATAATGAATTCTTCGATCCGTGCCCTCAATTGCCTAAACCCTTCTTGTCCATAGAAGGTGTATGGAATTGGGGTGTTGATGTCCCAACCCAATTGTTCTTCAAATTCCATCTCCCCTCTAGCTTGCTCCTCAGATGTGAAGTCGGTGAAGAGTGACCCGCTCTGATACCAATTGTAGGGGATCTCGTGATCGCTAGAGGAGGGGGGTGAATAGCTCATATTTGTCGTTTGATGGAATTGGATCATGTTCGTCTCTACAAGTCATGTTAGCACAGTGGAATATATATAATAGCAATAACAAAAGATGACAAACACAATCCACAACACAAAATATAACGTGGTTCGGTACCGAATGGTTCCTACTCCACGGATCGAGCTCAAATGAGATCTAGCGATGCGTACAACACCACTAATCAAATAAACTCCTTAGAATAATCCAAAGGTGGAGAAATCTCGTACAAATAGTCTTACAATAGTAAGAAACAAATACAAGCAATTACAATAATGAAATGCACTACAAGTAAAGGAAAAACACTTTACAATTGCTCTTTTGATTGCTTGATCTTTGGTTGCTTGAAATGCACTTGGAGACCCTGATTTGCAGTAGCAAATCGTCCCAAAACTCCTTAAGAACCGCTGCAAAAACTCCTTTCCATGAGCTCCCTTTAAAGCTGCTCCTTGGGCTGGATTTCGCCTAGCAGTCGACTGATCGGGACCATCAATCGACTACCCCTGTAGTCGTTGCCTCACTACGGCATGAAACACATCGGATAAGTCCAACGGATACATCATCAGTCAACTGATCATACCCATCAGTCGACTGATGGCTCAATCGGTCGAGTGGTCGGGTCGATCACTTGACTGGAGAACCTTCTGTGCTCAAGATCCCGGCCATCACCGATCGGTGATCACCGATCGGGCCGATCGCTAGTCGGCAATGACCGCTAAGCTCTTCGCAATGACCGCGTGTACTTTCGCAATCAAACCCTAGTTATCTGACCCATGGTCCCAGTCGACTGATACACCTCAAACATGAGGTTTTAACCCAAGTATGGTGCCTCCATACTTACTAGATCACCCTTAGCCTAGACCTAAGCCTTCTAACCACCTCCATCAGCCTCATGCCTATCGGATCCCTCCAAGTCATCCATGACTTGTTCATCCATACGCTAGCCTTCAGATGCTTCCATCGACTATTGTCATGCTAACGGTGTTTACACTGCCAAGGCACATTGGACTTACGCTGCCAAGACTCTCGCTTGGACTTTACGCCGCCAACCATTGGACTTATGCTGCCAAGACTCCCGCTTGGACTTTACACCGCCAACCATTGGACTTATGCTACCAAGACTTCCGCTTGGACTTTACGCCACCAATATTCCCCTTGGACTTTTCAAATGCCAAGACTCAAGCTTGGACTTTCCTTTGCCAACCCATGTTGGACTTCCCATGCCAAGACTCATGCTTGTACTTTACATGCCAAGTACTCAAGACTTGGACTTTCCCAATGCCAAGTGTCCCACTTGGACTTTCCATGCCAAGTACCCATGACTTGGACTTTACCATGACAATCACATTGTCATATATTTTGTCGAACATCAAAACATCGCTCGAGTCAGACTCGAGTCCGATCAATTGTGACCTGGGTCAATTGCACCAACAATCTCACCATTTTTTATGTTTGACAAAACCACATACCTTTGAGTTAGAACATTAACTCAAATCTCCTTACCAATTATCCCAAATTGGTAACCCTAAACCCTAAACCCTGATACCAATTGTAGTGGATCTCGTGACCGCTAGAGGGGGGTGAATAGCTCGTATTCATCATTTGATGGAATTGGATCATGTTTGTCTCTACAAGTCATGTTAGCGCAGCGGAATATATATAATAGCAATAACAAAAGATGACAAACACAATCCACAATACAAAATATAATGTGGTTCGGAACTGAATGGTTCCTACTCCACGGATCGAGCTCAAACGAGCTCTAGCGATGTGTACAACACCACTAATCAAATAAACTCCTTCTCGAAATAATCTGGAGGTGGAGAAATCTCGTACAAATAGTCTTACAATAGTAAGAAACAAATAGAAGCAATTACAATAATGAAATGCACTACAAGTAAAGGAAAAATACTTTACAATTGCTCTTTTGATTGCTTGATCTTTGGTTGCTTGAAATACACATGGAGACCCTGATTTACAGCAGCAAATCACCACAAAACTTCTCAAAAACCGCTGCAAAATCTCTCCTCCATGAGCTCCCTTTAAAGTTGCTCCTTGGGCTGGATTTCGCCTAGCAGTCGATTGATCGGGACCATCAGTCGACTGCTCCTATAGCCGTTGTCTTAATACGACATGAAACACATCGGATAAGTCCAACAGATACACCATCAGTCGACTGATGGCTCAATCAGTCGAGTGGTCAGGCCGATCACTTGACTGAAGAACCTTCTATGCCCGAGATCCTGACCATTAGTCGACTGATCACCAGATTAGTTGACTGCTCAAGCCAGTAGTCGACTGCCAAGCTCTACCAATCGACTACCAGGGCACTTCCCATAGTCAAACCCTAGTTGACTCCCACCAGTCGACTGATCCATGGTCCCAGTTGACTGATACACCTCAAACATGAAGTTTTAACCCAAGTATGGTGCCCCCATACTTGCTAGACCACCCTTAGCCTAGACCTAAGCCTTCTAGCCACCTCCGTCAGCCTTGTGACTATCGGATCCCTCCAAGTCATCCATGACTTGTTCATCCATACGCTAGCCTTTAGGTGCTTCCATCAACTATTGTCATGCTAACGGTGTCTACACTGCCAAGGCACATTGGACTTACACTGCCAAGACTCCCGCTTGGACTTTACGCCGGCAACCATTGGACTTATGCTGCCAAGACTCCCGCTTGGACTTTACGCCACTAATATTCCCCTTGGACTTTCCAAATGCCAAGACTCAAGCTTGGACTTTCCTTTACCAACCCATGTTGGACTTCCCATGCCAAGACTCATGATTGGACTTTACATGCCAAGTACTCATGACTTGGACTTTACCATGACAATCGCATTATCATACATTTTGTCGAGCATCAAAACATCGCTTGAGTCAGACTCGAGTCCAGTCAATCGTGATCTGGGTTGATTGCACCAACAGTATGTTAGAGTATGGAAAGTATTGGGAAGGGATTGAGGATGATTGATTTAATATATTTAATTATTTATTTCTGTATTTTATTTAATTAATGCATGGCAGGAAAGCATAAAGATGTATAAAGCATTTGAATGAGATATTTTGAATATAAGCGGTTATAATGATAGCTTGGCAAAGGGCATTAAAGTAAATTCACCTTAAGGAGAAGGCGGGATGAACCATCTATAAAAGGGGTAGAGGTGGAAGGAAGTAGGGGATGATTGTTTCTTCGCTATTTGGTACCTCAAAGATCTTCTTCTTCTTCATCCTTTCTACATTTTTTCCATACCTTTACTGACTTGAGCGTCATAGTGGTTGCGTCGGGAATCAAGCCTATTCCTAATATTCTTTCTCAGAGTGGCAGCTCTACCTCTACTTCTAGGATCTGAGGTGACTCAAGAGGGAGATATCTCTTTATCTCGTCTTTAACCCTTTTTGGTGACAGATCTGGTGATCCACAAGAAGGGGGAGGGAGATCTTGGCAGGCCAAAGAAGTGACACCATAAAATTGGCATCATCTATGGAAATCTGAACAAAAAGTTGTGATGGTGAACACTAGAAGGATGCTAAAGGAGCCAATGGAGGAGGAGAAATCTGTCTTCAATACTTCTAAAGGAGGCACTAGCAAAAGACATCGTGAACCCTTGTATAAAGAGGATCTTATGCAAATAATGACCGAGATGATGGATCAAATGTCACAGAGAGCCACCCCAAAGAAAATTAAGGAGGAGGATGTATCTGATGATGATTTTGAAGAATAGGTGGTTAGAGTCTCTCATCCGAAGGTTGATTCTTCTCGCGTCTATAAACATGAAAAGGAGAAGAAAAAGAAGTGCACAAATCCTATTGAGGGTCCAAACATGAGGGGGATGCTTCTATCATGAGCACTATTGTAAAAATAGAAGAATCAAATCCTTTTACTGAGGATATATTAAACGAAGAACTACCCCGACACTTCTGACTTCCTCAGATGCCAAAATATACTAGATCTTCTGATCCTAAGGATCATCTAAGTAGATTTAAAAATTTCTCTTTATACCGCTATACCAATGGGGTTAAGTGTCAAGTGTTCCTTACTACATTAGTAGGATCGGCACAACAATGATTTAGTGATTTGAAGCCATATAGTGTTACATCATTCAAGGATTTTTCAACATTATTTTTAAGATATTTTTCTAGTTCTAAAAAATATTTGCCTCAACCGCTAAGTCTTTTTGATCTTAAACAGAGAGAACAAGAAAGTTTGCGACAATATGTATAGAGATTTACACAATCAACACAAGAGATCCCTACTATGGGATCTGGTATGATGGTAGGAGCCTTCACTTCGGGGCTTAAAGAGGGGAACTTCTTTAAATCTTTGGCTAAAAGACCTTCTACAAGCTTTGAGGATCTATTATCTCGGGCTGAGAAATTTATTAATCTTGAAGATGCTCAGAAGTCTCAGCAAACTACTTGGGAGTTCAGAACAATGGAAGCACTAGAAAGGAGGATTGAATGGGTGAGACCTGCTCGACCTTCAGAGGACAAATCTTTATATTCTTCTTAATTTCAATTTTCTAAGGAAAGAGATATGAATATTTGTATAGAACAGCAGTTATTGAGAAGACCTTTTGGAGTTGACAGAGGGCCTAGAAGATTACTAACTTCTACTTTCTATGCTTATCATCAGGAATATGGGCATAATACTCAGAATTATCAACAGTTAGACTTTGAGCTGTGGAGAATTATGGGGGCTCATTCCCATGTTCGAAATCTGGTTATGAATCCAGCTGCTTTCGGCAGGGGTTTAGAAGAAGAATTTATGGTAGAGGAAATCCGGGGAGACCTCTTGTAAATCGACCTATACAATCTGTTCAGATATGGGAAATAGCTCCTGATCAGGTAGTGCCCACTAATCATCCTCCTGTAAGGGGTTCCATTAATATGATTTCCGGTGATTCCACTAATGAAGATTCCAATAGAGCACGAAAGAGACATAGCAGAGAAGAATGTGCAGCTATTACCACTCTTCCCAGAACAAGAGGACCCATGTTAGGGTTTGACTCTAATGAATTAGAGGGAGTAATGACCCCTCATACTGATGCCTTAGTCATCCGAGCTCTTATTGCTAATTTTGATGTGGGAAGGGTTCTTGTAGACACGGGCAGTTCAGTGGATATTTTGTATTGGTCAGCTTTAGAGAAAATGGGAGTTAATGTCGCTGATTTACAGCCAATCGACACTTCCTTATTTGAGTTTTCTGCTCATGAAGTGCAGCCAATGGGTCAAATCAAATTACCTTTATCTTTAGGAGAAGAGCCAAGGAGAAGAACGGTACTTATTAATTTTACAGTAGTTGATATGCCTTCCTCTTATAATGCTATTATGGACAGACCTGTTCTGAGTAGTTTACAGGCTGTAGCTTCTCCTTATAATCAGAAAATTAAGTTTCTTGTTGGAAATGAAGTAGGAGAGGTTAAGGGTGATCAACAGCTTTCTCGGAGATGTTATGTAGATGCTATCTGAATAGGGTAGAAGGGAAAATTTGTTAACAAGTCTTTTCAAAAGTCTAAGTATGGAAATACAGTGTATATCATTCAGAAAGGGGTTGCTAAAGAAATAGGAGGGTCTGAAAAAGAATCGATCGTATTAGATAATAAGTGTGTTGAGCATGTTACATTTATAGCTCGGGACCTGCCTTTACAACTTAAAGCTAATTTAATACAGTGCCTTATTAAAAATATTGATATTTTTGCATGGTCACCGCATGACTTATCAGGAATTGATCCTACCATTATGAAACATAAACTATATATTTTACCTATTATAGCTTCTGTAAAGTAGAAATGTCAACACTTTGGAGTTGGGAAGGATTCTATTATTAAAGAGGAAGTATATAAGTTGTTGAAAGACGGGCATATCAGAGAAGTTCAGTACCCGACCTGGTTATCTAATGTGGTGCTAGTACCTAAGCCATCAGGAAAATGGAGAATGTATGTGGACTTCAAGGATCTCAACAAAGCTTGTTCCAAAGATTGTTATCTTTTGCCTCGCATTGATCAATTAGTAGATTCCACTGTAGGACATCAATTTATCTCGATGATGGATACTTATCATGGGTACCATCAAATTCCACTAGCTTTGAAAGATCAGAATAAAGTCAGTTTTATTACTGCATAAGGGACTTTTTGTTATGTGGTTATGCCTTTTGGGTTAAAAAATTCTGGGACTACTTATCAAAGATTAATGGATAAATTTTTTGAGAAGCAGTTGGGAAGAAATGTGGAAGTATATATGGATGATATCTTGGTCAAAACTTTATGTCCCGATCAGTTAATATCAGACTTAGAAGAAACTTTTAGCACTTTGCGCAAGTATAAAATGAAACTGAATCCAAAGAAGTGTATATTTGGGGTTACTCAAGGTCATTTCCTAGGGTATGTTGTTACTGAGTAAGCTATAAAAGCCAATCCTATTAAGATCGATGCTATCCAGCAGATGTAGCCTTCGAGAAATTTAAAAGAAGTACAAAGGTTATTGGGCAGAATCATTGCTTTATCTCGGTTCATATCCTAGTTAGTAGATAGAAGTTTACCCTTCTTTACAATATTAAAGAGGGCCACTTGGTTTCAGTGGGATGAGCATTGTGACAGGGCTTTTCAATCTCTAAAGGAATACTTAGTTGAGCCACTTTTTGTTGGATCGAAGTGGATCGCTAGAGGGGGGTGAATAGCGATAGAAACTTTTCGTTCGAAATCGTTCGTTGAGGCACGAGTAAATGCAGCGGAAAAACACAATAAAATAAAGACACAATAATATTTTTTACTTGGTTCGTAGCCTTCGGCTACTACTCTAAGGCCCTAGTGATCCTTGACCACGCACGGAGGGCAAAACACTAAATGAACTCCTCCTCGTTGGAGGTAGGAGTTAAATGAATACAAAACTCAAGAAAGACTCAAGGTAGAGGGACACTCCCCCTCTCCTTGATACGATTTAAAGCTCGAAATAAAAAGAACAACTTATACAAATGAAATCTTATACCGACAACTTTTGAAGACTTGAATCTTGGAGCTTGAGTCGTCGTCTCGGCAGCGCTTCGTCGTAGGAATGTCGGAGACTCATAGCGTATCGGAAGCACTTGGGAGCTTTTTAATTGATGAAAAACCCTAGGACAAGCCCTCCTTTTATAGCCTTTAAGCCCCTCATCGAATGGGTCTTCAACCAATAGGAATTGGGCACAAAACCTCCTTGAGAAATGGTGATAGAGCTTGACTTCTCGAGGTTGATCCTTGACCATCAGTCGACTGATGGCCATCATCAGTCGACTGATGGCAGCATCAATCGAATGCTGACCATAGGCAGTCGACTGATGGACGACAGTCGAGTCCTTCAAGCTGGCAGTCGACTGATGCTAGCTGCAAGGCAAAGTCAGCTTAACAAAAACATTATTTTGACGGCTTCTGACCGTCCAATCTCGACCTAGACCATCGATGGGATGTCTTTGGTCGAATCTACGCTTAAGACCATCCCCATAAGGAGGATACGACCTCACTTACGCTCACACACATGAGCTTACCTTGATACTTACTGTGTCACTTTCGCTTTTGGCCTTCCACTCGATTCCTTCGGCTCCCTCCGAAGTCACTCGAGTGTCGCCCGACTACCGCGGCTTCCTCCGGGTGTCGTTAGCCTTCAGCTCTAGCTTTAGCACTTTTCTGCACACTCAATTTAGCTCGTGAGATAATGATATATCCTTGACTTTGCATCTTTTTCCATAATCAAAATACAGGTTCGACTTAGGTGCCCCTGCACCAACACTTTTTTTAGCTTGGAGAAATATTATGGATATATTTAGCTCTTTCTGAAGTTGTTGTGAGTTCAGTGTTGGTCCGGGAAGATAAGGGTCAGCAATATCCAATTTATTATATCATCTATATATTGAAGGGACCTGAAATTCGTTATATTAATTTAGAGAAGTTAACTTGAAGATTGGTTCTAACTGCTCAGAGGCTACGACCCTATTTTCTATCTCATCCTTTGGTGGTATTCACTGATACTCCTTTGGGTAGAATACTTACTCGTCCAGAAGCTACAGGAAAGCTTATTAAATGGGCTACTGAGCTTAGTGAATATGATATTACTTATCAACCTCGTACCTCTACCAAAGCTTAGGCATTAGCTGATTTTTTAGTGGAGATTATACATAAGGAGGAGTGTGAACCATGGATGATATATGCAGATGGGTCTTCTAAAAAGGAAGGATGTGGAGTAGGGGTAATTCTAATTTTACCGCAGGGAGAAGAGGTTAAGTTGGCAGTTAGATTGCATTTCAGAGCCTCTAATAATGAATCTGAATATAAAGCTCTACTTATTGCTTTACAAGCTACTAAAAACATAGGAGTCGAGCGGGTAATAGTGCATATGGATTCTCAATTAGTGGTGCAGTAGACCGGGGGAGGTTTTGAGGTTAAAGATGGTAAATGTAGAAGTTATTGTGAGTTGGTGGAAAAGGCTAAGGGATATTTCTCAGAGGTATTGATAAAAAATATCACTAGAATGGAAAATCAGAAAGCTGATGAATTGGCTTAGTTGACTAGCTCTTTGGGGAATTGGAGTACTCGGGAGGTGATTGCGCAAATTGAATTACTGCCTCAAGGGGAAAGAGTAAGAGAATTAGTAGAGGATGATTAGAGAAAGGAGTTAATCTCATTCTTTCAAGATAAGAAGATGTCAAGTGATCCTGTTAGGGCTCGGCAATTTATACAGAAGGTAGTCCATTTCTGTATGATAAAAGGAATTCTATATAAAAGAACTTGTGTCGGACCTTTATTGTGTTGCCTAGGAAAAGCAGAAGCAAGCTATGTTTTGAAGGAAGTGCATGAGGGAGCATGTGGAAGTCATATAGGAGGTTGGGCATTGGCTCGGAAGGTATTGTTAGTTGGATATTTTTGGCCTACCTTAATGAAAGATTCTATATAGTTGGTTCTGTAATGTGAAAGTTGTCAAAGGTATCATAATTGACAGCATCAGACAGCCGAGTATATGAAAGCAGTGGTATCATCTTATCCTTTTGATTAGTGGTGTATGTGTTAGGACCTTTGTAATGGCTAGAGGGGGGTGATTAGCCTTTCTTTGTTTCTACAAAAACGTTAGCGGAAGCAATACAAATATAAACACAAATAAGAACAAGAAACAAAGCTAACACCCGATGTACGTGGTTCAGAGATGACGCTCCTACTCCACGGTAATCCGTAAGGTGGATTAGCCCTAATCAATCTTCACTAAAACTTCCTTTGGATGAACCAAGGTGGAGAACCCTTATCTTACAATGCACTCCTCTTCTTTACAATGATGGAAGATTAAGAACTAGTGAAGAGGAGGTTTAGAATCACTTAAAACACTTGGGAAAGCTTGGTGAGCACGAGGGTGTAGCTAGGAATGAGAGCACTAGCTTCACAAAGCTCCCCAAGGCCCCTTCTTATAGAAGAGGGGTTGTTTTTCCCGTTGGGCCTCGATCAGTCGACTGATGCTTACCATCAGTCGACTGCCGCCAAAGCCAATGACCTCTGAACCATCAGATCCGCAGAGATACGTAGCTGCATTTTCCAACGGCCAAGTGATCAGTCGACTGATCCCTCCATCAGTCCACTGATGGAGTGATCATGCGAGTGATCGCAGGCCGTAGTCGAGTGCGACTACATTCTGTGCTCATTTTTGCGTTGATCAGTCGACTGCCACTATTGGCAGTCGACTGATTGCAACATCATTCGACTACCATCGCCAGCAAGCGATCGATGGTCGTGGTTTCACCGACTTAGTCGAGCACCGATCACCGATCGATACATCGTGATCGGGCCGATCGATACTCATCAAGTGTGAGTAATTCACACTTGATTTTACACCCTAGACCTAGACTCAACCTTCTAGCTCCTCATTAAGCCTTGCGTCTTCAGGATCCCTCCGAGTCCGTGACTTGTTCATCCTTTGTGCTTGCTTCCAAGAGCTTCCTTCGGTTTCGTCATGTCTTGGGTTGCCAAATGCTTGGACTTTACGCCGCCAAGACTACAAGCTTGGTCTTATGCTGCCAAGACTTTACTTTGGACTTTTTTCCATGGTTCACTTGGACTTTACGCTGCCAAGACTACAAGCTTGGTCTTATGCTGCCAAGTCCATCCCTTGGACTTCCCAAGATCATACTTGGTCTTTCTTTGCCAAGGTTCACTTGGACTTTACGCTGCCAAGACTACAAGCTTGGTCTTATGCTGCCAAGTCCGTCCCTTGGACTTTCCTTGCCAAGATCATACTTGGACTTCTCTTCTACCAAGTCTTCATCCTTGGATTTCCCTGTCACTTAAACATATTCATAATTAGATCACAAAACATTGCCTAACTTAGATGATTATCCAAACATCAAAACATATAAATGCTTGGAGCATTGTTGCACCAACAATCTCCCCCTTTTTGATGTTTGACAATAATTTAAGTTAGGTCTTTAAAGATACACACATAATCATCTAACTTAAACATTCCTTCTCCCCCTTTGACATACATCAAAAAGAGAAGGATTCAAAAATGAAAGAATTAAAGGTGTTGGATCTTGGACTAAGGTATAAGATTGAAATTAAGCTCCCCCTTAATACAAGATATGCTTCATGATGTAAATAATATTTGAAGCAAAGAATAACAAAAATTCAAACATTAAGTCCTATCTTTGCACCAACAATGGATTTGGGGATGAAAAAGATATAACTTATGAAACTCCCCCTCAAACACTGCATTAAACAGTTCTAAAACTTTGTTTATACTCAATATCATCATGCTATAGTGTTAGGACATCAAAGATACACTAAATATCAGAAAATGGAGCTCATTATCAGAAAACACAGTGTATCAGTCGACTGGTTTCTGAACCTGTTGATTGCTACACCTGAAATCGAAATTTCAGCCTTTTCAGTCCAACTTCAGAAATGCGTTAGAAATTCTAGAAACCTCGAAAAATCATGAAATTTTGTGTACACATTTCTGAGATCATACTTTATTAAGGAAAAATAGTTTGAAAAATATATGTTTTCCAGATTTCAAGATTGATACAAATTTGAAAACTTACAAAAGTTCTAAAGATTTTTCAAACTTTGTATCACTTTTGTGTTCCACTTGAAAACTGTTTCTCAAAATATAATGAACATAGTTTAAAATATAGATGATTTGGAATTTCCAACCATGTTCTTAGAGCTATGTATTCATTGCTTGAATACAAGCCTTCCCAATGATTGGTCCATAAGGTATTCATGTCTCTAGGTGTGTCATTGGCTCATAGTAATGCATCATAACAAGCATGATGAGCTAAGTACACCTTCCCTATCATCTCACGTGTTTCTAAGTGTCTTAATACAAAAATCAAGGTTTCTTAAGGCTTTTTGTGAGATGCATCAAGGTATAAGGATATCATATAAGTATAGGATCATGCAAACCTAGAATTTTACTCTACAAAGCACATACCAAGCTCTCTCCTTAATGATGAAAATTCATTTTCGGGAAGAGCTTTGGTGAAGATATCGGCAAGGTTGGACTTAGATTCTACATAATTAAGTTAAATGTCCCCTCTTGCCACATGATCTCTTATGAAGTGATGTTTCACTTCAATGTGCTTGGTCCTAGAGTGATGTACTGGATTTTTGGTTAAGTTGATGGTACTCACATTGTCACAAAACACTTTAATGTTAGAGTAGTGTAGCTCATAGTCCTTAAGAGTATGTCTCATCCAAAGTAGTTGAGCTACACAACCACCCATAGTCACATATTCGGCTTCGGTGGTTGATAAAGTAACACAATGTTGCTTCCTACTACTCCAACTAACTAGGGAGGACCCAAGAAATTGGCATCCACCACTAGTACTCTTCCTATCCAATTTGCATCCGGCATAATCGGAATCGGTATATCCAAGAAATTCAAACGACCAGTCCTAGGATACTAAAGTCCTACATTTAGGGTGCCTTTAATATATCTTAAAATTCTCTTGACGGCTACTAAATGTGATTCTTTGGCACAAGATTGGTATCTTGCACACATACCTACCGCAAATAAGATATCGGGTCTACTAGCAGTTAGGTATAGTAGGCTACCAATCATACTCCTATAAAGTTTAAGATCAATTGATTTACCTTCATGATCACTATCTATTCTAGTGCTAGTGGCCATAGGAGTGGTTACAATTTTGGCATTTTCCAAACCAAATTTCTTGATCATTTCATTTGCATATTTGGTTTGATAAATGTGAATCCCTTCATTGGTTTGCTTGACTTGTAAACCTAGGAAAAAGTTAAGCTCTCCAACTAAACTCATTTCAAATTCATTTTCCATGTTTTTTATAAAGTCTTGAAGAAGATCATCATTTGTTGACCCAAAAATAATGTCATCAATATATATTTGGGCTATAAAGATATCCTTTAATGTTGACTTTATAAACAAGGTTTGATCTACTTGACCTCTTCTAAAATCCTTAGAAATTAGGAAAGATGACAATCTTTCATACCATACCCGGGGAGCTTGTTTTAACCCATATAATGCTTTCCTAAACTTATATACGTGGTTTGGATAATCTATGTTCTCAAACCCGGGTGGTTGCTTAACATATACTTCCTCCTTAATATAACCATTTAAGAATGCCGATTTAACATCCATTTGGTAAAGTTTAAATCCCATATAGGAAGCATATCCTAAAAGAATTCTAATAGATTCTAATCTAGCAACCGGGGCATAAGTCTCATCATAGTCAAGCCCCTCAACTTGATTGAATCCCCTAGCAACCAACCTAGCTTTATTTCTAGTGATATTTCCTTGGTCATCTAGTTTATTCCTAAAGACCCATCTTGTAGTAATTATGGTGCTATTATTGGGTCTAGGTACTAACTCCCATACTTGACTCCTCTCAAATTGAGCCAATTCATCTTGCATTGCCAAAATCCAATCCGGATCATGTAACGCATCATTGATCGATTTGGGCTCAATTTGTGAAATGAGAGCTAGTTGACTAGTAGGAGGTCTATGAAATGACCTAGTTCTTACTCCTTGAGATAGATCTCCTACTACTTGGTCAAGTGGATGGTCTTGATGAATTCTTAGGGTTCTAGAAGGGGTTTCAAATTGATCATTGTTATCTTCTACCCTTCTTTCATCATCGGAATCTACTCTTCCTCCCCCTTGATCATTACCCTTTATGGTCAAATTTTGAAGTTTTTGGGTAATGTCTTGATTGTTATCATTAATATCCTTATCAATGGAGGACTTTCTAGGGTAGGTACTAGTGGTTTCATCAAATTGAACATTTGAGGACTCCTCAATCCCTTGGGTTCTCTTATTGTAGACTCTATATCCTCTACTTGTAGATGAGTATCCAACTAGGATTCCCTCATCCGCCTTGGATTCAAATTTTCCTAAGTTATCTTTGGTGTTTAAAATATAAACTTTACATCCAAAGACTTTGAAATAGTGAATTGTGGGAATAGTCCCATTCCACAATTCAAATGGTGTCTTTCCTAAAAACCTATGGATTTGAACCCTATTTTGGATATAGCAAGCGGTATTAACCGCTTCCGCCCACAAGTAGCTAGGTAAAGAATGTGCATTAAGCATAGTCCTAGCCGCCTCTTGTAGGGCACGATTTCTCCTTTCCACCACCCCATTTTGTTGGGGTGTTCTAGGACAAGAGAACTCATGCTTGTACCCTTGCTCTAAATAAAATTGTGAAAATTTTGAGTTCTCAAATTCACCACCATGATCACTACGGATCCGGTTAATTTTGAGACTCTTTTCATTTTCAACCCTTTTACTAAATCCTATGATTATTTCTAAGGTATCATCCTTATGTTTCATAAAGTAGACCCAAGTATATCTAGAAAAATCATCTACTATAACCAAACAATATTTGTTACCACTTAAAGATGGAGTACTATGACAATCAAATAAGTCAAGATGCAATAATTCTAATGGTAAGGAAGTATTAGTTAAGGTTTTACCTTTGTGTGATGCATTTGTTTGTTTTCCTTCTTGGCATGCATCACACATTTTGTTCTTGACATACTTGATCTTTGGTAGCCCTTTGACCAACTCCATTTTGGCTACCTTGGCTATGTTTTTCATGTTGATGTGCCCCAATCTCCTATGCCATAGCCAACTTTCTTCTTCTTTTGCAACAAGACACTTAGTAGAAATGTTAGAAGCATATGAAAGATCAACATAATAGATATTTGACTTCCTATATCCCACTAACATACATTCATTTAATTCCTTGTGCTAATCATGCATTTAGAGGATTCAAAAGAGACATGATAGTTTGTATCACAAAGTTGACTAACACTTAATAAATTAAATTTCATATTTTCAACTAGTAAGACTTTGTGAATGACAATTTTAGGGTATACCTCAATTGTATCTCTACCTAATATCTTGAGTTTTCCACTATTCCCAAAGGACACCGCTCCCTTCTTCACATACTTAATTGTGGAGAACTTGCTCACATCCCCGGTCATATGTGTTGAGCAACCGCTATCCACAATCCACATACCTTGCTCTCCTACCTAAATCACATGAAAAACACAAGCTTTTGGTACCCAAACATTTAGACCGGTAACATTAAGTAAAAACTTCTTAGGTACCCATGCTTTCTTAGCCTTACCCTTAATGGTTGCTTTCCTATTAATCAATGAAATATAAGCAACTTCTTTTTCTTTTGGCTTATATCCTAAATCGGCCTTGTTGTAAACGGCTCTTTGTCGACTAAGGATCATATCAAGATATTTTGAGCCATTTAAAAATTTCTCTAAACATGCTTTTAATTCACTAACCTCATCCTTAAGTTTGTCATTTTCTTCCTTAAGCATGCAAGAATCAACATGTGAAGGTTTTTCATTCCTAATGGCCTTTAGTTCTACCTTCATGCTCTTAACCTTAGATTTAGACTTATCTAGAGCTTCTTTAAGATAGGCAATTGATTTATAAAGAAGCTTAACTTTAGGAGAGTTCATTACCTCATCGTCACTAGATGACGATTCATCACTTGAGGAGTCTTCTTGGCTTGATGTACCAGAATCATCTCCTAGGGCCATGAGTGCCACATGGCGTGTGATGTGGCAAAGCTCATCATCGGAGGAGGAGTCTTCAACACTTGGTGTGTCCCATGTGGTTTGAGCCACTATGGCCTCCTTCTTCTTCTTCTCCTTCTTGTCCTTCTTTTTCTTTTCTTTTTCCTCCTTCTTCTTTAGCTCTGGGCAATTTGGCTTTATATGCCCCTTCTTATTTCAAGCATGGCAAATCACATTATTATTAAAATTTGAATTACCACTGATTTTTCCTCTTGAAGAATGAGACCCCTTCCTTGCTTCTCTATTCTTGAACTCCTTTGATTTTCTATAGAGTTTCTTGACAAAATTGGCCATCTCACTAGATGAATCTCCATCACTACTTGAATCGTTCTCCGACTCGGATGATGATGATACTTCTTTCCTTTCTTTCTTCTTCTTTTCCTTCTTTTCAACAAATAGAGCTAAACCCTTTTCCTTAGAGGACATGTTAGTTTGCTCATGTAATTCAAACTCACAAAATAATTCATCAATTTTAATTTGAGAAAGATCCCTAGTTACTTTAATAGCATCAACTATAGAAGTCCATAGAGAATTTCTAGGAAATGCTTGAAGTATGTATCTTACCAAGTCCCGATTGTCAACTCGCTCACCTATGATGTGAAGTCCATTCACAATCTCCTTGAACCTTCCATGCATTTGGCTTACGGTTTCATGCATCTTCATTTGGAAGGCTTGAAGTTGTCCAATTAGTAGGTCCTTCTTGGCCCTCTTTGACTCCTTGGAACCTTCATTTAGCTCAATGAGCTTTTCCCATAACTCCTTGGCGGATTCGAAAGGCCCCACCTTGTTGAGTTGCTCCATGGTAATGCCGCATTGAATGGTGAGTACCGCCTTTGCATTTGACTCGAATTTCTGGTTCATTTCCCTTGTCCAATCCTTGCTCGGAATAGGATTTCCATGTTCATCCACCAGTTCCTCGAAGCCATCTACAATACTATGCCAAATTTCAATGTTACTCATAAGATAATATTTCATCCTACCTTTCCAACATGCAAAGTGACTCCCATCGAAGAGTGGTGGCTTGGCGGTGCTATATCCCTCTTGAAGAGCCATTGATGCCTTGGTTGATGGTGAAATCTTTCAAGCTATCCGGGCTCTGATACCACTTGTTAGGACCTTTGTAATGGCTAGAGGAGGGTGATTAGCCTTTATTTGTTTCTACAAAAATGTTAGCGGAAGCAATACAAATATAAACACAAATAAGAATAAGAAACAAAGCTAACACCTGATGTACGTGGTTCGGAGATGACGCTCCTACTCCACGGTAATCTGAAAGGTGGATTAGCCCTAATCAATCTTCACTAAAACCTCCTTTGGATGAACCAAGGTGGAGAAATCTTATCTTACAATGCACTCCTCTTCTTTACAATGATGGAAGATTAAGAACTAGTGAAGAGGAGGTTTAGAATCACTTAAAACACTTGAGAAAGCTTGGTGAGCACGAGGGTGTAGCTAGGAATGAGAGCATTAGCTTCACCAAGCTCCCCAAGGCCCCTTCTTATAGAAGAGGGGTTGTTTTTCCCGTTGGGCCTCGATCAGTCGACTGATGCTTACCATCGATCATTTGCCACCTCGCTCAACGGCCTCTGAACCATCAGATCCGCGGAGATACGTAGCTACATTTTCCAATGGCCAAGTGATCAGTCGACTGATCCCTCCATCGATCGTTGATGGGTGATCGATCCCAGTGATCGCGAGCCCGCATGATCGAAGTCGGTAAACTACGATGCACATAGCTCGTTTTTGCGTTGATCGATCGGCTGCCACTGTCTTGGCGATCGGCCCGGTTGCAACATCGGTCATTGCCCCTTTGCCGATAAGCGGATCCCGGTGATGGTAGGGGTTTACCACTGACGGAATTGGCTTACAGAGCGATCGGTGATACATCGTATCGGTCATTGACAATCTCATCAAGTGTGAGTAATTCACACTTGATTTTACACCCTAGACCTAGACTCAACCTTCTAGCTCCTCATTAAGCCTTGCGTCTTCAGGATCCCTCCGAGTTCGTGACTTGTTCATCCTTTGCGCTTGCTTCCAAGAGCTTCCTTCGGTTTCGTCATATCTTGGGTTGCCAAATGCTTGGACTTTACGCCGCCAAGACTACAAGCTTGGTCTTATGCTGCCAAGACTTTACTTTGTACTTTTTGCCATGGTTCACTTGGACTTTACGCTGCCAAGACTACAAGCTTGGTCTTATGCTGCCAAGTCCATCCCTTGGACTTCCCAAGATCATACTTGGTCTTTCTTTGCCAAGGTTCACTTGGACTTTACGCTGCCAAGACTACAAGCTTGGTCTTATGCTGCCAAGTCCGTCCCTTGGACTTTCCTTGCCAAGATCATACTTGGACTTCTTTTTTACCAAGTCTTCATCCTTGGATTTCCCTATCACTTAAACATATTCGCAATTAGATCACAAAACATTGCCTAACTTAGATGAGTATCCAAACATCAAAACATATAAATGCTTGGAGCATTGTTGCACCAACAGTATGGATATAGTTGGGTCATTTCTAGTCGAGACAAGACAAAAGAAGTTCTTGCTAGTATCCATTGATTATTTTTCAAAGTGGGTAGAAGCTGAGCCTTTGGCTCATATTACTAAGCAGATGGTTTTGAAATTTTTATGGAAAAACATTGTGTCATTTTGGTATTCTGAGGAGGCTGATATCTGATAATGATCGACAGTTTCAGGGTAAGAAGTTAGTGAAATGGTGTCAAGATTTTAAGATTGAACAATTATTTACATCAGTAGCTTACCCTCATAGTAATGGGCAGACTGAGGTAACCAATAGAGAATTAGTACATGGATTGAAGACTAAGCTAGAACATGTGGGAGGTAGCTGGGTAGAGGAGTTACCTAGTGTACTCTGGTCTTTCCAAACTACTCCTAGGAGGGCTACGGGAGCAACTCCCTTTAGTATGGTGTATGGCTCGGAAGCAGTGCTGCCTGTGGAAGTGGGAGTAGAGTCTGCCCGAGTAATGACTTATTTCCTGAATGATAACAGTGTGGCTTGGCATATGGAATTAGACTTAATTCAAGAAAGAAGGGAGGCTTCTTTATATAATGTTGAAAGGTATAGATTTCAAGTAATTAAATCTTATAATAAGAAGGTAGTGCCTTATTCTTTTCAGATGGGAGACTTAGTGCTAAGGAAAGTGATGCCCAAGGGGTCTAAGGGCAAGTTAGGACCCAAATGGGAAGGACCCTTCCATGTGGAGAGCCAAGTGGGAATAGGAGCTTATTACTTGAGGGATGCTCAAGGAAGGTTTTTAACAAGACCCTAGAATGTGTATCACTTACACCCTTATTTTAGTGGATGAAACGTTGTAAAATCTATGTTTTTGTTCATTTAAGAGTAGTAGAGTGTAAAAGAGTCATGTTTTGTATTGAAAATGTTATGATAAATAAATGTTACATTTTCTCAATATTAGAAGAAAAAGGAAAAGATAGTAAATCAGGAGGAGTACGGTCAATTGTATTGCCAATGTCCAGAAAGCTAGTAGACTGCCCGGGAGGTGGATAGTTGGCTGCTTTGAATTTATAGATACAGTCTTGGAAGCCCCATTAGAGGAATGCAAAACCCCTATCCAAGAACATGTCATTTATAGCGACTGAGGACCAGGAGTTTTCATAAGTACTGGTTTCTATTTGAAGAGGTCGATCTTTTAAGATATCTAGGGTGTTCTGTAAATAAGAAGTCTGGAAGTGAAGGGTTGATAATTCTGCTCGGTCAGCTTATGCTTTTATATAGGAAGCTTGTAGTTCTCGTTCAAGTCTTTGATAGGCTTGTTGTAATACCAATTCTCTAGTTTGACATTCTTATAATTCTTTTTTAAGGTTATTAGTGTACTGCACCCATTGATTGTTTAAGTGGGTTATGCTTGTGATACCCTATAGAAATAAATGTTTGTATCGAGAAAAATAAGTAAAGGAAATTATATGTTAACCTCATTAATATTGGATAATAAGGAATCTGACAGATCAGGTGTTGAGAAGGAAGTGGGAGGGGTTTGTAGAGTTTGACGGGTGGATAAAGGTTGGATAGAAAGTGTTGGCTATCAAGGATGGAGTTGAATAAGGTTTATACGGGAAGGTGGTGGAGTATGTTTGGCAGCCTGCAGTAATAATGATTTTGAAAAAGAAGCAAATAAACACTTACATAATTCTTGACAAATATGCAGGGGTACAATCAGAAGTAATTATTACCAAGCGTGTCAGTCGACTGCAGAGGATAATTGGCTCTAATTAGTAACAAAGTTGATCGGTCAATAACTGGTTTGAGTTGAATCGTTCTTCTGATAACAGTAAAGTCATCATCTGATATTCTTCATTATCTCGGTAAGAGTTTAGGGAAGGACGAGGGGGAAGAGTAGTTAACCATACAAATAAAAATGGAAAGGGAGAGGGAGAGTGTATGAAGAAGTAATGTTCCTTCCAACCTTTGTGTGAAGAAAGGATGCCGGTAAGAAATTAAAAGTCTGACCAAGCTTAGAAGTAAAAAATTCTTATTTTTGATGATTTTTTTTGGAAAAAGTAGTAGAAAAGAAAATCTAAAGGAGTAATTGATAAAAAGGATGTGATGAGATAAAATCTTAACATTAAACGGAATGAGTTGGGGCTTAGTTGATTTAGGGGGATAGAAAAATATTCAGAAACTTCTAAGAGGAAGGGATGAATGGGAAAATATAGACCAACCTCTAATTTATCAGAGAAAAAAGATTTGGTGTGGCGGGGAGGTAGGTGAGAGCGCTCGGTGAAGTTAGTTGCGATAATGTGGTGATCAGAGGGAAGTTGTATGCGGGAGGCAAGGGTTCGACAGCGTTCTCCTGGAATTTTGGAGCGGGTGGAGGTAAACCATGGACGGGGAATTGAAGTAAGGGGTTGCATTTTCTTGAGAATATAGGAGGGGATTTTGAAGACCTTTTTTATCTTGAAAAGGAAGGGATTGCTTCTGTATTTATAGTGAAGAAAGTGGGAGTAAAAAGGAGGGAAATAATAGCTTTTCCCGCTCAGATTTTGAGAGATGGTATTATAAGAATCATATGACATATGTTTGTTAGGGTGAAAATGGTGGGTAGGTAAAGAATTCAATTTCTAGTGAAGTAAGATTAGGGTTTGTTAATTTCTGTTAGAAAAGGAGTGGTGCGGGCAGTTTTTGAGCAACATATACTATATCATTTTTTTGAATAATGTGTAAATTATAAGGGGCAGTTTGGAAATGATCATGTTATAAGTTTGGAAATAAATGTGCAAGTATTTTATGATATTTTGAGTAATATGGGCAACAATTCCTCCTTAAGAATTTTAAAGAAGTATGGGGGATGTTTCCTGGATTCTTATTTGATGTTATGATCAAGTGTGTTGATCTATTGAATTGACAATGTTGAGCTATTTATTATAATACATGTTTGGTTCTCATGGGTTTTCTATTCGGTATGCTTATATAAATAAGGTGAAAGGTAAGTATTATGATTCACATGATTGCTACCCTAGGAGGGTATTCTTATATCCTCATATATGGCATCTGATATAACATCTGATATACGTATGCAGAAAATATTTGTCTTTTTGTGCATTGTTTGATAGTGCAGGTGGTATGAGGAGATTATTCTTTGTTTACAAGATGTTAGTAGACCTGTGCAAGGTGATATAAAATAAGGTAAAGATAGATACAGTGTGAATATGAAGGGTTAAACATTCATTGCAAACTTGTTCAAAAACAGTAAGTGTTACAAAAAGCAATTTTTCATTACAAATATTCATGAATTATAGGATATTCATTACAAAGACTACTACTCAGAATTTGTATCCGAGTCTGTGTTGAAGGCTTCCGGGGGGAACTTTTTATAAGCTTCTTCTATGCTGAGTTGATGGTTGGGTAGGCTTGGCTTGAGGTAATTCTTCTCATTGGCTACCTATAAAGTTCCCTCGAAACCTCTCTGGAAGTATCTGTTGTATTTCTTGGTTGTTTAGGTTAAAATTTTGGTTTGTTCATCTGCCCATCTCTCGACTTCGATCTCTCTTAATTGAGATAGTTCCTGGTTCGAATGACTGGCTCGAATAGTTTGTTCAGTTGCAATATGGGTCAGTGCATGGAAATGGTGTTGTAGTATATCAAAGTGAAAATGGAATTCATCCAGGCTATTGAAGGTGGTGTTTTGAAGGGCAATATGAGCATCTATGAGATCTTCCATGGGTTGGAAGCATTCGCCTGCCTTGAGGTTCCAATGGCTTTCTTTTTGTTTCCATTTTTAGATTTCTAATTTTTGGGAGGCGATGGTCAGATTTGATGCTTCAACTTGTTTTTGTAGTCGCTTGATATGTGCGTCTTTGAGAGAGAGTTCTTTCTCGTAATATGCTATTATTTATTTCGGATCAACAGAAAAAGTCTCCACTTGCAGTTGTAGCCATTGTATTTTTTTGTTGAAGTTCAATTTCTTTGGTTGTCTGGTCGGGAGAGGAAGGAAGGATGGTCTGTATTCTCAGACTGATTGTTGCGAATTATTCAAGATCAGTTGGGTGCCCTAGTAAAGGTGGATGGAGTAGGAGGCACTGCAGAAGGTTGTGGCTCTGAATATGAGATGGAAGGCTTACACTATTGGCTCTGGTATTTAGATAGCCACTGTTCAATTGATTGCATCTTGGAGGTACTCTAAAAAATAAAAAGGAAGTATTGTAAAATGAGATGTTTGTATAGAGAAATAATTAATAGATAAATAAACTTACTGTCCGGAGGCTTTCTTGTAATTCTTGTAAGATTTGGGGAGTATCAGAGGAAGAAGGGAAGAAAGTAGGTTGCGGTAAGGTAAACTCTGATACGGGGGGAAGGGTATCAGAGGGGATAACAGGAGGAAGTGTGGGAGGATCTAAAATGTACAGAGATGTAGGTATAATAGGAAGAGAGGAAAGAAGATGACTAGGATAAGAATCTGCTACTGCTTGTGCTAGCAAATCTAAAGGAGAGGAAGTATTAAATTTTGGGGCTATTGGACTGGAGAGAGGTATGGGTTGTTGTTGCCTATGGGGGAATAGGGAGGCTAAAGGGAGGTCGTCTGTGGAGGAA
Organism: Wurfbainia villosa; assembly: GCA_025175895.1. Lineage (NCBI taxonomy): Eukaryota > Viridiplantae > Streptophyta > Magnoliopsida > Zingiberales > Zingiberaceae > Wurfbainia > Wurfbainia villosa. The sequence continues at coordinate 119,904,486 of CM045987.1, read as the reverse complement.
GAAGGGGAAGGAGATGAGGAAAGTTCTATAGGCTCGTGAAGGGTGTCAAGAGGTGGACTATAGATAGCTGTGTCAGAGGGAGGTAGAGATTCTGATGGAGGAATTGAAGAAGAAGGTTCTGTGGAGGGTGATGTGACAAGGAAAGGAAAGAGGTTGGGTATGGATTTTGGTGGAGGAGGATTTATTGATGGTTCTGATGAGGTGGGTATAAGATCATGGATTATCAGAGTTAGAGCTGGTTGGTCTAGTTCAATAATGGTAATGATAGGAACTGAGGGAATTTCGGAGGGAATCTGTGACAAAGAAGTATAACTAATGCTTGGTAAGTTTAAATTAAGATATTTAAAGGAAAATAAATTAGTTTAGTAGGGGTTGTTTACGGGAATAAGGAGCTCAGGGGTGGAAGAGAAGGTAGCTGCTATTTCAACTCTCTTTCTTTTCTTCTTTTGTTGTTTGGCCAGTGTCTCGGCAATGACTATATTCATCATGTTCTCTGCAAAACAAAATGTGGATGAACATTTTAAAGTAAATTCAGTAATAATACAGAGTCTGATGTCGATATATGTGGGAAAGGAGAAATTGTAACTATTTAGCATGGGGTGATAGTATCAATTCAGTGTTTGTGTAGGATAGGCAATTTATGAGTATGTAAAAGCAGACATTATGGGTATTTAAACTAAGACATCAGTATATTTTTTAGACATGTAAAATGGGGATTTAATATATGCTTTCAGATCGGTGTAATAAATAAGCAAGGCATGGTGCTAGTGTACAGGGTAATAAGCAAGATACAGTATTGAAAGATAATTGCAGTAGAAGAAACTTACCAATGAGGTGTGCATTCGGTGATTGAATAAGTGATAGTCCATAGTAGGACAAGATGGGCTCTTGGAGAAGTTCCTTAATGCTAAAATGTTTATTTTTGAGCTTGGCTTCGATGGAAGGGAAGTTAATTGCTACATGAACAGTTTTGAGGTCGGGGAGATCTTTAAGGGTGGTTCTCCAACGATAGGAAAATTGAAGAATGAGATCCATTGGGACAAAGAAATATAATTCTTTCCATCCCTTGTGGGAAGTAGGCATATTAGTCAAGAATTGATACCCCTGGCGTGCCATGAAGTAAAAGACGCCTGAGTTGGCCTTCTTTAATTGATAAAGGTAGTGGAATATATGGGGGATTTGGGTGATGTCAAGGTGTTGAAATACGATGATGGTTCCGACAAGAATACGAATGGAGTTGGGGATCATAATAGGTGAGGAAATAGAACATAGGATTCAGGATAGGAAGATGGTGACCTCCTTCTATTTCCCTGTGAAAAGGGTGTTGGTGTCTGGCGAAGGAAGATGAGGGTGTTGGGAGCGATTAGAGATGATGACTATGAAGTCCTCAGGGTTATATTTGGGCTCACGGAGAAAGAATGAATTATTGAAAATTAGTCTGTTGGGTGTGGTTTCATACCAGGGAACGATAGAGGAAGAAGATGCCATGGAGAAAGAGTTGGTCGCAGAGAGTTTGAAGAGGTCGGAGAAGGAGGGATCTAGGGTTTCAAGCACAAGTAGAGGTTGAATAGTAAAGTGTTAGTGAGGGCAATGACTTTTAAGAGGGTAATGTTGAATAAGTATGATGGTCAGGATATTGAGAAAATGTGGCTTAGAATTTTTATAAACCCTAATATTTTTCTTAAAAAAAATTTTCTCTTTAGAACTTGAAATGAGAGCTTGAAGATCAAATTAATACTCTTTGGCAAAGGGATTAATAATTCTTTCTAAGGCATTCTATGCCTAATACAAAGTTGGAAGACAATCTATTATTCTTTTGCATAGAAGGGTTATTAATGTTTCTAGGGCATTCTATGCCTAATATAGAGTGTGAAGGTTATCTAATATTCAAAAGGAGGGCTATTAATATTTTCCAAGTGGTATTTTTTCTAAGAGGTTATAAGTATTTTTTCCCAAGGAATTTGGTGCCTAGTATGCAATTCCAAGGAATGTCATCAATGTTTCTAAAGCATTTTACACCTAAGGGTTTTAGGATATCTAATGTTCTTTGGCAGAAAGCTATATGATTTTTTCTAAGGTATTCTATGTCTCGAACAAAATTTGAAGGCTATCAAATTTTCCTAAGGCATTGTATGACTTGTATAGAGCAGGATTAGCTAAAATTCTTATACAAAAGGTTATGGATATTTCTAAGTGGTATTCTTTCTGAGGTATGACAAGTTTGTTACAATTTTCTTGTAAAATTTTTGGTATTTTTTCTAAGTGTTGAAAGCTAACTCAGGCTCTTACGCCTCCTATAATAGCCTATGGGCTAGATAACTATTTTCTCCCACGGAGAACTATAACACCACTATATGACATATGTAAAGGGTTCTTCAAGCTCTTACGCCTATTATAACAACTTATGGGCTAGATAAACTACTTTTTCCACGGGGAACTGTAACGCCACTATATGGCATATGTAAAGTGTTCTTAAAGATTCTCCTATAATAGCTTAAAGCTAGATAGCTATTTTCCCCCACGAGGAATTATAACACCACTATATGGCATATGTAAAGGGTTCTTTAGGCCACAAAGAACTATAACGTCAGCTATAAGGGGCAGGTAAATTGCTAACAAGGCCCAACACCTCATACAGTAGTTAAGGCTTAAACACCCCATATAATATACAAGGCTCAAACACCTCATACTATAGTCAAGGCTTAAAAGCCTTATATAGCAGTCAAGGCTCAAAGCCTCATATAGTGTTCAGGCTCAGTACTGCATGAGAAATCTAAGACTGAGTGTCTAATATGTTAGTGTGGTAGATTCAGGTGTTTAAGGTTAAGTGTCTATACATTCATGAGAACTTGCAAAACTTCACTCGACTTCGCTCTTCAGTTTTACTAAAGAGGAAGAACTTATGATGGGTGTGGGATTTTTCAGCTAAGGTAGAGAATTTTTTTTTTTAAGAACTTGTAAAACTTCATTCAACTTTTCTCTTCAGTTTTACTAAAGAGGGGGAACTTAGGATAGGGTCGGAGTTTTTTCTGATCAGATTAAAGCTTTTTCCGAGCAATATATATGTTTCTTGAGCAGTATATGTATTTCCCGAGCAGTATATGTGTTTCCTGAGCAGTATATATATTTCCATAGCAGTATATATATTTTTTGAGTAGTATATGTATTTCCTGAGCAGTATATGTATTTTTTGAGCAGTATATGTGTTTCTTGAGCAGTATATGTATTTCTCGAGCAGTATATGTATTTCTCGAGCAGTGTATGTAGTTTCTGAGCCTAGTAGGGGTGAGTAGGGCAGTGTTGATAAGTGATTAAGTATGATATTAGCAAAGCAGTATGTTCATTTCCCGAGTAGTATATATGTTTTTCGAGCAGTGTATGTAGTTTTCGAGCCCAGTAGGGGTGAGTAAGGCAGTGTTGATCAGTGATTAAGTATGGTGTTAGCAAAGCAGTAAGTGCTTTTCCCGAGCAGTATATGTGTTTCTTGAGCAGTGTATATGTTTCCTGAGTTCTGTAGGGGTGAGTGAGGCAATGTTGATCAGGGCTAGGTGTTGCATTGATAGGATAGTCTATGTGAAATCCCGAGTGGTTAGCATATTCTCCGAGCAATATGTTCATTTCCCGAGCAGTGTGTTCATTCCCCGAGAAGTATGTTCATTTCCCGAGCCACCTAGGGGTTTTGAGGTTTCTTTCTGAATATGATGGAATAAGGAGGAAGGGGTATGTTAGAGTATGGGAAGTATTGGGAAGGGGTCGAGGATGATTGATTTAATATATTTAATTATTTAGTTCTGTATTTTATTTAATTAATGTGTGATAGGAAAGCATAAAAGGTGTATAAAGCATTTGAAGGAGATATTTTGAATATAAGCAGGAAAAATGGTTACAATGACAGTTTAGCAAAGGGCATTAAAGTAAATTCACCTTAAGGAGAAGGCGGAGTGAACCATCAATAAAAGGAGCAGAGGTGGAAGGAAGCAGGGGATGGTTGTTTCTTTACTATTCGGTACCTCAAAGATTTTCTTCTTCTTCTTCTTCTTCTTCTTCAACCTTTCTAAATTTTTTCCATACCTTTACTGACTTGAGTGTCGGAGTGGCTGCGCCGAGAAGCTGACCTATTCTTAATATTCTTTCTCAGAGCGGCAGATCTACCTCTACTTCCAGGATCCGAGGTGACTCAAGAGGAAGATATCTCTTTATCTCATCTTTAACCCTTTTTGGTGACAGATCCGGCGATCCGCAAGAAGGGAGAGAGAGATCTTGGCAGACCGAAGAAGTGAACACCATCAATTCTATTGATTTTATCATATATTTTTTGTAGAAAAGAAATTATGTAAGTGGATTTATGTTACTAGTTTGGATTATTTTATCTGACTAAGTGAATTATTGTTTTGTTTAAGTGCGGTGTTGATGAATATCTATGGTATTATAATTGTTTTAGTTTTGGTTTTATAATGGTGTGTATATGATATTAAAATTATGTAGTATTTATATGTGGTATTATGACTGTCTTGCATTATAATTATTTGAGATTTGATTGTATAATTATTTTTATTTGGTATTATAATTGTGTGTAATGTAGCACATAGTAGTGCGCTGCAAATGCACTTAACCGTAGTACACAATTGCATGCTCCGATTGTATTTAACCAGAGTGCAACTTGAATTTAATTGCAGCATGCAGTTGTATACTGTGAATACATTTAATCGCAGTGCACGGATGCACGCTGCGAATGCATTTAATCGAGGGCACGACTGCATGTTGTTAATACAATTAACCGCAGTGTGCAACTACATTTGCCAATGCATTTAAGTGCAGTGCGCAACTGCACACTGTCGATGTCTTATAACTTTTAACAGCTTGGAGTTGTGTAACTCACGATGCGTGCTATGAATAGACTAATTACATGCTGTGAATATATTTAACCATAGCACACAGCTGCTAATTGCAAATACATTTAATCATTGCACGCAGCTGTGCACTGCAAATACATTTTACCGCAGTGCGCAATTTCACACTATCAATGTCTTATAACTTTTAATGGCTTGGAGTTGTGCAGCGTGCGATGTGCGTTGCGGATAGACTAATTGCACGCTGTCAATACTCTTTTTTGTTATAGTGCCTACTTGCTTCTCTTCTTACAACAAGCTCTAACTTAGGCATCGGAGGATCGTAGCTGGGATCCTAGTGACCGTTTGACCTGTGTTAACTTTGATAGGAGAGAACAAGTGTTAGGGAAATCAACCCAAGTATAGTTTGGTTTTGATGTGTGTGGTAAGGATTTAAGTTAGGTTGTTATGTGATTTGATGTGTGTGGTTAAGTTATGCAGGACTTAAGTAAATCACACATGTGTTAACTTGATGAAGCATTGGTGAGTTCACCATCTCATGGCTCGGGTCCTTGAGTCGGTGAAGGATGACATTGCGGAAGTCGTGCACTTGGTGCATCCGAGGGACCACCGGACGAGGAGAATTGGAGTGAAGCCAAAGGAAGCATACTTCAGGGCGAGATACGAAGGATGGTACTGGAGGAGCCGCGGGTTTAGTGTATCCGAGGGATGTGGTCGAACGAAGAGAGCTTCGGCGAGGGACTTCATGGGAGATGAGAGATTGAGCGATTGTAATGGTAGCTCGTAGGTGAACTTAGCCGAATGGCTAAGTCAAGTGTCGGACTCTCAAACTTAGGTTTGAGATTTTACCGGACAAGTCGGATGCTCAAACTTGTGTTTGAGGTTTTACCCAACGTTTGGATAATTTGGATGCTCAAACATGAGTTTGAGGTTTCTACTCGACGAATGGAAGTGTCGGATCCTCAAACAGAAAGTTTGAGGTTTACTCAACCGTCGGATGCTCAAACAAGTATTTGTTTGAGGTTTTACTCGATAGTAGTAGACTGCTATAGATAGCAGTTGACTGCTCTGAGCCAACTGAATGTCGATTGGTGTTCGACTGAAGGGTTTCTAGCCCAGCAGTCGACTACTATGGTTTGGCAGTCGACTGCCATCAGTCGACTGCCAAGGGACGATAGTCGACTACTATGGGTGAACACGGGCAGACCGTCAGAGCCGATCGATCAATGATATGCTACCACAATGACATCGAGCAGAATATGATCAGAAGGCTACCGTTGGACGATGACAACGACAAGTCAGAAGCTGTCAGGAGTCGGTCATTAGAGTGACAGTCGACTGATGGCATGCAGTAGTCAACTGCCACATGTCCAACGAGAAGAAATCTCTTCTCTCTATAAAGAGAAGGGGTGAGGGCCTTGGGGATGCTAATGCTTCTACTCCTAAGTGGTCTACACGGTTTTCCACTCCTCTTCTTATGCTTACCTCTATTCTATTGTAAGAGGGAGTGAGTTCTTGTAAGAAGGTTTACCTCCACCTTGCTTGGGCTAAAGGAGAGACTAGTGATTGAATTTGAGGGAGTGATTTGCCTTACGAATCATCCGTGGATTAGCAATAAGGGTCGTGAACCACGTTACATCCTTTAGTTTGCGAATTGCTCTTTTCTCTTTACTTTGTGTTTTGTTTTAATTATCTTAATTAGCATATTTCGTTGTGCTAACCTTGATTGTAGACGATTAAGCGAACGATTTCTATCGACGACCATCTAAGCTATTCAGCCCCCTCTTCTAGTCGGGCCATGATCTCGTAACAAGTGGTAACAGAGCGAGGAGCTTGTCGACGGACTCATCGCCAAAACAAGCACGACAACGAAATGGTCGGCTCGAACATTCATCCGCCAAAATTCGAAGGGGACTTCGCTTGGTGGAAAAAGCTTATGGAGGTATTCTTCGAAATGGATTTTGAAATAATGTTAATTATGGAAAATGATTTCGAAGTTCCTAGGGATGAAGAAGGGGAGCCATTGGAGAAATCAAGATGGTCAAAGAAGCAAAGAGAGGGGCACTTTGCAAATTCAAAGGCAAAACACCATCTTTACAATGTGCTACCTCAACAAGAGATCAATAGGATTGGAGAGTGCTCAAGCGCCAAAGAGATGTGGGAGAAGTTAGTGGAGCTTCATGAAGGCACATTCGAAGCAAAGCTAGCAAGAAGAGATCTTCTCAGATCCCAATTGAACAATATCAAGCTAGATAAAGGGGAGAAGGTATTATCTCTACACTCTCGATTCAAAGAAATAATTAATGGGTTATCAAGTGTAGGTGAAAAGCTATCGAACCGGGACATGATAATGAAGGTGATCGATGCTTTTCTCCGATCCTCAAAATGGAGCTCCATGGTGGACTCCTTTTATATTTCAAAGAATCTAGAGGTAAGTACTCTAGAAAAAATTTTCTCCACCATGGAATTACATGAAACTAGGCTTGAAGGCATAGTAGAAGATCCAATCAAGCAATCAAGGGGAGTAGCATTAGTGGTTGACAAAGGAAAGAAGAAGGAGACTCCACCCTCCTCATCCGATGAAGAATCTTCCTCATCAATGAATAGCAATGAAGAAACATATATGGTAAGGAAGGTAAGGCATGCTTTAAAGAATTTTAAGTTTAATAAGTCTCGTGATAGGAGAAGGAGGAAGATTATTTGTTATAATTGTCAAGGAGAGGGACATATGAGGGATGAGTGTCCCCAATTAAACAAGATCAAGGAAGAGAAGAAAAAGGATAGCAAGAAGAAAGTCAAAAAGAAAGAAGAAAAGAAGTCTAAGGAAAAGGAGAAGTCAAAGCCCCAAAACCTAAAGGCGACATGGGATGATCCATCCTCATCGGAGGAACAAGAAGTATTCACAAGCCTCGCACTAATAGGGATAGATGACTTGGACACCACCTCCTCTGAGCAAGAAGAAGGAAGCACAAGTGAGGAGGAGAGCTCAAGTGTAGGGGAAGCATCTACATCGGAATCGGAAGAAGATTGGGTAAGTGAGGTAACAAATTTCTCTCCTAAAAAGGTTATTTCAATGATTACTAGCTTGACTAAGGACTTATTTAGGGCTAAGAAGAAAAACAAATGCATGCTAAATGAAATTAAGGCCCTAGAAGAAAAACTTGAAAATGCATGCTCACATGAAAATATTTCTTCTTCTAGTTGTAATGATGCATGCTTAGAAGAAAATATGACTTTAAGGGAAAAGGTAGATTTCCTTACTAAGGCCCTAGAGAAATTCACAATTGGCTTCAACACCCTAAACATGATTATTGGGAGCCAAAGGGCTAGTTTCAACAAGAAGGGCTTAGGTTATAAGGGAACCAAAAATGAAAAAGTCTACCATTGTTTGATTGCTAGAGGACAAGCTAAAACAACTATGGTAGCTAGGAAATGGATCCCAAAGGAGTACTTAATGAACCCTATTGGAAAGAATCTATATTGGGTTCCCAAGTCAATCCTTAAAGGTTAGAGAACCCTAGGATAGTCAACCATAAGCTGACTTATTTCATATCATGATTATTTGGTTGACTTATAATGATGTGGGTGTTAGTTTTTGACTTATGATTTTGGGTGATAATGTTTAAATCATGATGTGCAATTATGGATAATTTTTATTTTATGGTCATGATGGGTGTTTATGGATGATACTTAACCTAGATAGAATTGCATAAAATTTATGGTTAAGTATAAATACCTTTAGTCACATCTCACAATTCACCATAAGGCTAACTTCATTAATAACATAGCAATGGGTGAGATGTTAGGTTGATACAAATGACACACTTATGCTTATGACATTTTGATGGGTCATTAGGTGTATCATAACATAGCAATCATAGACCAACTATGGAAAAAGCAAATGTTTAATCAATAGACATATTGCCCATAGATCATAGTTGGATATTTTAAATGATTTAAAACTATTTTATGTTTTGCAAACAGTGAATTGATGTTTTAAAACAACTCAAGGCAAAACTAGATTTCAAAGTTGATAAAATGAATGAAGGTTTTTACAACTTTTGAGTTTTTACCTAATTTTCAAAAATTAAATGAATTTTCATGAAAAACAATTTTTCATTGATAAAGGTACTTATAAGAAATATGTTTCCCGAATTTCATAATTTTTATAATTTTCTAGAATTTTTAATGTATTTCTGAACTTGGGTTCGAAAATAAAAAAAGGTTGATTTTCAGGTACCAGTCGACTGGTGCTCTAAACCAGTCGACTAATGGAACTGTGCACGAGCACAACAGCCTGATTTCTGAGTTTTTTAGGTAGATTTTGGTATTTTTCTTCCTTTAGACTTTGATGTCATGTTGTATAACATATGTTAGATGTTTTTGATGGTGTCAAAAGTGGAGAAATGTGAGTGTTTAAATGAATCATGCTAGGGGGGAAATTAGCATGTGTTAAGGGGGAGTTGCATGTATTAAGGGGGAGTGTTTGATACTCATATTTATTTTACATGCTTTCCTTCTTTATGTATTTGGTTAATATTTTATCTAACTTAAATGGATTGTCACACATCAAAAAGGGGGAGATTGTTAGGGCAATCAACCCAAGTATGGTTTGGTTTTGATGTGTGTGGAAAGGGTTTAAGTTAGGTTGTTATGTGATTTAATGTGTGCGGTTAAGTTGTGCAGGACTTAAGTAAATCGCAAATGTGTTGACTTGATGAAGCATTGGTGAGTTCACCATCTCATAGCTTGGGTCCTTGAGTCGGTGAAGGATGGCATTGCGGAAGCCGTGCGCTTGGTGCATCCAAGGGATCGTCGGACGAGAAGAATTGGAGTGAAGCCAAAGGAAGCAGACTTCAGGGCGAGACACGAAGGATGTCACTGGAGGAGCCGCGGGCTTAGTGCATCCGAGGGACGTGACCGGACGAAGAGAGCTTTGTAGAATCGAGTAGACCGAGAGAGGGGGTGAATCTCGATATTTTATAATTTTTTTAATCAGAATATACAATGGAAATTAAATTCAAGTTAGACACAGCAATTTATTTGGTTCACAACCCTGACTGGGTTGCTACTCCAAGGCTCGTTGCTCTTCCGAGAGCTACCTCATTGGGAAATTCACTAAATACTCTCCGATTCGAGAACTCTCAACTTCAGAGGGAGTTCGCTTTTTACAAATATAAGAGAAGGGTAACAACCTACCCTCTCTTGAAGTTAAATACAAAAGGGAAATGAAATTAAATGAAGACTACTTTATACCGACACTACTGAAGATTCGGATGCAGGATCAAGGTGTCGGAAAAGTGTCCCTTTTGAAAGTTGAGGCTCTAGTGATCGTGAGGAAATTTTGGCAGTACTTCGATGTTGAATTCGTTCAATCTTTGGATCTGGCCAAGCACAACTTTTATAAACTTTTTTTAGTCAACTGGAATGCCTTCCAATTGACTCCACATCAACCCGTCGATATGGAATTCGTGGTCTTTCAGTCGACTGAATCCTCTCCAGTCGACTCCACGTCACTTGGCTCTGCATTAGAAAATTTTCCTCTTCAGTCGACTCAAACTCTTCATTCGACTCAAGCCCTTTCCATCTACATCGCACAATCTCCAATCGATCACCAACTGATCCCGCCAAATAGGTATCCAGTCGACTGGACTTCAATCGACTTGAATCCATCTAGTCGACTGATCCCTGCAAAACAGGATTAGCACAAATAGATAATATGATATGCGATAACAGTAGTAGTAATACTGCTTGATCTCGACTACTAAGTCCCATGCGGACTTTTCGTCGGATCGACACCTAGCTTTGTCCCCCTACAGAGGACTTGACCTCACCTCTTCACTCGAGGCTTACCTACCGGCTATCTGTCGGACTTATCATTCATGACATCCGTTCTGACCCACCAGTGTTAGGGCAATCTCTTGCCGTAATATGGTTTTGATGGTGTGGCAAAGGGTTTAAGTTAGTTTGATATGTTGATTTGATATGTGCGTTGAAGTCGTGCAGGACTTAGTAATTCGCACATGGAGCCGTGGCGAGTTTCACATCTCATGACTCGTGCCTTGAGTTGGTGAAGGATAGCTTTGTGGAAGCCGTGCGCTTGGAGCATCCGAGGGACCGCCGGACGAGAAGCTTGGAGTGAAGCCGGAGGAAGTATACTTCGAGGCAAGAGACGCGAAGGAACATTGCGCAGTCGTCGCTCGATGCGTGTAGGCGTGGCGAACGAGAGAACCAAGGCGAGGACTCAGGGATGAGTGGCGGTAACCCGGGAAGGGTAGCTCTTAGGTGAAACTGGCCCATTTGGCCATGTGTCGGATGGGTTTTCCCGACACCTGTCGACGGCCATGTCTGGGCAGTCGACTGCTCTAAGTCGATGGTTTGATCGATCGTCTAATGTGGTGAATCAAGTTGATCACCGATCGCCGATGGGCGGCCGATCGATGGTGATCACCGATCGCTAAGGGACGGCAATGATCGATGTCACCGCGGCACGCGCACGAATGGAGTCGACCTTGTTGAGGACTCGACTGGTTGACATCAGTCGACTGATGGGTGCCATCATTCGACTGATGCCAGTACCGTTAGATAGTATCCAACGTGGAAAGCAGCCGTTATTGGCATCTACGACCGCCGATCGATGGGTGCCATCACGATCGCTCTGTCGGAAGAAACCCTCTTCCTCTATAAAAAGGAAAGGGTTGGGGCTTTGGGGGGTTAATGCTTGAACGCCCAACTACTCCCAAAGTGCCCTAAACGATTTCCCACTCTTCTACTTGCTCTAATCTTCATTCCATTGTAGAAGAGTGATCTTTGGTGTAAAGAGGTTACCTCCACCTAGCTTTGTGCAAAGGAGAGATCTAGTGGATAGATTGCGGAGTGATTCACCGTGGACGAATCGGACCGTGGATTAGCGGCGTAGCCGTGAACCACGTTATATCTCCGTGTTTGTATTGTCTTTGTTTTATTTCTATTTGCTTGTCTTAGTTTATTGCTTCCGCTTGCGCTAACGTTTTCGTAGACGAGCAAAATACGACATCCAACGAACGAGGGCTATTCACCCCCCCTCTAGCCAGCCAATCGATCCCCAACAAGTGGTATCAGAGCCAAGTCGTTTGTCGAGGACTAACCACCGCAACAAACACTTCATCTAAAGATGGCCGGCTCAAACATCCACCCACCGAAGTTCGACGGCGAATTCTCTTGATGGAAAAAGAGAATGGAGGTATTCTTCGAAACCGACTTTGAAATATTGTTAATTATGGAAAACGGTTTCGAGTTGCCTAGGAACGAAAATGGGGAGCCATTGGAGAAATCGAGGTGGAGCAAAAGGCAAAGAGAAGAATACTTGGCGAATCCAAAGGCCAAGCACCACCTATACAATGTCCTTCCCCAACAAGAAGTCAATAGGATAGGGGAATGTTCTAGTGCTAAGGAGATGTGGGAGAAGCTAGTAGAGCTTCATGAAGGTACTTCGGAGGCTAAGCTAGCAAGAAGAGACCTCCTCCGCTCCCAACTCTCGAACATCAAATTAGAAAAGGGAGAAAAGGTAACTTCCCTACATTCTAGAATTAAAGAAATATTAATTGGGCTAACAAGTGTATGTGAGAAGCTATCAAACCGGGATATGGTAATGAAGGCCATAGATGCCTTTCCCCGGTCCTCAAAATGGAGTTCCATGTTGGACTCATTTTATATCTCCAAGAACTTAGAAGTAAGCACCTTGGAGGAATTCTTCTCAACAATGGAGCTTCATGAAACTAGGCTAGAAGGAATACAAGAAGAGCCTAGAGTCCAAAATTCAAGGGGAGTAGCCTTGTTGGCAAACAAGGGGAAGAAGAAGATGGAAGTCCCCTCCTCCTCATCCGATGAAGCCTCTACCTCCTCCATGGATAGCACGAAAGAAGCCTACATGGTAAGGAAGGTAAGGCGTGCATTTAAGAATCTTAGATTTGATAAATCTCATGATAGGAATAGAAGACCAAGGGGGAAGGTCATATGCTATAATTGCCAAGGAGAGGGACATATAAGGGATAATTGTCCCCTCCTAAACAAGAGCAAGAAAGAAGAAAAGAGGAAGAAGAAGGGGAGCAAGAAAAAGGAAGAAGAAAAGAAGGCAAAAGGAAAAGGGAAGGCCATGGCACTCAAAGCCAAGACATGGGATGACGTTGCTTCCGCCTCTCATCCAAGAAGAAGAGCATGTCTACTCCAACCTAGCACTAATGGCTCTTCATGACTCGGATTGCTCCTCCTCCTCAAATGAAGAATCAAGCTCAAGTGGGGAGAGCTCAAATGAAGGGGGAGCTTCTACATCCTCATCATCCGAAGAAGAAGAAGAGGACATGGAAACTATGGTAACGAAAGCCTCTCCTAAGAAAATAGTTTCCATAATTTCTAATTTAACTAAGGACTTATTTGGCATGAAAAAGAAAAATAAGAGCATGCTAGATAAAATTAAGGCATTGGAAAATAAGCTAGAAAATGCATGCTTAAATGATAATGCTTCTTCTTGCCATGATGATGCATGCTCACATGATTATATGCCTTTGGATGTTAATGATGCATGCATAGAGGAAAATAGGGCATTAAGGGAAAAGGTAGATTATTTAACCAAAGCCCTAGAGAAATTCACTATTGGCTCCAACACATTAAATATGATCATAGGGAGCCAAAGAGCAAGTTTTAACAAAAAAGGCCTAGGATACAAAGAGAAGAAAAATGAAAAAGCCTACAAATGCCTAATAGCTAGGGGACAAGATAAAAAGAAAGTAATTGCTAGAAAATGGATCCCCAAGGAATATCTAGTGAACCCAATAGGAAAGAACTTATTTTGGGTTCCAAAATCCATCCTTAAGGGTTAGAATAACCCTAGGGTAGTCAATCACATGAACCTAACCTATATCATATTTTGGTTGACTTAGGATGACGGGACAACATTTTTTAGATAGTGTTGGGTGATGATAACGTACCCATAAATAGATAATAATGCTTAAATCATGATGATTGATGTAATTCCTATGTATATTTACAATCATGATTTATGTTTTTTTTGAAATTTGGCACGTTATCATAAGAAATAGGTTTGAATCATGCTTTAGGTAATACTTTATTTATTATCATCATATAATACCTAATGCATGACTATTATTTGATGAATACATGAGTTTTATGATCATAATGTAGAATTCATTCATATGTGTCTTTATGATCATGAGGATTATTAGGTTGATACTTAACCATGATAGAATTGCATGAATATATTGGTTAAGTATATACAAATACCCCCTAGGATGCATCTCACACTCACCATAGGCTAACATGATTGCAAACTTAGCATGGGTGAGATATTAGGATGATACAAATGTCCACTAATGCCTATGGAATTTAGATGGTAATTTAAAGTATCAAAATAGCAATAATAGACCAATCATGGGGAAGGCTTATGTTTAATTCATAGACATATTGCCCAAAGATCATGGTTGGACATTTCATATGTTTTCAAAACAATTTTTTACTTTAAAATACATGTATTCATGTTTTGAAACAATTGGATGCAAGACTAGGTGTTAAAATGGATACTCTTATGATCAAAAACCTAGTAGTTTTTAAAGCTTTTAGATTTTTGGCAAATACGTGGAAATATAATGATTTTTCATGATAACATATTTTTCACTGATAGATATACTTAAAAGAAATGTGTTCCCCAAATTTCATGATTTTTTGAATTTTCTGGAATTTTTAATGCATTTTTGAAATTCGTCCAAAATCAAAATCTCGAATTACGTGCTACCGATCGTATCCAACCAGTCGACTGATGGACCGAATATCAGACCAGTAAAGGCTGAATTCTGAATTTTAAATCAACTTGTGGTATTTTCTTTCCTTTAGACTTGATGTCATGTGTTTTTAACTTAGTGATAATCTTTTTGATGGTGTCAAAGGGGGAGAAAATATTATGTTTAAGTTAATTATTTTAGGGGGAGAAATATATGATAGGGGGAGAAATTTACATAGAGAGTTTCATGGATTAAGGGGGAGTTGCATGTTGCTATATCATGATTATGTTTACATGCTTTCTTTCCTTTAAAATTTATATCAAATGTTTTTACCTAACTTAAACGGATTGCCACAAATCAAAAAGGGGGAGATTGTTAGGGCAATCTCTTGCCGTAATATGGTTTTGATGGTGTGGCAAAGGGTTTAAGTTAGTTTGATATGTTGATTTGATATGTGCGTTGAAGTCGTGCAGGACTTAGTAATTCGCACATGGAGCCGTGGCGAGTTTCACATCTCATGACTCGTGCCTTGAGTCGGTGAAGGATAGCTTTGCGGAAGCCGTGCACTTGGAGCATTCGAGGGACCGCCGGACGAGAAGCTTGGAGTGAAGCCGGAGGAAGTATACTTCGAGGCAAGAGACGCGAAGGAACATTGCAGAGCCGTGCGCCTGATGCTGCCGAGGGACGTGGCCGCGAACGAAGAGAACTTCGAAGACGAGGGACTCCGAGGGATGAGAGTGAGCGACTGTAACTCGGGAAGGGTAGCTCTTAGGTGAAACTTGGCCATTTGGCCAAGTGTCGGATGGGTTTTCCCGACACGATCGCCATGTCATGGCGGCAATGATCGCTCGAGTCGATGGGTCGATCGACCGGTCTAATGTGGTGAATCCGTTGATCACCGATCGCGCGATGGGCACGGGTGATCGATGGTCGATCGACCGCTAAGGGACTAGCCGATCGATGTCACCGCACGCGACGCAGAATGGAGTCGACCTCGCTGAGGACTCGACCGTTGACATCAGGCCGATCGATGGGTGCCATCACGATCGATGCCCGATCTGGATAGTATCCAACGTGGAAAGCGGCCGTTATCTAACAGCTAAGACTCCGATGATGGGTGCCATCACCGATCGCCTCGTCAACGGGAAGAAACCCTCTTCCTCTATAAAAAGGAAAGGGTTGGGGCTTTGGGGGGTTAATGCTTGAACGCCCAACTACTCCCAAAGTGCCCTAAACGATTTCCCACTCTTCTACTTGCTCTAATCTTCATTCCATTGTAGAAGAGTGATCTTTGGTGTAAAGAGGTTACCTCCACCTAGCTTTGTGCAAAGGAGAGATCTAGTGGATAGATTGCGGAGTGATTCACCGTGGACGAATCGGACCGTGGATTAGCGGCGTAGCCGTGAACCACGTTATATCTCCGTGTTTGTATTGTCTTTGTTTTATTTCTATTTGCTTGTCTTAGTTTATTGCTTCCGCTTGCGCTAACGTTTTCGTAGACGAGCAAAATACGACATCCAACGAACGAGGGCTATTCACCCCCCCTCTAGCCAGCCAATCGATCCCCAACAACCAGGGCTTCGACTAGCTGTCCCATATTCCTGACCCAGTTGGACTTTTTGTCGATTGTCCAGTCTCCTGACCCAACCGATCTTCATGCCAAATGTCTGGTCCACACGACCCATCTGGACTTCATGCATGGTGTCTGATCCTCCTAATATGTCAAGATACGTATCTAGTATCCGGTCAACGTGACCTACTAGGACTTCCTGTTAAGTCTGCACACTTAACACTTATATTAGGTCACAAGTGAATCCTAACATTTAATTGTGGTTCATACATCAAAACTAAGGAGTGATGCTCACTGCATTAACAATCTCCCCCTTTTTGATGTATGACAACACATCAGTTAAAGTTAGGAGAATCAAATACAATTCTCCATATTTTGACATGTATAAGAAATGAACTAACACCTTTGGTCATGCATATATTTAACCATGTATGAGATGCATAGATCCTTATCAAATTTTTGCATCCTCTTAACTTTATATCTTTTTTTTTAGTCTATAATTTTATATCTCTTCTCTCCTCCTTTAGCATACATCAAAATAAGGATTAAGTTAAAAATACGCCAACATAATGTAGCGGAGAGTTAAGGTTTCACAAACATGACAAATTACTAAACTCAAAACACATTGAAGTTTCATTTACTTTTAAGCTTTTCAACAATATTTCTAACGTAAAAAATTGTCAAACTATAAAAATTTGCAACTTTTAAACACTCGCTGAAGAATTTTTTTCAAAATTTTCAAATTTTTCAAAAACTCCCCCCGAATTATTCAAAATATATTTTTTTTTATTTTCAATTTTTCAAAAACTTCCCTTGAATAATTTAAAATTTTCAAATTTTTCAAAAAATCCCCCTGAATAATTCAAAATTTTTAAAATTTTCAAATTAAAAAAAAAACTCCCCCTGAATTATTCAAAAAATTTTCAAATTTTCAAATTTTTCAATTTTTTTTTTTAAAACTCTAATGCAAAAGTGATAGGGAATAAGTCCAAGCATGAATTCCTAAATATTAAATTTAAATATTGAAAATACACATCTAAAAATTGTCCTTAAAGCAAATGTCCAACTCTTTACTAGCTCAAATGATATAGAATTAATCATCATTGAATTAGAGTTAGTCACCGAAGTGATCTATTTGCACTTGTAAATCCCGTGTTGGTTCATGTCGATGCACTTGATCTACATCTGGAACCAAGGGTGCAGTCCTAACATCTCACGCCCATCTTCGTGGTTCAATACACAACCAGATAATCCTAGGTGTTTGTGAGATGCGAAGGCTACCTAGATCTATGGGATCATGAAGTCTAGATTTACCTAATCTAAATTAATTTTCAATTTTCTTTAAAAATATAATATTACTTTTCAAAATAATTCTGAATGATAAGCATGAAAAATTCCTAATCACACAAGAAAATTTTTTTTATTAAGTTCAAGTATCATAACAATCCTAATCAGTAGATGGAGGATGAGAAGGACCCATGCCCCAGGACCTAAGAAGCTCCATCATCTCTCTGTGATCCTCTCTCTGCACCTGCAAGATCTGCATCATCTCAAGATGCTGCTGCTCCTGGTGCTGCATCGCATCCTCTAACCTAGATAGTCTCTCTGTTATGGTCAGAGGTGCTGGAATCCCAAGAAATGGTGACAAACTATCAAATCCTAGGGCTTCCTGATGCTCGGACTCTGAGTGGTGGTCGGGGTCAATCTCTGGCTCGTGCTCCTGCTCCGGGTCAGGCTGGGGCTGAGGCTGAGGGTCATCTCTCTTCCATGCAAGGATATTATTTTTGTCTAGACCTATTTTTACTAAACCAAACTGCCTAGACCCTATCATGTCATACTCAGTAAGATGTTTGATGTTACCTGTGGTAACATCAAACCCTAATGCAACTAAGAGAGATGTAATGACATGGCAGTAAGGCAAATATGCCTTTCTACTAGTAACTAACCTAGAATGATAAATGATGGAATGAAACATCTGTAGGCTAATGTCTAAATCTAATTTATGACTAAGTGCATAAAGTAAAAAATGAATGATAAGGGTGCATCATAGCGATGTCCCTAGTGGTGAGTGGCAAAATGCAGTTCACTATAACTCGACACAGGGCATAGTCCTGTACTCTGAGTCTAGTAGAACTAAAGATACTCACAGACAAAGTTCTTTCTTCACCAAAAAGATGCATGTGTATCCTATCTAATGTAATATAAGAATAGAGATCACCGTACGGTAACTCTGTGGATGGAAAACATGCAACAGGGCATGTCGAATGCATAAGTCATAAATGCTCTCTCAACATGGTGGGAGAAAAAACAAAGTCCTTTCCCTGCACCCTAGTCGAATATGAAAGGTCATCAATTTTATTAAAGTTATTAAAAAAACTCCTCACATATGTCTATGTTAATGGAGTTTTTACAATAAACTAGTTTTTCTAATCCATAGTGTGCGATGACCTCCATACTAAGCATGCATGCATTACTAAAGTATGATCTACTAATGTACCTAGTATGCATAGGAATGTAATGTTGGATCGAAGCGGATCGCTAGAGGGGGGGTGAATAGCGATAAAAACTTTTCTTTTAAAACGTTCGATAGACAATTAAACGCAGCAGAAATGTAAATAAAATCTAAATGAGACAAATAGTTTTTTTACTTGGTTCATAGCCTTCGGCTACTACTCCAAGGCCCTAACAGTCCTAGACCGTGTACGGAGGGCAATTCACTAAAACACTCCTCCTCGTTGGAGGTAGGAGTTTTACGATTACAAAAGCCTTCGAAGCAAAAAGATAGAGAGACAAACCCTCTCTTCTATTAAAGTAAAATGCAACGAAAAACCTCGATTGAAAAGAATTGCAATATTGAAAGCAATAACAAATTAAGATTATACCAACAACTAAACAAAAGAAAATTTAAGCTAGGGTTGTTGGCAGCACTTCGTTGTCGTAGAGTCGTCGAAGAGTTGCAGCGTAACGGAGGCTTTTGAGCACTTAGAATTAATTGTGAAACCCTAGGTTTGGCCCTCCTTTTATAGCCTTTGAGCCCCTTTTCGAGAGGAACCCTAGCCAATCAAATTTGAGCACAACTTCCCTTGAAATTTGGTGATAAGCCTTGACTCCTCGAATCTGATCATTGACCATCAGTCGACTGATGGCCATCATCGATCGTGATGGCATCATCGATCACGACTCGACAGATCGGCGATTGTGGCGGTGAGTCCTCCAATGATCGATGCTTGCTGCAGGTCAAAGTTAGCTCAACAAAAACATTATTTTGACGGCCTCCGACCGTCCGATCTCGACCTAGACCATCTATGGGATGTCTTGGGTCGGATCTACGCTTAAGATCATCCCCGTAAAGAGGATACGACCTCACTTACGCTCGCACACACGAGCTTACCTCGATACTTACGTGTTGCTTTTGCTTCCGGCCTTCCACTCGACTCCTTCGGCTCTCTCCGAAGTCACTCGAGTGTCGCCCGACCACCGCGGCTTCCTCTGGGTGTCGCTAGCCTTCAGTTCCAGCTATAGCAATTTTCTGCACACTCGGTTCAGCTCGTAAGATAACAACATGAGCTTAACTTTGTATCGTTTGCTATAATCAAAACTCAGGTTCCACTTAGGTGCCTACTGCACCAACAATCTCCCCCTTTTTGATTTATGGCAAACCCACATACAAAGTTAAGAAAATTAAGCGCATTGAGAAAAATGAACAAGAGATATGCATGAATGAGCAGGAGTATAAAAACTCTTTTTCAAGTGCTCCCCCTTGAGGAATCCTCCCCTTTGACCGAGGGTGAGTACTTGAGAAAGATTTTTAACTCTCCCCCTTGATGTTTGCTACTAAAAATTAAGTAACCGAAATTACTTAATATTGGCCATAGTATTTAAAATAAGTTTAAGTTAAGAAATCAAAGGATTGATTTCTTAACCTTGGCCTTTACTTTGGCCTTTTTCTCCCCCTTTTGCCGTATATTGAAAAGAGTGAGGGGTGTGTGGAAAACAAAATAAGTATTAATTTTAAAGTACAAGCATGTTCCACATTATTTTGAAAATAATATACTGAAAATAAGTTCATCTATAAAATGTTCGACTCATATTTGGCTTGATTGATATGAAAGATCAACCAGTCCTGGTCAGAGTCGGTTAGTATGTATGATTATACTCCGTGGTTCATAGCGATGCACTAGCTCTACATCTGGAACCAGGAGTAGGGTCCTAACATCTCACGCCCATCTACGTGGCTAAGTACACAAACACATTAGTCCTATGTGTTATGAGATGTACTGGCTCCTTAAATCTATAGGTGCATGATATCTAAGGTATGTCCTATGCTAGTTCCATCAAAATGAAAATTAAGAAATAGTAGTAAGAAAATATAGTTTGCAAGTTCCTATTCTATTACGCACATGCCCAATTTTCGTCTTAATAGACTAAATTCGGCTTCGGGTAGGGGTTTAGTAAATAGGTCTGCTAGGTTAGACTTCGATTTGACGTACTCGAGTTGTATGGCTCCGTTGGCCACATGTTCTCGAATGAAATGGTGTTTGACTTCTATATGTTTGGTCCTAGAGTGACATATTGGATTCTTTGTAAGATTAATTGAACTAATGTTATCTACGTGAAGTTTAGTATTCATAAAGTCTAACTTAAAGTCGCGGAGGGTGTGCTTCATCCAAAGAAGCTGAGTGACACACTCACCCATCGCGATGTATTCGGCTTCGGTGGTAGATAAGGCAACACAATGTTGCTTTCTACTACACCAACTCACTAGACTCGAGCCGAGTAGTTGACAACAACCACTCGTGCTCTTTCTGTCGAGTTTACTACCGGCATAATCCGAATCGGAGTAGCCGATTAGTTCGAACTCGGTAGATCTAGGATACCAAATACCGACATTAAGTGTACCCTTTAGATATTTAAGGATACGCTTAACTAGGGTTAGGTGAGACTCCTTGGCACAGGTTTGAAACCTGGCGCACATACTTACTGCAAATAAGATATCAGGTCGGCTTGCAGTTAAGTAAAGGAGACTCCCTATTACGCTCCTATAGTATTTTAAGTCAATGGACTTACTTTCTAGGTCTTCTCCTATGTTAACATTAATCGCCATTGGGGTGTTTATTATCTTAGCGTCTTGCATTTCAAATCTTTTAATTAATTCCTTAGTGTATTTTTGTTGATATAGGTATATACCATTCTTAGTTTGTTTAATTTGTAGACCTAAAAAGAAACTTAACTCGCCTACCAAGTTCATTTCGAACTCACTTTCCATGAGTGAAACGAACTCGTTTAGTAAGGCTGAGTTAGAGGTTCCAAAAATTATATCGTCTACGTAAATTTGAGCTATGAATATTTCTTTACCTAAGGTTTTTACGAAGAGAGTTGGGTCAACTAAGCCTTGGTTAAACCCTTTTGACTTAAGATGGATTGAAAGTCTCTCGTACCAAGCTCGAGGAGCTTGTTTAAGTCCATAGAGAGCTTTCTTAAGTTTTAGAACATGGTCGGGTTTATCTAGATTTTAGAATCCGGGGGGTTGGCTAACATAAACTTCTTCTTTAATGTATCCATTTAGGAATGCCGACTTAACATCCATTTGAAACAGCTTAAATCCTCGATGTGCGGCATAAGCTAGCAACATTCGAATGGATTCGAGTCTAGCTACTGGGGCATAGGTTTCGTCATAATCTAAGCCTTCGACTTGACTAAACCCTTTGGCGACTAACCTAGCCTTGTTTCTAACTACTTCACCTTTATCATCAAGCTTATTTCGAAACACCCACCTTGTTCCAATTATCGTTTTGTCTTTAGGTGGTGGTACTAATTTCCACACTTCATTCCTAGTAAATTGAGCTAGCTCTTCTTGCATTACAATAATCCAATCGGGATCAAGAAGAGCTTGTTCAATTGATTTGGGTTCTATCTTTGAAATTAAGGAAATTTGACTAAGGTTCCTATAGGATGCTCTAGTTCGAACTCCTAGATTAGGATCTCCTATCACTTGATCGATAGGGTGGTTAGTCTGAATCCTAGATTGGGTTGGGTTTGTGTTACCTAATGCTTGATCAATGGGGTGACTTGGTTGAACACTAGTTTGACTCGGATCACTTGTCACTTGGTCGACAAGAGAAGTTGGTTGATGTGGATTAGACTCGATCTCAGGGTCGGAGACGAGTTTGGTATCAGTGGGCTCAACACTTGGGGTCATTAAGGGTTTTGTAGGTTCGGGTACTTCATCAAATACTACATTGATAGTCTCCTCGACTCTAAGGGTGTCGTGGTTATATACTCTATAAGCTCGACTTGTAGTCGAGTATCCTAGAAAGATTCCGGTCGTGGTTTTGGATGTAAATTTCCCTAGGTAATCCTTAGTGTTTAGGATATGTACCTTACACCTAAATACCCTAAAGTACTTGATGTTAGGTATTTTATCATGATAAATCTCGTATGAGGTCTTAAGGTGTCTTTTTACCATAAGGATCCTATTTTGGACATAGCATGTCGTACTCACGGCTTCTGCCCAAAACCTATCGGGTAGGTCGTATTCGTTCAACATGGTCCTAGCGGCTTCTTGTAGAGTTCGGTTTTTCCGCTCCACTAGGCCATTTTGCTGAGGGGTCCTAGGGCAAGAGAATTCATGGTGGTATCCGTTTAGGTTACAGAAGTCGGTGAACCTTTGATTTTCGAATTCACCACCATGATTGCTTCAAAGTATTTTAACCTTAAGGTCTTTTTGATTCTCGATTAATTTGAATAGATTGATTAATTGATCTAGGGTATCATTTTTATGTTTGATGAACCTAACCCAGGTAAACCTGGAGTAGTCGTCAATTATGACTAAGCAATATTGACTTTTATTGAGTGACTTGGCTCCATGTGAATCGAATAGATCCATATGCAGGAGCTCAAGTACACTTGAGGTTCGTTCTTGGTTAGTTAACTTGTGTTGTGTCCTAGGTTGTTTTCCTTGTTGACAAGCATTACAGATTTTATTAACCAAGTTGTTGAGGTTGGGTAAGCCTCTGACTAAGCCACTCTGACTCATCTTGTGGACGAGTCTTGGGTGCGAGTGACCGAGTCGTCGGTGCCACAACCATGATTCCTCTTCCTGTGTCATAAGACATTTGGCTGAGGATTTAATTAAGTTAATTGTGTAAATGTTATTTGTCCTAGTTCCTTTGATATTGACTCTCTACAACCTAGAAATGCTCTAAGGATATCGGGAGTGAAGGATATGTCTGTTCTTGCTACTCCACTCCTGTAGACGAGTCGATCTTCAGTAGGTTGTAGATTATTGTAAAACTCAGAAACTAAGTCTACATTAATATCACGATCGTAGTAGACTAGCTTACTAAGTTGATAATAATCAATTACACCCATTACTGCTGGAGCAAACTCTTTGAAAAAATCTTGTCTAAAGATCATGTAGGCATCTTCTGGAATTTATAGGTCATGTATGTATGTTGATGCAATTCAGAGGGAAATCGAGGATCCGTAGAGGGGTTTTCCCTCAACGTTTCCTTCCTACTAGTATTGGAATGTTTTTGTTTTTTCCTAGAGATGTAAAAATTATGTCCAAAATGTAGAATGAATGCGGTATGGTGCGACATGATGAATGATACCGATAAATACTGATTAGTAATCAATCGTTAACTAATAATTGTGTAAGTAAAGTGAAGGAAGAAAAAGGGTTGGACTTGGGTGCCATTCCTCCTTGTCCAAGTAATTTCAAGCTGATGAGACCTTAGGTTGGAGCCCCTTTTGTCAAAGACGGACTCTTTCGGCGAGGAGGAAGGGTCCGGCGAACCCTAGCTATCAATGTCGGTGGAGTTAGGGTTAGTATGTTAACCTAGAGATGGAGATAGATGCATAAGGACTTACCCTAGCTTGGCTTGGGTCCTAGAGAAGTAGGGTTGGTGTGGTAGGAGTTGGAAGTCGGCTGGAGTCCGAGCGGCGACGGCGAAAGCGATGGAAGCAGAGGAAAGGTCGCAATTGAGTCGAACACGGAGAAGGATTTCCTTATATAAATCCGCATTCACCATTCGAGGCGATAAGTTAAAAGCCTCGATTGATAAAGCAGTCGAGGCGCGGTTCGAGTTTGCCTCGATTCTGTGCCTTTGTTGAATTTTCCAGTCGAGGCGTTGGTCGAGCGCGTCTCGATTCTGTTCATTGGTGGTTGCAACCGAGGGGTTCCAGTTGAGTCAGTGCCTCAACTATAAGTGTGGTGGAGCTCCTGGTCGAGAGCAAACTCGTGTTTTAAGCTATAATCAGTTGAGGCGCTAACTCGACTGGTTTTTGATAACTGATTTGCTTAGTTTTTCATACGAACTTCAGAAATTCGTATCTAATTCCAGAGATTTCAAAAAATCTTAAAATTTTGCATACAAAATTTGAAAGTCATGTTCTTCTACATAAAAATCTGTGAAAAATACATGACCTAATATTTCCACAGATTGATACGGTTTTCAAAAATCTAAAAATTGAGCCTTTCTTGAGCCTTATTCCAGTTGTATCACTAGCTTCAAAGGTGATCCATACACCAATATGTGATCGACCATAGTGAAGATAGCATCCTTTTAAAGACATTTAAGACACTTATTTAGGTTTGAACTTGTCTTAAGTGATCCAACCAATTTTACTTGGTTGGAATGTCCAACTATGATCTTCGGACCAAGTGCACATGAATTATGCAAAGATCTTCCCCATAATTGGTCAAATTAATGAGAATTGTCTCGATAACCAACTTCCCCAAGGGATGCAATGAACATTTTGGGTAAGTTGGTTATACCTAAACATCTCACCCCCACCAACTAGAAATACAAAAATATTTTTGTTAAATCTTATAGTTTGTGTGAGATGCTTCCCAAGGTTCCCTTGATTTCCATTATTCGTTCTTGCCAAGGTGAGTTAGTCCTTATGATCATGGAGAGATTCTAATTCCTTACCCAGTGACACACATGCCTAATTCCCTTCTTAGGTGGCTAAATTCTATTTCGAAGCGTAGTTTAATTTCCTTTTATTGCAAATTTTAATTTACGGTTATGTCTACACTTGTTGTAATAGCATGCGTGTGTTGTGTGTGTTGTAATAAATATAGATTTATTAATTTTAATTGCTTCCGCTGTGCTCATGTTTACGAAACATGATCGAACACACACACGCCGCGGTGCCGGAAACCCAACAACTTACACATTTTTGTATGATAACCCATAGTCCTCCAGTGTGTGAATCATCCACAACAGTTGTGACACACTCTCTCCCATGGCGATATACTCAGCCTCAGTGGTGGAGAGAGCAATACCATGTTGCTTTCGACTCAACCAACTCACTAGCGAAGAACCTAGGACATCCTCACTTGTGCTCTTTTTATTTAACACATCTAACATAGTTAAAGCCAACTAAATCAAATGATTCAGTTCGAGGATACCATAACCCAACCTTAATAGTGCCTTTAAGATATCTCATTATCCTTTTCACAGCACTTAGGTGAGACACTTTGGCGCATGATTGATACCTAGCACATACCCCCACAGCATATAAAATATCAGGTCGACTTGCTGTGAGATACAGTAAACTACCAATCATACTCCTATAATATTTTAGATACATCGATTTTCCTCCATCATCATTCCCTAGATTTGTGCTTTGTGCCATAGGAGTGGATATCTCCCTTGAATTCTGCATATTAAATTTCTTTAACAGATTCATGACATACCTAGACTAATGAATATATATCCTTTGTCTGTTTGATATCAAGTCCAAGGAAGAAGGTGAGTTCTCCCACAAGACTCATCTCAAACTCGCTCTCCATGTGTCCTATAAACTCATTTAGATAGTCTTATTATTTGAGCCACAGATTATGTCATCAACATAGACCTGGGCTACAAAAATATTTTCACCATCTCTTTTCAGAAATAGTGTAGGATCTATCAGACCTCTCTTCAACCCTTTCTCTACTAGAAACATGGACAACCTTTCGTACCAAGCACGAGGTGCTTGTTTTAGCTGATAAAGTGCTTTTTTTAGTTTAAAGATGTGGTCTGGAAAGTTTATACTTTCAAACCCCAATTGTTGTTCAACGTACACTTCTTCCTTAATTACCCCATTCAAGAAGGCAGACTTTACATCCATTTGGTATAATTTGAAGCCTTTATATGTAGCAAATGCTAGCATAAGTCTTATGGACTCTAGACGTGCTACTGGGGCGTACGTCTCTTCATAATCTAATCCTTCAATTTGGTTATAGTCTTTGGCAACTAACCTTGCTTTGTTTCTTATGATTTCTCCCTTATTATTCATTTTGTACCAATTATGGAGACTTCTTCCGGTCTCAGAACTAAGTCCCATACTTGGTTTCTTTCAAATTTTCCTAACTCATCTTGCATTGCTGAGATCCAATCAGGATAAAGCAAAGCTTCTTCTACTACTTTGGGTTCAATTTCTGAGATTAGTGCAACTTCAACCTCTTCATTTCTAAAGGATGATCTAGTCCTCACCCCTTGTTGAAGTTCCCCAATAATCTGATCGTGGGGATGACCAATGCTTGTCCTATTGGATCTTGGTGCTTGAGATGTTTCAAGTATTTGGTTGTTTGATACATCTTCAAGTAATGACCCTTGTGACCTAGACTTTTCTTCATCAGATTCAATTTTAACTCCCCCTACTTCGGTGTTTTCTTGTAATTTGATCTTCTCCATTCCAAATTTAATTTCTTCATTAATTCTTTCGGTATCATCAGATTTTTCACCCTCTTCAAAAACGACATCAGACGATTCTTCAATTAATTTTGATTTTTTATTGTAGACTCTATATGCTTTGCTAATAGAAGAGTATCCAACAAGAATACCTTCATCAACTTTAGCCGTAAATTTTCCTAAATGATCTCTGGTATTTATAATAAACACCTTGCAGCCAAACACCCTAAGATGCTTAACTGTAGGTGATTTTCCAAACCATAGTTCATGCGAGATTTTTCCTAGAAACCTATGTATTAGCACCCTGTTCTGAACATAACAGATTGTGCTGACAGCTTCGGCCCACAAGTAGCTTGGAAGAGCATACTCATTGAGCATGCTTCTAGCAGCTTCTTGTAAGGTTCGATTTTTCCTTTCCACAACACTATTTTGTTGGGGTGTTCTTGGAACAAAAAATTCATGCTTAAAGCAATAGTCCTTAAATCGGGTGTTTTCAAATTTCCCTCCATGATCACTCCTCAAGGTTTTAATGGTTGTGTTTTTCTCATTTTCAATTCTTTTACTAAAAGAAATAAAAATATCAAGAGTTTCATCTTTATGTTTTAGGAAAAAGGTCCAAGTGTATCTAGTGTAATCATCAATAACTACCAAACAGTATCTGCTACCATTAAGAGATTTAATAGCACTATAGTAAAAAAAAGGTTTAAATGCAATAAATCTAAAGCTGTAGAAGTACTTACAGTGTTTTTGGGCTTGTGTGATGTCCTCTTTTGCTTACCTTTTTGACAGGCATCACATAACCTGTCTTTTTGAAACTTGAGCTTCGATAACCCCCTAACTAACTTTTTTCCAACTAGTCTTCTTAAGTTCTTCAAGTTGACGTGTGCGAGCATTCTGTGTCATAGCCATGATGTTGGTGCAATCAGCCCAGGTCACGATTGACCAGACACGAGTTTGACTCGAGTGATATTTTGATGTTTGACAAAATGAGTTGACATTGATGTCTATTAATGTTTTTGGATAGATTGTTTATACAATCAACCCGGGGTACGTTTAACCGGACTCGAGTTTGACTCGAGGGAGACTTTGATGGTTGACTGGAGTTGACCATGTCATGGAAAGTCCAAGTCTTGAGTACTTGCCATGTCAAGCATGGGTCTTGTCATGGAAAGTCCAACATGGGTTGTCAAGAGAAAGTCCAAGCTTGAGTCTATTGGTGCAGTAGGCACCTAAGTCGAACCTGAGTTTTGATTATAGCAAACGATACAAAGTTAAGCTTATGTTGTTATCTCACGAGCTGAACCGAGTGTGCAGAAAAATTGCTATAGCTGGAGCTGAAGGCTAGCGACACCCGGAGGAAGCCGCGGTGGTCGGGCGACTCTCGAGTGACTTCGGAGAGAGCCGAAGGAGTCGAGTGGAAGGCCGGAAGCAAAAGCAACACGTAAGTATCGAGGTAAGCTCGTGTGTGCGAGCGTAAGTGAGGTCGTATCCTTTTTACGGGGAGAGACTTAAGCATAGATCCGACCCAAGACATCTCATAGGTTGTCTAGGTCGAGATCGGATGGTCGTCGACCATCGAAATTATGTTTTTGTTGAGCTAACCTTGCCTTGCAGCTAGCATCAGTCGACTGCCAGCTTGGAGGACTTGATCGCTAAACAATGATCGCCAAGGTCGGCAATCGATCGATGCTACCATCGGTCGGATCGATGATGGCCATCGATCACGTCAAAGGATCAACCTCGAGTAGTCAAGAGTTATCACCATTTTTCAAGGGATTTTGTGCCCATTTGTGATTGGCTAAAGACCCATTCAATGAGGGGCTCAAAAGCTATAAAAGGAGGGCCAAACCTAGGGTTTTTCATCAATTCAAAAGCTTCCAAGTGCTTCCGATACGCTCCGACTCTCCGACATCCCTACGACGAAGCGCTGCCGAGACGACGACTAGAGCTTCAACCTCCAACCTTTAAAGTCGTCGGTAACGAAAGTTCTAAATTGTATTTCAGTTTATTCCTTTTAGTAAAGCTTTCATTATAACGAGGAGAGGGGGAGTGTCCTTCTACCTCGGGCCTTTTGTATCCGTCTAACTCCTACCTCCAACGAGGAGGAGTTCTTTAGTAGTTTGCCCTCCGTACGTGGTCAAGGACCACTAGGGCCTTGGAGTAGTAGCCTTCGGCTACGAACCAAGTAAATCTCTTGTGTCTATTGTCTCCTTTACTTTTTGTTTTATTTATCTTTCCGCTGCATATAAGTTTTTTTTTAAAAAAAAACGAATTCGTACTAAAAAGTTTCTATCGCTATTCACCCCCCCCCCTCTAGCGATCCGATCGATCCAACAATTGGTATCAGAGCCGGGGGTTGCTAAGATTTGGTGAAACCACCAATCTAGCCATTTTTACAGATTTTTTTTCTTTTCTTTTAATTTTTTTTTATTATTTCGCTTTGTTAGGTTTTTCTCCCGCACTACTAATCCAAGACGCGAGTCTTGGTACTTGTTTTTGTGTTTTTGTCGTTGCTAGTTTTTTTTCGTCTTCGTCTCTTTTTGTCTTTCGTGTTAATGGCCCATCTCGAGGGTTTTAGCACCGTCCGACCACCGTTTTACAACGGTGATGATTTCCGTTACTGGAAAGGTCGGATGGAGTGCTTCCTAAAAACCCAAATAGAGATGTGGATTGTGATCCAAACCGGGTTCACCCTTCCTACTAATGAAGAAGGTGAATCCTTGGATTACAATCAGTGGTCCATTGCCACTAAACGACAAGTCGAGCGAATGCAAAGCGACTCAAATCTGCGGTGCGGGCTATCCAAGGAGGAGTGAGCAAAGTCGGACCCTTCATCGCGCAAGAGATCTCGGCGCGTGATCGAGTTACATGAAGGATCGGATCAAGCTAAGGTTTGCAAGCGTGATTTGTTGTTCAATAAATTGTACACACTAAAAATGCAGGAACACGAGGCGGTAACACAATTGCGCGCGTCGGTGACATCGTCAACAACCTACACGCAATCGGGCAAAAGGTCGAAAACCGCGACCTTATAAGGTATGTCCTAAACTCTTTTCCGAGGACAACCTTGTGGGCATCCATGGTCGACGCCTACAAGGTTTCCAAGGACCTTTCTAAAGTTAGAATAGATGAATTATTTTCTGATTTCGAATTACATGAGCAGTCCAACTCGGAACCCGAGAGGGGTATAGCCTTGTTTGCAGGTTCAAAGAAGAAGAAAATCGCAAGCAAGCCACCACCAACCGAGGAGGAAGACGAATCTGAAGAAGAAGTTGACCCGGAGTTGACTGCCGAACTAATGAACCTAGCTCGAAGGATAGCCAAGGGACGAAAGCGAACCACGACTCGACCCAACCAAGGTAAGCCTAAAAGTTCTAATATTAGGTGTTATGAGTGTAACAGGTTTGGACATATCAAGTCCGAGTGCCCCAAGCTCAACCACCAAGCACCTAAGCACAAGAAGGCCCTCAACGCGACATGGGAAGAAGCGTCATCCGAAGAAGACGAAGACCACGTCTTCATGGCAAGATCGATTGAGTCAGACACGGAGACCGAACCTGAACTTGAGTCGGAACCTGAGGATGACTCGGACTACGAAGCTACCTTCAAGTCAAGCCACGGATACGCATCCGGTTCAAAAGATACCCTTAAAGTAAGTCGGACTTTATTTAATACTTTACATAATACAGTTAGGTTTTTGTCTAGGAAGTTAGCTAAGTCCGAGTCCAAGGTCGAGACCCTTGTTGAGGAGGTTAAACTCCTCAAACACGAGGTCTCCCTAACCTCTTCGACTAGTCGAGTTCAAGAGAAGGACTCAACTCGAGTTGAAAAACTCGAAGTTGAGAACTCTCTCTTGAAAAGTCAAGTCGAAGATCTTAGGAACACGTTGGAAAGGTTCACTTCGGGATCCAAAGGACTTGACCTCCTACTTGGATCTCAAAGGGCCGTGTACAACAAGGCTGGACTAGGGTTTAACTCAAACACGACTAATAGGTCGTATATGTCGATTGTAAGTTGACATAGGAAACATGTCCAAGCATGGGTCCCTAAGAACCTTTTGATTTCAACTCTAGGATCCAACCCGTACTGGATTCCCAAGGACCAAATCCACTATGTGGATAGACCGAACCGATTCAACGGTCTAGGGGGAGCCAGTACAAAACATGTTTGTGCTTTAACTTAGAAATTGCATGTTTTTACTTAGAAAGTGTGTGCTTTAACTTAGAAATTGCATGCTTTAACTTAGAAAATTTGTGCTTTAAAACTTGTGAACTCACTTAGAACACGAACATAACCAACTAAAATTCTTCGAAAAGATTGAGCCTCGGGGAGCCTCTTTTCAAAAATAACCAGTTAGACTAGGAATAGTCTTAGGTGAGTCAAGTCATCTTTTTCTTGAAAATGGCTTTGTCTAAGGAAGTGGTCGATGATCCGATAAAAGAAGGCCCCTGTGCCTCGCCACGACCTGGAAGCCATGATCTTGAAAAGGTAAACTTGACAAGCCTAGGGTTAAATCCAAATCTAACATAAAATTACTTGAACCTAAATCCACTTAATCAACTTAATTGGAAGTCATCTCACAAAAAACACATAAGTATAACATGCTTGATCATATAGACACAGGTGAAATGACCTAGGTTTAACAACTTACAACCAATTTTTAAAAAAAAAAAAAAATCTAACATCCAATCCAACCACCTTGTGTGTAGGATCAATGGATGTTGGACAGCGGTTGCTCTCGACACATGACCGGGGATCAACTCAAATTCACAAAGCTTCGATTCAAACGACAAGGATCGGTAGCCTTTGAGAATAACGGCAAGCTCAAAATCATCGGATCAGGTGATATCGAGCTTAACTCGAATTTTGTTATTAAAAATGTATTACTTGTAGAGAATTTTGAATATAACCTGCTTAGCGTAAGCCAATTATGTGACAATAACTATAAGGTCGTATTTTTAGAAAATGAATGTGTAATTAAAACAAATAAAACAGCTAAAACAATACTCAAAGGAACTAGGACAAATAACATTTACACAATTAACTTAATTAAATCCTCAGCCAAATGTCTTATGACACAGGAAGAGGAATCATGGTTGTAGCATCGACGACTCGGTCACTCGCACCCAAGACTCGTCCACAAGATGAGTCAGAGTGGCTTAGTCAGAGGCTTACCCAACCTCAACAACTTGGTTAATAAAATCTGTAATGCTTGTCAACAAGGAAAACAACCTAGGACACAACACAAGTTAACTAACCAAGAACGAACCTCAAGTGTACTTGAGCTCCTGCATATGGATTTATTCGATTCACATGGAGCCAAGTCACTCAATAGAAGTCAATATTGCTTAGTCATAATTGACGACTACTCCAGGTTTACCTGGGTTAGGTTCATCAAACATAAAAATGATACCCTAGATCAATTAATCAATCTATTCAAATTAATCGAGAATCAAAAAGACCTTAAGGTTAAAAGACTTTGAAGCGATCATGGTGGTGAATTCGAAAATCAAAGGTTCACCGACTTCTGTAACCTAAACGGATACCACCATGAATTCTCTTGCCCTAGGACCCCTCAGCAAAATGGCCTAGTGGAACGGAAAAACCGAACTCTACAAGAAGCCGCTAGGACCATGTTGAACGAATACGACCTACCCGATAGGTTTTGGGCAGAAGCCGTGAGTACGGCATGTTATGTCCAAAATAGGATCCTTATGGTAAAAAGGCACCTTAAGACCTCGTACGAGATTTATCACGATAAAACACCTAACATCAAGTACTTTAGGGTATTTGGGTGTAAGGTACATATCCTAAACACTAAGGATTACCTAGGGAAATTTACATCCAAAACTACGACCGGAATCTTTCTAGGATACTCGACTACAAGTCGAGCTTATAGAGTATATAACCACGACACCCTTAGAGTCGAGGAGACTATCAATGTAGTATTTGATGAAGTACCCGAACCTAAAAAACCCTTAATGACCCCAAGTGTTGAGCCCACTGATACCAAACTCGTCTCCGACCCTGAGATCGAGTCTAATCCACATCAACCAACTTCTCTTGTCGACCAAGTGACAAGTGATCCGAGTCAAACTAGTGTTCAACCAAGTCACCCCATTGATCAAGCATTAGGTAACACAAACCCAACCCAATCTAGGATTCAGACTAACCACCCTATCGATCAAGTGATAGGAGATCCTAATCTAGGAGTTCGAACTAGAGCATCCTATAGGAACCTTAGTCAAATTTCCTTAATTTCAAAGATAGAACCCAAATCAATTGAACAAGCTCTTCTTGATCCCGATTGGATTATTGCAATGCAAGAAGAGCTAGCTCAATTTACTAGGAATGAAGTGTAGGAATTAGTACCACCACCTAAAGACAAAACGATAATTGGAACAAGGTGCGTGTTTCGAAATAAGCTTGATGATAAAGGTGAAGTAGTTAGAAACAAGGCTAGGTTAGTCACCAAAGGGTTTAGCCAAGTCGAAGGCTTAGATTACGACGAAACCTATGCCCCAGTAGCTAGACTCGAATCCATTCGAATGTTGCTAGCTTATGCTGCACATCGAGGATTTAAGCTGTTTCAAATGGATGTTAAGTCGGCATTCCTAAATGGATACATTAAAGAAGAAGTTTATGTTAGCCAACCCCCCGGATTCGAAAATCTAGATAAACCCGACCATGTTCTAAAACTTAAGAAAGCTCTCTATGGACTTAAACAAGCTCCTCGAGCTTGGTACGAGAGACTTTCAATCCATCTTAAGTCAAAAAAGTTTAACCAAGGCTTAGTTGACCCAACTCTCTTTGTAAAAACCTTAGGTAAAGAAATATTCATAGCTCAAATTTACGTAGACGATATAATTTTTGGAACCTCTAACTTTCGGCCTTACTAAAGCGAGTTCGTTTCACTCATGGAAAGTGAGTTCGAAATGAACTTGGTAGGCGAGTTAAGTTTCTTTTTAGGTCTACAAATTAAACAAACTAAGGATGGTATATACCTATATCAACAAAAATACACTAAGGAGTTAATTAAAAGATTTGGAATGCAAGACGCTAAGATAATAAACACCCCAATGGCGATTAATGTTAACATAGGAGAAGACCTAGAAAGTAAGTCCATTGACTTAAAATACTATAGGAGCGTAATAGGGAGTCTCGCTATGGCCGACCGATATCTTATTTGCGTAAGTATGTGTGAGGGTTTCAAACCTGTGCCAAGGAGTCTCACCTAACCCTAGTTAAGCGTATCCTTAGATATCTAAAGGGTACACTTAATGTCGGTATTTGGTATCCTAGATCTACCGAGTTCGAACTAATCGGCTACTCCGATTCGGATTATGCCGGTAGTAAACTCGACAGAAAGAGCACGAGTGGTTGTTGTCAACTTCTCGACTCGAGTCTAGTGAGTTGGTGCAGTAGGAAGCAACACTGTGTTGCTTTATCTACCACTGAAGCCGAATACATCGCGATGGGTGAGTGTGTCACGCAGCTTCTTTGGATGAAGCACACTCTCCGCGACTTTAAGTTAGACTTTACGAATACTAAACTTCACGTAGATAATATTAGTTCAATTAATCTTACAAAGAATTCGATATGTCACTCTATGACCAAACATATAGAGGTCAAACACCATTTCATTTGAGAACATGTGGCCAACGGAGCCATACACCTCGAATACGTCGAATCGAAGTCTAACTTGGCAGATCTATTTACTAAACCCCTACCCGAAGCCGAATTTAGTCTATTAAGACGAAAATTGGGCATGTGCGTAATAGAATAGGTACTTGCAAATTATATGTTCTTACTACTATTTCTTTAATTTCATGGAACTAGCATAGGACATACCCCAGATATCATACACCTATAGATTTAAGGAGCCAGTACATCTCACAACACATAGGACTAATGTGTTTGTGTACTTAGCCACATAGATGGGCGTGAGATGTTAGGACCTTACTCCTGGTTCCAGATGTAGAGCTAGTGCATCGCTATGAACCACGGAGTATAATCATACATACTAACCGACTCTGACCAGGATTGGTTGATCTTTCATATCAATCAAGTCAAATATGAGTCGAACATTTTATAGATGAACCTATTTTCAGTATATTATTTTCAAAATAATGTGGAACATGCTTGGACTTTAAAATTAAAACTTATTTTTTATTCCACACACATCCTCACTCCTTTCGATATATGGCAAAAGGGGGAGAAAAAGGCCAAAGTTAAGGGATCATTTTTTTTATGGCCAAGGCTTACTTAACTTTAAGTTAACAAAACAAGTTAAGGGAACTCTCAAACTTAAACACATTTTGTTAACTTGTTTTCGTTAACAATACAATAATTTACTTAACTCTTACTTAACTTGTTAACAAAAAGTAATTTACTTAACTTGTTAACAAAAATAGAAGTAAAGGCCAAGGTTAAGAAATCAATTTTTTCTTAACTTAAAACTTATTTTAAATACTATGGCCAATATTAAGTAATTTCGGTCACTTAATTCTTTTTTAGTAGCAAATATCAAGGGGGAGAGTTAAAACTCTTTCTCAAGTACTCACCCTCGGTCAAGGGGGAGGATTCCTCAAAGGGGAGCACTTGAAAAAGAGTTTTTTTTATATACTCCTGCTTATTCATACACATCTCTTTATTTTTCTCAATGCGCTTAATTTTCTTAACTTTGTATGTGGGTTTGCCATAAATCAAAAAGGGGGAGATTGTTGGTGCAGTAGGCACCTAAGTCGAACCTGAGTTTTGATTATAGCAAACGATACAAAGTTAAGCTCATGTTGTTATCTCACGAGCTGAACCGAGTGTGCAGAAAAATTGCTATAGCTGGAGCTGAAGGCTAGCGACACCCGGAGGAAGCCGCGGTGGTCGGGCGACTCTCGAGTGACTTCGGAGAGAGCCGAAGGAGTCGAGTGGAAGGCCGGAAGCAAAAGCAACACGTAAGTATCGAGGTAAGCTCGTGTGTGCGAGCGTAAGTGAGGTCGTATCCTCTTTACGGGGAGAGACTTAAGCGTAGATCCGACCCAAGACATCTCATAGGTGGTCTAGGTCGAGATCGGATGGTCGTCGACCATCGAAATTATGTTTTTGTTGAGCTAACCTTGCCTTGCGCAGCATCATTGCCCGGCTTGGAGGACTCATGCCGTCAAGCGATTGCCGAAGGTCGACAATCGGTGATCTTTGCCATCGATCGATGATGATGGCCATCAGTCGACTGATGATGGCCATCAGTCGACTGCTGGTCAAAGGATCAACCTCGAGTAGTCAAGAGTTATCACCATTTTTCAAGGGGTTTTGTGCCCATTTGTGATTGGCTAAAGACTCATTCGATGAGGGGCTCAAAGGCTATAAAAGGACGGCCAAACCTAGGGTTTTTCATCAATTCAAAAGCTTCCAAGTGCTTCCGATACGCTCCGACTCTCCGACATCCCTACGACGAAGCGCTGCCGAGACGACGACTAGAGCTTCAACCTCCAACCTTTAAAGTCGTCGGTAACGAAAGTTCTAAATTATATTTCAGTTTATTCCTTTTAGTAAAGCTTTCATTATAACGAGGAGAGGGGGAGTGTCCTTCTACCTCGGGCCTTTTGTATCCGTCTAACTCCTACCTCCAACGAGGAGGAGTTCTTTAGTAGTTTGCCCTCCGTACGTGGTCAAGGACCACTAGGGCCTTGGAGTAGTAGCCTTCGGCTACGAACCAAGTAAATCTCTTGTGTCTATTGTCTCCTTTACTTTTTGTTTTGTTTATCTTTCCGCTGCATATAAGTTTTTTTTTAAAAAAAATAAATTCGTACTAAAAAGTTTCTATCGCTATTCACCCCCCCCCTCTAGCGATCCGATCGATCCAACAGAGTATTGGCATTTGAGAAGTCCAAGGGGTTTGATATTGGCGACGTAAAGTCCAAGCGGGAGTCTTGGCAGCATAAGTCCAATGGTTGGCGACGTAAAGTCCAAGCGGAGTCTTGGCGGCGTAAGTCCAATATGCCTTGGCGATGTAGACACCATTAGCATGACATAGCCGATGGAAGCACCTGAAGGCTAGCGCGATGGATGAACAAGTCATGAATGACTTGGAGGGATCCGAGAGGCGTGAGGCTGATGGAGGTGGCTAGAAGGTTTAGGTCTAGGATAAGGGTGGTCTTGCAAGTATGGGGGCACCATACTTGGGTTAAAACCTCATGTTTGAGGTGTGTCAGTCGACTGGTGTGAGTTAACTAGGGTTTGACTGCGGAAATTGCCCTAGCAGTCGACTGTCATAGGTGGTCAATCGACTAATTGGACTAGCAGTCGACTAATCTTGTGATCAGTCGACTGATGTTTGGGTTTTGAGGCACAAAATGGAGTCTCACTCGACTGCTGCGGTCAGCAGTCGAGTGATGGCTTGATCAGTCGAATGATGGTCATAATCAGTCGATTGATGTCCTAGTCGTTGGATTTTTCCAGCGTGGATTACACTGTTGTCTCACAGCAACAGTGTGATCAGTCGACTGATGGTCCCGAGCAGTCGACTGATCGGCTTTTTCCAGCACATGTTGAAGATATAAAAGGAGCTCATGATGGAGGAAAAACTATTCGGTTCTTGAGAGCTATTGGGGCGATTTGTTGCTGCAAATCAGGTCTCCAAGTGCAAGTCAAGCAACCAAGCATTCAAGCAATCAAAAACAAGTGTTGTAAAGTTTTTCTTTACTTGTCTTTAATATTTGCATTGTATATTGCTTGTATTTTGTTCTTGCTGTTGTAAGATTGTTTGTACGAGGTTTCTCCACCTCTGACTTGTGTCGAGAAGGAGTTATTGTGATTAGTAGTGCGTGTTTGCATTGATAGGGCTTTTAGATCCCGATCCGTGGAGTAGAAACCGTTCGGTTTCGAACCACGTTAAATACTTGTGTATTTGTGTTTGTCTATTTCGTATTGCTTCATTATTATTCCGCTGTGCGCTAACGAAATTTGTAGACGAATACGAAACGAATTTCATCACGCAACAAATTGATGTTATTCACCCCCCCCTCTAACGGCCTCAAATATCCTACACATGACTCATCTGTTCTAGACACAAAACACTTGGCAGAAAGATTAGTAGCATTATCAAATAATACTTGATATATGTTTTCCTTTCGATTTCCTACCATCATGGTAATATTTGAGTTGTTGTGTTTTACTAGACATTGAGTTTAATTAAATTCAACTCTATATCCGATATCACACAATTGACTCACACTTAATAAATTAAATGACATATTTTGACTAACGTAACAACACATTTCTAATCATAAAAGACTCTAAAACATGAATATCTCCTATACCTACAACTTTTAATTTACCACTATTTCCAAACGAAATGGTACCTTTACTTTTATTTTCTAGTGTGGAGAATAGTGTTATATCGTCAGTCATGTGCTCGGAGCATCCACTGTCTATGAACCAGGTCGATGGACACTCCCCTTTAATTGATGCCTGCTATACATGAAAAATAAACGATTTCGGAACCCAAATATTGGGTCCATTAGCTTCCAAAATGTATTTCTTAGGAATCCATGCCTTAGTTATTTTCTTCTTACCAAGAATTCTAGAAACTAAAGAAATAAAGCTATGTTCTTGCTGCTTAGGTTGATAACTTATTCTAGCTTTGTTGTAAACAACTCGCTGAGATTCTAGAATCATGTTCAGTGTTCGAGAGCTAGAACTGAACTTCTCAAGAGTACACTTGAGATCATTCACCTGTGCTCTCAAGATTCTGTTTTCATCCTTAATTTTGGAAGTATCATCACTAGATTCTACTGCATGCTCCTTAAACTTTTTAAAATGTCCTGATTCTGTTTTCAAAGTTTTGATTTTACATTTAGATTTATCTAACATATCAGTCAAGTATGCAATGGTTTTATAACAATCTTTAAGCTCTGAATTTACCTAATCATCATCTGTCGATGATGATTTCTGCTCCAAGTTTGAATTAGTTCCGGAATCCTCCAACACCATTAGTGCAGTGTGTCGTCCGGCCTTGTCCTCTTTGTCTTCTTCCGATGATTCGGAGGATGACTCATCCCATGTTGCTCTCAAAGCCTTTCATCTTCTCCTCTCTTCCTCCTTCTTGAGATGAGGACATTGATTTTTGAAGTGTCCTTTCTTGCTGCATTCATAACACACTATATTAGATTTATCAATTCCATTATCAACTTGCTTACCTTTCTTTTTGTTGAATCTTCTGCTTCTTCTCATCATCTTCCTCACGAAGTTGGCCATCTCACTGGATGAGGACTTGTCATCTCCATCTGATTCTATGCCTGAGGATGAAGACAACTCCTTCTTCTCCTTCTTTTTCTTTCCCTCCTTGCTTTGATCACCTGCAAACAAAGTCATACCCTTCTCTTTTTGGCCTTTGTTAGCTTGTTCATGCAATTCCATTTCACAAAACAATTCATCTATTTTAACAGTTGATAAGTCCCTTGATACCTTGTAGGCATCTACCATGGTTGACCATAAGACATTTCTAGGAAATGACTTGAGTACATACTTGATTAAATCATGGTTCTCAACACTCTCTCCAATAGAGTGGAGACCGTTCAACAACTCCTTGAATCTCTCACGAAGCTCACTGACAGTCTCAGTGTCCTTCATAGTGAATTTCTGGAGTTGGCTTAGGAATAAATCTCGCTTGGCTATACGAGAGTCCATGGTACCCTCATGCAGCTCAAGCAACTTATTCCACAGGTCTTGCGCACTGTTGAAAGGATCAACTTTATTAAGTTGTTCCTTTGCCAGGCCGCACTGTAATGTCACAATAGCTTTAGCATTAGCTTGTGCCTTATGCTTTTACTCAATTGTCCAAAGAGCAGACCCTAAGATTTTACCATCATCATCTACAGGAGTAGTGAACCCCTCCGTGATGGAGAACCACATTTCTATCTCAGTCATGAGATAATACTCCATCCAACTTTTTCAATATTGGAAATTTGCTCCATTAAAAAATGGAGGTCGGTTTGTACTGTAACCCTCTTGCATGGCTACGACTCTAGGGTGGTTAAATTGAATAATTAGAGCCCTTGCTCTGATACCACTTGAAAGGATCGGTATACGCAAGAGGGGGACCCTTTTTAAAAATTGAACGAGAAAGCGCAACGAAAATTCGACTTTACGAGATACTTAGCAAGGACACAGAAAACACACTTATTTTGATGCAACCTATACTTTAACAAAAACGCGATGGATATGAACAGATATAAACCAAAAACTTGTGCAGGATAAACTGTAAGGAAAAAGAGACGCAATCAATTTTTTTACTTGGTTCACAACTATTTCCTAGAGCTGCTAGTTCAAGACCTACCACCATCTTTCTCCTTTTCGAAGCTAAGCTTCAAGGGTGGAGAAACCTCTTAAAGCTTTATAGTTTACAGAAATCTTACGCAATAAGAACAAGCAATAATAAAGAAGCTTTTACAGAGATAGTAAATTTTACTGCCTTCGTCATCGTGATCAGATCGTCCACAACTGTAACCCCGGAAAGACAAGGATGAGGCACGAAACAAAAATCCTGAACGATTGTAATGGACGTAGAAGCACCACTTGTAGTAATGGAGGAAGAAGATGGATTCTCTGTTCGTTGTGAGTTCAGAAAGGCTCCTAGATTCTTGTCACAATAGCAGCGTAGAAACAATGAGGTTGAGCACAGGGCCGATGGAAGCAGAAGACGCAAAGCCAAAAATTCCTCTATTGCAACGAGAGTAGAAAGCCTAAGGATGAAGATGAGTCACAGCAGTATCGCAATGATTGAGCACAGAGAGAACACATGAGCACTTCAACATGTGAGCCTTATAGGTCTCCGTCCGTCCAACTTTTTCTCTCGACTGACCATATAAGCCTGGAAGCCTGCTTCCTCAGCGAGAACCCTGCTTGATCTTTGGGACTTGAATTCTTACCGTTTGTGCTCGTCCATGCATCGAAACAGAGAAGATTTCTCACCGAAATTGCGATTATGAATCCCACCAGTCGAGGCGACAATCGAGCGCGCCTTGCATCTAAGAACTATTTCCGAAGGTCAGTCGAGGCACCGACTTGACTTATCAAGTTAAATGTCGAGACTTCCTCGTGTAGTCGAGGCGCCAGTCAAAGCTCCCTCGCTTCTGA
The DNA here is from genome assembly GCA_025175895.1 of Wurfbainia villosa. Lineage (NCBI taxonomy): Eukaryota > Viridiplantae > Streptophyta > Magnoliopsida > Zingiberales > Zingiberaceae > Wurfbainia > Wurfbainia villosa. The sequence goes on along the minus strand of CM045987.1, from coordinate 119,863,475 downwards.
TCGCTGCTGCCAATGATCAGTCAAGGTGCTGGCTCCACTACTCCAGTTGTACTGCAAGTCGAGTCAGGCTTGCTTCTATTCGCTCCATCCTAGTATCAGTCGAGGCGCTGCCTCGACTGCTACCTTTTCAATAGCTTGTTGAGTGTCATCTATTCGTGCTGGTTGTAACCATTATCAGTCGAGTCACTGCCTCGACTACACTAAGGTCAGTTGAGGCTCTGACTCGACTGTTACTTGATGTCAGCAACCTCGTCGACTAGTGCATGCAGTAAGTAAGGGCAACAGTTGTGGCGTCAGCTCAGTGTTGTCCTTATGACCCGTTGTTTCAGTCAGCTCTAAGACTAAAACACGCCTAGTAAAAACTCTACCCAGAGTTCCCTTTACTTGCCAAGACTTCGGCCTTAAGCCATTCTTGGACTTTTCACCAAGGTTCCACCCTTGGATTTACCATCTGCGAAGGAATTATCCATCTTTGACTTTTCACCAAGGTTCCACCTTTAGATTTCCCATCTGCCAAGGAATTACCCATCTTTGACTTTTCACCAAGGTTCCACCCTTGGATTTCCCATCTACCAAGGAATTACCCATCTTGGACTTTTCACCAAGGTTCCATCCTTGGATTTCCCATCTGCCTAACCCTTTATTTTCTTAAACCTTTGTTTACTTAAATGTTTGTCAAATACCAAAACATAGTTTAGAGCATCAGCCCTAACAATTTGGATCGTTGCAATCCGATTCCATCACCTGTTTTAAATATCTAAAGGGAGTCTTTCTCAAGCACTTTGCTAGTAGTAAAAGGCACAAACATACTTCTTCTAGTTTGCTTCATTTGAAGCAGTAACTAGCAGAATTGTTGCAGAGTTATATCCATCAGTTTACCAATACTTCTTTGGAAGGACGTTCAGTTGCACCAGATTTCCTAATGGTCGCTATCTCCCACAGCTTAAAGGAATGATCATTCCTTGATTCTCTGCTGAGAAAGCTTGCTGCTAGTTATGAGGAGTTGTTTGGCCGGGTCGAGAAATATATCAATGAAGAAGAAGTGTTGAAGGTACGGGGAGCTGAGAAAAAACCTGTTTCCACCCTGATAGAAAGAAATCAACCCTCTACTCAGCGAGGTCCCCCTAGAAGAGAATATATTAGACCTTTTCCTCAAGAAATTCCTTGTCCCCAACCCCTTAAGTTAGAAGCCCCTCTCAATCGACCCCTCAGAATTATAGCCACTGAGTCCTCGCCTCTGTCCCAAACTTGGAAAGAGCAAGAATTAGAAGCTTATGATAAGGAAGGCGTCCTTCAGCATCCTACTGGATAGAGAGGACTTCCCCGCAACCCCCCCCCCCCATTCTTTTATTAGTATCACATGGAGTATGGCATTATAATGACCAGTGTTTCAGGTTATAGAGGGAGTTGGAATGCATCATAATGAAGCACCCCCATTTGCAGCAATAATTAAGGTTGAAGGAAGGAAGGGGTCGTAGGCCTCCTTCCATTCGTCCAAGGCCTTACAATAGGACACCACAAGCCCTCCCACCCAAGGACAGATGCAACCAAGCCGAGGAGCCATCCCTCATGAAGGAGGGGAAACGATGGGACTCTATCCACTCTTGAAGACATCCCCGCTAGAGGGGTTATTAATGTCATTACTGGAATGCCCACTGATGGAGACTCTAATAGAGCTCGAAAGTCTTATGCTCAATTGATGGAGAGTTTGTCCATCAGAGAGGATCAGGCAACTCGAGAGGTGCCTCAATTAAAATTTGTCCCGAAGGATTTACAAGGTATCCTTCTCCCTCATACTGATGCTTTGGTGATTAGGGTTAGTCTTGCAAATTTTAAAGTGGCACGAGTCTTGGTGGAGTCAAGAAGTTATGTTAACATATTGTTCCAGGAAGATTTAAGTTAAATGAAGTTAGGGGATGCTCAATTGGAGGATGTGGCCACCTCACTATTCGAGTTTGTCGACCACATGGTGAATCCTATAGGGTAAATATATTTACCTCTCACTCTGGGGAGGAAGCCAAGACAAAAGATAAGCATCACGCCCTTCTTGGTGGTTGATGCTCCTTCGACCTGCAATGTCATTTTAGGGCGACCCTTCCTTTCAGCATTCAAGGTGGTGGCTTCACCTTACCATCAGAAAGGTGAAATTTCCTGTGGGTTGGTTGATGGGGGAAGTTAGAGGGGAGCAGAAGGAAACCCAGAGTTGTTGTGTACAGATGGTCCGAGCTAATAAGAAAAGAGCTCGGACAAAAGATCCCAAAAGGAAAACCCCAATCATTTCTGAAGTTTACGTGTTGGGGAAGGTGGTTGCCAAGAAGGAAACAATGGAAGAAGGGGAATCAATGGAGATAGCCCCGAGGAAACTGACTTGGGTGGCAAGGTAGCTAGAGATGAAGGAAGAACTCATTGCTTGCTTGCGAAGAAATGAGGATATTTTCGCTAAGGATGTGTAGGGTCAATGATGTCGAGCTAGAGGGGGGTGAATAACAATTTTCTCGATTTCGCTCAATTCGATTGATTGCGTGTTCGACTATAAAATTTATTAATGCATAGCGGAATATACAATAATAGAAATGCACAATAATATAAAGACAAACACATACACAACAAGAGTATTTAACATGGTTCGGAACTAGGGTTCCTACTCCAACGGGCGAGCTCTAATGATGCACACCACCCTATCAAACTTCTCCTTCTCGGTATGACACCGGAGGTGGAGAAACCTCTTACAATATGTTTACAACAATAAACAAAAAACTACAATCAAAACAAGAAGCAAATACAACACTAAGTAAAGAAAACTTTACAAGAAGAACTTTAGATTGTTTACTTGTTGATTTCTTTATATTACTCTTGAAGGTCAGGAATGCAATAGCACTTTTCCTTCAAAAATGTCCAAAAAATCACTTGTAAAATTCTCCCCAAGTTGCTCCTTTTATAATATACATCTGGTTGATTTCACACCTAATAGTTGACTGCTAGCCTATCCGTTGTCTCACAACGACTCCATCCACATTGAAATCTATCTAACGGATACATCAGCAGTCAATTGCTATCCAGTAGTACTCGACTGACCAGTCGACTATGCAATAATCTATGCACTACTACAGTGTCATTAGTCGACTGTCCATCAATGGAAGTCGATTGCTAAAGGTTAGTTGACTGCTCATACATGACAGCCGACTGCAGTGACATACAATAGTAGTCGAGTTGCAGTCGACTCCTCGACCAGTCGACTGGTCAAAATCCCAATCTACTGCTCTGAGTTGACTAGACTCGAGTGTTGAACACTCGACCAGTTGATTGACCCAAAGTCTCAATCGACTGATAAACCTCAACCATGAGGTTTAACTCAAGTATGATCCCCTCATACTTGATTGACCATCCTTAGCCTAGACCTAGCCTAGACCTTAGCCTCACGTCTCTCGGATCCCTCGAGTCCACGACTCTTAATATTTTACGTTAGCCTTTAGGTGCTTCCATCGACTATGTCATGCTAACCGAGTTCTTTGCCAAGGTTCATTTGGACTTATGCTACAAAGACCACATGCTTGGATTTTACACTACCAAAATCTCACCCTTGGACTTCCTTTCCAAGATCCATTTAAACTTACGCATCCAAGACAACATGCTTAGACTTTACACTACCAAACCAACAAACTTGGACTTTCCTTTTGCCAAGTACCCATGACTTGGACTTTCAATTGCCAAGTACTCATGACTTGGACTTTCCAATTGTCAAGACCATGTTTGGACTTTCCATACCAAGACCATACTTGGACTTTCCAATTGCCAAAGTTCACTTGGACTTTACGTCGCCAAGACTACACTTAGACTTATGCTGCCAAGACTTTACCTTTAGACTTCCCTTACTAAATATCCATATTTGAACTTTCCTTGCCAAGTATCCAAACTTGGACTTCCGAGGTTGATTGCTCTAACAATCTCTCCCAAATAATCTCCTCCATATGACTTTGGATATTCCAATCATCCACTAGTCATATGGTCAACATATGGTCAAACCATATAGTTAAACAATGATCAAATCCATTGTCAACCCATTGTCAAACATCAAAATACTACTCGAGTCTCACTCGAGTTTGGTCAACATTGACCCAGAGCTTATTGCACCAATAATCTCTCCCTTTTTGATATTGGTCAATACCTTTAAGTTAAGCTAACAATAACCCAACTTAACTCTTTCAATGTCAAAGCATAGTGAAGGTTTACCTAATTGAAACCTCACTTCTTTCCCTTTGGCATATATCAAAAAGCCTACCAAAGTTTTCAATGTCTCATCTCCCAAAGAGATTTTACATTCTCCCCTTGGTTTAAAAACATCTTGGATGCCTTCACTCTTCCTAGTGATAAGTTTCATATCACTAAATAAGAGACAATCCACAATGAAGGTACCTAAACCCCTCATTTCTCCCCTTTGTAATTAAAATTGCATCCATCATCCCTTGATGGACACACTCTCCCTAAAGGCTTGCTCCCCCTTGACCATCGCACCAACAATGTCCTTGGAGAGTTTCTAAGCCTATATGAAACTTAAACCATTGAAAATAAGGGTAAAAGTTCAAACTTGAACTTTAACCTCCCTTAAAATTTGATACTCTACTCTAAATAACTCTTCTAATCATTTCCAATGATAATTTCACCATTCCAATATTTTCCAAAGCATATTCTAGGATTAGGAGACGTTAGGATAGCCTAACATTGTTGATAAATGGCTAAACAGACCTTGTACATCCGAAATCATCCATGACAGCCAGCTAAAATAGAAATCAATCGACTGTGCCATCGCCAGTTGAATGGACTCTGATTTTCCAGAAATCAGAGTTTTCAATCGAATTTCAAAAATTCATAAGTAATTGTACATAACTTAAAAAATCATAAAAATTCATACATACATTATTTACATCAAATACAATAGATGAAAAATATTTTTATAATAAAATATCCATTAAATTGAAGTATTGATGCAAAGTTTAAAAGCATTGATAACTTTAATATTTTTGGCCTAACTTGTATCAACTAGTTCAAAAGACAAGCTTCACCACGATTTTTCACAATGATTTTAAAATTTTATTTTGAACAATGGTCTATGGACTAGATGTACATGGCTTGTACATTAGTTTTCCTCATGATTCATCAATGTCATATTATGAGTGTGAGTTCATCTAGATGCAAGAATTATGCACCTTGAACTTAACTCATTTTCCTAACATTTCATGTGTCTAGAGTGTATCAATACACACACATATTAATTTAATATTTTTGTGAGATGTGGAATGTGTTTTTCCTTATCTAAGGTATCATGCATTTTATCTAGGCAACTCTATTTGATTCCCTTGTCATGGAACTTCAAATCATGTCATTATTCTTAATATCATTTTAATTGCCCTAAATGCACTAAAATGATCATGGCATAAAAATGTGCATAATTTAAAGCATGTGCCAATGATGCATTATGTCATGACTTAAAAATTAAACCTAAACACAAGCATGACATATATTGCCCTAAGCATGATCATGACATTTAAATAATTATATGAAGCATGATGTCATGACATGACATATGACAAACACAACATAATAAATAAAATATAAAGGTATAAGAATATCTAGATTTCGAGCATAATTATCATTTTTAGGATTAAACCCCATTTTTTCATAATAGGTCAATTTCTCAAGTGTGCCAAAAATTCAAAATGACACATCAATGACTCTAAACCTAATTGTGTCAATTATGATTAATTTTTTAACTTCCATAATTTTTATTGACACATCCTAAATTCCTTTAGGATTAAAATCTAAATTCATTTTCAAGATATCACATCACCTTGAAAATGTCCAAAAGTGTCAACTCTACCATGGTTAGGTTAACTACCCATCTATTTAGGGTTAACACACCCTAACCCATCTAGCATGATGAAATTACACTTCTAGGAACCCAATATCTATTGGAGCTCCTTGGGTTAACTAGGTACTCGTTAAGAATGACTTCCCTAGTTACCCTTCTAATGACCCTCCTAGGCTTGGAAGTCTTGGTCATTTGAGTCTTCTCAAAGTTAACTCTAGGAGTAACTCCCCTTGTAACCTTGCTAGCGACTTTCCTAGACTTTTTGAAGCCTTAGTCATTTGAGTCCTATCACAGTCAACTCTAGGGATTGCCTCCCTTATGACCTTGACCTTCCTAGACTTAGACTTAGTTCCATAATCAAATGAAACATTATGGTGAGTTGGTATTACCTTCTTGGATATAGGCTTGTGGCCTAATCATTTCTTGTCCTTAAGCAATTCTTGCCTCCTAATACCTAGACTTTGACTATTTGACCCTTGAATCATATTTTCTATTTTCCTAAGGGTCTTTTCCATTTTCTCAAGCTTTGACCTCAAAGCTTGATTTTCAACCTCTAATTTTCCAATTTGTGATTTTTTATTCTTCTTTTGGGAATTTCTCTTTCTAGGCATATATCTAGTCCATTTAGAGTTAATGCCTAGATTATTATCCTTAGATGAGCTAGGTCTTGAGGTAATTTATCTAGATTTATCCTTAGACCAAAATTCATAACTTTTAGCACTTAAAACAAACATATTTATTAATTTTAGCATGTTTTTTATCATGAATGATTGCAAGTAAATTTCTAGTATGCTGACTATCATTACTAAAAGAAGAAGCATTATTAAATGATACCTTGGGGTTTGCCTTAGCTCCCATACTTGTGAAGCTCCTCCGCCTTTGTCCTTCTTAGGGTAACTCCTCCTTGGGCATTGACTTCTATAGTGCCCTCTTTGATTGCATTTGAAGCATGCAATATGCCTCTTGCATTTGGTGTGTTGGGGCTCCGACATCCTTGGCCTTCTCCTTCGCCTTTAGTGTCAGTTGAACCTTCTTGATTCTTTTTGGGCATTTGCTCTTATAATGCCCTTGTTCTCTACACTCAAATTATGTTATATGATTTTTATTTTTATGAACTATGCTTGAGTTACTTATAGGGGAATCACTCCCGGATGTAGTTAACTCCTCCTCTTGATCCGGTGTAGATTGTCTCTCCTCCCCCTCAAACTAGAAGAGGAGACTTCCAATACCTCCTCTTCCTCGGATGTTGAGCACCTCTTAACCTCCGATTCTTCACTCTCTTGAGAGGATGAATTTGATTCTTCCTCCTTAGACTCTTCCTCTACTTCTTGGGCCGATGAGGACCTTTCATGAAGCTTTGCTAGCTTACTCCATAAATCCTTTGCATCCTCGAATTTCTCTATCTTACATAACAAATCATGAGGAATTACATTAATTAGAGTTTTCGTTACCCTTTCATTTATCTCAAAGGCTTGACATTGCTCCTCGGTCCATCTCTTCCTCTTGAGGAATCCTCCCTTCAGACCCTGTGGAGGTTTGAACCCATTCACCAAGATAACCCAATCTTCTATGTTCATCATGAGGAAATTCTTCATTCTTGCCTTCCATTGGTCGAAGCCTCCGAATCCATAGAGTCTATAGAGTGGTGGAGTGTAGATGTCATGTCTAAGTCCATCATTTGGCAACTCCATATCTTCTATTTAACCTCTAGTGCTTGTGCTCTCTTGGCAATGAGTCCGTAGAAAAGTAACCTGCTTTGATACCAATTGTAGGGTTGGTACTCAAGGCAACTTGTTCTTCTGAGCACACTGGACTCTAATACCACTTGTAGAGTTGATGACGTCACACTAGAGGGAGGGATGAATAGCGATTTTCTCGATGTCACTCGATTCGATCGATTGCATGTTCATCTACAAAACTTGTTAATGTGCTACAGAATATACAATAATAGAAATGCACAACAAGATAAAGACAAACACACACACAACAAGAGTATTTAACGTGGTTCGGAACTAGGGTTTCTACTCCACGGGGCAAGCTCTAATTGAGCTCTAGTGATGCACACCACCAATATCAAACTTCTCCTTCTCGGTATGACATAAAACGTGAAAAACCTCTTACAATATGTTTACAATAACAAATAATAAATTACAATTAAAATAAGAAGCAAATACAATACTAGGTAAAGAAAACTTTACAAGAAGAACTTTAGATTGCTTACTTTGTTGATTGCTTTGGATTGCTCTTGAATGTTTGGAATATAACAACACTTCCCCTTCAAAATCACTCCAAAAATCGCTGGCAAAATCCTCCCCAAGTTGCTCCTTTTATAATCTACATCGAGATGATTTTGTACCTAGCAGTCGATTGTCAAAATGCACCAGTCAACTGTTAGCCTATTTGTTGTCTCACAACGACTCCATCCATGTTGGAATCTACCTAACGGATATATCAATAGTTAACTGCCCTTACTAGTAGTCGATTGCTACCCAGTAGTCGATTAGCCAGTCGACTATGTAATAATTTGTGCATTGCTACAGTGTCATCAGTCGATTGCCCATCCATAACAGTCAACTGCTCAAGGGCAATCGACTATCCATACATGACAATCGACTGCCAGTGACACACAGCAGCAATCAAGGTGTAGCCGACTAGTCATAATCTCAATCGACTGCTCTGAGTTTACTATGCTCTCGAGTGTTGAACACTCGACCAGTCGACTAATAAATCTCAACCATGAGATTTAACTCAAGTATGATCCCCTCATACTTGATTGACCACCTTAGCCTAGACCTAAGCCTTCTAGCCACCTCCATCAGTCTCACACCTCTCAAATTCCTTGAGTCCACGACTCTTCATCCTTCACGTTAGCCTTCAGGTGCTTCCATCGTCTATGTCATACTAATCGGGTCCTTTGCCAAGGTTCATTTAGACTTATGTTGCCAAAACCACATGTTTGGACTTTACGCTACCAAAATCTCACCCTTGGACTTCCTTGCTAAGATCCATTTGGACTTATACTACCAAAACTACATGCTTGGACTTTATGCTGCCAAGCCTACAAACTTGGACTTTCCCTTTGCCAAGTACCCATGACTTAGACTTTCAATTGACAAGTACTCATGACTTGAACTTTCCAATTGCCAAGACTATGATTGGACTTTCTAATTGTAAAAGTTCACTTGGACTTTATGCCGCAAATACTACACACTTGAACTTATGCTGCCAAGACTTTACCTTTGGACTTTCCTTACCAAATATCCATATTTGGACTTTACTTGCCAAGTATCCAAACTTGTACTTTCGAGGTTGATTGCTTCAATAATCTCCCCCAAATAATCTCTCTCATATGAATTTGAATATCCCAATCATCCTAGTCAATATATAATCAAACCATATAGTTAAACAAATGGTCAAACTCATTGGCAAACATCAACATACTACTCGAGTCCCACTCGAGTTTGTTTAACATTGACTTGGGGCTTATTGCACCAATAGGATGTACATGGCCTAACCGAGATCGATTCTCAAGTCGTTGAACATCATTTGAATATCACTAGAGGAGCTCGATCGGTCCAATAGAAGAGGCGATACTTTTGACCCGAGAAGGATAAAGTCATTGCAGAGAAAGTTGGAAAATTACTACAAGCAAGGCATGTAAAAGAGATTCAATTTCTTGAATGGGTATCTAATGTAGTATTGATCCCCAAACCCTTAGGGCAGTGATGTATATATATTGACTTCCGTGATTTAAATAAAGTCTGCCCTAAAGACTACTACCCCTTGTCTGGTATTGATCAGCTTATTGATTCTATAGTAGGTTACGAAGTTGTTCCACTTATGGATGTATATCAGGGGCATCATCAAATTCCTTTAGCTCGGAAAGATCAAAGGAAAATTAGCTTTGTGACGACAGGGGGGTTTTATTCTTATGTGGTGATACCTTTTGGGCTTAAGAATGTTGGATCCACTTATCAAAGGCACATGAACAAGATATTTATTGAACAAAAGGGAAGGAATATAATGTGGAGGTATATATTGATGATATCCTGGTAAGTCTCAGCTCAGTCATGATTTAATACAAGACTTAAAAGAAACCTTTGCCACACTAAGACATTATAACATGAAGTTAAATCCCAAGAAGTGTTGGTTCGAAGTATGTAGTAGGAAGTTTCTAGGATATATTGTGACAGAGAAAGGATTACAAGTCAATCACGAGAAGGTTCAAGCGCTATGCAATATGAAGTTGCTCACTAATCGACAGGAGACACAAAGATTTGTCAGAAGAATTATCTCATTATCTTGTTTCATTGCTCGGTCAGAGGAATTCATGTGACTCGTTTCCAGTGGGACGATCAATGTGAATATGCCTTCCAGGAATTGCAGAAGTATTTGGCTCAAATCCTTTTGTTAGATAAACTTGTTTTTGGGGAACCTCTGTGGGTGTATTTAGTAGTTTCTGAAGGGACAATCAGTTTAGTATTATTACAACAGGAATGTTCTCAGCAACAACCTATATATTATATCAGTCACATATTAAAAGGAGCTGAGCTAAGGTACAATGAGTTAGAAAAGCTGACATATATTTTGGTGCTAACTGCTTGTAAGCTAAGGTCTTACTTCTTGTCTCACCCAGTGAATGTGTTGACAAGTAGTGAGTTGGGATGAGGGGTTACCAAATCTAATTATTTAGGAAGATTGGCTAAACGAGCTATGGAACTGAATGAATATAATATTCATTATCATCTCGTGCTACTATTAAGTCTCAGTCTTTGGCTGGCGTTCTGGCTGAGGTGCGGGTTGATCTTGAAATCATATTGTCAAATATCAAAACTCTACTCGAGTTCCACTCAAGTTTGGTCAATCTTGACCTGAGATTGATTGCACCAACAATCTCCTCAAAACTTCATTCTCTTTAGGATTAAATCACTTATCACTAATCAACCATCATGCTTAGATGGACAACCTCCCCCCTAAAGGTTTGCTTTCCTTTAATCATTGTATCAACAATGTTTTTGTTGGGGACCGTTTGATGCGCTAGAGGGGGCTGAATATCCATTCGTTCAATTTACGTTTTGATTTGTGTCGTGCTTGTCTATAATTCATTAGTAATACACAGTGAAAACAAAATAAAGTATAAATAAATACACAAGCACAAGACAGATAGAGTGCTGAGTCAGGAAAGAAACAACTTGAGAAGCAGACAAAGTGCTGAGTCGGAAAGGAGATGACTCGAGGAGGTGGCAGAGAGCTGAGTCAGTGAAGAAATAGTTCTGGAACAGACAGATGCTGAGTCAGAGAAGGGTTGACTCAGAAAACCAACAGAGAGGCAAATTAGAGAAAGGAATAATAAGTTGGTTAAGGTAGGACCTCACGAAATATTCCCTTAATGGTTTGTTAGAGTTCATTCATATACGTTACCATCTTTAGTAATAGATTAAAGATGCCTCATATATAGGCCCCACTAAAAGATTCCTCATAGGAGTAATTCTCTAATGACCTAACAACATCATCACCTCGATCAACATGACTTTCTACGTGGACGGTCACCCTCGCAGTTTGTTATGCAACTGCTTGCCCTAAAGCATCATGAGGGAGTAGTGGGGAAGAGGGGGAGGAGATATATAAATAGAAAGTGGAGGAAAAGGGATCTAATCTGATCATTTTTATACTTATTATTTTCTATTACTGATTTCATTACTTCTACTACTTGCTTCTCTTCTTACAACAAGTCTAACTTAGGCATCGGAGGGTCGTAGTCGGGATCTCGATGGCCTTCTGACATGTGTTAACTTTGATAGAAGAGAACAAGGAGATTTACTACTGCGATCGGAGAAGATCCATCTTCGATGGCTTAAGATCGAGGAAAAACAATTTGCACCCCATCAACTATGATTCATAATTCTTCAATTTTTACTAAAAAAAAAATAATTTTATAACTAATGATGACTTAAATAGTTATATAGTTAGAGAAGTTATTTATATAAAAACATACTCAATATAAGATTGAATGTCATGGTAATTGAATAATATATATTGATGTGCATTCTTTAATATTTTAATATCAAACTTAGTTGCAATGGTCTTTCCAAGTGCATAATTAGAGAAGTTAAACAAATCATTTCACCAACAAAAAGTGAACAAGAAACTCTACAAATATTTAGTTTGTGATGGTGTTCTTGATGAAAATATACCTGATGCTTATTCATTCTTAGGAGAAAACAAAAAAAAATAATTTTCATAGGATGCCCACTGGAGAAGAGGATTGATCTTTAGAGAAGATGCTCTTTTTTTTTTTATTTGGATTGACAATGCCTACATGAATAGCTACATTTTTCAAGGTTTAGATGGATATGCAAATAATATTTTAGATAGAATATAAGTGCATAGAGTGAATTACTTATATTGATATAGGTAAGTACAAAGTTTGCTGTTTAATATTTTGGTTCGTAGTAATTTTGTAGAACTTGTAGATTAATTTTAAGTGTGTTTGTTGTTGACAATTTTTAGTTTATAATTTGGTTGATAGCAATTTTGTAGTACTTGTAAATTATTTTCAAGTAATATTTGTTGCTGATATTTTTTATTTTGAACTGTAATGAAGATAAATTGAATATTATTTTCAAAAATAGATTGATTATTTATAGTTTTGAACTATATACTATGTTTTGGTTAGATTTTGAAGATAAAAGTTTACAACAAAGCAAGATAATATATTAATTTTAACACTACTTTTAGTTAACATTGATAGGAATTTCATTTGTAACATTATTCTTTAAAATAACTATAATAACCACAATTAATTCTAAGTCATAATAATACAGGACTATAAAATCAAATATTATAGATTATTTTTACATTCCAAAAGATGTACAATTTTAATTGTTCACATTGCATTCTCGTGCCTTGACACTCTGGTTCTTTCATTACGGTAGCCATAGTCGCTTAACCAAATTTGAGGAGGGTGAATTTCCTATTAACGAGTGGAGTAGTCGACATCAAAAGCATCGCTAATAAAAGTTTAATTGAGAGCAAAATCGGCTTGAATACTAAAGATCTTATATGAGGGATGTCATTCCTTCAACACAATAAATTTGCATTGAAAAAATAAAAAAAAATGAATTGTGTCATAGAAAAGAAGATAAGATATTTTAGACAATAAATAATTTATTTATTTTTTAGTTATCTAAATAAATAATTTAATGGCAGAGCCAGCCCTAGAGAGAACTACTGGGATCCTTGCCCAAGGCTCTCACTCAGGATCCAAAATTTAGTTTTTTATAAAAAATACTCAAATTTTATAAAAATATAAATTTTCATTATTAAAAAAGTTTTTTTTTATTATTTCACATATGATTCATTAAAATTTTCATTATTTCAGGACCGAGAGGTTGATCTTATCCACTTTTCTCAATCACGAAAACAAACATATGAATTCGTTTTCCATTCCTCTCCCTTTCCATGCCTCTATGTTTGCTTCATCCATTGTCCACTGATGAGCAAACCGTAAGTCTATATTTTGAGAGTAACTTCCAATAATATAGATAGATATTGTAAACTTTTACACGTCTATCATCCGCTTCCTACACTACCGCACGATAAAAATTGAAGATTCAGTGGCAATTGAACGTTGATGGGTCGATAGAGAATCGAGGGACCGGGCTTGTCCAAATGATACCCATGTGGACAATTTGGGTTTGATAAGGATGTTTCAAATAATTATTGTAAAATCTTTTTCAAGAATAAATATATTAATTAGTTTTTTAAAAATAAATTTATAAAAAAAATAAAATTAATATCTAGTAGATGTTAATTTCTGTTAAAAATAAATTTATTCGGAAATTAGTTTGATTTAATTCGATTAATCTATTTACATATGCAGCGAAACTCGAACCTGGCAGATACGAACTCCTTCCTTCATAGTTCATACCATAACAAAGCGGCCGAGAATCGTTGATTTGAAATCCGGATCCAATTGCCGGTACTGATGCGAAGCCCGATAAGTACTCCTACCAACTCTTTCCTACCCTAAAAACCCATTGCTGTTTGTTGATCAGCCGGAGGCGCACGCCGGGGAAGAGTCTGAGGGGGAGAGACGCCGGGAAGACAGGAAGGAGGAGGAGAGACGGAGGGATCCTGCGTGAAGGGGGTGGTGAATATGAGAAAACAAGTAGCAGCAGCAGGGAAAGTGCACGAACGAGAAGAATCAAAAGAGGAAGGGGAACGCAGGAAGAAGCCGAAGAAGGTTTTCATCTATGGCAACTACAAGAGCTACTATGGCTATCGCGTAAATCTTCTTCCTTCTCTCTTTCTCTATCTTTTGTCGATTTCTACCAGTTTATTGAGCTTGACTAGACCTGAGATGGCAGTGGGCTCTCTCCTTCTCAGATAGATTGCTAGGAACGGCCGAAACATGGGTCTGTTTCCGGCAGGTCAGGATTGAATTGTATGTTTGTTGAATGTTTCTTCAAGCCGTTTGTTTTTGCCGTGGTGTACTGGGTTTGGAGGATTCTCGATGCCTTCTTCTTCGCGCTAATTCTAATATTTGTATAATCTTAGGTGCTTCGTTGCATGGAATTCAGTATGAAGTACATATTTGTGGTTTACTGTTTTTGGAGGGATTCATAGCGCCTTTTTCTCTTTCACCGATCTGAGTTTGATAAATATTTATAGATATGTTGGCGCAAATGGGCTTATAGGTCCTTTTGTGCATATATTGGTGCCACGATAACTGAATGTAGAAATTGTATACCAGGGATGCTTCTGGGAGCTGTTTGTATAACTATGTAAACTATCTTTGTAACACAGCTTGCAGTGTTTATAAGTGCTATTTGTTTTGACATACCCACATAGCCCAAAGCAGAGAGAGATAAGAAGAGAAGTGGGTTTTGTGTGGGAGGATGGTGGTGCATTGGAGAACAATCACGTAGTTTTAGAGGGAATGATACTCTTATGTTAATGATAATGAGACATTGTACCTTTTTTTCTCGTGTCATTCAGTTTCTCCAAAATTTGCATTCCATAAATGCCTACATTTTCTTTTATTTTTTCTAAAGCTACTCTTGGAGTGAACAATTCTTTTGCATGTGAATGCGGAGCCTGGTTTAGATTTTCTGTTTGGTACTGGTATGTATGGGTCTATGTTTGGAATGAAATATACCATGGATCATGGCATGATGACTCTTGGTACAAGTTGGTAAGAAACAGCCTAGTAGGTCTAGCGTTGGGCGTTTAGAACTGCATATTCATCAGCAGAAAACAATTTGTTAGTTACTCACTTAAATGTACATACAAATTACAAAATAAGTAAAATGTGAATGAAAGAAGACAATGCCCACTTAGTTGGTGCACTTTATATTTACTTGTCAAACATTGACTTCTTAGTTCAAAATCAACATGATTTTCATTATAATTGACAATTCTCACATATAGTAGCTTTATTGATGTTTTCTTTATTGTAAAGACATCATTTACACTCTGAAGCTTTCCTGTCATCCTATGGTTTATTCCTTCAAATGTTCATGAAATTTTTAGGGGTTTCATCATCTTCTGCATTCAAAAATACTTGTTTAGTTTTCTATAAGCTCTAAGAATCTGGAACCTGTTTTTTGCATTTTGCATAGTTAATGACCCCTCATGACGTTGGTTTTTATGGTGATTATTTTGCATCCTGAAACTGGCTATAATCTGAGGGAGCAACAAGTGGACCATATGATTTCCAGTGATTCTCTAAAATTAAACTTAGTGCTTCTGCGATTTAGGATGGATTCAGTAATATTTTGCATATTGTCATACAAATGGGTTTGTTATTTTGTATACTTGATTTCATTTATTCTAGACATTATAAAAAATTCCTTTTTTTAATGTATTGCCATTTCTATTTTTTGCCTTTCAAACTGTGGAAATGAATTAGTTCTCCAGTGCCACAGTTTCATATTTTAGGAAGGTTTTAAACAATGTGCGCAGATGGTATAGGGCGAGCCCATTGCATACCACATAAGTTATTTCAGTATAAAAAATATATTAAAAATATTCATGTTGATAAAAAAAGTATTATCATATATACTTCAATAAAGAATGTTGATCAACTCATCTGATTGATTCAACACTGGGAAAAAACTGCCAATCTGAAAAAGTAATGCTTCCAAGTTACAAACTACCAAATACCTTATGGGTCAAAATTAAGTTCCACCTAAATCAGTTCAGATGTATCATATAGGAATTCCTTAATTATTATTATTATATAAAACTGCATATTCTCCCGCCATATAAAGGGTATTGCACATCCAGTATGTCATGTGGTTCCTTTCACACTCTCTATGCAGCACAGGTTGCTCCTTAGCACCATGTATTTGAATTATGGATTATGTATTACATTCTTTTCTTTTGTCCTATGTGATAGGTGATTACTAGGTTGACCATATTATTGATATCTTAAAATATTCATTTTTTATGTAGATTGACCGCAATGTAAAGGAAGATCCAAGACTGATTTTGTTTAAGAGAGAGTGGTTTGAAGGCAAGGATTGCCTTGATATTGGCTGCAATGAGGGTTTGATAACTATTAGCATAGGTAACCTCTCACATAAATTCAACTTGCTTGCGTTCCAATTTACTTCATTTGAATTTATCTTTGTTTATTCAGTCTAATTTCAATTCCCTGGAGAGTTGATGAGTTGATGGTTTACTTGTGTGAATTAGTCTGAAAGTGGGACATCTTTGCCAGCTTGGAGCAGCTGACATTGATGAAGTTAAAAAAAAATTCAGTATTGTATTCCATTATGCTGTTTTTTATTCTTTGCAGCAAAGAAGTTTTTTTGTCGAAGCATTCTTGGAGTTGATATTGATGCTGGTAATACTGTCCTGTTCTTTATTATTTATTTATTTTTGCTTGAACATTTTAGTTCACATTCTAATTTATAACTGAGATTTGCAAGTGTGTTTATTCTTTTCAGCTTTGTAAGATTCCAAGTAATCTGTGCTTTTATTAGTGTCACTACTGTTTCTTCGAAAATTCCAAGATTATAGAGAACAATTGCCTTTTTTGAAAGCAATAGTGCTGATTTTCAATCGGATAATCCAAATTAACATGGGATGCAGTTCACCAAATTTCTGTGAATTTCGGGTTGAAACCCATTTAATGCTTGTTATTTCATAATATTGTGGTACTAGAATTCTCTCTCTCATTTATGAATGGTGTTGTTAACACAAGCAATCATTAGTTTCAGATGCTATCAAGGTCATTTTGCCATTTTGATACATGTCATTGTTGTTCAAGTTTGATATTTGGAGCAACAATAACATGATCCGCATGGTCTC
Organism: Wurfbainia villosa; assembly: GCA_025175895.1. Lineage (NCBI taxonomy): Eukaryota > Viridiplantae > Streptophyta > Magnoliopsida > Zingiberales > Zingiberaceae > Wurfbainia > Wurfbainia villosa. The sequence goes on along the minus strand of CM045987.1, from coordinate 119,846,290 downwards.
TTCCAAGCTCTAAGATCTATGCCAGATCATAACTCTAGTTATGTTAGGGGTACTGAAATCTTTGTCTATTGTTTGAAGAAAAGCTTTCTTAGTTGTTCTACCACTGTTTGCACTATTAATTGTATTACTCTTCTAGAAATTGCATTGATTGATTTAAATTTTGATGATTTATTCTAAAAAAAATGAAGATAAGAAGAGTTCAATTGAATGTTGGAGGTGATATAAATAAAAAGAGAAACCACAATTATTCATAAAGACAAATTAAAGAACATTGCTATTTAGACTAGATGTATCATATTAAAATCACTATCCAGATCAGGTTCTCTTAGTTGATTAGATGCATGATGTAGCATGAGTGTAGGCTTGGACATGGTACTGTTGCTGAAGGACAGTTTGATGTGGAGGGTAAAGATTCAATTAAATGTTTTTAGCTTGCTAATTTGTCAGTTCACTTCATGAACTGAGAGTTTTGTTTTGGATGAAGTAGTAGTAGTCTAGATGAAGTGAGAGCAAAAGGGAAGAGGAATTCCTCCTAAAAGGAAAGAGGTGGATAACATCTAGTAGTAGGAAAAAGTTGTTAACTCTTGGTAGGAGGAAGAGGTGTATAACTCCTGATAAAAGTAATTGGTGGATAATTCCTGATATAGAGAAGAGGTAGAGTTTCTATTATTAAAGGTAAGAGAAGGATAATTGCTAGTAAGGGGAAGAGGTGGATAACTTCTTGTAAAGGAAAAAAGTTGTAGAATCTGGCTATCGGGACAAGGATGCATGGCATCCTATTGGCCCTTTAACTTTTGGTTTTTGACCACCTTCATTGGACATGTATTAGCCCCCCTTCCTACTTTCTGCTTATCATTATCACAGATTAATCCTTGAGATGTTATTAACTACTTATGACACATGTCATAGTTTCGATCGATGCTTAATGAGAGGATAATCACATTAGTTACTACCCTTGTATCGTGTTTTGTGAAGTGGGTGTACAAAACTTGATGTGAACTATTTTCTTATCACCATCTCTTTTGCCACCCCTTTCAACTCTTTGCTTGCCGTGTCACTCTTATAAACACTGTTTCTAGGGATCTCCAATGAATATTCACCAGCTCTTTCCCTAGTTATATTCATTTCATTACTTTGTTGTGCTTTTAATGTGTTGAACCTGTGAATTTACCTATTTATGCATAAATAAACTTCAATCCATAGCAGTTCAGAGGATGAATTAAAAATTAATCAATTTAATGAAAAATATGTTAAATAATTTGAATATTAGTAGTGATGTACCCTTGTATAGGGTTCGGTGGAGCATAAGATTTATATAGTGTAGCTCAAATAATTGGTTTACATGATGATGAATGGGTGTGTTGCATATGACTCATGAAATAGTTCCAGTTGGTTGGCGTTCAATCCCAAGTAAAATTAATTTGAACATTGAGGATAAACGCATTTTTTGTGAATGTTACTGGTATGGAATTAAAACAATCTTCTTTCATCATCTATCATGTTTTCATTTTCAATGATGCTACAAATTCGAATTTATTTCATTATAAGAATAGGGGAAATTTTATTGTCCCCTTTTGCTTGCTTATATTTGAAAATGTCCTCCCAAACTTCAGGAGATGTGCTTTTCAGCACACTTTTAAGACCCCTAATGCTTTTCCAGGCTAGTTTCTGTCAGTCAACTAAGGATCAAACATGATGTTGTGACTGACACACGTCTGGCATGTTGGATAAATATTGATAAATTTTCTTTTAAAATGCATCTCCTCTAACATATTTTTCTGGTTTTTAATTATTTAATTGTCTGGTCACTATTTGGTCAACTGTCTTGGCAAGTGGAATGGTAGCCACATAGATGCAACTTGAGGCTGATCAATAGTTTATTAAACAGAAATTGATTGAAAGGAACTCTAAAGTATGGGGCAATTTGATGTTTAAAATTCAAAGGCCGTCTCACAAATTAAGTGAGAGCATTGTATTATTTTACCTTTGTCTAGTTTGCTTCCACAAATTTCATCATAATCTTTTACCTAGCAGGTTTGGTTGAAACTGCATACTGGAACTTAAGGAAGCTAACTCGAACGACACATGGTCATAATAAATCCAGGGATGCTTCGAGAACACAGGATTCAGTATATGTAGACCATTTGATTAGTGATGATCCTTCAAATGTGAAAGCATCTGATTTTGAGTCCCATCTTCCTGTTGAAGAACTTTTCAAGAGAGTTTCTTTTCGTCGGGAGAATTTTGTCGATAGTTTGCAAGGATGCACAGAAAAGTATGATACAATTATTTGGTAAGTTTCTCTAACAAACTAAGCCTAGTGTAACACATCTTTGTCTTTCTGATTTGATTTTATAGCTTGCCTTTCTTCTATTTGATGATATTAGCTTGATGAATAAGGATATCCCCCTACAGTGCAGTGCATCTTTATGCCAATGTCATACGCATAGTGCTATTTAGCTTTGTCATTTGTATAGCTTGCTTGGTTTTGTGGGTGCCCACTGAACATATTTTTACTTTATGCAGTTTGAGTGTAACAAAATGGGTTCATCTGAACTGGGGTGATGATGGATTGATCACTTTGTTTGCTAAAATCTGGCGACTTCTTCATCAGGTATATCTAGATTTACTTCTTTTTTTTAAACATGCTTTTAGGGTTTGATCCTCTTCAGCACATGGTTCTCTTTGGTGCCTTTAAAACCTTCTTGCTCTCTAAAACATGTTGTTTTGTAGGATAGTACATGGCCCTCTTTGGTGCCCTTGAAACCTTTAGCTACCTAAAACATGTCTTGTTTTGTAGGGTGGTTTGTTAATATTGGAATCTCAACCTTGGTCTTCGTATAAAAGAAATCAAGGTGTATCCCCGGTGAGGGTTTTATCTATTCTATCCTTACTTTTTGGCTTTTTCATTTTAGTATTTTAAAAAAAAAAAAAAAATTGACTGCGGAAAGCTTTTGATTTTTGTAATTATGTTGAACCATCAGTTCTCACTTTTTCAGATTGTCATGGCTACTGTGTTATGGTGATTTTGTGTTGATCCTCTCTGTTTCATCATGGTTTTGTGAATTTGGCATGATGCAGAAATGATGATGTATTCCATACAGAAACTGCACTTGCAGTTGGTTTCAAATGAACTTAAAAGTTTGAATTCCCACTCTTAATCCTTCTTAGCTATTCCTTTTGTTTATCCCATAAATACTAATTCTAAGAAGTTAGAATTATTATTCAATGAACAAAATTAAACAATACATAATCCTATTGTCTTCGAACTCTATTCCATTCCCTAAAATTGACTCTTCGTTACTTGTCATTTCCATTCTGTGAACCAATGTAGCATAAGGTTAGGCATTAAATGGGAGTTAGCTTGCTCTTGACTCAAACAGAACTATCTTAGAACAATTCAAGGAATATAGATTACTAATTAGATAAGAGATGCAAGTCAACTAAAGCATAGAGTTGAGATGTTGCTGATATGCCAGAAAGCTAGCTTTTGTTTCCTTCTGGTAGATGAATAGTCCCCATGCACTCTCATGTAGAGGTGCCGATTTGTCTTGAATCTCTTAGGCAAACTGATTAGTTTAGACCTTCATCTTTGCTATTCACGATCAGGCTTGAGTGAAGAGGTCATCATCGTGTTGGTTCTTACTAAAATCTCAGCTATTTATTGTTTCTTCTTTCCTTGATAGTGAAACATTTATATTTATCCATGAATATTGCCCGTTAGCCTACAAGCTAACTCCATTTAATTATAGGCTAATTAACATTTACCCAAATGATTTGAGTTCATTTTGTTCGTAGCCTTTTGCCCACTTGATCTAATGCTCCTCTGTTATTGGCTAATTGCCATTTGAGGTTTATACTATTAAATATTCAATAAAACACCAACATAATCTTGCTGCTACATTGTAGGGGTTAAGAATATCATCATTTGCCCCCAGGGCAACGGCGCGTCGGTAAGAGCTTGGGCGGTTCCTGCGGCAAGCCATGGTTCGATCCCTGCCGGCTGCAGTTTGCGGAGGGAATTTCGCCGTTTTCCACTCGCTTGCGGGTTGCGGAGGTGGGTTCCCGTTTTCTAGCTGGGTTGGTGTGGGGTGCGGACCCTAATTGGCGTACATACCCCTCACGGCGACTTGGCGGCGCGTCATCCTGATTTACCCTTGTGGGCCGGTGGAGACTCTTCGGAGGCCGTGGGACAGGGCCGGTTCACCAAGTGGATTAGTCGGGCGAAGCTTGGATACCACTTGTAAATAAAAAATAAATAAATAAATAAATAAAAATATCATCATTTATCATCAATGTGAAATATCATTTCTTCTCCTGATCCTCGCACTTGCCACCTGCAAATCTGCCACCATACTTGTGGTCCTTCGTTACCATAGTGATCAGGCTACCATTCTGTGTCACCATTGTGGCGGGTGACTTTGCAGTCTTGACTTTACCGTACGAGTGATGGTTGCTCTTATTGGTACCTACGTGGTGGGTCTCTACATGGTGGGCTTCTTCGCTGCAAGCTCACAGTCTAGATCATATACACATAGTGGAGGTTTAGTGTTTTTTGAAGTAGCTTGTGATGAGGGCTCAACTTAAGGAGAGGAATTAATTGGTGAGGAAGGAAGGGTCAGGTGGTGAGGAGGAAGAGTGTGAACAATGGATCAATGATGATACAAGGAAGAGGAAGAAGATAGATATTAAGTGGTGGGAAGGAGGAAAAATGGATCAGGTGGTGCAGAGGAAAAGAGGAGAGGCATCTTGTGACGGTTCCATGCCTTTATATGACATATCAGGTGAATTATGGTGGTGCCTTATATCAAGGGGTCAAAGTGATAAAAACTGAAATGCTGGTGACAACTTGAGATTTAACTTCCTTTTAGCTGAATACTGTAATTCACCCTTATTCCTGATCGATGGGTAGGTTTGATTGGGTTTTGATCAGTGTATATTGCTGAAATCCAGTCCACACAATAAGTATATTCACAGAATGGTATAAATCCCACTTGACCTGCCCCATCCAACCCAAAATTTGGGTTTCTTCAAGTGTCCCCACACAGATTATTTATGATGTTTCCTAAAACTAAGTTTCAATTGATGAAAACTGTCCTGAACTTGCTAACAAATTAAACTACCTCATTAGAAATATTCTGAAGAGTTACATCCTCAATAAGAAACACCATTGTCATAAACTAACATGTTTTTAGGTTGGTTAGTGCTGATTATGTCTTGTACTTGCCTCTTGCGTGAACATATTTCATTGATTATTTTTGGCACTTTGATTCTTATTTGGCAGTTTGAACATATTTGCAGACTGCAAAGGCAAATTTCAATAGTATATGGTTAAGGCCTGAAGGATTTCGAGAAATACTTCTGGACAAGGTATACCTCTGATGATTTATACTTCAAAATAAATTTTGGATGTAGTAAATTCAGTCCATATTTTGCTTGTCCTTTTTTGTTCAAAAATTTTCATGTCTAATTTTTAAGACCGATGTGATTTCCTTTTGTAGATTGGATTCAAGTCAGCAGATGTAATTACTGATAGCTTATCTGGTGCAGCTGTTGGGTTTGACCGACCTATTATAATGTTTTGCAAATGATTGGTGAAGAAAAGATAGCTTCTATGTAAGTTGATATGTTGTTTTTTGTTATTAGTTATACAACAACAATCAAGCCTTATCCCACTAGGTGGGGTCGGCTATATGGATCCTCTTACACCATTGGGCTCTATCCCTTATTATATCATCATATCTATATTTAAATGAATTTTATCTTATTTTATAGTTGTTAACCAATTCTTCTTTGATCTTTCTCGTTTAATTTGTATATTTATAATAGTTTCATATTATCTAACTGGAGCATTTATCGGTCGTCTAAGTACATATCCGTACTATCTTAAATGTATCTCCTAAAAATTTTCCTCAATAAGTGCAACTTTAATTTTCACTCTAATATTCTATTTTTTATTTTATTCATTTTCATATGTCCACATATTCATCTTAACATTTTCATCTCTCTAACTCTTATCTTCTGCTCATGTGTTGGAGTTATAGCTCAATATTTAACTTCGTATAACATTATAAGTCTAACTATCGTTTTATAAAATTTTCCTTTTTAAAAGTACTTTACAATCAAAAAGAATACTTGATGCTCTTTTTCATTTCAACTGTCTTGTATTCTATGTAAGACATCTCTCTTAACCCCTCTATCGTTTTGCAAAAATGATTCTAAATATTTAAAATTTTCAATTACAAACAATTCATTATCTCCTACCTTAACAATTGTTTCATTGTATCTAACATTACTAAATTTAAATTTCATATATTTTATCTTTACTCTATTAAGCGAGGTCTTTCACTTTTAACATTTTCCTCCCAGAATCAAATTTAACATTTACCCTTCACGTGTCTCATCTATCAACACAATATCATCTACAAATAACAGACATCATGGTACCATATCTTAAATGTGTTTAGTGAGTTTATTCATGATTAGTGTAAAAAGATAAGGACTTAAAACTGATCCTTGATATAACTCTATTTTTATAGGAAATGCTTTCGTTAATCCTTCTGACGTTTTCACTTTTGTCATTGCATCTTCATATATATCCTTACTTATTTCAATATATGTTGCACTGACACCTTTCTTTTCTAGAATTCTCCACATAATTTTCTTTTGGACTCTATTAGAAATTTTTTCAAAATCAATAAATACCATATGTAAGTTTTATTTTTGTTCTCGATACTTTTTAATTAATTGTCTAAAAAGATGTATAACTTCTATTGTCAAACTTCTCAGCATAAATCCAAATTGATTTTTGACCATTGTGGTCTCTTTAATCTTTTTTCTATTATTTTTTTCATAGTTTCATGGTATAACTCTTTAGTTTAATACCCTTATAATTTGCACAATTTGTATGTCTCTTTTGCTTTTATATAAATGAACTAGAGAATTTATTCTCCACTAATCAGATATTTTTTTCGTTTTCAATATTAAGTTGAATAACTTTGTAAGTCATTTAATATTTTGCTTGCTTAAACACTTTCATACATCTAGCGGAATATTATCTGGTCCAATTACTTTTCTATTTTGCATCCTATTTGAAGCATGTTCTACTTTTGAAGGTTAAATTCAACAATAAAAATTTAAATTTCTATACTCCTTTGATGCAATGGTAAAGTTGATGTCTTGTGATCTAAAGATCATGAGTTCGAGTCATGGAAACAACCTCTTGGTAAAGCTGCGTATAATAGACTCTTTTTCGGGACCCCACATGGCGGGAGCTTTGTGCACCGGACTGTTCTTTTATAATTCTTTGACCTACTTAAATTATCTAAGTTAATTTGATCACCTAAATCTTCATTGAAAAGTTGATGAAAATATCTCTTCCATCACTTTTTATTTCCTCATTGTCCACTAGTGCCCTATTGCATTCATCTTTAATGCATCTTATTCGGGTAAGATCTCTAGTCTTTCTTTCTCTATCGTTAGTTTTTTATAAATATCTTTTTTCTCTTTTGTATTCAGTTGTCAATACAAAGTTTCATTCTTAGTCTCACTACTTTTTTGTTTTTTACCTTCTTGGTTATATATTCTTTTTTAAGTTTTTCTTATGCTTACAAGTGTATACTATCTTATAGACTTTTCGTTTTTCTTTTATTTTCTCTTATACCTTCTCATTCCACAATCAAAATTCTTTACTTAGTGGTGCACATTCTTTTGACTCACCTAGTAGACCTTTGGTTATCTTTTTTAATTTTAATATCATCTTATCTCATGTTGTATTTGAGTCATTGTGTATTTCTTCTAATATTTGTACTTTTATCCTCTCTTTAAATATATTTTATTTCTCATCTTTTAACTTCCACCATTTAATTATAGGAATCATACTTGATTTTCTTTTATTAATACTATGCTTAAGATGCATATCCAACATTGCCAATCTATGTTGCATAGTTAAGTTTTCTCTAGAAATAACTTTACAATCTTTACAAATCTTTCTATCATTCTTCCTCGCTATAAGAAAATCAATTTGTTCTTCTTTTTTATTAAAAAATATATTAGCTAGTATAAGTTCATATACTATTCTAAAATCTAATATAGTTTTATTCTTTTTTATTATTTTTATATTTCATATTTTTTTTCTCCTACATGTCCATTCAAATCTCCTATTAAAATCATTTTATTTGATGGAATTCTTTGTAATACCTCATCTAAATCTTTCCAAAATCGAGTTTTAATATTTTCATCTAATCTTATTTGAGGTGTATATATACTAATTATATTAATAGTTTTTTTCGCTATCACTATTTTGAGAGCTATAATTCTATCCTCTTTTCTAATTACTTCTATATTTTATCCTTCAATCAACTATCTACAACAATAGCTACTATATTTCGTGTTCTATTCTTTCCTGTGTACTATAATTTAAAATTTGAATTCTCTATCATCTTTGTTTTCTCTTCTATCCATTTTGTACCTTGTAAACACATAATATTAATTCTTTTTTTAGTAATAGTATATATTACTTCTATTGCTTTATTAGTGAACATTCCTATATTTTATATTCCAAATCATAACAATTAGTTTTCTAAAATAATATTTATTTTTATCCAATTCATGGTGTGAAATTTTTTTCCATATTTAACACTACGTCCAAATTTTAATAGAAATGTAATGGTTCTTGTTGAGACGTTACAATCGGATCTTATCATGTGTTTTTTCCGGAAAACAATGACAATGTAGTGTTAGCACAATATTTTGATGGATCCATTTATTGAGATTTGTCAAAGTTCAACCTTAACTGACAACCTAATGTAATCCTCTTCCTTTTTCATTCGGATTTGCTATGCGTCATAGTGGGATATCCGTTGCTTCCACTGAGATGTATCTGTCATTAGTCATGATACTGAAAAAATTTTAAATACAAAACTATTGTATCCGTTGATTCCAATATCCACATGAACATCTCTATGATCATACAGGTTCATTTTTTCAGTTATTGAATAATATACACATTATTGATTTTATGTTGCCATATTATCTTATCCACTTCGTACCCAGAATACTTTCACGTAATTTTTCATGAGAACTACATTTTCCCATCTGAATTAGTGATTCCATGCCTAGTGAAGCACCAAAAGGAGATCTTAAGTAGCTATTTCTATTTCATTTTATTCATTTAAAGCCTTCTGTTGGCCACTGATATGCCCTTCGTGGTTCACGGCATTTCTCTTGTTACCAGTTGTGTTCCACCCATTCTGTATAACATTGCATTTGCAACTCTTCTCTAATGCAGGCTATTGGAGCTGGAGCTATTACTATTAATTCCTAGTGGGAAATGTATTTATTCGACAATTTTGCACCCGGACGACGAGGCTAGAGCTGCTGTCGGATAACATCCGAGCATTCTAATTCTCTAGAAAGATCTGATATTCGACGTGCGTATCCTGATGATGTGATGCCGTCGCCGGATCTCTGTGGCATCGTTTTTTGTTTTATTGATGAAAAGGAAAATAGGTGTTGCAATCTAAATATCGGTGTATCCACGTGTACACACACGACATGTACATAAACTTTCATGGTTATTTTTTGACATTTACTTAAGGGGATTTTTTTTTTGTTTATTTACTCTTCAAGGTTTCGGAATTTTAAGATTGTTAAATTATCCAATAGAATACTACTGTTAATAGAATAGAATGATGTATCTAACCATTACTACTGTTAATAGAATAGAATGATGATGTTTTGAAAATTATCACGACGTTGCGAGGGTTTGCAGGTAAAATAATAAAACTTTTGAAAATGTTATGATGATTTTTTTTTCTTCTTAAAATAAACTTAAAGTAGACATCGTTTTGTCCGAAAACGTGTTGATTATTTTGTGAACTCTGTTGATTATCGTTAGTAGTATTTGAGATAATATAATATGTGAATTTACTAGAGCGTGTTGCTATTCTCCACATTTAACAAAATTCTAAGTCGCCTCTTCATTTTTCTATATTTCAATATTTATTTATTTATTTCTCATCTTTTTATCACGAGGCAATTTATGTTTTTCATCCTACGCCCTTTAATTTATTTAATCACACATTTAACCTTCACAAATTACTTAAATTGCATATCAAATTTTAAAATTTACTACCCTCTATTCAACTTACTTGAGAGGACCCTTTTCCTTTTTTTTTTTAAACCAAAGTACTTTTCAATTCTATGAGGTTTAAAATTAAAAAAATAAAAATAAAAGCAAATTTAGGGAATACTAAGTTTCAAAGTTGTCAATTTGACATGAACGTCATTAAATATTGTTAGTTAAAAGTGTTTGGCACCAATCAATTATTAAATATGTTTGGCTAAAAATGTTTAACAAACTTCAAGGCCTCAAATTTATATTGATGGTACATTGGTGCACTCTTAGAAATTTCTAAATTTATCCATATTCATTTTTTGTTTTGAATTTTGAATTTATTAGGATCATCAGATATTTTTGACTAAAAGTATTTGACTATGATTACTTGACTAACAGTGATTCTAGTTAACTAGATTTAATTCCAATAAACTAATAGCTATCAAATGCGTTCAGTTTAAATTGTTGATCTAATCATGCTTTAAAAAGTCAAACATGATCTAAAGTCTTTGATGTTTGTACAAAGAGTGTGAGTTAAACCTTTTATACTATTTTTAATATGAATGTTTGAATTGTGCAAGGACTTGACAAGATACACATGAAGCACAGGGATCTTATGACTTGACAAGATTGAACGTTGATGATTATGACTTGGTGCGGTTAAAACCGTACACTTAGTGACTCGAAGGATTGTGGAAATCAAAAGGAAACTGTATGAAACAATTAAGAAATTGTAGGATAAGAAACACTAAGATGAAACTGAAGCAACTCATGATGCATGACTTAGCAAGATTAAGTTGACACTAAGTGGGGCTTGAGATCCGTAGAAATCAGAGAAGAATGGAATGAAATATTTAAGAGGTTACAAGATAAGGAGCATTGAAAGCAGTGTCGATAACAATTGATGGAGATGCACTACTTAGATAAACTATAAAAAATGATATGTAAAATTAATCACGGACTCAATGTAGTCGAGGAATCAGCTCTTAACGAGAGATGACTATGGTGACAAAATCAAAATGCAAAGGTAAATTTGAATGAACTGTGAGATGTGAGAGTTGAAAGATTTGTACTTCTAGATGGGGATTGTCTTCAATTTAGATAAGATTCAATCGTTACGATGATCATAATCAAGTTCTAACCAATTGAAGGACCAAGCAAGGATGATTAACTAATAGTCGTTTGAAATTTGGTTCTCTCATGTCTTAGAGCATTGGATGAAATTGAAAAATTAAGTTCTATTTTTACTATACAATTTAAAATTTGAGCTCTATAAAATATTAACAAAATTTTAAACTCGGAACAAAAGCCCAACAACTTGGGCCGACTCTGTCTCTTGGAACTGAATAAGCTATAAACCAACTACTGCTATCTACGTAGTTATGCGCCACAGATAGACATTGACTGCGATCCTATATTTTCAAAATTAACAGACAATAATAGGCAAGTGGATTACATTAATAAGAATAAACATTATCAAACTAGAATCCGACCACGATCGGGCCGGATTCTGGCCGAATTGCAGTTAGAATTTGCCGTCGGACGGGTTGGCATCGGCTGTCGGTCCGTCCGTCGTTGGATTCCGACTAGAATCCAGCCCGATCGCGGTCGAAATCGAACGCTCGATTCTGGCAGCCGATTTCGACCGTGATTCGACTGGTCGGTGGCAAAATCGCGGGCGGCCGAGTATAGTGGACGGATCGACGTCTGATGTCGGTCCATCCGCAGCCGAATTCCGACCGCGATTCGGCTGAAATCCGGACCGATCACGGTCGATAGTGGGCGCACCACTGCTGACCGCGATCTTTGGTAATTTTCGACTGTTTAGCGTCGGATTTCGGGCGCTAATCGGCTGGAAAACTCACCCCATCGGACCGTCGGCCGGTTGCACGTTGATCACACCCGGTCTAATGACCAGAGGTGGTCGGATGGTGCGACGAAAATACTGGATTTCGACGTGGATCTCGCGTGAAGCGCACGGGCACACAACATAAGGTACGTAGTATATATATATATATATATATATATATATATATATATATATAGTTTTCTATCCTGCGCGACGTGAATTGAGTGCCTGTGCACACTTGTGATGTGGCAGCTGCCACTTCATCTCCACGCCTAATTAATCAACTTTCTCTTTGCCTTTTGTTTTTGGGTTTTTTCTCTCGCAGCCGAACTAGGTTTCTTTTTCCCCTTGCGCTCGTCTTGTTTTCCCCTTGTCGCTGCGACGGGATTTTGCCGCCCCTCTTCGTCGATCCTACTTGTTTTTTCTTCGCCACATGCCGCGCTAATCTCCTCTCCGCTCCTCGTCGCCGGGCCTTATTTTTTCGTCGCCACACGTCGCAATGCTGTCAGACGTGCTCGATCGCCTCTAGACGAGGAATCACGCTGCCGGAGCTCTTCCCTCATCGCCAGATGCTGCGAAGCCAGGGCATCGGCCTCCGTCCGTCGACGCGAGGCAGCAGACACAACTGTCGGATCTCGTCCGACGCCAACAGCCTTCGGCCTCTTCGTCGCTCGTCTTGTTTTGCCCTTGTCGCCGTGACGGGATTTTGCCGCCCCTCTTCGTCGATCCTACTTGTTTTTTCGTCGTCGCATGCCGCGCCAATCTCCTTTCCGCTCCTCGTCATCGGGCCTTGTTTTTTCGTCGCCACACGTCGCAATGCTGTCAAACGTGCTCGATCGCCTCTTGACGAGGAATCACGCTACCGGAGCTCTTCCCTCACCGCCAGATGCTGCGAACCCAGGGCATCGACCTCCGTCCGTCGGCGCCAACAGCCTTTGGCCACTGATTATCAAATTCACTTTTGGAAACCAGAGGTAAGAGTGCCCCAGGGAGCATCGTCTTCTTCATTCTTGCCATTTGGAAAAATCATGATGTTTATCTTCTCCCTTGCCGCAGTTTCTGGGTATTGTTGTGGCCATCGCCATGATCCTGTGAGCATCGAATCCCTTGACGCAGCTTCTGTGCATTGTTTATATCCAGCTAGAATCTTGCAAGTTGAAAGTCTCCACAGTTCTACATTTTGTCAAAACTTGTAAAATAATATTTATTTATATCAAAGAATGGTAAATCATTTCATTTTAAATTTTCGTCTTTTGTTTATACAAGAATTTGAATGTTATTTTTAATACAGGGAAAAACATATGTTGTCTTTGTTGATCGTCAACTAGGTATTTATGATACTTGCTAAGAAGCATCTAGTATGGTTAATGGGTTTAAAGGTACTATACATCAGTCTTTCAAGAGTAAAGAGGAGGCAGAAAAAGCTTTTCAAGCACACCTGGATAAAAATGTTATCCCCCCTTCCTCTACATCGATTGGAAATGAAAATTTTTGTGCAGCTTCAAGTTCAGATTCAGAGAGAAAATTTTCACGGTCTGAAAAAATAATTAGGTTGAAAGATGCATTGGAAGAGATAACATAACAGTTGAATTCTCTACAAATTAGTAATGATGATTGAGCATGTTGTTTTAAATTGTTAGCTAAGTTTAACTTCAAATCTGGATTTTATCTTAGTTGTTGAAAATGTTATGTTGAGATTGAAAAAATCATTTTCTCTAGCCTGCAAGTGTTGTGTTGAAATTGCAATAATAATTTTATTTAAATGTGTTATCAACTTTATCTAAGCGTGTTGAAATTTAAATAATACTTTTTAACTAAATTATTTTATCTGAATTTTTGGAAGTGGTGTGTTAAATTTGAAAATTATATTGAATGTGAATTAGTGATTTATTATTGGTGTAATTGGCCCATGTAATGATTGACCAGATTTAATTAGTGTTTTGATATTTGATGATGAGTTTGACAATGTATTGAACAAATTCAAGTTGATCAAGATTGATCGGACACTTGGGTATAATCAGTCAACTAATACAGAGTGAGCTGACCCGCACTGTGCGGCTTGGCGATTGGGTAGGAAAAGATGAAGGGTACTCAATACCCGGGTGAAAGTGCTGGGCAGTCGACTAGACTACCAAGGAATGTCAGTCGACTGGTCTTGATCGACAGTCGATTGCCCAAAATAGACACGAGCACAAAAGGGTTCGTAGTTGACTGGACAGTCGATTGGCCAAAATGGACACGAGCACAGAAAGGTCCGTACTCGATTAGGAGTCGACTAATGGTCCAGCAGTCGATTGTTGAGTCACGGCAGTCGATTGTTGAGTCACGGCAGTCAAATGTTGAGTCCTGATCTGCCAAGGCTTGACATTTATATTACAATTATTGAAATTAAAATTCAATTTCTTTCGATACATGCTACCCACTCGAACCGACACAAGTTTTACTCAGCGTGACAAGATAAATTCGACACTTCCTTCTAACATTTGAATTGTGACGTTAATGGATGGTTGGCCTACAGATTTCCATTACACGTACAAAATTGCAATGACATTCTAACGAGTGGCGTTATTATAGACTCAAAAAATCAAATAAAATCACATTTGAAAGAGAATTTAGGTTTATATATAAATCTCAATAAAGATTACACTTTGAAATTCATAACTGGGCACTCTTAAGAAGTAAACCATACAGAAGTAAACACCATACAAAAACAAAATTATGCAATAAATCTCATAGTTCATACAAAAGTTAACTAGAAATTATGATGTTTATCAAATTCACTTTTGGGACCCGAGGTAAGAGTGACACAGAGGGAGCATCATCTTGTTCATTCTTGTCATTTTCTCTAGCATATACACTGCATCAGCTTTACTTCTCATAGACAAGTACCTTGGTGACTTGGGAACAGGAGTAATACAAATGTTGGTAAAGAACTGCCTGCAGGTAACCATCTCCAACGTAAGGATTGACACAATTAACTACACACATGTGTGAAAGGAATCAATGTTGAAAAAAATGGTTTTGTATTTAGAGACATAAATCAAGTATAAAATAATTCTATAGTACCATAACCCACATATAAAATCTTACACAATTTTTCCATTAATAACAATTTATGTGCCACTGGAAGAATTTTCAGTGGGATATAGAATAGGGAAACCATGTAGGCATGTGGTTAACCTTGTAACAAAGCTTGAACTTTGTGAAATACAGGCCATCTGCCATAACAAACAAAGCATGTTGGCGTTTCATTGAGAACAACTGCAATCCGGCATAAGATTCAGCGACATAACCACGGAAATAACTTATAATGCTAGAATATTTTGAAATTTTCATAAACATTAAGCCATTCATCATTCAGAATAGGTAAACTATGTCAACATTTCTTTCATCAAAAGAAGTCAGAACGCTGGTGCCTATAAGGAAAAAGTGTTATCTTTGTTGCACAAGGAAATGAAAATATAAACAGAAAATAACAAAACCATCAATAGTTTCTCAGTGTCTCCACATCCTAATAAAATTAGAATTGGCATGCCACAGGATGTCTTTCCCCATCTAGGAATTGGTTAACAACCAAACAAGCACTGCTGTAAAATATGATCACTCAGATTCTTTTGATTCTCTGGGCATGTGTTTTATGAGTCTTCTCCATTCTATAAACAAACTAACAAATTGAGAAAGGCCATCTAGTCCAACTAGTTGAATCACCATATAATCATTGAAAGTGAGACTGTTATTATACCATAGACCATAATTTGTATCACCAATCAGCACTATTTTTATTTCTATACATCAGTTAACTTGATTAATGCAACAAAAAACTGTGTATTGCTAGTTTCTAATTTTGTTTGCTCTGCATGGCAAAACTGTGCATTGCTATGTCATCTTTTCTTGGTTCATAATGCATAAACTCACAACTTACACTAGACACAAAGCAACAAATCTGATTCCCAACTTTTATGAATTGATAGGGGTACCATACTACAAGTCGCTCAGAAGTGCACAAATGTTCTCTCTTGATCGAAATGCAAAGACCAAACAGTTAAAATCAAAGAAATAAAATATGCATGGATTTATATTGCATCCACCAAATCAAGTATTTTACTATTCTTTTCCCCCTCTTTTTGCACTCTCTATTCATCCTAATTTGGAATTCACATGGTACGAGTTTAAATTTGCTTACAAATAAGCCTGTGAGTCAAAGCAGAAAAAAAATAACCATACCCATGCAAGTGAAGCCTCTAAAATTGAAATACAACCATCCAAGTCCCTGTATTTGGAGCTAGAATGAATTCTAGAAACCATGAAGCAAGCACATGCCCACCACCCAAACCAATTCCTACAATAAACCGAAAAGTGATCAAGCATATGTAATTTGGGAAAAATGAACTAAGAAAGACAACAACAACGGTATTAAGGGGAAAATGAACTAAGAATCCTATTGCCCAAATTCAAGACCTAAAAGCTCTTCCAAAGGTGATACAATATGCAATATAATACAAAACTAATTTGGGCATATTATTTACAATTGAGGCAAGGTGTCAAGTCATATATGTAAAGGATGAGTTTGACTTATGATAATTATTCAAGCATGTGTTTCAACTTGGATTGCGAACTAGGAAACAAGGTCAACTAAAGCAGGTAAGATAAATTACTTATAGGGTTTACTAATCTTGGTTGTTTGATAAATCTTCATTCATTCCGGCGCATATTGTTAGAACCTGCAACAATAAAGACAATTATAAATTTCAATTTCTTAATCAATCAACCACTATAATTTGATACAATAGAACTTTTATAGTACCAACTATAGATGTCAAATCTTCTTCATACGTGTTATCATCACTGTTATAATGAGTATCTACCGTTGATCTGAAAAACAACATATCATCATATTTACAAAATTTAATTACATTAATTGATTTGCAAATAAATTAAATATACAAATGCAAACTTAATCAATACATACCTTTGCTGCAAAATCGAACAATTACGCTTGTCATGTGAAACACCTCGATGCCCACATCCACTACATAGCCTAGACTTTGAGGTTGACTTCTCCTTTAATGATTTCAATCTCTTCCCACATCCCTTTGTTCTTACTAAAGAGGGATCAATAATATCAGGGCCCCTATTCATGGAATTCTTCTGTTGACTTCCCTTGTCGCATGTTGACTCTCCAAAAAGTTTGTCCCCTCATCAGTCAAAGATGCATCATCAATTAATACCGAAGCTTTGTAGGATAACCTTGAGTGTCTTGACATCAAAAACTTTTGTGGTTCATCAACAAAAAGTTGTTCTTCCTCCAAAGCATATATTGTTCCCACCTTTACATCTCGTGTCCAACGTTTGAGTATATACTTATCAGGTAATTGAAAATTTTGATTGATACGAAAAAAAGCTAACATATGTCTGCATGGAATGCCATCAAACTCAAATTTTCTACAACTACAAGATATGTAGTCCCTCTGTATGTCATGTGTGAGTACCCTTGGTTTTGAGGAAGAACAATTTTGAAATTTCATCACTTGATAAACCACTAACTCAACTCCTACAGATGTTTGCTGCACATAATAACCATGACTCTCACTCATTTCACATTGAAACTCTATCCATTTCTTTTTCGTGTATAGCTTAACCATTTGAGTTTCCATTGGCCAGTTTGTCTTAATTCTGGGATGTTCATTCATATCAATATGGTCAGCAGCTAATTCATTGTGTCTTTAGTGTCACAGTGCTCTATTAAAACGGGTGATAAAATCTATCAATGAGTTCTTATTTGAGACATATCTCTTGAAAAATGCATGTGAGCTTTCAGATCTCTGACTACTTGACATTCCAGCACAAAATACATAACTAAAATATGCTGGTACCCACTTATGTCGCAATTCATACATCAATGACAACCAATCATTATTCTCCAAGTTAGTACACTTGATAACATCTTCCCATAACTTTTCAAATTCAACAGGTGATGTAGAATTTCCAATGACATTCTTTATGCTTTGGTAGTAGTCACGAAAAGTCAAAGGGTTTAATTTCTCTGAGAATTTATTCAATATGTGCCACAAACAATACCGATGCACGGTCTAAGGGAAAATCTATGCAATAGCTTTTGTCATAGCAGGATCCTGATCAGTAATGATCACATTTGATGCTCCTTTAGGCATGACTTCTATGAACTTGTTAAACAATCAAATAAAAGACTCAGTTTTCTCATCGCTTATAAAGCCACAACCAAAAATAATTGTCTGATGATGATGATTAACTCCTACAAATGGTGCAAAAATCAATCCATATTTGTTGGTGTTATATGTTGTATCAAATACAACTACATCACCAAATACAATATATGCCGTCCTTGATACATGATCTGCCCAAAAACATCTTTTAAATCTGTTATCTGAATTGGTCTCATAATCAAAGAAAAAAGTCGAATTCTTTTCCTTCTCAGATGTAAAAACTCGATCAATGTTTCGGCATCAATACCCTTTTGCTCATTCCTTAGTTCTTGCTCAAAGTTTCTAATATCTTTTTCTGTACACCCTACCCACTCAGGCCCTCCATACTCTATCTCAAATAATCGTATTTGTTGACAAGTTGGCACATTAGCTTCTGAAAACTATTTAGTTAATGCTTTCTTTGTTGTCGAAATATTACGATGCGAGCATAACAAATGCACCTTTGAAGGGGTTGAGAGTGGATGATTATGACTTTCCATGAGGTTACTGATAACCCAATTACGACCAATTTGTTCTTTGACAAGTGAAATGTTTGACTTACAACCCGTTCTAACATCCCCATGAGCTCTTTCCCTTGTCTGTTGATCTCCTCCTATTTTATTTGACCGCATTTGATCTGTATTACCTTATTTAAAGCAAATAAATTTTTTCCAGACAATTTCATTTGTAATCTTATTTTTTTTGCTATTACTTATCCTTGCACTAAATTCGGCAACTTGTGCATATTGATTATAAAATGAAAAGACTTCCTCTAGCGATGATAATTCCATACTAATTTTTGGCTTTTGGTCATCTGCGACTTGAGGAATGTATAGTTGATCATCGCCGTCATTACAAGCCATTGTCTAGGAATATCCGATTCAGATAAAGTGAATCTACTTGGTATTAATTGACCTCCTTTCAGATTATGGTGGTGCATCAATGGCAACACCCAGAAGCTATGGCAAGGGAGAAGATAAACATCATGATTTTTCCAAATGACAAGAATGAAGAAGACGATGCTCCCTGGGGCACTCTTGCCTCTGATTTCCAAAAGTGAATTTGATAATCAGTGGCCAAAGGCTGTTGGCGCCGGACGAGATCTGACAGTTGTGTCTGTTGCCTCGCGTCGACGGACGGAGGCCGATGCCCTGGCTCTGCAGCGTCTGGCGGTGAGGGAAGAGCTCCGACAGTGTGATTCCTCGTCTAGAGGCGATCGAGCACGTCTGACAACGTTGCGACGAAAAAACAAGGCCCGACGACGAGGAGCGGAAAGGAGATTGGCGCGGCGTGTGGCGACGAAAAAACAAGTAGGATCGATGAAGAGGGGCGGCAAAATCCCATCGCGGCGACAAGGGGAGAAAACAAGACGAGCGCAAGGGGAAAAAGAAACCTAGTTCGACTGCGAGAGAAAAAACCCAAAAATAGAAGGCAAAGAGAAAGCTAATTAATTAGGCGTGGAGATGAAGTGGCAACTACCACATCACAAGCGCGCACATGCACTCAATTCACGTCGCACAGGATATATATATATATATATACCAATGTCGAGTGACTTAAACTAAATCCAAATTAGGAGAAGGGATTAGAGTTAATTATATATCTATATGCTGTAAAAGATTGGAATCGTCCATTTAGTGATCCCTATCGATATGTCTCACAATCATTATGAGAGAAGTAAATTACAAAGGACCCTATAAATCTTGAGTGGTAGTTAAGATACATAAAAATCATCTGAAATTTTTTTAAATCTCTTCTAAAATTAATCCATACCACTTCTATAAACACTATAACCTCATCTGGAACAATTATATATCTATCTGCGGCACAAGCACAGCGGCGACGTTTTCATTATTTGTTTCTGGCCATTATTTTTCATCTTATTTTCTAGAAAAAAAATGTAGAAAATTTACAATATTACATCACTGGGTCATCTCGCCTCATCCCCCTATAACTATGGCCGCCGTTCCCCTCATCTCCCACCGCTTCTCCTCCTTGCTCCGTTCTTCCTGGAGATCGCCCTCCACTCCCAAATCCTTCTCTCTCCCGCTTCAGGTCTTACTCGCTTGCCCTTTTGGTAACTTTTAGCCAATTTCGTCGTTGTCAGATGCGTTTTGTTTACTGTGTTGACAGCAATTCGATCGATTCCGCACATTTTGTTCATCATCGATGGCCGCGTCCTCGTCCGATCCCAAGGAATCCCCCTCCAACAACCCCGGTCTCCACACGGAGCTCGATGACGCCACCAAGGGATACTTCTTGCAGCAGACTGTGAGTTTGTCGCCCACCTCGTCGTTCTGCTTAGTTTCCCTTCGTCCGACTCTGGATATTCAGTCGATGTTGGCCAATCATTTTTAAGTTCCTCTTTATGCATGCGTGAAAAATTGCGATTTTGATCGCAGATGTTCAGAGTTAAAGATCCCAAAGTTAGTCTTGACTTCTACTCTCGCGTGTTGGGAATGTCGTAAGTTCGCACTAACTCCCAAATTTTAGCTTATTTTGTTGATCTCGTATGCACTATTTTGAGTCTGTTGTCACCTCTGTTTATTTTGATCAAGATGTGCACTTGATCTTAATAGAGAATTGTTGACATTATAAAATGAATCATCATCCTACATGCATAACCAAGGACTGAAGTGATGAGCCATGCATGTCAGAATTGGCGGAATTTACAATCTGCTTTCAGATCGACGATCGATACACGAGATAATACTGGCACAGTGAGGCTACACTGTAACCGAGTAGTGGTTGTGTGCTGTGGAAATAGAGATAAGAGGAAGAGAGATACTAGGAGAGAGAAGGGCTATGGAGGAGAGGGAAGAAGAGGGTCAGAGTTTGGTGGTGGCCAGCTACGACTTGCAGCATGGTAACCCAAGAAAGGAGGGGGAGGAATTGGGATAGAGAGACGTGGAAATTAATTTAATTCCTAACCTCCTATAAATTCCACTAACCTAATTAAATAAGATTTAATTGGTTTAGTGCTAAATTGATAAAAATAAGCTCGAATTTAGTCTACTTTTAAATCACTTGTATCTACTTAATGGGCTTCACCCAATATTAAAATGATTTTCACTTGGCATCCAACGATAACAATAACGACCAAGTCTTATTCTACTAGATGAGGTCAGCTATATAGATCCTTCTACGTCATTAGATTCTATCCCCTACTATATCATCATCTATATTTAAATAAATTTTATTTGATTTTATTGTTGCTAATTAAGTCTTTTTAGGTCTTTTTCTTTCTTGTTTGATTTATATATTTGTAATAGTTTCACATCGCCAAATTGGAGTATTTACTGATCGTCTAACTACATATCCGTACCATCTTAAATGTGTCTTCCAATGTTTTTTCTCAATAGGTGCAATCCCAACTTTCACTCTAATGTTTTTATTTTTTATTTTATCTATCCTCGTATGTTCACACATCCATCTTAACATCTTCATCAATGCAACTCTCATCTTTTACTCATGTACTTAAGTCATAGTCCAACATTTAGCTTCATATAACATAACAGGTCTAATTATCATTTTGTAAAACTTCTCTTCGATGCTCTTTTTAATTTTAACCATCCTGTTTATATTTTATGGAAGATATTTCTCTCAATCCCATCATCCTTTTACAAAAATGACCCTAAATATTTAAAATTTTTAGTCACAAATAATTCATTATCTCCTAACTTAACAATTGTCTTATTGTATTTAACATTACTAAATTTAAATTCTATATATTCTGTCTTTACTTTACTAAGTCTAAGACCCTTCACTTCTAGCATTTTCATCTGAGATTCAAATTTAACATTTACTCATTCACGTATCTCATCAACCAAAATAATATTATCTGCAAATAACATGCACCATAGTACTGTGTCTTGAATGTGTCTGGTTAATTTATCCATGATTAATATTAAAAGATAGAGACTTAAAGCTGTTCTTTGATATAATCTTATTTTTATGAGAAATATTTTGGTTAATCCTCTTGACGTTTTCACTCATGTCATTACATCCTGTTGAGGATCTGTGGATGGTTAGAGGGGAGTGAATAACCTCTTTCGATTTCTACAAAGATATTAGCGGAAGCAAGAACAAAAATAATACTAGAATTGAAATCAAAGAGACAATGCTAACAAAGAGTATTTAACGTGGTTTGAAGATGAAGCTCCTACTCCACGGCAATCTTTAAGGTGGATCACTCCTAGTAAACCTTCGCTAAAATCTCCTTTTGATGAACACACCAAGGTGGAGAAGCCTTCTTTACAAGCACACTCTTCTTCTTACAAGATGATTGAAATGAGCTTAGGAAGAAGAGGTTAAAGAATTTAGAGAGCTTAGGAACAAGCTTGGTGAGTTTAGGAAGAAAGATTATAATGAGAGCACTAGCCTATTCCAAACTCCTCGAGGCTTCCTTTATAGAGTTTGAGCATTTCTGCTCGTTGAGCCCCACACCAGTCGACTGCTGCATACTAGTAGTCGACTGGTGTTATTGTTGATCGGATCCAACGACTTCTGACGAAGCCTGATCTCGATCGTCATCACTCAACGGATACTTGATCAGTCGATTGCTCATACTAGTAGTTGACTTCTAGCCAGCCAACAACTACTCCAAGCGCATACCGATCGCCAAACAACTGCCTCGACCATTTAAGTCCAAATTGCTAGATTCTAATGATCGGTAAAATACCACCGATCGTCAGAGCTTATGTTCAACAATCGATCCGCAGTCGACTACTCGGCTAGTCGACTAGGTCATAACTCAAATCGATTGCTCGAGTCTTTTGAGTCTTTCGAGCGCCGAGCACCCGAAGCCAATCGACTGGTCCAAGATACCAGTTGCCTGGTATACCTCAAGTATGACTAATTCATACTTGAAAACACACCCTAAGCATAGACTAAACCTTCTAGCTTCTCCATCAGCCTTGCGCCTTCAGGATCCCTTCGAGTCCATGACTCCTTTATCCTTGCGCTTGCCTTTAAAAGCTTCCTTCGATTTTGTCATGCTTAGAATCTTCCTTTGCCAAGATTCATTTGGATTTATATTGCCAAAACTACATACTTGAACTTTATGTTGTCAAAACCTCACCCTTAGACTTCCTTGCCAAGATCCACTTGGACTTATGCCACCAAGACTAAATGCTTGAATTTATGCCGCTAAGTCCATATTCTTAGACTTTTCTTGCCAAAGCTTCACCCTTGGACTTTCCTTACCAAGTCTTTACACTTGGACTTTCTTTAAACCTGTCACTTAACATTTATGTTAGATCACAAATATTGCCTTAACTATAAATGATTATCCAAACATCAGAAGAGTAATACTTGGAGCATGCTTGCACTACCAACAATCTCCTCCTTTTTGATGTTTGGCAATCATTTAAGTTAGGTTTTTAAATATGCATTAAAAACATCATATGTCACAATATGAAATCTAACTTAAATCTTCCCCTCGCCCCCTTTGACACACATTAAAAGGAGATAGACAAATATTCAATAAAGCATGTATGAGTAGAGTGTTTATGCTTTGAACTAAGGTATAAAATATAATTAAGTCTCCCCTTAATCCAAGACACATTCTATTATGTATGAATAATATGTTGAGCAAAGTATGAAAATATGAGTAAGAGTATTGCCTAACTTTGTACCACCAATAAAACATGTGCACATAGGTTATGGGTTTAGATGTTGATATAGTTAAACCTCCCCCTTAATCTTTAACTAATTTTCATTTTAACGCTATGCTCATTATATCATAGGGTTAGGACTTCCTAGGACTAGTGGTAAATGGTTAAATCAGACTTAAGTAACCAAAATCAGAGTTATCACGATCGTGCAAGACCAATCGATCAGTATCAAAAGTCTTCGCTATTGATTGATCGTCGATCGATTTTTCAATCGAAAATCAAAAATATATAAATAAATCTAGGGGTGTCAAAAATTTATGAAATTTTGTAGACACATGAGTTAAGTCATTTTCTATCAAGGAAAAATAATTTTAAAAATATATCTTTTCCAGACCACTTTTGCTTAGCAAATAAAAACTGTTGTTCAAAACATGATAAACAAAATTTAAAAATTATTTTATTTGACATTTCTAACCATGTTTTTAGAATTATGTGCACATCAATTATACACAAACCTTCCTAATGATTGATACAATGAAGGATTCATGTCTCTAGATGTCACTTTGGTTCATAGTAATGTATCATAACAAGCATGATGAACTAAATGTATCTTCCTAACATCTCACATGATATTTAGGTGGCTAAATACAAAAATCAAGGTTTCTTAAGGTTTGTTGTGAGATGTGTTAAGGTATAATCCTAGATTTGAACTATGGGATCATGCAAACTTATGCCAATTGCTCTACAAAGCGCATTCCAAGTTCTCTCCTAAGTGGTATAAATTCTGCTTTGGGGAGAGCCTTGGTGAAAATGTCGGCAAGGTTGGACTTGGATTCAATGTAATTAAGTTCAATGTCTCCCCTTGCCACATAATCTCTAATGAAGTAATGTTTCATTTTAATGTGCTTTGTTCTAGAGTGATGTACTGGATTTTTGGTTAAATTGATGGTACTCACATTTTCACAATAAACTTTGATGTTGGAGTAGTGTAGCTCATAATCCTCTAGAGTATGTCTCATTCAAAGCAATTGAGTCACACAATCACCCATGACCATATACTCGACTTCGGTTGTAGACAAAGCAACATAAGGTTGCTTCCTACTACTCCAACTCACTAGGGAGGATCCAAGAAATTGACATTCACCACTAGTGCTCTTCCAATCCAATTTGCAACTCGTATAATCGGAATCGGTGTACCCAATCAAATCAAAAGTTTGAGTTCTAAGGTACCATAAGGCTACATTAAGAGTGCTCTTGATGTATCTTAATATTCTTTTGACCGCTACCAAGTGGGACTCTTTGGTACAAGATTGATATCTTGCACACATACCTATCGCAACTAAATATCGGGTCTACTAGCAGTTAGGTATAGTAAACTACCAATCATACTTCTATAAAGTTTTGAGTCTATTAATTTTCCATCTTGATCATTGTCTATTTTAGTGTTGGTTGCTATAGGAGTAGACACTACCTTAGCATTTTCTAAATCAAATTTCTTGATAATTTCCTTGGCATATTTGGTTTGATAGACATGAGTTCCTTCACTAGTTTGTTTGACTTGTAAGCCTAAGAAAAAGGTCAACTCTCTTATTAAACTCATTTCAAATTGATTTTCCATATTCCTAATGAAGTCTTGGAGAAGTTCATCATTTGTCGACCCAAAAATAATGTCATCAACATACACTTGGATAACAAAGATGTCTTTTTCTTTTGACTTTAGAAATAAGGTTTGATTAACTTGGCCTCTTCTAAAGTCCTTAAAGATGAGGAATGATGAGAGTCTCTCATACCAAGCCCGGGGAGCTTGTTTTAACCCATATAAAGTTTTCTTAAGCTTACACACACGGTTTGGGTAGTCTACATTTTCAAACTCGGGTTGTTGCTCCATATAGACTTCTTCCTTAATGAATCCATTTAGGAATGCCTATTTCACATCCATTTGATAGAGTTTGAAACCCATGTAAGTGACATATTCTAATAGGATTCGGATAGCCTCTAATCTAGCTATCAGAGCATAAGTCTCATTATAATCAAGTCCTTTAACTTGATTAAATCCTCGGGCCACTAACCTAGCTTTGTTTCTAGTGATTTTACCTTGATCATCCAACTTGTTCCTAAAGACCATCTTGTGGTAACAATTGTGCTACTATTAGGCTTAGAAATTAGTTCTCATATTTAACTTCTCTCAAATTGAGCAAATTCTTCTTACATTGTTAATTATTTAACATGATATTTAAAACAAAAAGGATGCCTGATCAATGGAGGGTAAATATTCTAATTCCCTTATATAAGAATAAGGGAGACATACAAACTTTTGAAAATTATAGGGGTATTAAACTAATGAGTCATGCCATGAAACTTTGAGAAATAGTAATAGAAAAAAGATTAAGGAAGGAGGCCACGATTCTCGAAAATTAATTTGGATTCATGCCAGGAAGGTCGACAATAGAAGCTATACATATTCTCAGACAACTAATTGAAAAGTATAGAGAGCAAAAGCAGGATCTTCACATGATATTCATTAATTTAGAAAAAGCTTATGATAGAGTTCCAAGAGAAATTATATGGAGAATTTTAGAAAAAAGAGGTGTTAGTGTAACATATATTGAGCTAATTAAGGAGAGGAAGTAACAATCAGAGTGAAAACTTCAGGCGGATTAACTGAAGCATTTCCAATAAAGATAGGGTTACATTAAGTATCAACTTTAAGTCCATATCTTTTTACATTAATCATGAACGAACTCACTGGACATTCAAAATACAGTACCGTGGTGCATGTTGTTTGCAGATGATATTGTTTTGGTAGATGAGACACGTGAAAGAGTAAATGCTAAATTAGAATCTTGGCGAGAAACACTAGAAGTGAAAGGTTTTAGGCTTAGTAGAGTAAAGACAGAATATATGGAATTTAAGTTTAGCAATATTAGACGTAATGAGACAAGTGTTAAAATAGGAGATTACGAGTTGTCTGGAACTGAGAGTTTTAAATATTTAGGATCATTTTTGCAAGATAATGGAGGGATTGAGAGAGATGTCTTACATAGAATACAAGTAGGATGATTGAAATGGAGGGAAGCATCGGGTGTTTTATGTGATCGTAAAGTGCCTCTAAAACTTAAAGGGAAGTTCTACAAAACGGCGATTAGACCTGCTATATTATATGACGCTGAATGTTGAACTACGACTCGAGCACATGAGCAAAAGATGAGAGTTGCAGAGATGAGAATGTTAAGATGGATGTGCGGACATACGAGGATGAACAAAATAAGAAATGAGAGCATTAGAGAAAAAGTCGGTGTTGCATCTATTGAAGGAAAGCTCCGAGAGATACGTTTAAGGTGGTACGGACATGTACTTAGATGGTCAATAAATGCTCAAGTTAAGCGATGTGAAACGATGACAAATATATATATCAAACGAGGAAGAGGAAGATAAAAAAAGACTTGGTTAATAATAAAGCAAGATAAAATTTATTTAAATATATATGATGATATAGTAGGGGGTAGAGTCCAATGATATAGAAGGATCCATATAGCCGACCCCACCTAGTGAGATAAAGCTTTGTTGTTGTTGTTATTGCTTCTTACATTGCTAATATCCAATCCGGATCAAGCAAGACATCATTAATTGATTTTGGCTCAATTTGGGAGATATGCGCAACTTGGCTAGTAGGAGCTCTATAGAAGGACCTAGTCCTTACTTCTTGTGATAATTCTCCTACTACTTGGTCTAAAGGATGATTTTGATGAATCCTTAAAGTCTTAGAAGGTGAGTCACATTCAATTTGATCATGGTTATCCTTCCTCCTTTCATCATTGGAATTTCCTCTTCGTCCCCTTTGATTATTACCTCATAATCCTCCCCCTTGATCATTACCCCTAAATTTAGATTTTGAAGTCTTTAGGTAATGTCTTGATTTTTGTCATTGATATCCTTATCAATAGAGGATTTCCTAGGATAGGTACTAGTAGACTCATCAAATTCAACATTAGAGGATTTCTCAACCTTCTGAGTCCTCTTGTTGTATGCTTTATACCCTCTACTAGTGGATGAGTTTCCAATTAAGATTCCTTCATCCATCTTAGACTCAAATTTTTTCAAATCGTCTTTTGTATTTAAAATATAGACTTTGCAACCAAACACCTTGAAATAGTGAATTATTTGAATTTTGCAATTCCATAATTCAAAGGGTGTTTTGCCTAAAAATCTATGGACTAAGACACGATTTTAGATATAACAAGCGGTGTTAACCGCTTCCGTCCACAAGTAGCTAGGTAAAGAATGTACATTAAGCATAGTCCTAACCGCCTCTTGTAGAGCACGATTTCTTCTTTCCACCACTCCATTTTGTTGGGGTGTCCTAGGACAAGAGAACTCATGCTTATACCCTTGTTCTAAGTTAAAATTTTGAAAAGTTAGAATTCTCAAATTCACTACCATAATCACTTCGAATTCGGTTGATTTTTAAGATTCTTTTCATTTTTAACCCCTTTGCTAGTAATATTTATTACCATCTAATGAACGAGTACTATGGCAATCAAATAAATCAAAATGCAATAACTCTAATGGTAATGAAGTGCTAGTTAAAATTTTATCCTTATGTGATGATTTGAATTGCTTTCCTTTTTGACATGCATCACACATTTTGTCCTTGATATATTTGATTTTTGGTAGCCCCTTCACTAGCTCCAAATTGGCCACCTTCGCTATGTTTTTCATGTTGATATGTCCAAGTCTTCTATGCCATAGCTAACCTTCCTCTTCTTTTGACATGAAAAACTTAGTAGAAATGTTAGAAATATAGGATAAATCAACATAATAAATATTTGTTTTTCCTATACCCAACTAACATGCAATCTTCTAAACTTTTGTGCCTAATCAAACATTTAGTGGATTTAAACTCAATATTATAGCCGACATCACATAGTTAACTCACACTAAACAAGTTAAACTTCATGCTTTTGACTAATAAAACTTTATGAATAATGATTTTAGGTGATACTTCAATTGTACCTCTGCCTAAAAACTTGAGCTTTCCACTATTCCCAAATAACACGGTCCCCTTCTTAATGTAGTCGGTTGTGGAGAACTTGCTCAAATCTCCGGTCATATGCCTTGAGCAACCGCTATTCACAATCCACATACTTTGCTCACCTACCTAGACAACACGAAAAATAAATTCCTTTGGTACTCAAATGTTTGGACCGGAAATATCATTAAAAAAGTCTTTGGTACCCAAGCCTTCTTTACTTTTCCCTTAATGGTTGCCTTTTTATTTATTAGATAAATGTATGCAACTTCCTTATTCTTAGATTTATATTTTATACCGACCTTGTTATAAACGACCCTTTGTCTCTAAGGATCATATCAAGGAATTTTGAGCCACTAGTAAATTTTTCTAAGTATGTCCTTAGCTCCCTTAATTTTTCTAATTGCCTTTATTTCTACCTTCAAATCCTTAACCTTAGATTTTGATTTATCCAATGCATTCTTAAAGTAAGCAATAGTTTTATATAAAAATTCTACTTGGGAGGAATCCTTTACCTCATCGTCACTAGATGATGATTCTTCGCTAGATGACAATTCTTGGCTTGAACTTTCGGTGTCAACTTCCAAGGCCATCAATGCCATGTGCCAGGTGATAAGGCATAACTCTTCTTCATCCGACAAGTCTTCAACACTTTGAGTGTCCCACGTCGCTTAAGCTACCATGACTTCCTTCTTCTTCTTCTCCTTCTTGTCTTTCTTCTTTTTTTCTTTTTCCTCCTTCTTCAAGTCTGGGTAATGTGGCTTGATATGCCCCTTTTTGTTGCATCCATGACAAGTAACATTAGGGTTAAAATTTGAATTATTACTTGATTTACCTCTTGAGGATTGAAACATCTTCTTCACATCCTTTTTTGTGAATCTTCTTGATTTCCCCACCCACTTCTTGACATAGTGAGCTATTTCATTTGCCGATAATCCTTCATCGCTACTTGACTCATGCTTCGACTCGGATGATGAGGAAGTTTCCTTCTTCTCCTTCTTCGTCTTTTCCTTCTTCTCTAAAAAAAACCTACACCTTTCTCCTTTGATGACATGTTTGCTTGCTCATGTAGCTTAAATTCACAAAACAATTCATCTAACTTAACCAAAGAAAGATCTCTAGAAACCTTATAAGCATCAACCATTGATGCCCATAAAGTACTTCTAGGAAAAGATTGAAGAACATACCTTATTAAGTCCCGGTTGTCCACTTTTTCACCTATAATGTGAAGTCCGTTCACGATTTCTTTGAACCTTCCATGCATTTGGCTCATGGTTTCATGGGTCTTTATGGAGAAAGTTTAGAGTTGCCCTAGCAATAGATCCCTTTTGGCTCTCCTTGATTCCTTTGAGCCTTCATTTAGCTCGATGAGCTTCTCCCATAGCTCCTTCGCGGAATTGAAGAGGCCGACTTTGCTTAATTGCTCCTTTGATAGACCACATTGAAGTGTGGTTGTTGCTTTGGAGTTGGCTTGAGCTTTCTTCACCACTTCTCTAGTCTAATCCTTTGTCGGAAGAAGCACTCCAAATTTGTCCACCAGCTTTTCGAAGCCATCTACAACGCTAAACCAATTGTCAATGTCATTCATAAAGTAGTATTCCATCCCACCTTTCTAATAGGCAAAATCATCCCCGTTGAAGAGTGGTGGTCGCACGGTGCTATGTCCCTCTTGAAAAGGCATCTAGATGCTTTGGTTGATGATTAGATCCTCCGAGCGAGCCGGGCTCTGATATCACTTGTTGAAGATCTTTGGATAGTTAGAGGGCGGTGAATAGCCTCTTTTGATTTCTACAAAGATGTTAGCGGAAGCAAGAACAAAAAAAATACTAGGATTGAAATCAAAGAGACAATGCTAACAAAGTATTTAACGTGGTACGAAGATGAAGCTCCTAATCCATGACGATCCTTAAGGTGGATTACTCCTAGCAAGCCTTCACTAAAATCTCCTTTTGATGAATATACTAAGGTGGAGAAACCTTCTTTACAAGCACACTCTTCTTCTTACAAGATGATTAAAATGAGCTTAGGAAGAAGAGATTAAAGAATTTAGAGAGCTTAGGAACAGGCTTGGCGAGCTTAGGAAGAAAGATTAGAATGAGAGCATTAGCCTATTCCAAGCTCCCCAAGCCTCCCTTTATAGAGTTTGGGCATTTTTGCCTGTTGAGCTCGACACCAATCGATTGCTGCATACCAGTAGTCGACTGGTGTTACTGTTCATCGGATCCAACAACTTCTGACGAAGCTTGATCGCGATTGTCACCACTTGACAGACACTTGATTAGTCGACTACTACAATCAGACAATCGATTGCCAAACAATCTGTGCCCTGACCACTTAAGTCCAAATCGATTAAACCCCAAACGGTGATCGGTTGATGAAGACTGCAGCGTCTGCAAAACACTAGTCATTTGCGAGCTTGTGTTCGTGATCGATCGATCGACTACTCAACTAGTCGACTGGGTTATAATCCCAGTCGACTGCTCGAATCTTCTGGGCCCTTAGGGTGCCGAGCACCCGAAGCCAGTCGATTGGTATATCTCAAATATGACTCATTCATACTTGAAAACACACTCTAAGCCAAGATTAAACCTTCTAGCTTCTTCATCAGCCTTGCGCCTTTAGGATCCTTCCGAGCCCACGATTCCTTCATCCTTACGCTTGCCTTCAAAAGTTTCCTTCGGTTTTGTCATGCTTAGAGTCTTTCTTTGCCAAGGTTCATTTGGACTTGTGCCATCAAGACTATATAATTGGACTTTATGCTGCTAAAACCTCACCCTTGGACTTCCTTGCCAAGATCCACTTGGACTTATGTTGCCAAGACTACATGCTTGGACTTATGCCGCCAAGTCCATATTCTTGGACTTTTCTTGCCATGTCTTCACCCTTGGACTTATGTTGCCAAGACTACATGCTTGGACTTATGCCGCCAAGTCCATATTCTTGGACTTTTCTTGCCATGTCTTCACCCTTGGACTTTCCTTGCCAAGTCTTCACACTTGGACTTTCTTTAAACCTGTCACTTGACATTCATGTTAGATCACAAATATTGGCTAACTATAAATGATTATCCAAACATCAGAAGATTAATATTTGGAGCATGCTTGCACCAACACATCCTTATATATATCTTTAATTATTTCAATATACGTTATACAAATACTTTTCCTTTTTAGAATTCTCTACATAATGTCTTGGAACTCTTTTATATGGTTTTTCAAAATCAGTAAATACCATGTGTATGTCTTGTTTTTGTTTTCAATATTTTTCAATTAGTTGTTTAAGATGTATAACTTCTATTGTCGACATATTCGTCATAAATCCAAATTGATTTTTGGTCATCGTGGTTTTATTTTTTATTCTTTTTTTTTGTTACTTTTTTTCCATAGTTTCTTGGTATGACTCATTAATTTAATACTTTTATAATTTACACAATTTTATATATTTCTCTCCTTTTTATATAAAGGAACTAGAGTACTTATCCACCACTGATTAAATTTTTTTCTTTTTCAATATTAAATTGAATAACTTTGTAAGTCATTAAATATCTTACCTAGTTACTTCTATGCTTTTATTAGAATATCATTTGGTCTGTTATTTCGTAACACACCGATTGATTATTACATGAAAGAGGCCCTATTTATATACAAAATTAGGGCTTATTCAAAAGAATAAATCAAACCCTATTCTAGGAATAAATTAAAATTCTATCCTAAAAAATAATTATTCCTAATGATATTTAGGGATATGATTATCCTGACATATCTACTGATATTCTAATACTCCCCTCGGTGAAAAATATAAATTATATGCACCGAACATTACGTATGTAGTCGGTCGGGGACCTCTCGGTGACTTAGTAAATATATCTGTAGGCGATCATGTGAGTTATAAAACTAGTAGATATTTCTCGGATATGACTTTCTCTCGACAAGTAATGATCGACTTGATATGCTTTGTCCTCATGAAAAATTGGATTTGAGGCGATATCGTGGTAACACAGTTATCACGTATAAGTGACATTTGTGTAGCGTCTCGAACTTTAGCTCTGAAGCTGTTTGAGCCGTATAAGTTCTTGGTATTTATAGTCGTAGCTCGATACTCTGCCTTTGCCTTTGGATCTTGCGACATTACTTTTTGCTTTTAAGAAAGCAGATTATCTCAACAAATATCTGAAAAACAGTAGATCTCTCTTATCGATGGGAGATCACCTTGATCTGCGAGAATATCCTATGACTCGAGTATGTCCTTTGTCTTTATCTGAGACCCTTTCTGGGCGCCTCGATATATCGAGCAATCACGAATCATGACATCGATGTTCTTTACGGAGAGTTGATAAAGCGACTTACTACACTTATGAATGAAATATCGGGCGAGTATGATAAGGTAATTTAGTCTTCCTCTTAACCTTTGTATCGTTCGAGGATCTAGTAGAGCTCCCCTTGATTTGGTAGGAGCTTGACATTAGGATCCGTAGGGTTGGGTCACAACCTGCTCGAGTTTAACATTCGCTTCTTCTTAATATCCATCGCGATACTCTTCGAGATATAATGATCCCATTTGCTACTTCATTCCCAAGAAGTATTTAAGTCTCACGAGATCCTTCATTCCGAAATGTTCAAAAGATGTTGTTTCACCTGAGATCCCGAG
Source organism: Wurfbainia villosa (assembly GCA_025175895.1). Classification (NCBI taxonomy): domain Eukaryota; kingdom Viridiplantae; phylum Streptophyta; class Magnoliopsida; order Zingiberales; family Zingiberaceae; genus Wurfbainia; species Wurfbainia villosa. The sequence goes on along the minus strand of CM045987.1, from coordinate 119,812,812 downwards.
ACGATCACTACCGCGTGATGACAATATCATCAACATAAACCACTAGGTAGATGCACCAAATACGAGTGGCGATAAAGATGTAATGGTCACCTCGCCCGAGTCATGCCGAATCATTGAATTACAATACTAAATCTACCGAACCATGCTCGGGTGATCGCTGAGACCATATAAAGATTTTCGTAAGTTTGCGGCGCACGAGACGAGAAGACTCCCACTGAGCAACGAAAACGGAGGTTGCTCATTATGGGCCTTCTTGGTAGTCACATGTATAAGGCGCATTCTTGATGTCGGCTGATAAAGAGAGAGTGTTGAATCGCGTGATGGATATGAATAAGCGTATAGAGGGACGTCTTGCGCGGAGAAAATGTGTCCCGTAATCGATCCGAAGATCTGAGTATAACCTTTAGCAGCGAGGCGAGCCTTAAGCCGTCGGCCGTTAAAATGCGGACTGACCTTATTTGTATATACCCATTCTGACCCGAGCAAACTTTCTGGTGGTAGAGGCGAGATCCCAAGTCCATGACTCTGTAAGCACTCATTTAAATCTAGCATGCTTTGTTTAATCACTGGATGGGTAAATGCATCTCTGCGATCTTTGGAAAGAAAGCAGGCAGCGAAGGAGGAAGGCAAGAATAATATGAAGGAGAAAGGCGATGGTAACTCGAAGAAACATAATGTGGAGAAGGATTACGAGTGGAGCGTATACCTTTTGAAGAAGCGATAGGAATATCAGTTGGACCGGAGGAGGAGGCGGAGGACACAGCTCGAGAGATGATTCCATGGCGAGTCGGTGTTGGCCGGCGTGCGAGCGAGCGAGGGCAGCCGATAAACTGCTGCGGAGGAGGGTGGGGTGGGGTGATAGAGAATTCTCGGAGGATCAGCGTAATCTGAGGCGTAGAATGATGAAATTGGACGATGACTTTGAAGATTGAAGAAGGGAATCGAAGAGCGTGGCGTGTGGCGAGATGAAATCTGAAGCGGAGAGTAGGGAATAACACTTATACCCTTTACGAGACCAGTGGGTATCGAAAAACACATTTATCGGTGAGAGAGTTTATCAATACGGGATCGAGCGTAAAGCGAAACATGTAGAACAAGACCACTAGGTGGTAAGGATGAAGAGGCTAGCCGGATAAAGTACGTGATGAGGTATTTGACCCTGTAAAGTAGAGGAAGGCGTCGATTGATGAGATAACATCACGATAAGTATGGCGTCGCAGCGAGAGGAGCGTGAGAGTGTAGGAGAAGAGTCAGGTGGTCTCGAGAAGATGATGATTCTTCGTTACGACTCCGTTACGTGTTGGGGGTATGAGGAATGAGACTTTTGATGTAATATCTTAGTGAGATGCGAAGGTTTGAAGCGGGTAGATAGATATTCACGTGCGTTATCACTCTGCGAGGATCGAAGAGGATACAGTGTGTTTTGACCGTTAAAAAGATTGGAAAATAGAAAACAATTAGGCGATCCTTCATTAGATATAACCAATCTGTGGAAAAATGCGTCTACAAAAGTAACAAAATATCGTGACCCGATGTAGAGGCAACACGACTCGGACCCCGAATATCGGAATGAACGAAAGCGAAAGGCGTGGCGACTTATAATGCGAGGAGAAAGCAGAACTACGTGCGTGTATTTTACTGGCGTGACTGACTACAAGGCTACAAGTGAAATGTTGTTTTAACTTATCAAGACCGGGATGTCGAGCATGGATAACTAGTGGAATCTTGCCAGCGTAACAAGAGAGTTTTGGTGAAGTTGATATAGACCATGAGACTCATCCGAGCCAATCATCCTCCCCGACTCGGTCTGTGATAAACGAAGATTTAGTAAATGAGATGACCTGATCGAGAGGCCAAGGTGGTGACTTATTGATAATAAATTAAAGGGAGCTTGGGAGCATACATAAAGAACATTCTGAATGGGAAGAGATGGAAGAATGAGCAATACCAACACCTTGGGGTGAGTTTGAGAACCGTTTGCCATGGTGACAAAGGGTAAATAACCTTAGGAAGTAGATAGTGAGGAAAAAGAGATTTATTACGGTGATATGATCGGTGGCCCAGTCAGTACCCGAGGAGAAGAAGCGAGATATGCGGTAGGAAGGTGCGACATGTAATAATGTGAGGAATTAGACTCCGTCGATCCTCGTACCACATGCCAGTCATCGCTAGGAAGGCGGTGGAGTTGGGTGGTGTTATTGAGGCGGTGGAGTTAGAGTTAATGTCATTGTGGTGGTGGAAGAGCGTGAAGGCGTGATGAGAACTTCTGAGCGATCGAAGCGATCTGAGTCGACCATGGAGACTCGACATTTATCAATCGTGTGTCTGGTCGGTGTGATGATTACACAGGGGCGTCCTTTGCCTTCTTCTGGCGGTGGAGGTTTGTTGTTATTTCGAAACCAATCTTTGAAGAGTCATTGGAGCGGAAGATGGTAATGTGACTTTAGTAGGACACGGAGGAGAGTCGCCCGGTAGAGTCCGTGGTGGCCACATGGGGCCGGATCGATCGCGAACGTGAGTAATCGGCCGGACCGTATAACGCGCGAGAATAAAAATTTCTTCCGATTTTGAGCTCTGCAGCAGGGTGGCCGGTGGGGCGGTCGTTGAACTCACCTGAAGGCTAGGCGATCTAAATAAGTTGACATAGACTCCTTGATCGATGGGCATTAAGGATGGTCGTAAGGTCGTCATGAGCTTGATAAGTCGTAGAAGTATTAAGTAAAAGTTGTTGAGCTTGTATCGAAACATCCTTGTAGGTCTTATGAGTCAGGAAGACATCCGGAGAGATGGATGGATGGTGGCTCGGATAATGCTGGCCTGTTGAGCATCGACCTTTCTCCAGTAAAGGGCGATCGACCACTTGAATATCCTCTTGATTTGTGTGAGATGTGTTTCGTACCTGTCGACAAGCTAAAGTTGATGTGAGAGGCCCAGAGGAGTAGTTCTTACCATCAAGAGCTTCGAGGCGAGGCGGTGTAACGTGGTTAGTAAAACTAGGAAATCGGCCGAGGTAGCCGTGTGAGGAAAATGGATGGTTCGAAGAAAGTGGCCGAAATCTTGGAGAAGTCCGCCTCTGTCCTTGGAGAGGCTCGTTGATCCGGAGGTGGCCTTGGAGAAATTTGGCAGCCGAGGCCTGTGAGCGATTTGGAGCAGCGGGAGGAGGCTGGAGGATAGGAGGCGCGTCCAAATCGAGACGCTGATGTCGCCCGGCTGGCCGAGAAGCGATATTCTCCGGCCAGGTCCCCGCGAAGACGCTGCTGGAGGATGTCGCGACGCTGCCGGCTACCGGACGCTACCGAGGCGCGGACGCTCGACGCGCCGGAGGCGCCGACGCGAGGCGACGGCCGAGGACGCGACGACGGAGCGAGCGGCGAGGCGGCGACCGAAGCCTTCGGCGGCACGGCCGCAGGGAAGAAGACGCTGAGCGCAGGGAAGAAGACGCCGGCGAGGCGCGCCGCGGCGCGGGCGCAGGCGGAAGCGGAATCGAGTCCGGGCGGTGTCGCAGGAAGAAATCGCCCGAAGGAGAAGCTGCGTGCGAGGAAAGAGATTGCGTCTGGAAGGAGAAGCGCGCTCAGGAGAAGAACGCAGATCGCGAAAGGTGGAAAACCTAATGCTCTAATACCATGTTATTTCGTAACACACCGATTGATTATTACATGAAAGAGACCCTATTTATATACAAAATTAGGGCTTATTCAAAAGAATAAATCAAACCCTATCCTAGGAATAAATCAAAATTCTATCCTAAGAAATAATTATTCCTAATGATATTTAGGGATAACAATTATCCCTAGACATATCTACAATATTCTAACATGGTCCAACTACTTTTTTATTTTGCATCCCATTTAATGCGTATTTTACTTCTGAAGGTTGAATTCTACGATAAAAATTTAAATTTTTACGCTTCTTTGAACTACTTAAATGACCTAAATTAAATTGATCACCTAAGCATTCATTACAAAGTTGATAAAAAATACCTCTTCTATTGCTCTTTTATTTTCTCATTGTCCAATAGTATCCTATTACATTCATATTTAATGCATCTTATTTGGTTAAGATCTCTAGTCTTTCTCTCTTGAATTTTAGCTATTTAATAAATATCTCTTTCCCTTTCTTTTATATCTAGCTGTCGATATAAGTTTCAAAAGTTTTATTCTTAGCTTTATTTACTACTTTCTTGGTCTTGTTCTTAGCTATTGTATATTTTTTAAATTTTTCCTCATTCTTATTAATATATAATATCTTATTGGCTGCTCATTTGTCCTTCACTTTTTTCAATACTTTCTTATTCCATCACCAAAATTCTTTACTTAGTGGTGCTTATCCCTTGACTCACTGAGTACACTATTGACTATCATTTTTAATTTTAATATCATTTTATCTCATGTCGTATGTGAGTCATTATATATATTTTTTAATATTTATACTTTTACCCTCTCTTGAAATATGTTTTTTTTATCTTTGAACTTCTACTATTTAATTCAAGGAGTCGTACATATTTTTCTTCTATTAATACTATCTTTAAGGCACATATTCAATACTACCAACTTATAAGTAATAACCTTATAATTTTTACATATCTTTCTTCCTCATCATAAGAAAGTCAACTTGCGACTTATCATTCTCACTTTTAAACACGACTAAGTATTTTTCTATTTTCTTGAAAAACATATTAGTTAGTATAAGTTCATATGTTATCACAAAATCTAATATAATTTTTTCTTCTTCATTACTTATTCCAAACCCATAACTTCCATACATCCTATTATATTTCTCATTTTTTACTCTTATGTGTCTATTTAGATCTCCTCTTATTAAAATTATTTCGTTTGGTAGAATTATTTGTAATATCTTATGTAAGTCTTCCCAAAATTTAGTTTTATAGTCTTCCTTTAATCCTATTTGAGATGCACATATATTAATTATATTAATAGTTTCTCTTGTCAATATTATTTTGAGAGTTGTAATTATATCTCCTTTTCTCATTGCTTTTATTACTTCAGTGAACTATCTATAACAATGGCTACTTCATTTTTAAAATCTGACTTATCTATCATCGTTGCTTTCTCTTCTATCTATTTTGTCTTTTGTAAATGCAAAATATTAATTCTTCTTCTAATAATAGTATTTACTATTTCCATTGCTTTACCATTGAGTGTTCACATGTTTCAAATCTTAAACAATTAGTTCTTTTGTAATATTTAGTTTTAGCTGATCTATAATGTGAGAACTCTTGTATATTTAATATTACATCCAAGTTCTCATGGAGATGTAGCGGTTCTTGCTGTGACGTTATAGTCGAACCTTACAATGCATTTCTTCCAGAGGATATCTAGCATTAGTACAATAATTTGATTGATCAATTCATTAAAATTTATCCACATTCAACGTTGACTAGCAACATAACCAACCCTCATCCTTTTTCATCCGGGTTTGGGATTGGGCACGTCAGATTTTTTTTTTTCACTTGGCACCCAAAACCCAGATATCAATTTAAATTAATTAATAATTGAAAATGCAAAAAATTAAAATGCAAAAATTAAGTAGGATAATGTTATTTTTTTGTATTCTAACTTCGGTGATATAGGGGGAGACCTAATCATATCATGTGAGCAAATGATGAAAAACTAAGGTTCGATAGGATTGTTTTAGACTTCTTCTCCTTTGCTTTCTGTTTGCTTTGATTTGGGCATCGAGGAGTTGCTAGGTTTGACATGACATTTTGACTAAATAAAAAATTTATTTAATTAAGTTGATTAAAATAATTCATAATTTTTTTCTTTCACTATTTTAAATTTATTTTGTTAGAATATCAAAAGATATATAAACTCCGTCCATGATAAGTTAATCTTGTCGTGACCGGTCCCAAGCCTGGATAAAGGAGGAGGGTTGTGTTAGGTTGCCAACCAGTGTTAAACCAAAGCAAATGTTCAATGAATGGATCAATCAAACTATTGTGCTAATACTAGGTTGTTCCCCGGAAGGAATGCGTTATAAGGTCCGACTGTAACGTCTTGGCAAGGACCGCTACATTTTCAGAACTCGGGTGTAGTGAAAAATATGCTAGAGTTCGCGTTGCAGGGTCCGACTGCAATGTATCGGCAAGGACCGCTACATCTCTATGAGAACTTGAGTGTAGTGTTAAATAAGCAAGAGTTCTCACACCATAGGTTGGGTAAGAATAAATATTATAGAAAAACTAATAGTCTAAGATTTGGTACATGAAACATAGGAACCCCCACTGGTAAAACAATGGAGATAATAGATACGATAATTAAGAGAAAAATTAATATTGTATGTGTACAAGAGATAAAATGGGTAGGTGAGAAGGCAAAGATGATAGAGAACTTGGGTTTTAAGTTATGGTATACAGGAAAGAGTAAAACAAGAAATGAAGTGGGTATTATTGTTAATAGTTCATTAAAGAATGAAGTTATAGGAGTAATTAGAAAGGGGGATAGAATTATAGCTCTTAAAATAGTAGTGGAGAAAGAAACTATGAACGTAATTAGTGTATATGCACCTCAAATAGGATTAGATAAAAATACCAAATTAAGTTTTTGGGATGACTTGCATGAAGTATTACAAAATATTCCGTCAAATGAAATGATTTTAATAGGAGGTGATTTAAATGGGCATATGGGAGTGAAAAATGACGAATATGAGAGGGTGCATGGGGGTTATGGATTTGGAATAAGAAATGAAGAAGGTAAAACTATATTAGATTTTGCAATAGCATATGATCTTATACTAGCTAATACATTTTTTAAGAAAAGAGAAGAACACTTGGTCACATTCAAAAGTGGAAATAATAAATCACAAATTGACTTTTTTATAGTTAGGAAGAGAGATAAAATGATTTGTAAAGATTGTAAGGTCATCCCTAGAGAAAGTTTAACTACTCAACATAGGTTAGTAGTATTAAATATACGCCTCAAACATAATATTAATAGAGGAAAAATATACAAAACCCTTAGAATTAAGTGGTGGAAGTTAAAGGATGAGAAACTAAATACATTCAAAAAGAAGGTAGGAGTATAAGTATTAGATGAAATATACACCCTAATACGATATGGGATAAGATGATATTGAAGTTGAAAATATTAGCCAAGAGTGTGTTTGGTGAGTCAAAGGGACATGCACCACCAAGTAAAGAATCTTGGTGGTGGAATGAGAAAGTACAAGAGAAAGTCAAGGAAAAACGAACAACATATAAGAAATTATATATTTGTAAAAATGAGGAAAATTTGAAAAAATATACAATAGCCAAGAAAGAAGCTAAGAAAGCAGTGAATGAAGCTAAGACTGAAACTTTTGAATGGTTATATCGAAAATTAGATACAAAAGAAGGGGAAAAAGACATTTATAGAATAGCTAAAGTGAGAGAGAGAAAGACAAAAGATCTTAATCAAATAAGATGTATTAAAGATAAATGCAATATGGTACTAGTAAATGATGAAGAAATAAAAGAGCGGTGGAAGAGATATTTTCATCAACTTTTTAATGAAGATTTAGGAGACCAACTTAATTTAGGTAATTTAAGTAGGTCAAATGAGTATAGAAATTTAAATTTTTATCATAGAATTTAAATTTCAGAAGTAGAATAAGCTTTAAATTGAATGCAAAATGGAAAAGCCGTTGGACCAGATGATATTCCGATAGAGGTATGACAGTGTCTAGGGAGACAAGGTATTGAATGACTTACAAAATTATTTAATATGATATTGAAAATAAAAAAGATGTCTGATCAATGGAGGGTAAGTATCCTAATTCCCTTATATAAGAATAAAGGAGACATGCAAACTTGTGAAAACTATAGAGGTATTAAACTAATGAGTCATACCATGAAACTTTAGAAAAGAGTAATAGAAAAAAGATTAAGGAAGGAGACCACAGATCTCGAAAATCAATTTGAATTCATGCTAGGAAGGTTGACAATAGAAGTTATACATTTTCTCAGACAATTAATTGAAAAGTATAGAGAGCAAAAGCAGGATCTACACATGGTATTCATTGATTTAGAAAAAGCTTATGATAGAGTTCCAAGAGAAATAATATGGAGAATTTTAGAAAAAAGAGGTGTTAGTGTAATATATATTGAATTAATTAAGGATATGTATGAGAAATGCGACGAGTGAAGACTTGTGATTAACTGAAGCATTTCCAATAAAGATAGAGTTACATCAAGGATCAACTTTAAGTCCATATCTTTTTACACTAATCATGGACGAACTCACTGGACATATTCAAGACACATTACCGTGGTGCATGTTGTTTGCAGATGATATTGTTTTGGTAGATGAGACACGTGAAGGAGTAAATGCTAAACTAGAATCTTGGCGGGAAATACTAGAAGTGAAAGGTTTTAGGCTTAGTAGAGTAAAGACAGAATATATGGAATTTAAGTTTAGCAATATTAGATGTAATGAGACAAGTGTTAAGATAGGAGATGACGAGTTATCTAGAACTGAGAGCTTTAAATATTTAGGATCATTTTTGCAAGATGATGGAGGGATTGAGAGAGATGTTTTATATAGTATACAAGCAGAATGGTTGAAATGGAGGAAAGCTTTGGGTGTTTTATGTAATTGTAAAGTGCTTCTAAAACTTAAAGGGAAGTTCTACAAAACGGCGATTAGACTTGCTATGTTATATGACATTGAATGTTGAGCTACGACTCGAGCACATGAGCAAAAGATGAGAGTTGCAGAGATGAGGATGTTAAGGTGGATGTGCGAACATACGAGGATGGACAGAATAAGAAATGAGAGCATTAGAGAAAAAGTTAGTGTTGCATCTATTGAAGGAAAATTCCGAGAGACACGTTTAAGGTGGTACAAACATGTACTTAGACAGCCAATAAATGCTCAAGTTAAGCGATGTGAAACGATGCAAAATATACACATCAAACGAGGAAGAGGAAGACCAAAAAATATTTGGTTAGCAACAATAAAATAAGATAATTTATTTAAATATAAATGATGATATAGTAGGGGATAGAGTCCAATGACGTAGAAGGATCCATATAGACGACCCATCTAGTGGGATAAGACTTTGTCGTTGTTGTTGTAGTAGTATCAAAAGATATATAATAATTGCAAGGTGTGCATTGACTGAATCATATGAAAGATTTATTTAAGAACAAATTCTATATTAAATTATAGATGGAAATCATTTGAACAATTCAATGTACAAGTGTCTAAAGGTAAAAAACTTAACTAGTTGTAAACATTTTTAACTTTAAGAACTAAGACATTTATAAACACAAGAATAGACATGCATTTAGCAATCTAATTAATTATTAAGCAACCAATTACAATCAAGTAGTTAATTAAAAACTATAACTTATACTAAATAAAATTAATCATCATGTTATCATTAATAATTCATTTAAAAGTATCAAAACCATACCAATATGAATTCTTGTGCATAATTGCTGCATGGCTACAAAATTGTAAATAAAAGCTACAAGAATTGTCTTTCTAATGGCTAAATTAACATTAGCATATTTTCTTTTGGACATTAATGGCTTGGTTCTTTGGGATAACTGGTATACATGATTGGCCAACCTATTTTTAGGCCATGCAGTGTATATTAAATTCATGCCCCCAAACAATGATCTTATACAACTTAGATCATTTTATTGGTTCTTGAATTGATCTTCAATTTCATTTTTTGCCAACATGTATCATCAAGAATAAAATAAAAAAATATTTGGAATTTTGTAAGATTGTAGATAGAGTTGTTTTGGAACAACCAAGATGAAGTTGTGTGCATTGCCTTCTTTAATATGGGTATTTTGTAGTACAACATCCGTATCTACTTATGACATCCTGTCTTAGTCTCACATTAGAAATGAGCGACTACTTGGCTTTGCAATTCAAATTCAAGGCTAGTTAAGTCTTCAATCATCATTGATATTGGCCTAGGAATTTTGAATCCGTATCTACATTTCAACTTGGTTTTCTCTAAGTATAAGGCCAGGTTCCAGCCTCTAATACCATGCAAAGTTTGATTAATTTCACTTAATTCAGAAACTTAGGTTAGTAGGAAGGGGCAAATGATTCTTTTACATGCTTAGAAAGTTGTAATTAATGGATTATCAAGTCAAGGTTGTGCTTGTATTGAAATTGACCTTGAGCTTCTTAGTTGCTTTTGACTGTGAACTTATCTTGGCAATGAATTGGTGTAAAAGTCTATATAGATATGATGAGCCTTCAGTTGAAGGCTTTAACACCCTAATTTAGCATCTCATTTGAAATGAAGGACTATTGAAATTTATATGTTGTATTCTGTTCTTGTAATTGATCATCCTAGCTCTGTTTACCACATCCACTCTTACTTGACCATTTTTGATATCTAATCAGCTTGCTGAAGAGGTTGGATTTTCCAGACATGAAGTTCAGCTTGTACTTCCTTGGTTATGAGGTAGAACATTTTACTTATAGTTTCAGAAACGCACACATGTTTTCTTCCATCACTGCAACAGTAGTATATGCTCATCCTCATTGCACAGAATACTGCATCAGCACCATCTGATCCAATTGAAAGAACCGTGTGGACTTTTGGTCAAAAAGCTACACTTGAGCTTACACAGTAAGAAAATACCTTTCAATAGTTCTTTGCAATGATTATACCTTAGAGCTATGGTTTGACTTGCATGCTCTTAATACCTTTAATAGTTCTCTGCTATGATTATACCTTAGAACTATGGTTCGACTTGCATACTCTATATTGCACACTTATTATGTTTCTAAGTTTTCCGTGTTCACCACCAATAGCAACTGGGGAACAGAAAGTGATCAGGAATTTAAAGGCTACCATAATGGAAATTCAGAGCCCCGTGGCTTTGGTACGTACTTTTTTTGTTTGATCAAGGCTGCTTTGTAAATGATAAATGCATTTGACTGTCTGCAATATTACAATGCAAGATGAATAAGCTGCTTATTTGCAGACCATAAATACGTTTACAACATATGCTTGATCTGTTGAACTTAAATGTTCTCTTGAAACTTGTAGGCCATATCGGAATCACTGTTGATGACACATACAAAGCATGCGAGCGATTTGAACGTTTAGGGGTAGAGTTTGTGAAGAGACCTTATGATGGTACGTTGGAAACTCAGTTTTCACATAAAAAATATAGTTTGATAAATGGTTTTATTTGTTTGTGCATGTTTATATTGCTTATGCATGAAATTGTTGTTCTTTTCTGTCCTCCGAGTGCAGGAAAAATGAAAGGCATTGCCTTCATTAAAGATCCTGATGGCTACTGGATTGAAATTTTTGACTTGAAAACTATAGGGGGTGTGACTTCTGCTTCTTCTTAATAAAGAACTTATCAGTGTGAGGATGTTCCAGGCTTCCAGCTGCCATCTGTCTAGTGAATCAGCAGTTATTCATAGTGTACGGATCTATGTCATGCTTCTGTTTGAGTTCCCTGTTTTTTATTTTTTTCCTTTGAGTTCCCTCTTTTGCGTACACAATAAACTGAACTTGTGAAACTTTCTTGTTGGAGTCTTCATATACTGAGTCTACTGTCTGTGTTTCTATCCACCAAACCAATCAAACTTACCTTTGAGTTCCTCTGCAAAATGTCTGCGTTATGTTTTTTGATCTTTGACTCCGCCCCTTACAGTTTAGCAGCTGATCAGCTTTTTTGGTGCAGTTTAAGAATATATGATGTTGGAATTCACTTTCCATTTCTGTGAAAATGCCTGTTTAGAGTAGAAAATTGTCGAGTCTGAACTGCACTTTCTCTGTAAATCCAGCCCAAGTCATGAGATCTCTTGGGGAATTTCTTTTCGATTGTTCAGAATTTAGTCTCAGTTTGCAAAATGGCTCTCCGGATGTCAAACCCTGTAAATGACTCTACTGACGAAAGTAATGTGGTGGGTCACGTTTGATATATTTACCATGTCGTTATTCCATTCAATAAATTGGCAATGCTAATGATGGAGGATGAAATAGAATGTTTAGACAAAACAAACTATATCATTGCCTGATGATCAACAACATTCCATTAAATGAATTAACTATCAAACTCTGGTCACAATTTTTTTTTTACAAAGGCTTCATTAATTCATTTTTAGATAACATATCAAGAGTTGCATTAGTGGGCTGCTATGTCACATCTATGTTTCCTCCTTTATCAAGAAGAAGCACTACATAGTTGCTTGAGCAAAAATCAAAAGAATGTCATTAATTGCCATTTTCACCAATAGGGGGTCCTTTTATTTTTAAAAGTTAAAAAGGTGTTCTAACGTATTTCTCATTCTGAAAATACTATTATTTCAATGCTATTGAAAAAACTACAGCTGTAACTACTATAATATAGAGAAATTATTTCAATTTAATCAAAATTACTCTATATAATCACTATCATATCACAAGAAATTATTTTTTTATTTGATAAAAAATACTTTTATATATATTGTGAAAGAATACTACTATTGCTACTAACTTTTATCTCATTAGGTAAGGTCGGCTATATGAATCCTTCTATATAATTGGGCTATATATCATCATTTATACTTAAATAATTTTTTTCTTATTTTATTATTACTAATCAGGTCTTTTTTGATCTTCCTCTTCCTCATTTGATGTGCTTATTTGTCATAATTTCATATCGTCTAATTGGAACATTTATTAATTGTCTAAGTATATATCTGTACCACTTTAAATGTCTTTCGGAGTTTTTTTCTCAATAGATGCAACTTCGATTTTTCTCTTTAATGCTCTCATTTCTTATTCAATCCATTTTCGTATGTCCACACATCTACTTTAACATCATCATATCTGTAACTCTCATATTTTGCTTATGTCATAACTCAACATTCAATGTCATGTAACATAGTAGGTCTAGTTATCATTTTGTAGAATTTCTTTTTAAGTTTTGGAGGTACTTTACGATCACATAAACATCCCATGTTCTCCTTCATTTTAACCATTCTGTTTGTATTCTATATAAGATATTTCTTTCAATTCCTCCATCATCTTATAAAAATAATCTTAAATATTTAAAGCTCTCAGTTCTAGACAACTCATTATCTTCTATCTTAACATTTGTCTCATTACGTCTCATATTGCTAAACTTAAATTTCATATATAAGTATAAAATCTTTCACTTTTAGTGTTTCTCGTCAAAATTCTAATTTAACATTTACTCCTTCACATATCTCATCTATCAAAATAATATCATCTGTTAATAATATGCACTACGGTTCTGTGCTTTGAATGTATCCAGTGAATTCGTTCATGATTAGTGTAAAAAAATAAAGATTGAGAGCTAATCCTTGATGTAATCCTATCTTTATTGAAAATACTTTTGCTAATCTACCTAAAGTCTCCACTTTGGTTGTAAATTCCTCATACATATATTTAATTAGCTCAATATATGTTACACTAACACATCTCATTTTTAGAATTTTCCATATAATTTTTCTTGGGACTCTATCATAAGTTTTTTCTAAGTTAATAAATATCATGGGTAGATTTTATTTTTGCTCATAATACTTTTCAATTAGTTGTCTGAAGAGATGTATAACTTTTATTGTCGACCTTCTAGACATGAACCCAAATTGATTTTTGGAAATTATGGTCTACTTCATTAATCTTTTTTTATTATTTTTTCCTAAAATTTTGTGATATAACTCATTAGTTTAATACCTCTATAATTTGCATAAGTTTATATGTCCCCTTTATTCTTATATAAAGAAATTAGAGTACTTATCTTCTATTGATTAGATTTTTTTTTTTTTGATATCATATTAAATAATTTTGTAAACCATTCAATATCTTATTTCCTTAGGCATTTCCATACCTCCATGAGAATATCATCTGGTTCAATGACTTTTTCATTTTGCATCCCATTTAAAGCTTGTTCTTTGGGTTTCCGGGGCACCGACGTGGGCGTGTGTTCGAACATGTTTCGTAAACATGCACAGTGGAAGCAAATAAAACGATAATAAACTATTTATTACAACACACCATACGCATGCACGATACAACAGTGTAGACATAATCACATATTTAAAATTTTGTAATAAAGGAATTTTATACTAGGTATACCTGACGAATTACGTATAGTGGAAATGACATCAACCTTAGCGACCCTCACAAGTTTCGCCTCTATCCGAGTCCACGCCGAGTATCGTCGGGATAGCTTCACTAAGCTACGAGCCCCGTCTTGACGAGAGATACTAGTCTCGCGTCGAAGACGTTGTGATCCGAGAGACGATCACGAAACAAGTTCCACCTTGGAAGTGCCAGCCAATCTAATTGGCCGATCGAGCAAGGTGGTTTGCAGCAACGGATGGCCGACGATGGCGTTGGCTACCGAGTCGGCGAGAGGATGGCCGCCAGCTGGTGGCAGGTCGGTGATAGCGAGGAGGTGGCGGCCAAACAATTTTGGGCAGCACCAAGGAGTTGGGCGGCGTACAAGAGAGGAAGGTGGCTAGGGTTTCACAAACTCTAACTTGTCCACGAAATATGTCTCAACCCTTTTATTTATAGAGAGTGTGTTTCTTGACCATCAAGAAACCCTCTCTCAACGGTTATTGGTTCACGACCAAAACTTGTTAACTCGCTCCATTAATTTAAGTTAAAATAAACCAAACTGCATTGATCTATTTTAAGTTAAAACAAACCAAATCAACTTTGGTTCATTCGTTTAAAACAAACCAAACCCCTTTGATTTATTTTTCACTATTGGATTATAACCAAACCAATTTTGTTCATCCATCATGTCTTCAAAAGATTCGGCCCATCCGTGCTTCCGATGCGACTGAAACAATTTCATGCTTTCTTCTTGTTTGGTCCAACCAAACTAAGTCTCTATCGATCTGAGAATCTTATTCTCAAACTCGTTTTAAATCCTTCGAATAACACTCGTAGTGCGTGTGACCAAATAGGTTTTCGGTTTATGTTGGTCGTTTATAATTAATCATTAATTATAGAACGATCATGAGTGACACCTAATAGTATATCATGATCTCCAATTAATTAGAAAATCAACGATTGACCCCAGAACAATTTCTGAAACCTTTCAGCAGCTACAGTGATAACGTGCCCCGTTCCTTTCATTCATCTTATACCCACTTGGTTCAGGATATGGTCTATTGTGTCAGTCCCCACTAGGCTGACTACGTCACACCTATTAGAATATTGGTGGCCGGCTAGAGGGGGGTGAATAGCCCTCAATCGTCGTACGGTGGAATACGATCGTTCTTGCGTTCTTGTCTACAATTGTCGTTAATATATGCAGCGGAAATAATAGAAATAATAACAACAATACAATCACACGCAATACACAAGATATACGTGGTTTGGAACCGAATGGTTCCTACTCCACGGGGTGAGCTCAACAAGCTTGTGTTATGTGCATGACACTAACAATACTCCTTCTCGACAACACGTCGGAGGTGGAGAAACCTCTCATAAGCAAATACACTAAGTAATATGAAATACAAGCAATACAAAGACAAATACGAAATACAAAATACACGTAAAGAACACTTTACAACGCTTGCTTTGAACCCTTTGCTTGTTGCTTGCTTTAGATGGCTCTTGAAGGTCTGGAATATAACAGCAATTCCCCTCCAAAAGCTTCACAAAAGTCTTGGCGAAATCTTCCATCTTGAGCTCCATTTATAACCTGCATAAAGCTAATTTTGCACCCATCAATCGACGATCACGCATGATCACGATCGTGGTCTTCAGAGATTGTCTCATAACGACTTCGATCCACGTTGGCCAAAAGCCAGCGGATCCATCATCGATCGGTGATGATACCCATCGATCGATTATTCCATCGGTCAGTCAGCGCGAGCACTGACCGGAAATCACTCGTGGTTGAAAACACCCCGATCACCGATCGATCTCCTTCATCGTGATCGATGGTGTCAACGATCAATGATCGTCATCCTCGACGGTCGATCAACCGGACCTTGTTCGATCGAACACCGGTCGAACCCGATCGACTTGAGGCCGATCGCACCTATGTCAGTCGAGTGATGTCGGGTAAAACCTCAAACACCAAGTTGTTTGAGCATCCGACACTCAGTCTTAGCTACTTGGCCAAGTCCACCTCATCCCTCATGGAGTTCCCCACCGAAGCTCTCTTCCCTCGGCCTACGTCCCTCGGATGCGCCAAGTGCACGGCTTCGCAACGCCATCCTTCGCGTCTCTTGCCCTCGAAGTATGCTTCCCTTGGACCTCACTCCATTCGCTGCCCGTCCGGCGGTCCCTCGGATGCACCAAGCGCATGACTTCACAATGTCATCCTTCACCAATTCAAGGACCCCGAGCCTAGTGAACTTGCCAAGTCTTCAAGACTTCCCAAATGCATCAAGCGCACAGTTTCGCAATGCATTTCTCACCAAGCACCAAACGCATGGCTTCGCAATGCTTTGGACTTTCCCACACCAAGCCCCCCAAGCTTGGATTTTCCATGCTAACTCCATGTTGGACTTTCCTATGATAATCCCATGTCATAAGTTTTGTCTATCATCAAAATACTGCTCGAGTCAAACTCGAGTCAACCTGGGCCGATTGCACCAATAATCTCCCCTTTTTGATGATTGACAAAACTACCATCTCAAGTCTACCAATTCTCCCATATTGGCAATTCTCATATCCCAATGAGAATTCCAACGAACCCTAATTGGTAACTTGGTCACTTCTCCCCCTTTTTGACATTACATCAAAAAGGTCCTTGATAACTGCCATTTTGTTGTATTATTTTGGTTCTTAATATCATTGTTTTTTATCCTTTCGAGTGATTTATTATTGATTATTATCATGTTTTATGAGTTGGATATATTTTTGGACCTTATTGTAAATTCTCCTAATTTTTGGACTTATATGTAAATTTTATCTTTGTTTGTAGGAGATCGAGATGAGCCACTGAACTAGACTCAAGTTGGATCAAATATGGCTTCATCTGGGGTCATAATGGACATTTCAAAATGATTTAATCTGAGCCCTTCATCCAGATCAGAAGGCAAATTAAATCAAGGGTTCAGATCTGAGCATTATGGACCGTCCGAGGAAAGTGATTGATTCTGAGCCATCCATCTGGATCTGGAGCGATCCGGCCCGTACATTAAGATCTACACGTCTTGGCCATTCATCCGGACCGTTGGATCGTGATTATACCTTCAGACGGATCAGATCCGTCCATTGCAAATCAGACTGATTTCAGCCGTTGGATGGAGCAGCCAAATGAAGCCAACTTAATTGATTAATCAAGCCCTAGCTCTAAGGAACGGCTGAGATTGAAAGGGCAATTGAATCGGACGACTGATGTTTTTCATTTAATAACCTACCTTCCAAAATTAGAAAGCAGAATGGCAGAAAAATCGAGCGGCGTCTTCTTCCTCTCGCGAGCGCGGCGACCGGCGACTACACGAGCGATCAGCGACAGTCCGACACTCCACTCCGGCGACCTTCCCTCCGACAGCCAGCGATGATCCCAGGCGAGCCTCGGCGGACGATTAGATGCCGTGATTCGGTCAGCTAATCGGAAGAGGGGCAAGCGCAGGATTCCGGCGAGTAAACCCTTCACCGGCGTTCACTCCATTCCGGCGGCTGGGATAGGCCTTTCCATCTCGCCGGAGCTACCCACAAGCTGCGCCGGTTTAGGACAGCTCCATCTCCACCGGTGAAGGTCCATTTCACTGTCCGACGACTCCAGAGCTGTTGGAACGGTGATCGCGTTCCTCCGTTTGTCCGTCCTCCCTGCTGCGCTGATTGGGCAGCTTCGCATTCACCGCCGGAGAGGGCTGTTCGGTTTGTTGCGAACGTCGTGTGGTTACCGATCGTTGTTCTATTTGGATCAATATGTGTGTTTGTTAGTGTGTTAAACACCAATTAGTTGGGATTTTGTGTTAATTACATCCTGCTATTATTTCTGTTAGGTTATGTTTATCATGTTTAGTTTTGTTTTCATTTACATTCGACCAACGCACCGTATAGTGACAGTGCGGTGCCTGGTTGAATTGCTTTCGTTATTAGTTTAGATTTCATTTACATTTGGCGATTAACCGTATAGTAATGATCACGGTGCTTGGTTGAATTGCTTTCGTTTATTGCAATTTTAGTATTTGTTTGACTCTTGTATGCATTATAGTAGTGATCACGGTGCTTGGTTGAATTATTCACCTTTGTTTCGTGATCATTATGCGTATAGTAGCGGATGCGGTGCGTGATTACTTACTTTTGCGCATTAGGATAGTTACTTGTTAATTGTTATTTGGTAGTTAGATTTACTTCCTGCAGATTTAATTTCCATGTTTGTTTACCAGAATTGTTTGACCATTGCATCGTATAGTGACAGTGCGATGCAAGGTTGAATCGTTCTTGCATTCGGTTAGCTTTGAATAATTGCTTTGATAATTGTAAAAACCCCCAGTGTTTACTTCTGTTTAAAAATAAACGTCCAGCCATTAGGTTCGTTGGGAGACGATCCGAGTCAGTCCTATACTGCATTAGTGTAGTTAGGGGGTTCGGTAAATAATTTGGGAACGGTATTGCGACAAATTAAAAAATCGTTCGTATCAAATTTTGGCGCCGTTGCCGGGGAACTTTAATGGGTTCGTTTGTCTTTAAACTGTAGTTTGTTTGTTTGTTTTTTTTCTTCTTTTGTTATTATTGTCTTTCTTATCATCTATATTTGTTTCTCATTGTAGTTGTTTGTGATAATGACCAGGTCTTCAGGTGAAAAATTACTGGAGCTGGATCCTGAGATTGATAGGACTTTTCACGCCTTTGCAGAGCAGAGCCGTAGTCGGTGATACTTGAATTCTGATCTATCAGAGTTGCAGATAGTCATGACAGATAACAACAGGACTCTGAAGGAGCTTGCAGCCCCTGATGCGACATACCAGTATTCTTGCATTAGCTACCCAGCTTTAGAGGAGGATTTTGAGCTCAGATTAGTGGATTGTCTGGAGAAGATCCCAACAGGCACTTGCACGAGTTCCATGTGGTATGCTCTACTATGAAGCCACAGGGCATTTCAGAGGAAGATATAAAATTGAGAGCTTTTCCATTTTCATTTGTATCTTAGTTATACTATCTTCCACTGGATGTATCAGATTGGCTTGAATTGAAGAAAGCATTCTTGGAAAAGTTCTTGACATCGAAGCTGCTACCATCGGGAAAAGCATCTGCAAGATCCGGATCGGAGAGACATTGTATGAAATCTTGGAGAGATTCAAGAAATTATATTTTGATTACCCCAACATCGGATCAGTGACGAGTTGCTTGTTCAAGATTCTATGAGGGCACTTCCCATGGGAGTATGATAGATGCGGCTAGTGGAGGGGCATTAGTGAACAAGACTCCTAGTGA
Source organism: Wurfbainia villosa (assembly GCA_025175895.1). Classification (NCBI taxonomy): domain Eukaryota; kingdom Viridiplantae; phylum Streptophyta; class Magnoliopsida; order Zingiberales; family Zingiberaceae; genus Wurfbainia; species Wurfbainia villosa. Next base: position 119,793,456 of record CM045987.1, on the reverse strand, counting down.
GGCAGAGAACTTATTGCAAATATGGCGAGAGAACTCACGGGAGCAGAGCTATAGTGACTAGAGGGTGAGTGAGGCTCACTGGCTTATCTTGATCAGGAGATGAAGAATTCTATCAGAGCTCACATCCTTAGTTAGGCAATTGGACTCAACCGGGCAAGCCAATCTTCTATAGTGCCTATGCAACCTATGAGAGTTTGTGGTATTTGTTTGAGTCCAGAGCATCCTTCTGATTCATGTCCTTCACTCCAGCAAGATGAAATAGTAGCAGCGGCTAATCAGTTTCCTTCTAGACCTCAGTATCAGCCTCCATATCAGCATCAGCAACATCAGTATCAACCTCAGTATCAGCAACAACATTCTAGATATGATCTGATGTCTGCCACTTATAATCCAGGATGGAGAGATCATCCAAATCTGAGGTATGGGAATTCATTTTATCGGATCCGTTTGGCCGGACCATTTGAGACCCCTAGCCATCGAGTAACCCGCAGTCGGACCTTGCTCAACGATTAGAGTGAGGCTTCGATTCGAGTTCAAATTCAAAGATGGAGGATCTTGTGCAGCAGTTTTTGGTACAACAGCAGCAGAAGACGGATGCATCTATTCAGAACATAGAGAGACAGCTTAGTCAGCTTGCATCCAACATTAACCAGCTGCAGTCACAGGGATCTAGTCAGCTACCATCTCAGACCATCCCGAATCCTAAAGGAAACATCAGTTCGATTACGCTGCGGAGTGGTAGAGTTACTTCAGACCCCCAGGCTTTAGACCACTGCAAGATCCGATTCTTGATTTGAGTAGTTTAGAAGCGGCGAGCGGGATCCTGGCCGCGGCGATCATCCGAGTCGCGGTTCCATTACCTTTCCCTCGTGAGGCTAGATGCTAGGAAGGGGTTAGTGAAGAAAAGGCTAGGAATTTGGAGCTTGTGGATTTGTTGATGGGTTGGAAGTTAATGTCCCTTTATTGACAATGATCGAGCAGATTCCCAAGTATGCCAAATTTCGAAAGAATTGTGTGCATAAGAAGAAGCTGAAAGGAAATGAGTTAATCAGAGTTGGAAAGAATGTTTCAGCACTTATTCAGCCTTTGCCCCAGAAGTGTGAGGATCCAGGAGTGTTCATTGTACCTTGTGTGATTGGGAGCCATGTGTTCGAGGATGCTATGCTAGATCTAGGAGCTTCCATTAATGTGATGCCAAGGTCAGTTTTTTGTGCACTAGGTATTGGACCCTTACGGTAAGCGGTGTAGTGATTGATTAGCCAGATGGGGTGATTGAGGATGTGTTGGTTAAGGTGAGAGAGCTGATAATTCCTGCAGATTTCTACATTCTTGACATGGAGGGTGATTCACAGAGCAGCAGAGCTCCGCTTATTCTGGGCACACCTTTCCTCAAGACTGCCAAGACCAAGATTAATGTGCATGCATGTACACTTTCCATGGAGGTAGGAGATCATGAGTTGGGATTTTGATTTTGGGATCATTCTATTCTTAGCATGGATTTAGAGTATGAATTTGGATTGCATGGGTTTCATTTAGTCAGTTTTGATTGGATATCTCTATACCTTCTATTTTGTGTCGATTTTAGTGAATCGATGATATGATAGGACCTATCTGTGGGCCCTTTGATTTGGACAAGGACATGGAATGTGTAGGGACTTGCGATCTTCAAGCAACGACCCAAGAATCACTTCCATCAGATGTGCAACCACAGAAGCTTGAATTGAAACCTCTTCCGGAGCATTTGAAGTATGTGTATTTGGATAAGGACGAGCAACGACTGTATTATGTGCAGAGATCTAGAGTCGGATCGAGTCAGTTAGTAGATCTTACGAGGCATAGGAAAGCTATTGGGTGGACGCTTGCAGATATTCCGGGTATCAGTCCTTCAATCTGTATGCACAGAATTCACTTGGAAGAAGATGTGAAACCAGTCAGACAACCACAACGACGGCTTAGCCCACTGATTCTCGATGTGGTAAAGAAGGAGGTGACAAGACTTCTACAGGCTGACATCATCTATCCTATTTTAGACAGCAAATGGGTAAGTCCTGTTCAAGTGGTTCCGAAGAAGTCTGGTATTACAGTAGGTGCCAATGCAGATAATGAGTTGATTCCCACCAGAGTTCAGAACTCTTGGAGAGTTTGTGTAGACTACAACATGCTTAATCAGTCCAGCAGGAAAGACCACTACCCCCTACCTTTTATTGATTAGATGCTAGAGAGGTTGGCAGGCAAGTCACACTATTGCTTCCTAGATGGTTACACTGGGTATTTCCAGATCTGTATTGCTCCAGAGGATCAGGAGAAGACCACTTTTACTTGCCCTTTCGGGATGTATGCATATCGGCGTATGCCTTTTGGACTTTGCAACGCTCCCGGGACATTCCAGCGATGTATGGTTAGTATTTTTGGTGATTTATTAGAGCATTGCATGGAGGTTTTTATGGACGATTTTTCTGTGTATGGTTCTTTTGATTTATGTCTGGATAGTTTGTCGAGAGTTTTACGGAGATGCATTGATACAGATTTGGTTTTGAATTTCGAAAAATGTCATTTCATGGTCGGGCATGGGATAGTTTTAGGTCATATTATCTCTGTGCATGGTATTGAAGTAGATTCTGCTAAAATTCATGCTATTTCTTCCCTATCTTACCCCGCTCATGCGGGAAGTACGTGCTTTCAGGACATGGAGGTTTTTACAGACGTTTCATCAGAGATTTCAGCAAGATTGCCCTACCCCTGACCAACTTGCTACAGAAGGAGGTGGGATTCCAGTTTGATCAGAGGTGCAAGGACTCTTTTGACTAGCTCAGGTAGGCTTTGACATCAGCACCGATCCTTAGACCATCGGATTGGACTCTTCCGTTCGAGTTGATGTGTGATTCCTCGAACTACGCGGTGGGAGCAGTCTTGGCACAGAGAGTAGACAGAGCGTCTCATGTGATCTGCTACTCCTCGAGGACATTGGATGCTGCACAATCCAACTACACCACCACAGAAAAAGAGCTTTTAGCTATTGTTTTTTGCTTTGGATAAATTCAGATTTTATTTGCTATGTTCTCATGTGGTTATTTTTTCTGATCATGCAACTTTGAAATTCCTCCTGAAGAAGCCTGATGCAAAACCGAGACTGATTAGATGGATGCTTCTGCTTCAAGAATTCGACGTAGAGATATGCGATAGGAGCGGGAGGGAGAACTTGGTAGCAGACCATCTGAGCAGGATAGTGACGTAGATAGATTCCACCCCCATAGCAGATTCTTTCCCAGATGAGCAACTTTTTCACCTGCAGGGTAAGACACTATGGTATGCAGATATTGCTAACTATTTAGTTGCCCGTGTTGTACCTTCATTTTTTTCTCATGCACAAGTCCAGAAATTGAAAAGTGATGCCAAGAAAAATGAATCTGATGATCCTTACCTTTGGAAGTTTTGTAGTGATCAGATTATTAGGAGATGTGTTCCTGATTATGAGTTTCATTCTGTACTTATTTTTTGTCATTCTCTGGCTTGTGGGGGGCATTTTGGACCCCAAAGGACTGCTAGGAAAGTTTTAGAGTCTAGTTTGTATTGGCCCACCTTATTTCATGATGCATATGAATTCTATAAAGCCTGTGAGAGATGTCAACGAATAGGGAACATAGGACATAGAAATGAAATGCCTCAACAATCTTTGTTATTCTGTGAGATTTTTGACGTTTGGGGTATCGATTTTATGGGTCCTTTTCCTGTATCTTTTGGATTTTCTTATATTCTTTTGGCTGTTGATTATGTTTCCAAATAGGTGGAGGCCATCCCCACCAGGACTGATGATTCTCCAGTTATTGTGAATTTTATCAGGTCTCACATATTTTGCAGATTTGGGGTACCCAAGGCGATCATCAGCGATCAAGGGTCTCACTTTTACCTTGAGACATATGAAAGCCATCTTTGGCGGTGTATGGGGTGTTTCATAAGATTTCTACTCCTTATCACCCTCAGGGCAGATGGGCGGGCGAAGTGTCAAACAGAGAGATCAAATCTATCTTTGGAGACAAGTGGGGCAGACAGGAAAGATTGGAGCAAAAGGTTGGAGGACGCTTTGTGGGCCTACAGGACTGCCTATAAGACTCCCATAGGTATGTCCCCTTACAGATTGGTTTATGGCAAAGCATGTCACTTGCCAGTGGAGATTGAGCACAGGGCTTATTGGGCAGTGAAAGCTTGCAACATGGAGGCTTACAGAGCTGGGAGAGAGAGGAAACTCCAACTTTAGGAACTTGAAGAGATACAGTTAGAAGCATATGAGAACTATCGCATTTACAAGGAGAAGACCAAAAATTTTCATGACAAGAGGCTTGTGAGGAAGGAGTTCCATATTGGCGACAAAGTTTTATTGTACCAGTCTCGTCTCAGGTTAATCAGAGGTAAGTTGAGATCCAGGTGGGACGGTCCTTTATGTGTGACTAATGTGTTTTCCTATGGTGTTGTAGAGGTGCAGGAACCTTCTTCAGGGAACACTTACAGAGTGAATGGACACCGTCTCAAGATATTTCACGAAGGAGCGAGAGAAACTATAGTAGAGGAAGTGGACCTTGAGGATGCTTCTTCCCCGACATGAAAGGGGAGTGTATTCTTTTTGTTTACTGTATTTGTTTTCTTCCTTTCATGTTTGGAATAATCTGTGTTGGTTGTTTGTTTATTTGCCTATTTGCCTCGGTTGTTTAGTTGTTTTCGTTGAGTCGAATAATATTCCCTATGCATGCCTTAGTATCATTTCAGAGGTGGTAAAAATTAGTTAAGTTTGATCATCAAATAATGGATTTTTGTGTATGATAGGAGACTTCACTTGCATGCAGTCACTTGTTATGATGGTGAACTTTTTATTGATAGACTAAGCTTGATGTTTATTCACCTAGTGAGGTTACAAGCCATTCTTATCATCTACCCACTGTTGTGTGATAATACATGTGATTCTTGTTACTCTAGAACTTTCTTTGAGTCTTTTCAAAACTGCAGTAATATCTACTTGCATGAATATGATGAAGGATTTCATTCTTGACTCTTTTTATGACTTGGTTTGCTTGTCTAATCCACGTGATACTTACTTATTCCATGTCTTACTTGTCATATCTCTTCATTTGCTATCCATTGTCTTTGTATCTTTGTGAATTATCTTTTTCATATCTATTGTTTTCCATATTGGAGGAATAGTTTGATGGGTTGTATTGTCCGAGACGGACAAAATTTTTAAGTGTGGGGGAGGAGCTATATTATTTTTGTTGGAAACATGATATGGAAGGAATAGTTTTCAGAGGTCATTGGTCCTGAGATATATTTGTCTGTGATTAGTACTTGATTTCCTGCACAAAAAAAAAAGGCGCCATCGATGTTTCTTTTGTTGAAAAAAAAAATGCAATTGTAATGAAGGTAAATGGAATTGTAATGTGTTGGATAGAGCCATTTGATCCTGAATCCAATTCTAAAGTTTCCAATTGTCCTAGCCTCTTCCCATATTGCTAGTTACTGAGTATTTCATAGAGCAACTCATCAGGTTTATTTCTCCAATTCTTCTCTTGTTCCCTATTCATTTGCACCTTTGTCTTGTACTTCTCTTTGCATACTTTATTTGCAATCTACTTTTGATCTTATTCTGATTCATGATAAATCCTTTTGATTCATGTATGAGATGTATTGATAGCAGTAGAGAAGTAGATGATAAGCAAGCATATGATAGTACAAAATTGCATGTTGTTTTGAGGGCGCCCCACTCCTATGTTATTATGTGAGCATCAGTGTATTTATCCATTTTGGGAGGTTTTGTATCAGGCTTGGTTTATTTGATTTGACTGTAAACCATCATACATGTTGACTGTTGTAGGAGTCAGATCTTTTGAATACCCTAGATCCTGATGAATTTGGTGATCCTAAGTAACTTATTTTTTCTGTCTCTGAATTATTGATCTAGGTATTGCTAGGGGAATGAGTTAGGGAGTTAGTGTTTCTTTATTTTCATTATTGCTCGGGACGCGCAAAAATAAGTGTGGGGGAAGTGATAACTGTCATTTTGTTGTATTATTTTGGTTCTTAATATCATTATTTTTTATCCTCTCGAGTGATTTATTATTGATTATTATCATGTTTTATGAGTTGGATATATTTTTGGACCTTATTGTAAATTCTCCTAATTTTTGGACTTATATGTAAATTTTATCTTTGTTTGTAGGAGATCGAGATGAGCCACTGAACTAGACTCAAGTTGGATCAAATATGACTTCATCTGGGGTCATAATGGACATTTCAAAATGATTTAATCTGAGCCTTTCATCCAGATCAGAAGGCAAATTAAATCAAGGGTTCAGATCTGAGCATTATGGACCGTTCGAGGAAAGTGATTGATTCTGAGCCATCCATCTGGATCTGGAGCGATCCGGCCCGTACATTAAGATCTACACGTCTTGGCCATTCATCCAGACCGTTGGATCGTGATTATACCTTCAGACGGATCATATCCGTCCATTACAAATCAGACTGATTTCAGCCGTTGGATGGAGCAGCCAAATGAAGCCAACTTAATTGATTAATCAAGCCCTAGCTCTAAGGAACGACTGAGATTGAAAGGGAAATTGAATCGGATGGCTGATGTTAATAACCTACCTTCCCAAATCGGAAAGCAGAATGCGCAGAAAAATAGAGCGGCGTCTTCTTCCTCGCGGCGACGGCGACTACCGCGGCGATCGACGGCGATCACACTCAACTCCGGCGGTAAGCGATGATCCCAGGCGAGCCTCGGCGGACGATTAGATGCCGTGATTTGGACAGCTAATCGGAAGAGGGGAAAGCGTGGGATTCCGTGGAGTACACCCTTCACCGGCGTTCACTCCATTCCGGCGACTGGGATAGGCCTTTCCATCTCGTCGGAGCCACCCACAAGCTGCGCCGGTTTAGGACAGTTCTATCTCCACCGGTGAAGGTCCATTTCACTATCCGGCGACTCCAGAGCTGCTAGAATGGTGATCGCGTTCCTCCGTCTGTCCGTCCTCCCTGCTGCGGCCCGATTAGGCGACCGCATTCCATGAGGAGAAATTTATTCGGTTTATTCACCGTGTGTAGTTCTGGTCGTTGTTCTATTTGGATCAATATGTGTGTTTGTTAGTGTGTTAAACACCAATTAGTTGGGATTTTGTGTTAATTACATCCTGCTATTATTTCTGTTAGGTTATGTTTATCATGTTTAGTTTAGTTTTCATTTCCATTCGACCAACGCACCGTATAGTGACAGTGCGGTGCCTGGTTGAATTGCTTTCGTTATTAGTTTAGATTTCATTTACATTTGGCCAGTGTACCGTATAGTGACAGTACGGTGCTTGGTTGAATTGCTTTCGTTTATTACAATTTTTAGTGACTGTTTGACTACTGTGCCGTATAGTGACAGTGCGGTGCTTGGTTGAATTGTTCACCTTTGTTTCGTGATCATTGTACCGTATAGTGACAGTGCGGTGCGTGATTACTTACTTTTGCGCATTAGGATAGTTACTTGTTAATTGTTATTTGGTAGTTAGATTTACTTCCTGCAGATTTAATTTCCATGTCTGTTTACTAGAATTGTTTGACCATTGCATCGTATAGTGACAGTGCGGTGCAAGGTTGAATCGTTCTTGCATTAGGTTAGCTTTGAATAATTGCTTTGATAATTGTAAAAACCCCCAGTGTTTACTTCTATTTAAAAACAAACGTCCAGCCATTAGGTTCGTTGGGAGACGATCCGAGTCAGTCCTATACTGCATTAGTGTAGTTAGGGGGTTCGGTAAATAATTTGGGAACGGTATTGCGACAAATTAAAAAATCGTTCGTATCAGTCCTCAAGGGTGTCAATGTCTCATATCCCAATGAGATCTTACAATCTTCCCCTTGGCATGCCCTCAATCTTTCTAGTGATAATCCCATATCACTTAAGAGAGACGCAATCCCTCAATTTTCCTTCCATGAGGAAAAATACACATCCATCTTTCCATGATGGATACCTCTCCCTAAAGGCTTGCTCCCCCTTGACCATTGCACCAACAATGTCTTTGGAAAGCCCCTAAGCCAATAGGAATACAAAACCATCAAAATTAAGGCAAAGTTCAACAATGAACTCTCATCCACCTTAAAATTGATACTCTCCCTAAATACTTCTTCTAATCCATATCCAATGGATTTCTACCATTTCTAATGCTCTCCTAAGCATGTCCTAGGGTTAGGAGTGGTTAGGGGACCAAAACATAGCTGAACATGGACCTAACCACCAAGGTTTACCCGAATCAGCAGTATCAGTTGACTCTCTCAGCTACCAGTCGACTCCTTCCCATATTAGTCGACTGGCCTCCCTGTCAGTCGATTGATAACTGCATTTGCAGTTTTTTGATTTTCAGAAACGAATTTCTGAAATTCATACGTAAATATACATAAGTTGAAAAATCTTGAAATTTTGTATGTATATTACTTATTACAATTATAATGGGTAAAAAATATTGGAAAATTATTTTACCCACAAAATAGTGAGATTGATACAAAGTTCAAAAGTTAAGAAAAGCTTCAATATTGAGCTCTCTTTGTATCATCCCATTCAATGGTGATTGCTATCAAAAGATAGACTTCACCAAGATTTTTCAAAATATTTTCAAAATATTTTTGAAACCTTTAATTCCTTTTTCCTAAACATCTCACTTGTATCTAGATGTGTAAAACACATACAAGTCAAATATTCTAGTGAGATGTGAGTTTTTGTTCTTTAATGGTCTCATACATATTATAAGACAACTCTACTTGATTCCCTTATGCATGAGACTTCAAGTCATGCCAATGGTCCTTAAATCAATTTTATTTTATGCATGATATGATTATGACATATATATGATATAACTAAGCGTGTGTCAAAATTATGATGTCATGACATGTGAATGAAATTTTAGCATACATGACATATAAAGATAAGTCTAAACATGATCATGACATTTTTAGAGATAAAAATGAAAATGATGTCATGTCATGGCAAGAGAAATAAATCATGACAAGTAAAATATACTAAGGTATAAAATACCTAAGTGTTAAATCCAAATTGCCATTTCTAGGAATTAATTCTATTTTGCCTTAATACCATTATCTCCCAAGTGTGCCATAAATCCAAAATGGCACACCCATACCTCTAAGACCTAATCGTGCCAATTTAATCATTTTTCAACTTCTCAAGCATATTGGCACATCCTAATGTGTCAACTCACCATGGCTAGATTAACTACTCATCCACTTAGGGTTGACACACCCTAACCCATCTAGCGTGAATCGATCACGCTCCTAGGAACCCAATACCTATTGGAGCTCCTTGGGTCAACAAGGTATTCACTAGGGATAACTTCCCTAGATACCTTCCTAATGACCCTTTTAGACTTTGAAATCATAGTCTTTTGAGTCTTTCCTAAGTCAAACCTAGGGGTAACTCCCCCTTTGACCTTCTTAGTGGCTTTCTTGGTTTTTCTTAAGTCCTTAGCCACTAAGCAAACACCATGGCTAGTCTTAGGGATAGCTTCCCTATTAGCCTTGGTTTTTCTAGACCTAGAAATTGTTCCATAATTAAATGGAACATTATGGTAGGACATATGTTTGTGACCTAAACCTTTCTTGCCCTTAGACCGTTCTTGAACCCTAGGTCTTGACTTTTGAACATTTGACCCTTGAATAGAATTTTCTATAATCTTAAGGGTCTTTTTCATTCTCTCAAGTCTTGACTTCAAGACTTGATTTTCTAATTCTAATTTTCCCAATTTTAATTGTTCATTAGATTTTTGAGAAGGCCTCTTCTTCTTAGGCATGTGCCTAGACTTTTTGGGATTAATACTCAAATTTTCTTCTATTCTCTTAATTGATTTCCTAGGTAAAATAGTTCTTGTGTTATTGGTCCTAGGTTTATCCTTAGATAAATTTACATGCTTAACACCTAAGCAATAAACCTTATTATTTCTACTAGCATGCTTTTCATTAATAATTGCAAGAGAACTAAAATAGTTTTTAGCATGCTTCTTGGTTCTAGAAATTAAAGGTGCATTAACTAAATTTACCTTAGGGTTAGCTTTGGAAGCTCCCCTTATATGAGATACACCTTCTTGCCCTTTCTTTCTTCCCTTAGGGCATTGACTACGGTAGTGCTCCTTTTGGTTGTATTTGAAGCACACAATGTGCTTTTTTCTCTTGATTGTGGGGACTCCGGCATCCTTAGACTTTTGGTGCCGGTGTTTTCTTCTTAGTCAATTTTGGACATTTGCTCTTGTAATGCCTTTTCTCCCTACACTCAAAGTAAATTATATGATCTTTATTTAAAATCAATATGCTTGAGTTACCTATGGAATTTTCTTTTTGGTCTTCATTTCTCCCAGATATGGATGCTTCTTGTCCTTGCTCCGGGATGGAAGATTACCTCTTCTCCCCCTCAATACTAGAGGTGGAGATTTCCACCAAATCATCTACATTGTTGAATGTGGATGGGCTCTCTTCCACGACATCTTCCTCTACTTGTGCCGGTTCGGGAATTTCTTGGAATTTGATTACCTTATTCCATAACTCTCTTGCATCCCTATAATTACCTAATCTAGACCAAATATTGTTAGGTAACAAATCACTAAGTAATTCAATTACCTTGAGATTTATCTTGAAGTCTTTGATTTGGTCTTGGGTCCACCTTGACTTCTCAATTTGCCTTTTTCTTTCATCCCTAGGCAATTCGAAACCATTTTCTAAGATTAGCATAAAATCAAAATCGGTTTCTAGATATACCTCCATTTTTCTTCTCCACCATTGAAAATCTCCTTCGAATTTTGGTGGTTGGAGGTTATAGCCGGCCATCTTGTAGTGCTTGTGTTGGCGGTTAGTCCTTGACAAGCTCCTAGCTCTGATACCACTTGTTGGAATGTTGGTGGCCGGTTAGAGGGGGGTGAATGACCCTCAATCGTCGTACGGTGGAATACGATCGTTCTTGCATGCTTGTCTACAATTGTCGTTAATATACGCAGCGGAAATAATAGAAATAATAACAACAATACAATCACATGCAATACACAAGATATATGTGGTTCGGAACCGAATGGTTCTTACTCCACGGGGTGAGCTCAACGAGCTCGTGTTATGCGCATGACACTAACAACACTCCTTCTCGACAACACGTCGGAGGTGGAGAAACCTCTCACAAGCAATTACACTAAGTAATATGAAATATAAGCAATACAAAGACAAATACAAAATACATGTAAAGAATATTTTACAATGCTTACTTTGAACCCTTTCCTTGTTGCTTGCTTTAGATGGCTCTTGAAGGTCTGGAATGCAGCAGCAATTTCCCTTCAAAGGCTTCATAAAAGTCTTGGCGAAATCTTCCATCTTGAGCTCCATTTATAATCTGCATCAAGCTGATTTCGCGCCCATTAGTCGACTGATCGTGACCATCAGTCGACTGGTCCTGTAGCCGTTGTCTCACAACGACTCGATCCACACTGGCCAAAAGCCAACGAATCCATCATCAGTCGACTGATGATACCCATCAGTCGACTGATTATCCCATCAGTCGAGTCAGCACGAGCACTGGACTCATTCGAAATCGTGCGGTGAAAACACCCGATCGGATCGATGATGGTGTCAACAATGATCATCCTCGCGATCGACTCATCAACCAAACCTGCATTGAACACACGCCAACTTGGAGGCGACTGGTGTCGGGTAAAACCTTAAACACCAAGTTGTTTGAGCATCCGACACTCAGTCTTAGTCACTTGGCCAAGTCCACCTCATCCCTCATGGAGTTCCCACGGCTCTCTTCCCTCCTCGTCCCCGGATCGCCAAGCGCCGACACGCGCCATCCTTCACGTCTCTTGCCCTCGAAGTATGCTTCCCTTGGACCTCATTCCATTCGCTCCCCGTCCGGTGGTCCCTCGGATGCACCAAGCGCACGACTTCGCAATGTCATCCTTCACTAACTCAAGGACCTCGAGCCTAGTGAACTTGTCAAGTTCTCAAGACTTTCCAAATGCACCAAGCGCACGGCTTCGCAATGCATTTCTCACCAAGCACCAAGCGCACGACTTCGCAATGCTTTGGACTTTCCCACATCAAGCCCCAAGCCCCAAGCCCCAAGCCCCAAGCCCCAAGCTTGGATTTTTCATGCCAACTCCATGTTGGACTTTCTTATGACAATCCCATGTCATAAGTTTTGTCTATCATCAAAATACTGCTCGAGTCAAACTCGAGTCAATCTGGGCCGATTGCACCAACAACACCTAGCCCAAGTATCATTTTCTCGTCCTGCGGATTCTAGTTACTACACATGTATTTAAGAGTACCATACTCTAAACATGTAATGCTTTGGCCAAAGACTTTAGTAACAATACGACGAGAGGCCATAGGGTATACATCTCCTCGCAAGGAGTGGTGAATCTTCTGTAGGCTATTTAAACACCTTCGGTCACTTCAACTTATACCTAATCATCCCGGGTTCACATCTCCTCGGAGATGCTTACTTAAGATGTCAAAACATAAGTCTCCATGATCAAGATGACTTGAATATCGCAAGTTGAAGGAACATCGCATTTAAGCTATAGTAAGGACTTCATTGACATATCTGTATATGCAGAGAACCATATGAAGTCTTACAGTTGGTCACTCTAATGAACTAGTTACCATAACTAGCATCCACGGTTAACTCCGGACATCCCAATATCACCAGCCGATGAGAAACAACTGCTTGGATAAACCAAAGAGTACAACTCATGCTAGTCTCAACAGAATTGATAATGTTCGAATGCATCAATTCATCGACTAGGGATAATTCCAATACATCACAATTACACATGTAGAGATACTTATTAGTTGTGATCTAATCACAAATTCTCTTATGCTGTGAATTGTATTGCGGATATTCAGTAAATGAGTTTAAGATCCAATCGAATACATGAAAACATGTATACTCAAATAGTGAATCTTCATTTATCAAATAAATGGTACAACCATAAGGCGATTGCCTTAGGACACCTCTCATATATAACTAACAAACTCTCACTCGACCTATTGCCAATCGCCACGGTATCCAATACCATAAGCTCTAACTGTAGGAACGTTGATGACCGCTAGAAGGGGGGGGGGAGTGAATAATGCATTCGTTGACGAAGATGGAAATTGATCGTGTGCTTGCTACAAACGTTAGTGTACGCAGCGAAAATAATAATGATAAAAATAAATACACAACACAAGCACAAATACAAGCGATATAACATAGTTCGGAACCTTAGGGTTCCTACTCCACGGGTGGAGCTCAACGAGCTCGAGTGATGAACACACCACTACTAAAACTCCTTCTCGACAACAAGTTGGAGATGGAGAAACCTCGTACAAGTGATTACAAAAGTAATACAATGAAATACAACAAATACACTAAGCAATACACAAAAATAAGTAAAGAACACTTTACACAAAAACTTTGGATTACTTGTTTGTTACTCGTTTTGATTGGTCTTGAAGGTCTTGCGTGTCGGTGCAACAATGCCCCAAGCAATTATGTGTTTTGATGTTTGGATAATCATCTAAGTTAGGCAATATTTTGTGATCTAATTGTGAACATGTTTAAGTGACAGAAAAATCCAAGTATGAAGACTTGGTAAAAGAAAAGTCCAAGTATGATCTTGGCAAAAGAAGTCCAAAGAAAGGGCTTAACGACGTAAGACCAAGCATGTAGTCTTGGCGGCGTAAAGTCCAAGCGGACCTTGGCAAAGGAAATACAAAGGCAAGTCTTGGCAAGCAAGTCCAAGCATGTAGTCTTGGTGGCGTAAAGTCCAAACGTACTTTGGCGAAGAGTAACCCAAGACATGACAAAACCAAAGGAAGCTCTTGGAAGCATGCACAAAGGATGAACAAATCGCAAACTCGGAGGGATCCTGGAGGCGCAAGGCTAAAGGAAGAGCTAGAAGGTTAAGTCTAGGTCTAGGGAGTCAATTCAAGTATGAATTACTCATACCTGACGAGTATCAGTCGACTGATACGATGTAGCAGTCGACTGATAAGGTGCTCGACGGAGTCAGAAACCACGATGATCGATCAATCGTAGTCGGGCAAATGATCGATGTCGATCACCGATCGCCGATAGTCGATTGATTAAGTCGACATTGGGCACAGAATGGAGTCTCACTCGACTCCTCGCGGGGATCACTTGACTGATCAGGCTACCGTTGGAAATGACGGCTGCGTATCTCCGTGGATTTGCCTCGTCAGAAACCGTTGGCTGCGACGACAGTCGACTGATAGTGGCCCAATGGAAAAATAGCTCTCTCTCTATAAAAAGAGGGCTTAGGGTGCTTGAGAAGGCTAGTGCTTATGTTCCAACCTTATTCTCAAGCTCCCCACGAATTTTCAAAGGCTTTCTTTGTATTAATTCCTCCTCTTCTCCTAAATCTCATTTTCATCATTGTAAGAAGAGGAGAGTGTATTGTAAAGGAAAGCTTCTTTGTGGAATTGCTTGGGTTGATCCACCTTAAGGATCGCTGTGGAGTAGGAGCACTATCTCCGAACCACATAAAAGGCTTCGTGTTAGCGTTTGTGTTTAGCTTCTTGTTTTTGTCTTGTATTTGCTTCCACTAACATTTCTTATAGATTTCGAAAAGAGGCTATTCACCCCCCTCTAGCCTTCTAAGGATCCCTAATAAGTGGTATCAGAGCTCGGATCGCGTTGGAAGATCTAACCATCAACTGGAGCATAATGGCGTTTCAAGAGGGGCATAGCACGGCGAGGCCTCCATTCTTCGATGACAATGACTTCGGATATTAGAAAGGTAGGATGAAATACTACCTTATGAATGATATTGATAATTGATTTAGCATTGTAGATGGTTTCGAGAAGTCGGTCGACGAATTCGGAGCACCAATACTAACAAAGGATTGGACAAGAGAGATGGCAAAGAAGGCGCAAGCAAATGCAAAGGCTGTTGGTGCAACAATGCTCCAATCATTTATATGTTTTGATGTTTGGATAATCATCTAAGTTAGGCAATATCTTGTGATCTAATTGCGAATATGTTTTTAAGTAACAGGGAAATCCAAGGATGAAGACTTGGTAAAAGAGAAGTCCAAGTATGATCTTGGCAAGGAAAGTCCAAGGGATAGACTTGGCAGCGTAAGACCAAGCTTGTAGTCTTGGTAGCATAAAGTCCAAGTGAACCTTGGCAAAGGAAGTCCAAAGTAAGGTCTTGGCAGCATAAGTCCAAGTTTGTAGTCTTGGCGGCATAAAGTCCAAGCATTTGGCAAACCCAAGACATGACGAAACCGAAGGAAGCTCTTGGAAGCAAAGCGCAAAGGATGAACAAGTCGCGGACTCGGAGGGATCCTGAAGGCGCAAGGCTTAATGAGGAGCTAGAAGGTTGAGTCTAGGTCTATGGTATAAAATCAAGTGTGAATTACTCATACTTGATGAGTATCGATCGGATCGATACGATGTATCACCGACCGGTCAGCGTTCGACTAAGTCGTCGGTGAAACCACAGCCATCGATCGGCCTTGGTCATGGCAATGATCGTTGATCGAACATCGCCGGGCGCTAAGCGCGATCGATCGATCAAGAAAATATCGCCACGAATGCACGCGCCTCACTCGATTGCCGCTTGATCACTCGATCGATCACTCCATCGGTCGATCGATGGAGTGATCGATCGGTGATCACCTGGCCGTTGGAGATTGTGACTACGAATCTCCGTGGAGATCGCGTTTCAGAAGTCGTTAGCTTCGGCGGCAGTCGACTGATGGTAAGCATCAATCGACTGATCGAAGCCCGACGGGAAAAACATCCCCTCTTCTATAAAAAGGGGCCATGGGGAGCTTGGTGAAGCTAGTGCTCTTGCTCCTAACTACACCCTCGTGCTCACCAAGCTTTCCAAGTGTTTTTAGTGATTCAAAACCTCCTCTTCTCTTGTTCTTGATCATCCATCATTGTAAAGAAGAGGAGAGCATTGTAAGAAAGGTTTCTCCACCTTGGTTCATCCAAAGGAGAAGATAGTGAAGCTTGGCTAGGACTAATCCACCTTACGGATTGCCATGGAGTAGGAGCGTCATCTCCGAACCACGTACATCGGGTGTTAGCGTTTGGTTTCTTATTTCTTATTTGTATTCATTTTCGTATTTGTATTGCTTCCGCTAACTTACTTGTAGAAACGAAGAAAGGCTAATCACCCTCCCTCTAGCCATTCCAATATTCCTAACAAGTGGTATCAGAGCCCGGATAGCTTGGAAGATCTCACCATCAACCAAGACATCAATGGCTCTTCAAGAGGGATATAGCACCGCCAAGCCACCGCTCTTCGATGGGAGTCATTTTGCGTATTGGAAAGGTAGGATGAAGTACTATCTTATGAGTAATATTGAAATTTGGCATATCATTGTAGATGGCTTCAAGGAACCGGTGGATGAACATGGAGACCCTATTCCAAGCAAGGATTGGACAAGGGAGATGAACCGGAAGTTTGAGTCAAATGCGAAAGCCGTACTCACCATCCAATGCGGCATTACAATGGAGCAACTCAACAAGGTGGGGCCTTTCGAATCCGCCAAGGAGCTATGGGAAAAGCTCATTGAGCTAAATGAAGGTTCCAAGGAGTCAAAGAGGGTCAAGAAGGACCTACTAATTGAACAACTTCAAGCCTTCCAAATGAAGATGCATGAAATCGTAAGTCAAATGCATGGAAGGTTCAAGGAGATTGTGAATGGACTTCACATCATAGGTGAGCGAGTCGACAACCGGGACTTGGTAAGGTATATACTTCAAGCATTTCCTAGAAATTCTTTATGGACTTCTATAGTTGATGCCATTAAGGTAACTAGGGATCTCTCTCAAATTAAAATTGATGAATTATTTTGTGAGTTTGAATTACATGAGCAAACTAACATGTCCTCTAAGGAAAAGGGTTTAGCTCTATTTGTTGAAAAGAAGGACAAGAAAGAAAAGAAGAAGAAGGAAAGAAAAGAAGCATCATCATCATCCAAGTGAGGATGAGTCAAGTAGTGATGGAGACTCATCTAGTGAAATGACAAATTTTGTCAAGAAGCTTTATAGAAAGTCAAAAGAGTTCAAGAATAGAGAAGTAAGGAAGGGTCTCATTCCTCAAAAGGTAAATTTAGTGGTAATTCAAGTTTTAGCAATAATGTGATTTGTCATGCTTGCAACAAGAAGGGGCACATAAAGCCGAATTGCGAGCTAAAGAAGAAGGAGGAAAAGAAAAAGAAGGACAAGAAGGAGAAGAAGAAGAAGGAGGCCATGGTGGCTCAAACCACATGGGACACACCAAGTGTTGAAGACTCCTCCTCCGATGATGAGCTTTGCCACATCACACGCCATGTGGCACTCATGGCATTAGAAGATGATTCCGGCACATCAAGCCAAGAAGACTCCTCAAGTGATGAATCGTCATCTAGTGACGATGAGGTAATAAACTCTCCCAAAGTTACGCTTCTTTATAAATCAATTGCCTATCTTAAAGAAGCTCTAGATAAGTCTAAATCTAAGGTTAAGAGCATGAAGGTAGAACTAAAGGCTATTAGGAATGAAAAACCCTCACATGTTGATTCTTGCATGCTTAAGGAAGAAAATGACAAACTTAAGGATGAGGTTAGTGAATTGAAAGCATGTTTAGAGAAATTTTCAAATGACTCAAAATGTCTTGATATGATCCTTAGTCGACAAAGAGCCGTTTACAACAAGGCCGGTTTAGGATATAAGCCAAAAGAAAAATAAGTTGCTTATATTTCATTGATTAATAGGAAAGCAACCATTAAGGGAAAAGTTAAGAAAGCATGAGTACCTAAGAAGCTTTTACTTAATGTTACCGGTCCAAATGTTTGGGTACCAAAAGCTTGTGTTTTTCATGTGATTTAGGTAGGAGAGCGAGGTATGTGGATTGTGGATAGCGGTTGCTCAACACATATGACCGGGGATGTGAGCAAGTTCTCTACAATTAAATATGTGAAGAAGGGAGCGGTGTCCTTTGGGAATAGTGGAAAACTCAAGATATTAGGTAGAGGTACAATTGAGGTATCCCCCAAAATTGTCATTCACAAAGTTTTACTAGTTGAAAATATGAAATTTAATCTATTAAGTGTTAGTCAACTTTGTGATGCAAACTATCATGTCTCTTTTGAATCCTCTAAATGCATGATTAGGCACAAGTAATTAAATGATTGCATGTTAGTTAGATATAGGAAATCAAATATCTATTATGTTGATCTTTCATATGTTTCTAACATTTCTACTAAGTGCTTTGTTGCAAAAGAAGAGGAAAGTTGGCTATGACATAGGAGATTGGGGCACATCAACATGAAAAACATAGCCAAGGTAGCCAAGATGGAGTTGGTCAAAGGACTACCAAAGATCAAGTATGTCAAGAATAAAATGTGTGATGCATGTCAAGAGGGAAAACAAACAAAGGCATCACACAAAGGTAAAACCCTAACTAATACTTCCTTACCATTAGAATTATTGCATCTTGACCTATTTGATTGTCATAGTACTCCATCTTTAAATGGCAACAAATATTGTTTGGTTATTGTAGATGATTTCTCTAGGTATACTTGGGTCTACTTTATGAAACATAAGGATGATACCTTAGAAATAATCATAGGATTTAGTAAAAGGGTTGAAAATGAAAAGAGTCTCAAAATCAACCGGATCCGTAGTGATCATGGTGGTGAATTTGAAAACTTAAAATTTTCACAATTTTGTTTAGAGCAAGGGTACAAGCATGAGTTCTATTGTCCTAGAACACCCCAACAAAATGGGGTGATGGAAAGGAGAAATCGTGCCCTACAAGAGGCGGCTAGGACTATGCTTAATGCATATTCTCTACCTAGCTACTTGTGGGCGGAAGCGGTTAATACCGCTTGCTATATCCAAAATAGGGTTCAAATCCATAGGTTTTTAGGAAAGACACCTTTTGAATTATGGAATGGGACTATTCCCACAATTCATTATTTTAAAGTCTTTGGATGTAAAGTTTATATTCTAAACACCAAGGATAACTTAGGAAAATTTGAATCCAAAGCGGATGAGGGAATCCTAGTTGGATACTCATCCACAAGTAGAGGATATAGAGTCTACAATAAGAGAACCCAAGGGATTGAGGAGTCCTCCAATGTTTAATTTGATGAAGCTACTAGTACCTACCCTAGAAAGTCCTCTATTGATAAGGATATTAATGACAATAATCAAGACATTACCCAAAAACTTCAAAATTTGACCATTAGGGGTAATGATCAAGGGGGAGGAAGAGGAGACTCCGATGATGAAAGAAGGGTGGAAGATAACAATGATCAAATTGAAACCCCTTCTAGAAACCTAAGAATTCATCAAGATCATCCACTTGACCGAGTAGTAGGAGATCTATCTCAAGGAGTAAGAACTAGGCCATTTCATAGACCTCCTACTAGTCAAGTAGCTCTTATCTCACAAATTGAGCCCAAATCGATCAATGATGCATTACATGATCCGGATTGGATTTTGGCAATGCAAGATGAATTGGCTCAATTTGAGAGAAGTCAAGTGTGGGAATTAGTACTTAGACCCAATGATAGCACCATAATTATTACAAGATGGGTCTTTAGGAATAAGCTAGATGATCAAGGAAATATCACTAGAAATAAGGCTAGGTTGGTTGCTAGGGGATTCAATCAAGTTGAGGGGCTTGACTATGATGAGACTTATGCCCCAGTTGCGAGGTTAGAATCTATTAGGATTCTCTTAGGGTATGCTTCCTATATGAGATTTAAACTTTACCAAATGGATGTTAAATCGGCATTCTTAAATGGTTATATTAAGGAGGAAGTATATGTAGAGCAACCACCCGGATTTGAGAACATAGATTATCCAAATCATGTATGTAAGCTTAGGAAAACATTATATGGGTTAAAACAAGCTCCCCGGGCATGGTATGAAAGATTGTCATCTTTCTTAATTTCTAAGGATTTTAGAAGAGGCCAAGTAGATCAAACATTGTTTATAAAGTCAACATTAAAAGATATATTCATAGCCCAAGTATATGTTGATGATATCATTTTTGGGTCAACGAATGATGATCTTCTTCAAGACTTTATAAAAAATATGGAAAATGAATTTGGTTGGAGAGCTTACCTTTTTCCTAGGTTTACAAGTCAAACAAACCAATGAGGGTATTCATATTTATCAAACCAAATATGCAAATGAAATGATCAAGAAATTTGGTTTGGAAAATGCCAAAATTGTAACCACTCCTATGGCCACTAGCACTAGAATAGATAGTGATCATGAAGGTAAATCAATTGATCTTAAACTTTATAGGAGTATGATTGGTAGCCTACTATACCTAACCGCTAGTAGACTCGACATTTTATTTGCGGTAGGTATGTGTGCAAGATACCAATCTTGTGCCAAAGAATCACATTTAGTAGCCGTTAAGAGAATATTAAGATATATTAAAGGCACCCTAAATGTAGGACTTTGGTATCCTAGGACTAGGTCATTTGAATTGCTTGGTTATACCGATTCCGATTATGCCGGGTGAAAATTGGATAGGAAAAGTACTAGTGGTGGATGCTAATTTCTTGGGTCCTCCCTGGTTAGTTGGAGTAGTAGGAAGCAACATTGTGTTGCTTTATTAACCACCGAAGCCGAATATGTGGCTATGGGTGGTTGTGTAGCTCAATTACTTTGGATGAGACATACTCTTGTGGACTATGAGCTACACTACTCTAACATTAAAGTTTATTGTGATAATGTGAGTACCATTAACTTGAACAAAAATCCAGATATCACTCTAGGACTACACATTGAAGTGAAACATCACTATAAGAGATCATGTGGCAAGAGGGACATTGAACTTAATTATGTAGAATCTAAGTCCAACCTTGCGATATCTTCACCAAAGCTCTTCCGGAATTTTCATCATTAAGGAGAGAGCTTGGTATGTGCTTTGTAGAGTAAAACTCTAGGTTTGCATGATCCTATACTTTTATAGTAGCTTTATACCTTGATGTATCTCACAAAAAGCCTTAAGACACCTTGATTTTTGTATTGAGACAATTAGAACCATGTGAGATGATAGGGAAGGTGTACTTGGCTTATCATGCTTGTTATGATGCATTACTATGAGCCAATAATACACCTAGAGACATAAATACCTTATGGACCAATCATTGGGAAGACTTGTATTCAAGTAATGAATACATAGCTCAAAGAACATGGTTGGAAATTCCAAATAATATATATATTAAACTATGTTCATCATATTTTGAAAAACAGTTTCAAATGGAACACAAAAGTGATACAAAGTTTGCAAAATCTTTAGAACTTTTGTTAGGTTCCAAGTTTGTATCAATCTTGAAATATGGAAAACATATATTTTTAAAATTATTTTTCCTTAATAAAGTATGATTTCAGAAATGTGTACGCAAAATTTCGTGATTTTTTGAGATTTCTAGAATTTCTAACGCATTTATGAAGTTAATTTGAAAAATGAAATTTCGATTTAGGCGTAGTAGATCGGTGATACACTATATTTTCTGATAAACAGCTCCATTTTATGGTATTTAGTGTATCCTTGATGTCCTACAACTATAGCTTGATAATATTGCGTATAAACAAAGGTTTAGGACTGTTTAGTGCAGTGGTTTAGGGGGAGTTTCATAAATTGTATCTTTTTCATACCCAAATCCATTGTTGGTGCAAAGTTAGGACTTAATGTTTTTAAATTTCTGTTATGCTTTGCTTCAAATATTATTTACACATTATAAAGCTTATCTTGGATTAAGGGGGAGCTTTAATTTCAATTTTATACCTTAGTCCAAGATCCAACACCTTTGATTCCTTCATTTTTGAATCCTTCTCTTTTTGATGTATGTCAAAGGGGGAGAAGGGATGTTTAAGTTAGATGATTATGTGTGTATCTTTAAAAGACCTAACTTAAATGATTTTCAAACATCAAAAAGGGGGAGATTGTTGGTGCAATAATGCTCCAAGCATTTATATGTTTTGATGTTTGGATAATCATCTAAGTTAGGCAATATCTTGTGATCTAATTGCGAATATGTTTTTAAGTAACAGGGAAATCAAAGGATGAAGACTTGGTAAAAGAGAAGTCCAAGTATGATCTTGGCAAGGAAAGTCAAGGATGGACTTGGCGTAAGACCAAGCTTGTAGTCTTGGCAGCATAAAGTCCAAGTGAACCTTGGCAAAGGAAGTCCAAAGTAAGGTCTTGGCAGCAAAAGTCCAAGTTTGTAGTCTTGGCGGCATAAAGTCCAAGCATTTGACAAACCCAAGACATGACGAAACCGAAGGAAGCTCCTGGAAGCAAAGCGCAAAGGATGAACAAGTCGCGGACTCGGAGGGATCCTGAAGGCGCAAGGCTTAATGAGGAGCTAGAAGGTTGAGTCTAGGTCTAGGGTATAAAATCAAGTGTGAATTACTTATATCGATGGATCGTCGGCGTTCGACTAAGTCGGGTGAAACCACGGCCATCGATCGCTGCCTTGGTCATAGCGATCGGCGATGTTGCGATCGATCGCCAAGGCGGCGATGATCGATCAAGAAAATATCGCCACGTGAATCACGCGCCTCACTGATCGCCTTGATCACTCGACTGATCACTCCATCAGTCGACTGATGGAGTGATCAGTCGACTGATCACCTGGCCGTTGGAGATTGCGGCTACGAATCTCCGCAGAGATCGCGTTTCAGAAGCCATTGGCGGCGTGATCGTGATGGTAAGCATCACGATCGATCAAGCCAACGGAAAAACAACCCCTCTTCTATAAAAAGGGGCCATGGGGAGCTTGGTGAAGCTAGTGCTCTTGCTCCTAACTACACCCTCGTGCTCACCAAGCTTTCCAAGTGTTTTTAGTGATTCAAAACCTCCTCTTCTCTTGTTCTTGATCATCCATCATTGTAAAGAAGAGGAGAGCATTGTAAAAAAGGTTTCTCCACCTTGGTTCATCCAAAGGAGAAGATAGTGAAGCTTGGCTAGGACTAATCCACCTTACGGATTGCCGTGGAGTAGGAGCGTCATCTCCGAACCACGTATATCGGGTGTTAGCGTTTGGTTTCTTATTTCTTATTCGTATTCGTTTGTGTATTTGTATTGCTTTCGCTAACTTACTTGTAGAAATGAAGAAAGGCTAATCACCCCCTCTAGCCATTCCAATATTCCTAACAAAGGCAACGACCACACTCTAATGTGGTCTATCAAAGGAGCAATTGTCCAAAGTTGGCCCCTTCAACTCCGCTAAAGAGCTTTGGGAGAAGCTCATCGAATTGAATGAAGGATCAAAAGAGACGAGGAGAGCCAAGAGGGACCTCTTGATAGGCCAACTCCAAAGCTTCACAATGAAGACCAATGAGACCGTGAGCCAAATGCACGGTCGCTTCAAGGAGGTAGTCAACAGACTATATGTGATAGGTGAGAAGGTCGAAAACCGAGACTTTGTGAGGTATATTCTCCAAGCCTTCCCTAGAACAACCTTATGGGCATCAATGGTAGATGCTTATAAGGTGTCTAGGGATCTTTCTTTGATTAAATTAGATGAACTCTTTTGTGAATTTGAGTTGCACGAGCAAGCTAACACTTCATCCAAGGAGAAAGGTGTAGCTCTCTTTGTAGGAAAGAAGGACAAGAAGAAGAAGGAGAAGAAAGAAGTCTCTTCCTCATCCGAATTCGAGGAGGAGTCATCTAGTAGTGATGAAGAGCTATCGGCAAGTGAGGTGGCTCATTATGTAAAGAAGTTTGGTGGGAGGTCAAGGAAACTCATCAAGAAGGATGTGAGGAGGATGTTTCAATCCTCCAAAGGTAAAAATTCTACTAGTTCAATTCCTACTTCTAACGTTACTTGCTATGGTTGCAATAAAAAGGGTCATATCAAGACAAATTGTCTGGAACTAAAGAAAAAAGAGGAAAAATAAAAGAAGAAGAAGGACAAGAAGGAGAAGAAGAAGAAGGAAGCCATGATAGCCCAAACTTGGGATACACAAAGCATAGAAGATTCCTCCAATGATGAAGAACTTTGCCATGTCATAAGAAGCATGACACTCATAGCCTTGGAGGATAGCTCAAGTGAAGAGTTATCCTCCTCCTCAAGCGATGAATCATCATCTAGTGACGATGAGGTAAAAGACTCCCCTAGAATAGAATTACTATATGAAACTATTGCATGCCTTCAAAATGCACTAAATAAATCAAAGTCTAGGATTAAGGATTTAAAAGTAGAAATTAGATCCATTAAGAATGTAGAAATTTCTTGTGATGATGCATGTTAATTTAGGAATGAGAATGATGAACTTAGAAAAGAAATAGGTAACCTAAGAGCATGCTTAGAGAAATTTACAAATGGGTCCAAATATCTTGATATGATTCTTAGGGACCAAAGGGTCATTTATAACAAGGCCGACATAGGATATAGGCCTAAGGAGAAGGAGGTGCCTAAGGAGAAGGAGGTAGCCTTTACATCCCTTGTGAGTAGAAAATCAACCGTTAGGAGCAAGGTTAGAAAGACTTGGGTCCCTAAGGAATTTTTAATTGATGCTACCGGACCTAAAATTTGGGTGCCTAAGGCTTGCATTTTTCATGTTGTATAGGTAGAAGGACGAAACTTATGGATTGTTGATAGTGGTTGCTCAAAACACATGACCGATGATGAGAGTAAATTCTCAACAATCAACCACATTAGTAAAGGGAAGGTGTCTTTTGGAAATAATGGTAAACTTAAGATCCTAGGAAAAGGAACAATTGAGGTATCCTCAAACCTTGCAATTCACAAAGTATTATTAGTCAAAAATATGAAATTTAATTTGTTTAGTGTAGGTCAATTATGTGATGCCAATTTTGATGTTCAATTTGATTCTTCTAAATGCTTCATAAGACACAAAAATCAAAATGATTGCATGTTAGTAGGTTTTAGGAAATCAAATATATACTATGTTGATTTATCCTATGCTACTAACGCTTCTACTAAGTGTCTTATTACAAAAGAAGAAGAGAGTTGGCTATGACATAGGAGACTAGGGCACATCAACATGAAAAACATTGCCAAAATAGCCAAGATGAAGCTAGTCAAGGGGTTGCCAAAAGTCAAGTATCTTAAGGACAAAATGTGTGATGCATGCCAAGAAGGAAAGCAGTCAAGATCATCACACAAAGGTAAAACTTTACTAAGTACTGCTTTACCTTTAGAACTCTTGCTTGTTGATTTATTTGATTGTCATAGTACTCTCTCCATGATTGGTAGTAAATATTATCTAGTTATAGTAGATGATTTTTCTAGATTTACTTGGGTATTCTTCATGAAACATAAGGATGAAATCCTAGGAATAATCATAGGCTTTAGCAAAAGAGTAGAGAATGAAAAGAATCTCAAAATCAACCGGATCCGTAGTGATAATGGTGGAGAATTTGAGAATTCTAACTTCTTAAAATTTTACCTAGAATAAGGGTATAAGCACGAATTTTCATGTCCTAGAACACCCCAACAAAATGGGGTAGTGGAAAGAAAAAATCGTGCCCTACAAGAAGCGGCTAGGACTATGCTTAATGCATATTCTTTACCTAGCTACTTGTGGGCGGAAGCGGTCAATACCGCTTGCTATATCCAAAATAGGGTTTTAATTCATAGGTTTCTAGGAAAAATCCCATTTGAATTGTGGAATGGTACAATTCCAACAATTCACTATTTCAAAGTCTTTGGATGTAAAGTTTACATTTTAAACACCAATAATAACCTCGGTAAATTTGAATCCAAAGCGGATGAAGGAATCCTAGTTAGATACTCATCCACTAGTGTAGGATATAGAGTTTATAATAAGATAACTCAAAATATTGAGGAATCCTCAAATGTGCAATTTGATGAAACCTCTAATACTTACCTTAGGAAATCTCCCATTGATAGTGATATCAATGACAAAAATTGAGAAATTACCCAAAAATTTCAAGATTTAACTTTAGGGGGTAATGATCAAGGGGGAGAGTTAAATCAAGGGGGAGTAAGAGGTGATTCCGATGATGAAAGAAGGGTTGAGGATAATTATGATCAAAATTAAATTAATACACCTCCTAGAACAATAAGAGTTTATCAAAATTATCCCCTAGATCAAGTTGTAGGTGAATTATATCAAGGTGTTAGGACTAGGTCATTTCATAGAGCTCCCTCTAGTCATATAGCCCTCATCTCCCAAATTGAGCCCAAAACAATCAATGATGCATTACTTGATCCGGATTGGATCTTAGCAATGCAAGATAAATTTGTTCAATTTGAAAGGAGTCAAGTATGAGAGTTAGTTCCTAGACCTAATGATAATACCATCATTACTACAAGATGGGTTTTTAGGAGCAAACTAGATGATCAAGACAATATAACTAGAAATAAGGCAAGGTTAGTTGCAAGGGGCTTCAATCAAGTTGAAGGACTTGATTATGATGAAACATATGCCCCGGTTGCTAGGTTAGAATCCATTAGAATCCTATTAGGATATGCCTTTTACATGGGCTTTAAACTCCATCAAATGGTGTAAAGTCAGCATTCCTAAATGGGTTCATTAAGGAGGAAGTATATGTAGAACAACCTCCCGGGTTTGAAAGCATAGACTATCCAAACCATGTATTCAAGCTTAAAAAGACTTTATACGGTTTGAAACAAGTTCCCCGGGCTTTGTATGAAAGATTGTCATCTTTCTTGGTCTCTAAGGGGTTTAGAAGGGGTCAAGTAGACCAAACTCTCTTCATTAAATCAAAGTCTAAGGACATCTTTGTAGCCCAAGTATATGTAGATGACATTATCTTTGGGTCAAAAAATGATGAGCTCCTTCAAGACTTCATCAAAAATATAGAGAATGAGTTTGAAATGAGTCTAGTTGGGGAACTAAATTTCTTCCTAGGTCTACAAGTCAAACAAACAAATGAAAAAATTTATGTATACCAAACCAAATATGCTAAGGAAATGATTAAGAAATTTGGTTTGGAAAATGCTAAAGTAGTGTCAACCCCAATGACAACTAATACAAAAATAGATAATGATCTTGAAGGAAAACAAATTGACCTTAAACTCTATAGGAGTATGATTGATAGCTTTTTGTACCTAATCGCTAGTAGACCCGATATATTATTTGCGGTAGGTATGTGTGCAAGGTACCAATCATGTACCAAAGAGTCCCATTTAGTAACCGTAAAAAGAATATTAAGGTATATCAAGGGCACACTAAATGTAGGACTTTGGTACCCTAGGACTAAGTCTTTTGATTTGGTTGGGTACTCCGACTCCGACTATGCCGGTTGCAAGTTGGATCGAAAGAGTACTAGTGGTGGATGTCAATTTCTTGGATCCTCCCTAGTAAGTTGGAGTAGTAGAAAGCAACCTTGTGTTGCTTTGTCAACCACCGAGGCCGAATATGTGGCTATGGGAGATTGTGTGGCTCAATTACTTTGGATGAGACACACATTAGAGGATTATGAGCTACACTACTCCAATGTAAAAGTTTATTGTGATAATGTGAGTATCATAAACTTGACCAAAAATTCGGTACATCACTCTAGGACTAAGCACATTGAAGTGAAGCATCACTTCATTAGAGATCATGTAGCTAAGGGGGACATTGAACTTAATTACATAGAATTTAAGTCCAACTTAGCCGACATATTCACCAAGGCTCTTCCCGAAGCAGAATATTCATCACTTAGGAGAGAACTTGGAATGTGCTTAGTAGAATAGAGGTCTAGATTTGCATGATCCCATAGAAATTCTAGGATTTATACCTCTAAGTATCTCACAAAACACCTAAGAAACCATGATTTTTGTATTGAGCCACTTAGACAACAAGTGAGATGTTAGGAAGATGCAATTGGTTCATCATGCTTGTTATGATGCATTACTATGAACCAGTGTCATCTAGAGACATTAATCCTTCATTGGACCAATCATTGGGAAGACTTATTGTAAAATATCGAGAAAAAAAAATAAATAGAAAATATCCTTGTTAATTAAGAAATTATCTTGTGGAATTTTACAGGTGTTTTTAGAAATTTTTCAAGATTTAAAATGAGCTTAAATCCTAGTCTAGGGGTTAATTGGGTTTATTAACCTAACCCTAAGATTAATGGGTTAATAGGAATCGGGTTAAATCTCGAACCCGATCCGCATAACCCATTTCCTCTCCGCAAACGTTTCTGCGGTTTCTCATCAGCTTTATCACAAGCGTTTTCTTCCTCTTCCAATTCCCGATCCCGATTCTTCTTCTCTTCTCTCCCTAGCGTGCCCGACCATGCCCAGTCGTCGATTGCCTCTGCTGTAGCCATCGCACACGCGTCGCCGCCCTTGCGCGTCGGTCGACAGCCATGACCTTCGCACACTCGCCATCGGATTTGCTCTTCCCACTCGTCGTCGACGCCCGATTAACCTCTTTCTCCCTTCCGATTTCTCACCGTCGCCTCGGTGCGTCGTGTGCTTGCTGTCCACAGATGCATCTCCGACCGCCGCAGTCGCCTAGCCACGACACCAGCCGACCATGGCCAGGCACGTGAGCACCACCGTCGACTCTTTTCCCTATTTCTTTGCTGTTGATTTCTTCGCACTCGATTTCTAGGGCTGGAACTCCGCCGCCCGATAGACAACGCCGACGCCGATTCAATCCCCTTTGTCCCGTGAGATCGAGCCACCGCTGACTCAAATCTTCATCGGTCTCTTTCTTCTTCTGTTTTGATAGCAACAAGCAGCGGGTGCCGCCGGCCACTTCAGTTGCAGCTTCACTGCCTTGCATTCGACGTCTCAGTCATGGATTTGTCTCTCTCGATCTCACTCGAGCGTTGCTCGTTTCCTCTGTCGATGTGACGACAGCAAGTGTCGTCGCCTCTCCACTTCCCCTCAAGCCATCAGAGCGATCTATTATCGTCGTCACCTGAGCTCGCTGCGCCGCTGCCGGAGCGATTGGTCGGCCGCCAGCCACTGCTTGGGGGGGTGATCCTTGTTGAAGTCAAGGAGCCGATCCTCACTGTAGTAATGGCCTTGTCGATGCCCTTTCTCGTGACCAGATCATTGTCACCATCGACCCCTTTCCGCTTGCGAGTGGCTCCGTCGCTGTTGATCCCCTGCAATCGACACCTTTGTCAAGGTCCACACCCCTCCGTTCAAGCCTCTTCCTTGCTGTGAAGTACCACGAGCTGCCGCCTCCTTGTTGCGACATTGAGCATGGATGCCCTGTTCCTTACCGTGTTCTATTAACCCTAACAGCAGCGATCACCTTTGAGTTCCACTGTAAGTGGCAGCTTCATCGCCTAGCATTGCTGTGCCCAATTGAGGGTAGATTTGCAGATCGACCATAGTTGATCGTTGGTAAGTCTGTTTATATGCTTGTTGTTAAAATTAGGGATGCAAAAACTTATCTTGAAGAGAATTGGTGGTAGATTTTAGGTAATGAAGGGAGTTGAATAGAGTTTTTCCGTATTTGATCGGAGGCTTGATTCTAAATCCATTGCGAATGATTGGAACAAGGCAAGGTAAGCTTGGATTTCAGTGTTATGGAATTCACATTTGTATTACAATAGATTGATATGGGTATGATGTATTCTTGGTTACAGGTATTTGATTCAAGATGAATTCTTGGACGTGAAGACTATTGACATAGTCTACATATCAAGTGGGTAATTCCTACCCTGGTCAGGTAGTTTTAATGTATACAGATTTAGATGCATGATCATCTTATATGATCATGTTACCTTGACCCTGCTCTTATTATCTTATGCTTGAACTTGTCGTTGGCTATATTTACTCAAAGGTTGATATCACATTCCCTTTATTATGATTTAGGGTTATAGATGTGACGTAAATAAACCTAGATGTTTAGTAGGGTGTAGATGTTAGAGTACGGGTGATGAACCAATTTATAAATTGGTAAAAGGGTCATTCGTGGGTAAGTAATGCCCTAAATATAGGATTTATTTCCAATGCCCGTATGTTGCATACTTATTACCAACCATGAGTTGTGTAATGGTTAGGTGAAGGGTGATTAGTGTGTCACTACAGACCGGTGGTCCCAGCGTGTTATGATCAGTCGAGTACGACTCTCTACAGGATAGAGAGTGCGTTGATCAGTTGAGTACGACTCTCTATTGGATAGAGAGTTATGATCAATTGAGTACGACTCTCTACAGGATAGAGAGTTCGTTGATCAGACGAGTACGACTCTCTATAGGATAGAGAGTGTATTGATCAGACTAGTACAACTCTCTGTTGAACAGAGAGTCTATGGTAGATGTCTGTATGTGTGACAGTACGTTTATGTCATTTGCATGCATTCTGACGACATAGTCTCCCTTGGAGTTGAGAGAGTCGTCAGTCATCTTGCCTCCCAGATTACTCTCTGAGGAGTAACTGGTGTGAGGGCAGAGCATCTGTTGTTCCACACACTACCACTATAGATGGTGGTAGTTGGAGTTGCGTGCAGTTGTCCTGGGTGCGTGGTACTCGACCACTCATTGGTAGTGTCAATCGGAGTGGCCAGCAGCAGGGACCCCCGTTGTGTAGCGAGCTCTTTATGCTTATATGCTACTTGATCATACTGCCCACTCGGCTACTCTAGAGCGGTGGTTGGTGTTGAGTTGGGACAGTTGTCATGTCGTGCCATCTAGGCCACACTGGGATCATGGTAGCTAGTAGGGGTGCGCATGCATGACCATGCATGCTGCATTGCCGTATCTTATGACGCTTTGCATATTACCACATATATATACATATATGCATGTATATATATATAGGGATGGTTGTGATTAATATATATATAGATGCAATATATATATATATATATGCTTATTATGATGTTGCATTTGATTGTACATCATATTCATGCATGATTCTTGCATTTGTTATACGATTGTGTCAGATACTTGTATATGTGTTGGACAGACCATTAGATACCTTGACCTGTAGCATGAGTAGATTATGAGTTGGTATTACTCTTCCTGTTATATATATGTTGGATATATGCTCAGGTTAGATCAGAGTAGCGTAGTAGACTTTTAGGTATGTCTGCATTTTACGTTGTTCATTTGGTTAGATGGTATATGCTTGTATTTATATAATATGCTGATATACCTGTTGTACCTCTAGATTATGTTGTTGAATTACATGTGATATTTGATATATACATGTTTTTCTATTGTCTGCTGAGTTTTACTCACCACCACCACGGACCCTGGGTTTTTCTATCGCCCAGGTAACAGGTAGAAGTCTTCGTGACGGCTTGGAGCACCGCTGGCTGACATCTCATCTCATCTCCGAGACTCTGGTGGTTGTGTTGGGCTTTCCGTATGAGTGTATTGCATTTGGAGTTTTCGTGATGTACTATGTTGTGGATTCGGATTTTGTCGAGGTTTGGTTATGTTGTGATGTGTTCGTTATACCGGTATGCATGTGTGTAGTTTGAGATGTTGCATTATGTTTCTGCTGTGTTTTGTGTGGTTGTTGTTTTCATATATATATGTATATTGTTGTTGTTGTGGCCTACGGGCCTTGTATTAAGCCGAAATATTGCCACGTACAGGGGAGATGTCGTCCGTTTACTTTTTGACACGGCATGCTCTCGGGGCGTGACAACTTTAGTGGTATCAGATCCCTAGGTTCTGCAATGCCATACAATATTGTTTTAAGTCAAGTCTTGGATTCTCGGGAGTCGATTTATTCGGTTTTGATTTTCTGAGATGAGATGGATAGTGGCCTGAGCTCCAAGCAGCACGAAGTAAGTATTCCTGATGACTTATTTTGTAGTTGGATACTTATCTAGACTTGATTAACAATGTTGGTGCAATCGGCCCAGGTCACGATTGACCAGACTCGAGTTTGACTCGAGTGATGTTTTGATGTTTGACAAAGTATGTTTGACAAAGTATGTTAGACATAGGATTGACATTGATGTTTGACATTAATGTCGGTTAATATGTTGGGGAGATTGTTTATACAATCGACCCAGGTTATAATTGACTTGATGGTTGACCAGGGTTGACCATGTGATTATGGGACACTTGGCATTTGGGAAAGTCCAAGTCTTGAGCACTTGGCATGAGAAGTCCAAGCATGGGTCTTGGCAAATGGAAAGTCCAAGCATGGGTCTTGGCATGGAAAGTCCAACATGGGTTGGCAAGGGAAAGTCCAAGCTTGAGTCTTGGCATTTGAGAAGTCCAAGGATTGATATTGGCGTAAAGTCCAAGCGGAGTCTTGGCGCGTAAGTCCAATATGCCTTGGCGTGTAGACACCGTTAGCATGACATAGCCGATGGAAGCACACAGAAGCTAAGCGCGATGGATGAACAAGTCATGGATGACTTGGAGGATCCGAGAGGCGTGAGGTGATGGAGGTGGTTAGAAGGCTTAGGTCTAGGCTAAGGGTGGTCTAGCAAGTATGGGGCACCATACTTGGGTTAAAACCTCATTCTTGAGGTTGGCAGTCGACTGGAATTATTGCCGTTTCGACTTCAGGGAGTCGACTCGAGTACGACTGCCGGGTGAGAG
Organism: Wurfbainia villosa; assembly: GCA_025175895.1. Taxonomy (NCBI): domain Eukaryota; kingdom Viridiplantae; phylum Streptophyta; class Magnoliopsida; order Zingiberales; family Zingiberaceae; genus Wurfbainia; species Wurfbainia villosa. Next base: position 119,760,919 of record CM045987.1, on the reverse strand, counting down.
CTTTAAGGGCTCGCGGACTTCTCATGGGAGCGATCGATCAGCCGACGGCAATGATCGCTAAGGGATGGCATCACGGCCGAGTTGCGAGATGCGAGCGCCCGTGAGCCGATCGGGCGTCGACTACGGGCGTTATAATCGGACCGCCAATGTTGGCGATCGATCAGAGAGTCCCGGTGGAACTTGTCCAACGTGGATTGAGCCCTTGTCTCACATCTACGCGGTTGGCGGCAATGATCGTGATTTATGATCGACCGCCAGCGGAAATCCAGCCCGACGCGAGATAAAAGGAAGCTGTTCGTGGAGATTGCGGCATCAGATTTTTGGGAGCTTACTTGAGGCGATTTGAAGGCGATTTGCAGATGCATTTCAGGGCCCTTCAACCTCATCCAAGCAACCAACAAGCAAAGCGCTCAAACCCTAGTTTGTAAAGTGTTCTTTACATTTCCTTTGTATTTGCTTGTATTTCTTTAGATTATTGTTGTAATCTTGTGTACGAGGTTTCTCCACCTCCGACTTATTGTCGAGAAGGAGTTTATTGATTAGTGATTGCATTGGCATCGCTAGAGCTCGTTAGAGCTCAATCCGTGGAGTAGGAACTGCTTGGTTCCGAACCACATTATATCATCGTGTTCGTGTGTGATTGTATTTCGTGTATTGCTTTTATTATTATTCCGCTGCGCTAACACGAATTGTAGACAAGCACGTGAACGATTTCCATCTACGTACGGTCATCTACGCTATTCACCCCCCCTCTAGCGGCGTCAAATCTCCAACAAGTGGTATCAGAGCCTGGTGGCTCTTCAACGGATTAACAACCGGGAGCAATACGCTAGAGGGTAAAGATGGAATTTCAAGACAAGCTAGGTTGGGACATCAACACACCGGTCCCGTACTCATTATATGGACAAGAAGGCTTCGATTCTTGGAAGAGAAGAATTGAAGATTTTTTGATGATGAGGGACTTCGAGGAATGGTCTCTATTAATGGAAGGATTTGAGTATCCTAGAGGACCAAAAGGTGGTTTCCTCAAGAAGAAGAGATGGAGTGAAGATCAACTCCAAAGATTCGAGAAAAACAAGAAGGTAATCAAATTCATTTTTGATTTAATTCCAAATGAATTCTTGTGTAGCCTAGGTGAATGCATGGATGCTAAGGAGCTATGGAGCGATTTGGCAAAGCTCCATGAAAGCCCATCAATGGTCCAAGAGGAAGAGACCGAAGAGGCTAATGCATCATCTTCACAAGGAAGTGAGGACTTGGAGGTTGAGAGATCATCAACATCCAAAGAGGAAGAGGAAGTAGAATCGGAAGTTGATAGGGAGTCAATTTGGGTTGGTGGAGGAAGTGGAAGAAGCATCCACCTCAAGGATTGAGGGGAGGAGAGAACTTCCATACCGAGAAACAAGAAGAAGCTTCAACATCCAATCAAGATGAGGAAGCTCAAAATACAACTCCGGCACCTACCACCGAACTAGGTAACTCAAACACATCAATCTCAAATAAAAATAATATCATGTGCCTTGAGTGTAGGGAATTTGGGCACTACAAGAGCAAGTGCCCAAAGAAGATTAGGAAAGCTCCACCGGCTCCAAAAGTCAAGGATGCCGGTTCCCCAAATATCAAGAGCAAGGAGCATATCATATGCTTCAAGTGCAACTCAAGGGGACATTATAGGAATCAATGTCCTAGGGAAGCAAAAGACCAAAGAGGGAGCTACACATGTAGGGGGAGCCTCTAGGGCAAACCCTAAGGTATATTTCAATAATGCACCTTCTTTAGTTAATAGGCAAAGGCATGCTAGGAATTTAAATTCTCTTGCAATTTATGAAAAGAATGCTAATAGGAATAAATATTTTTGCTTAGGAGCTAAAAGTGTCCATTTTAGTAATAAGGAGAAGTTTGGGACTAATGTCCCTAAAAATAATTCATCTAAGGATAAACCTAGGTCAAATAATACTAGACCAATTTTACCTAGGGAATCAATTAGGAAAATACAAGATCATCTAGGTTTTAACCCTAAATGGACTAGGCATATGCCTAGGAAGTCCAATGCCCATAATCTAAATCAAAACTCTAAAATTGGGCAATTAGAAAAGGAAAATCAAGTCTTGAGGTCAAGACTTGAAAAATTAGAAAAGACCCTCAACATTATGCAAAATCAATTTAAAGGGTCTAATGATCAAAGTCAAAGGTCCAAGAGTCAAAGTCAACACCAAGGACCTAAGAGTCAAAAGTCAACCAAAGGCAAGCAAGGTTTGGGTCACAAACCTAAGCCCAAGGTGGCTTACCATAGTGTCCCATTAGATTATGGAACACTAACTAGGTCTAGGAAGACCAAGGTCAATAGGGAAGTCATCCCTAGAGTTGACCAAAGGATATGCCTAGTGGCTAGGGTTTCTAGGAAACCTAAGGTGGCCACTAAGAAGGTTGTTAGGGAGGCAATCCCTAAGGTTAACCTAGGCAAGACCCAAATGACCAAGGCTAATAAGCCTAGGAAGGTCATTAGGAAGGTATCTAGGGAAGTTATCCCTAAGGAATATCTAAGTAGTTCAAATCGTTTTTGGGTTCCTAAGAGCATGATTGATTCACGCTAAGATGGGTTTAGGGTGTGTCAACCTTGATTGGATGGGTAGTTAACTCAACCATAACAAAGGTGACACTTTAGGTTATTTTCAAGGTTATGGTTACCTTGAAAATACATTTGATTTTTTTTAATCCTAAAAGATTTTAGGATATGCCAATATTAATTATGAAGTTTGATAAAATGATCATTTTGGCACAATTTAGGTTTAGAGGTTGGTGTGCCATTTTGGGTTTTGGCACACTAGGGAGATTAGGTTAATATGACAAAATATGTTTAATCCCAACAAATAGGCAATTAATATTAAAATTTAGGTGTTATTATACCTATATATTTTATATGCCATGATTTGTTTGCCATATGCCATGACATGACATCATGTTTACTCTTATCATCTAAATGTCATGATCATGCTTAGGATTAAGGTATTAAATGTCATGTGTTTTTAGATTTTATCATATGCCATGACATCATGATCATTGGCCATGATTTATTTTGCTATCATTATGCCATGATCATTTTTATGCATCTAATTTGATTAAAATTGATTTAAGGACTATGACATGACTTAGAGTCCCATTTATAAGGGAAGCAAATAGAGTCGCCTTAGAAAAATGCATGAAACTCTAGTTTAGGGAGAACAAAACCCACATCTCACATCCAATTGACATGTATGTGTATTTATACACCCTAGATACATGTGAGATGCTAGGATATGAGTTGAGTTCAAGGTGCATAGTTTTTGCATCTAGTTGAACCAAAACTCATCTAATTTTATATGGTGGATCATTGGGAAAGCTTGTGTACAAGTCATGTACTTAGAGCCCAAGGAATATGATCCAAAATAAGGTTTTGAAATCATTTTAAAATCAATTTAGAAAACCTTGGTGAAGTCTATCTTTTGATAGCAATCACCATTGATGAAGTTGATACAAAATAGGGCCAAAACATTGAAAATTTCAATGGTTTTGAGTTTTGTATCAAACTCACTATTTTATGGGTAAATTACTTTTCAAACATTTTTCACCCATTGTTTTGGTCATAAGTATTATACGTATCAAATTTCATGATTTTTCGATATACGTATAATTAGTTAAGATTTTCTCAAATTGATTAGATAGCGAATTTCGGAAAAATTCAGCTATCGATCGTGCCATTGGTGGCGATTCGATGAGAGTGGAAGCTGATCGATAAGGTTTGTTTAGCCGTGTTCGTATGGTAAAGGTTCCTAACCACTCCTAACCCTAGGATATGCTTTGGGAAGCATTATGAAGGGTGAAAATCCATTGGATATGGATTAGGAGTTGTGTTAGGTCAAAGTATCAAATTTAGGGTGAGTAAAAGTTCTATGTTGAACTTAGAACCTTAATTTTGATGGTTTAGAGTTCCTATTGGCTTAGGGGCTTTCCAAGGACATTGTTGGTGCAATGGTCAAGGGGGGGCAAGCCTTTAGGGGGAGGTATCCATCTTGGGATGATGGATGTTTTTTTATGGGGAGAGTATCATCAATTGGGAAAATTGATGGGTTTTTGATACCCAATTTGGAGATTGGGAGAGAGTATAGGATTGCCTCTCTTAAGTGATATGGGACTTATCACTAAGAAGATGGTAGGCATCCTAGATATGTTTAAATCAAGGGAGAGATTGTAAGATCTCATTGGAATATGAGACATTGACCTCCTTGGAGAGATAACCTTTTTGATGTTAGTCAAAAAGGGGGAGAATGTTTGGGGGAGAACATTTGGTTTAGATTTTCACTTGAATGTTTGGGGGAGAACATTTGGTGAGTGTTTACCAATTTGGGATAATTGGTAAGGGATTTGAGTTAGTGTTCTAACTCATGGTTTTAATGTTTGGGGGAGAACATTTGGTTTAGATTTTCACTTGAATGTTTGGGGGAGAACATTTGGTGAGTGTTTACCAATTTGGGATAATTGGTAAGGGATTTGAGTTAGTGTTCTAACTCATGGTTTTATTTGGTTTTTGTCAAACATCAAAAAGGGGGAGATTGTTGGTGCAATCGGCCCAGGTCACGATTGACCAGACTCGAGTTTGACTCGAGTGATGTTTTGATGATTGACAAAGTATGTTTGACAAAGTATGTTAGACATAGGATTGACATTGATGTTTGACATTAATGTCGGTTAATATGTTGGGGAGATTGTTTATACAATCGACCCAGGTTATAATTGACTTGATGGTTGACCAGGGTTGACCATGTGATTATGGGACACTTGGCATTTGGGAAAGTCCAAGTCTTGAGCACTTGGCATGAGAAGTCCAAGCATGGGTCTTGGCAAATGGAAAGTCCAAGCATGGGTCTTGGCATGGAAAGTCCAACATGGGTTGGCAAGGGAAAGTCCAAGCTTGAGTCTTGGCATTTGGGAAGTCCAAGGGGATTGATATTGGCGGCGTAAAGTCCAAGCGGAGTCTTGGCAGCGTAAGTCCAATGTGCCTTGGCGGTGTAGACACCGTTAGCATGACATAGCCGATGGAAGCACCTGGAAGCTAGCGCGATGGATGAACAAGTCATGGATGACTTGGAGGGATCTGAGAGGCGTGAGGCTGATGGAGGTGGTTAGAAGGCTTAGGTCTAGGCTAAGGGTGGTCTAGCAAGTATGGGGGCACCATACTTGGGTTAAAACCTCATTCTTGAGGTTGGCAGTCGACTGGCATTATGGCCGGTTCGACTGCCGGGAGTCGACTCGAGTTCGACTGCCGTTTGAGAGCTTTAAGGGCTCTGGCGATGATCGCTCATGGGAGCGATCAGTGTCGACGGCGATCGACCGCTAAGGGATGGCAATGATCACGGCCGAGTCGCGGCAAGCGCTCCGTAGCCGACTGGGCAGTCGACTACGGGCGTTGGCAGTCGACTGCCAATGTTGGCAGTCGACTGGTGAGAGTCCCGTTGGAACTTGTCCAACGTGGATTGAGCCGTTGTCTCACATCTACAGTGTTGGCAGTCGACTGCCAGGCGGAAATCCAGCCCGACGCGAGATAAAAGGAAGCTGTTCGTGGAGATTGCGGCATCAGATTTTTGGGAGCTTACTTGAGGCGATTTGAAGGCGATTTGCAGGTGCATTTCAGGGCCCTTCAACCTCATCCAAGCAACCAACAAGCAAAGCGCTCAAACCCTAGTTTGTAAAGTGTTCTTTACATTTCCTTTGTATTTGCTTGTATTTCTTTAGATTATTGTTGTAATCTTGTGTACGAGGTTTCTCCACCTCCGACTTATTGTCGAGAAGGAGTTTATTGATTAGTGATTGCATTGGCATCGCTAGAGCTCAATCCGTGGAGTAGGAACTGTTTGGTTCCGAACCACGTTATATCATCGTGTTCGTGTGTGATTGTATTTCGTGTATTGCTTTTATTATTATTCCGCTGTGCTAACACGAATTGTAGATAAGCACGTGAACGATTTCCATCTACGTACGGTCATCTACGCTATTCACCCCCCCTCTAGCGGCGTCAAATCTCCAACAAACAAGTGTATACAATTAGATATATTATACCTGTATAGACTTGTAGTAGAGGTCGTCCACCGAGGCGACCAACCAGAGTTGCCGATAGGGTTTATACTCCCGGTTTCGTTGGCTATGCTTTTAGTGTATATAATAGGGAATAACCTGTAGTTTGTTGGTTATTGTTCGTAACCGTGGTATAAATTGACCACGGGAATGACCTATGGACTCTATGAGTCTTGAACCTGTGTCAAAAAGGTAATTTACCTTTGAGAGCCGACTGATACCGAGTCGGAAAACAGGGGTCAAGTCGTCACATTTTTTGTGGAAATCAGAGACTATAGTCTTAGAGATTTTCACTTATTATGCTAGTCAGATCATTACCTGATAGGTAATGGAACAGACTTGTATACTATTGTTGATACGGGTAACGGAGGATTAGTATAAGGTGATTCGTAGGGATTTTATCCCTGAGTCATTCGTACTGAGTTGTATAACTTTGAAGATACTTTTGAGTACTTTACTTGGGTTATACAAAGGAAGTAGAGTTAGTTGTATATCATTATCGGGATCAAGCTAGTATTTGGTAGAAAATGCAGAAAATAACCTTCGAAAAATAAAACATCACTTGATCATGGTTAGTGATGTTGAGGGAGAGTATTTTCCCACGACACTTTCAGTGACACATTGTAAGGAAATCTCGAGCTTCAAGTAGGGTGATCATCGGTAACGAGAATATCATGTAGAGTCATTAGACTTGCAAAGTTATGCTCACCTAATAGCTCAGGAATGCAAATGGATATTTTAAGCCACTCATGGTTGTTGGCTTACTGTTGGATTAAGATGATGGGATCTTCTATTAGATCTTGTCGGAAGACATTGATTGAGTCAGGAGTTTAGAAATGACTCCGTACAAGTGTTAAAGAGTTGGAGACCGATAAGCAGATAATGTAGGTCATCTTATTTGGGTTAGAAGTCTCCGACTGTTGGATAAAGGGGGCAAGATCAGAGTCATAGGCTTTGAGCTATTTTTTGATTATAGAAGACCAACCACAGATCATTAGGATGTTCTCATGGATATCAACAAAATCAGAACAAAGACTTCGAAGGGATTGTGTGCGTGCAATGAAGATCGCGAAGACACGTGAAGTCAGATTATCTGTTGGATCAGTTCATCTGTTGCTATTGTGAGCAACCAGTACAGTGAAGGAGGTGTACTTTGAAGATTCAGTTGAGGACTATCGATGGTATTCTGGGAGGAAGATGCATCGTCTCGACAGCAGAGATCAACACAAAAGATTGGGTTATCTCATTAGCAGCAACCTACTACCTCAGGTGTGGTTGGAGTTCCTTGATACTACCCTTCAGCAGAGATCAGCACAGAAGTAGACAACAATAGTTACCTCCAGATGTGATTTTCTTTGTACAGAGGAGAGAGTATACAACGATGGTTGTATCTATTCGGTATTCTATAGTTGCAGCTCGTAGGATTAAGTGACAGGATCGAAGGATCTAGGAAAAAATCCTCGGATCATTCATCGCAGAAATGCGACCGCTTTGTTGCGAACTGTTGGATTTGATCTGGTTCTCTTCGGAGAAAGGTCGAGACCTGCGAGGAGCCTTTGGATTGGATCGACAGATAATTGATGATTCAGGGTATTACTTTAGTTTACCCTCAAGGTTAATATATTGAGAGATGCTTGTAGTTACAGGTATCTGTGTCTTGAACATTATTAGTTCGGATAAGATGGATTACATTGACTTGTGGGTCGGTGGTATCTCTACCGTCAGGTGAGATAAGGATCAACAATTAAGAAGTCAAGGGATGCCCTTAGCCTTTGAAGACATACTTTCATTGTAGACCTATCCTTACGGATGGTCAAATCGTTGAGATTATGGTATGATTATGTCTCTCAGATGTGCGTATAATCCGAGAGCATTCGGATGTAGTTTCAGATGAACTCCAAGGCTTGCTGTTGCATAGGCAAGCGGAGTAAGTGATCGAAATGATTGCGGAAATAGTTCTGGTATCGAAGATCACATATAGGAGTGATTTCGAAGATAGGGTTGATGGAATACCTCATACGAATGATAATTTCGTTGGTATCAGTGTTGCTAAATACTATGGAAATGGGAAAAACGTAAGTTGCGAATAGGAGAAGTTGGAGGGGATATTTATCTGTCCCAGTATTTCTCCTTGAGAAGGATCCGGAACTCTTTATTAAAAGAGAGATGGACCTTTGAGATTATGCATCGATTATCGATGATGGAAAGCGATAATAGTTAAAAGTGAATATCCTCCGTTGTGGATAGCTGATCTGTTTAGATCAGTTAAGGACACCTGTGTATACTCTAGGATTGATTTACGAATAGAGTATTGATATTGTAGTGACATGGTGTCATACAATTATCGTTGTTGTGGTGATGATTGATATATCATCAGTTTTGAGTAAAAAGGATGCAGGTGTGTAGTGACGACAATTTCATATTTGGTATGAATTGTATGAGCTTTTGATTATGTTGCTAGACTATTTAACGATTTAGTCGGCACTGGATTTGAGAATCGTGTATCCTGGACACGATTAGATCAGTTTGTGGTCGTTGGAGTTGCGTAACCTGACCACTGTTGATTGTGGTAGTTGGAGTTGCGCACCCGACCACCGTAGATGGTGGTTTGCCATGTATGATTTGGTTACTATTGTAGATGTGGATAGAATGTTTTAGCATTACTATACCATAGACTTGTTTGACAAAGGTGATGATGAAAATCATTTAGTCGGAAGCTGGTGAAACCAGTTTATAGGACCTAGGTGGCGGTTAACTTTTACACGAGTATTAGTTAATCCTTCCGGAGAGGATAAAAAGATGTTGTACGCAAATACATTGTTTCAGGGATCGGAGCGATTCCGATGCAGTTGAATGAGGCGTATCTTATGCTTACGACAGTTAAGAAACTACGAGATAGGTTGTCATATATATGACGAGGCTTTTGTAGTTATTATCTGAATTTATGGATGTATGGAGCAAAAATGCTCATTGAATTTAACTAGCTACTGGGTAGCTACTATAGAGTTGCTGGAGCGCGAACAGTTGCAACAATTGCGACAAGTGAGATTGATCGCTATAGTCTTCCATGCACTTACAGCGTGTGTGGAGTGGATTTTGGACGGTAGATGGATTTCTCTTGTGAGAAGATAATTTCCCATCTCTAATATGGATATGTGTTCTGGACACGCATCCACTTAAAGTTACTATAGGAGGCACATCATTCTAGATTTGCTATGTTAGGAATCGTTGGAATGGCTAGAGGGGGGGGGGGTGAATAGCGAAGATGTAATTCGATCTCGTTTGTGTCTACAATTTCGTTAGCGCAGCGGAATATATATAATGATAAAAGCAATAACGAAATAGACAACAAGCTAACACAATGATATAACGTGGTTCGGAACCACACGGTTCATACTCCACGGATCGAGCTCTAAAGAGCCCTAGTGATGCACACGCACTCACTAATGATAAACACTCCTTCTCGACACAAGTCGGAGGCGGAGAAACCCCTTACAATAAATCTTACAACAGTAAGAATGAAATACAAGCAATATACAATGTAAATATGAAATACAAGTAAAGAGAAGACTTTACAACACTTGTTTTGATTGCTTGAATGCTTGGTTGCTTGCTTGCACTTGGAGACCTGATTTGCACCAACAAATCGCCCCAATAGCCCTCAAGAACCGATTGGTTTTTCCTCCATCACGAGCTCCATATATAGCTTCAACCTGTGCTGGAAAAAGTCTATCAGTCGACTGATCGGGACCATCAGTTGACTGATGCCACTGTTGTCGTGAGACAACGACTAGTTCCACGTTGGATAAGTCCAACGGAACTACCATCAGTCGACTGATTGTGACCATCAGTCGACTGATGGAGTCCTCACTCGACCAGTCGAGTCTCGACTCCATTCTGGCCGATTCGAGCACCGATCGATCACCACGATCGATCATTGCTCGGCTCATCGATCGCTAACCTTGGCGATGATCGCTAAAGGCCAGAACCCGCAGTCAAACCCTAGTTGACTCGGTCCAGTCGACTGCCACATGGCACCAGTCGACTGGCACACCTCAAACATGAGGTTTTAACTCAAGTATGGTTCCCCCATACTTGCTAGACCACCCTTAGCCTAGACCTAAGCCTTCTAGTCACCTCCATCAGCCTCACGCCTCTCGGATCCCTCCAAGTCATCCATGACTTGTTCATCCATCGCGCTAGCCTTCAGATGCTTCCGTCGGCTATGTCATGCTAACGGTGTCTACACCGCCAAGGCACATTGGACTTACGCCGCCAAGACTCCGCTTGGACTTTACGCCGCCAATATTAAACCCCTTGGACTTCAAATGCTAACCCATGTTAGACTTTCCATGCCAAGACCATGCTTGGACTTTCCTTGCCAACTCATGTTGGACTTTCCATTTGCCAAGACCCATGCTTGGACTTTCCTTGCCAACACATGTTGGACTTTCCATTTGCCAAGTACTCAGGACTTGGACTTTCCCAACTGCCAAGTGTCCAACTTGGACTTTCCATGACAATTATATTGTCATATGTTTTTGTCGAAACATCAAAACACATCAAAACATCACTCGAGCCAAACTCGAGTCCTGGTCAATCGTGACCTGGGCCGATTGCACCAACATGCTATACATCCTTGTGGTACTTGGATGTACCAAGATTTAAGATGTTTATACTGGTGGAAATGGTATGAAGAGAGATATAGCAGATTTTGCTACTCGATGGTTAGTATGCCAGCTGGTGAAGGCTAAACATCAGGAATCCACTGGATTGCTCCAGGAAATTTCGATTCCGGAATGAAAATGGGAGCATATCCCGATGGATTTTTGTTGCAGGATTGACTAGAACCCGTAAAGGACATGATGTGATTTGGGTGATCGTGGATCAATTAACCAAATCTGTCCATTTTCTTCCTATTCGTGGGACGGACTCATTAGATCATTTGGAGGAGTTGTATTGTCGAGAGATTATCAGATTGCACGGAGTGCCTTTTGATATTATATCTGATAGAGACCCGCGATTTACCTCGCGATTTTTGGTAGAGTCTGCATCAGACCATGGGCATAGATCTTCGACTCAGTACAACATTTCATCCGCAGACGGATAGACAGTCTAAGCATATCATTCAGACATCGGAGAATCTAATGAGATCCTGTGTCATGGATTTCAGAGGCAGTTGGGAGGACCACGTTCATTCAGTGGAATCTGCCTATAACAATAACTACCACTCGTCTATTCTGATGGCACCATTCGAGGCCTTATACGGTAGACCCTGTAGATCTCCCGTGTTGTGGGAGGAGGTTGGGGAACGACAGCTATTGGGGGCCACAGAGTATCCAACATGATACAGAGTTGGTGCGCGTCATCGGATGATGGTTATTAGAGGTACAGGATCAACAGAAGAGTTACGTAGACCGGGGACAAAGACCATCCGACTCATAAAGGTTGGATGACAGCATCATACCGATGAGGAGGCTATGTGGGAGCTGGAAGATACTATCCGGGCTCGATAGTCTCATCTGTTCACTTGAGGAAGGTATGTGGTCCTTTCGGAAACTTGCTTGAAGTAATTTTTGCATGTTAGTACGAAATTTGGGGACCAAATTTTTATAAGTGAGGGAGAATGTAAAATACCGGGAAAAAAATAAAAATAAATAGAAAATATTCTTATTAATTAAGAAATTATCTTGTGGAATTTTACAGGAGTTTTTAGAAATTTTTCAGGATTTAAAATGAGCTTAAATCCTAGTCTAGGGGTTAATTGGGTTTATTAACCTAACCCTAAGATTAATGGGTTAATAGGAATCGGGTTAAATCTCGAACCCGATCCGCATAACCTATTTCCTCTCCGCAAACGTTTCTACGGTTTCTCAATGGTTTTATCACGAGCATTTTCTTCCTCTTCCAATTCCCGATCCCGATTCTTCTTCTCTTCTCTCCCTAGCGCGCCTGACCACGCCCAGTCGTCGATTGCCTCTGCTGCAGCCATCGCACACACGCCGCCGCCCTTGCGCGTCGGCTGGCAGCCGCAACCTTCGTACACTCGCCGTCGGATTTGCTCTTCCCACTCGCCGCCGATGCCCGATCCGCCTCTTTCTCCCTTTCGATTTCTCACCGTCGCCTCGGTGCATCGTGTGCTCGCCGTCCAAAGCTGCATCTCCAGCCGCCGCAGTCGCCTAGCCACGACACCAGCCGACCATGGCCAGGCACGTGAGCACCACCATCGACTCTTTTCCCTATTTCCTTGTTATTGATTTCTTCGCACTCAATTTCTAGGGCTGGAACTCCGCTGCTCGATAGACAGCACCGACGCCGATTCAATCCCCCCGTCCCATGTGCTCGAGCCACCACCGACTCAAATCATCGTCGGTCCCTTTTTTCTTCTGTTTTGACAGCAACAGGCAGCGGGTGCCACCGACCACTTCAGTTGCAGCTTCACTGCCTTGTGTTCGACGTCTCAGCTGTGGTTCTGTCTCTCTCGATCTCACTCGAGCGTTGCTCGTTTCCTCTGTCGATCTGACGATAGCAAGTGTCGTCGCCTCTCCACTTCCCCTCAAGCCATCGGAGCGATCTATTGTCGTCGTCACCTGAGCTCGCTGCACCGTTGTCGGAGCGATTGGTCGGTCGCCAGCCACTGCTTGGGGGGTGATCCTTGTTGAAGTCAAGGAGCCGATCCTCACTGTGAGTAATGGCCTTGTCGATGCCCTTTCTCGTGACCAGATCATTGTCACCATCGACCTCTCTCTGCTTGCGAGTGGCTCCGTCACTGTTGATTCCCTGCAATCGACACCTTTGTCAAGGTCCACACCCCTCCGTTCAAGCCTCTTCCTTGCTGTGAAGTGCCACGAGCTGCCTCCTCCTTGTTGTGACATTGAGCATGGATGCCCTATTCCTTACCGTGTTCTATTAACCCTAACAGCAGCGATCACCTTTGAGTTCCACTATAAGTGGCAGCTTCATCGCCTAGCATCGTTGTGCCCAATTGAGGGTAGATTTGCAGATCGACCATAGTTGATCGCTGGTAAGTCTGTTTATATGCTTGTGTTTAAAATTGGGGATGCAAAAACTTATCTCGAAGAGAATTGGTGGTAGATTTCAAGTAATGAAGGGAGTTGAATAGAGTTTTTCCCTATTTGATCGGAGGCTTGATTCTAAATCCATTGCGAATGATTGGAACAAGGCAAGGTAAGCTTGGATTTCAGTGTTATGGAATTCACATTTGTATTATAGTAGATTGATATGGGTATGATGTATTCTTGGTTACAGGTATTTGATTCAAGATGGATTCTTGGACATGAAGACTATCGACATAGTCTACATATCAGGTGGGTAATTCCTACCCTGGTCAGGTAGTTTTAATGCATACAGATTTAGATGCATGATCATCTTATATGATTATGTTACCTTGACACTGCTCTTATTATCTTATGCTTGAACTTGTCGTTGGCTATATTTACTCAAAGGTTGATATCACATTCCCTTTATTATGATTTAGGGTTATAGATGTGACATAAATAAGCCTAGATGTTTAGTAGGGTGTAGTGTTAGAGTACGGGTGATGACCCAATTTATAAATTGGTAAAAGGGTCATCCGTGGGTAAGTAATGCCCTAAATATAGGATTTATTTCCAATACCCGTATGTTACATATTTATTATCAACCATGAGTTGTGTAATGGTTAGGTGAAGGGTGATTAGTGTGTCGCTATGGACCGGTGGTCCCAGCGTGTTATGATCAGTAGAGTACGACTCTGTACAGGATAGAGAGTGCATTGATCAGTTGAGTACGACTCTCTATTGGATAGAGAGTTATGATCAATTGAGTACGACTCTCTACAGGATAGAGAGTGTATTGATCAGGCGGGTACAACTCTCTATTGAACAGAGAGTCTATGGTAGATGTCTGTACGTGTGATAGTACGTTCATGTCATTTGCATGCATTCTGACGATAGTCTCCCTTGGAGTTGAAAGAGTCGTCAGTCATCTTGCCTCCCAGATTACTCCCCGAGGAGAAATTGGTGTGAGGGCAGAGCATCTGTTGTGCCGCACACTACCACTATAGACGGTGGTAGTTGGAGTTGCGTGCAGTTGTCCTGGGTGCGTGGTACTTGACCACTCATTGGTAGTGTCAGTCGGAGTGGTCAGCAGCAATGACCCCCGTTGTGTAGCGAGCTCTTTACGCTCATATGCTACTTGATCATATTTTCCACTCGGCCACTCTAGAGCGGTGGTTGGTGTTGAGTTGGGACAATTGTCATGTCATTTCACCTAGGCCACACTGGGGTCGTGGTAGCGAGTAGGGGTGCGCAGGCATAACCATGCATGCTGCATTGCCGTATCTTATGGCGCTTTGCATATTACCACATATATATACATATATGCATGTATATATATATAGGGATGGTTGTGATTATTATATATATAGATGCAGTCTATATATATATGCTTATTATGATGTTGCATTTGATTGTACTATTCTTGCTGCATTTGGTTGTACATCATATTCATGCATGCTTCTTGCATTTGTTATACGATTGTGTCGGATACTTGTATATGTGTTGGATAGACCATTAGATACCTTGACCTGTAGCATGAGTAGATTATGAGTTGGTGTTACTCTTCCTGTTATATATATGTTTGATATATGCTCAGGTTGGATCAGAGTAGCTTAGCAGACTTTTAGGTATGTCTACATTTTACGTTGTTCATTTGGTTAGACGGTATATGCTTGTATTTATATACTATGCTGATATACCTATTGTACCTCTAGATTATGTTGTTGATTTACATGTGATATTTGATATATACATGTTTTTCTATTACCTGCTGAGTTTTACTCACCACCACCACGGACCCTGGGTTTTTCTGTCACCTAGGTAACAGGTAGAAGTCTTCGTGACGACTTGGAGCACCGCTGGCTGATATCTCATCTCATCTCCGAGACTCTGGTGGGTGTGTTGGGCTTTCCGTATGAGTGTATTGTATTTGGAGTTTTCGTGATGTACTATGTTGTGGATTCGGATTTTGTCGAGGTTTCGTTATGTTGTGATGTGTTCGTCATACCGGTATGCATGTGTGTAGTTTGAGATGTTGCATTATGTTTCTGCTGTGTTTTGTGTAGTTGTTGTTTTCATATATATATGTATATTGTTGTTGTTGTGGCCTACGAGCCTTCTATTAACACGAAATGTTGCCACGTATAGGGGAGATGTCGTCCGTTTGCTTTTCGACATGACATGCTCTCGGGGCGTGACACTTATGCACAATTGATGTGCACATAGCTCCAAGAATATGATTGGAAATGTCATATAAAACATAATTTAAACTATGTTTATCATACTTTGAAAAACAGTTTTCAATTGCTAAGCAAAAGTGATACAAAGTTTGTAAAATGCTTAAAGCTTTTGCTAGATTTCAAAATTGTATCATTTTCAAAATCTGGAAAACATATATTTTTAAAATTATTTTTCCTTGATAGAAAATTATTTCAGAAATATGTACACAAAATTTCGTGATTTTTCGATGTTTATTGAATTTTTGGCGCATTTCTGAAGTTGGGATGAAAAACCTGAAAAAGGGTTTTCGGGTGTGGCAATCGACTGAATCAGAATTCAGTCCACTGATACCCTAGTTTTTCTGCAATTCAGCTTTATTTCTTGGTCTTGAGTGTGCTCTTGAGTGTCCTAAAACTATGGTATGATAATGTTAAGTAAAAAGAAGTTTTAGGACTGTTTGATGCAATGTTTTAGGGGGAGCTTTATAATATAAATATTTTCATCCCCTAAATTTATATTATTGGTGCAAAGTTAGGACTTAACCTTATCTCTTTTGTTATGCTTTTCTCCACATGTTATTAACACATCATGAACCATGTCTTGGATTAAGGGGGAGCCTCATATTGATCTTATACCTTAGTTCAAGATATAACATATTCAATTCTTTCATGAAATTTATTTTTGCATGAATTCTTCTCTTTTTGATGTATGTCAAAGGGGGAGAAGAGATGTTTAAGTTAGAATTCATATTGGAAATATGATTATGTGCATATGTTAAAGACCTAACTTAAATAATTGTCAAACATAAAAAACGGGGAGATTGTTGGTACAACAATGCCCCAAGCATTTATGTGTTTTGATGTTTGGATAATCATCTAAGTTAGACAATATTTTGTGATCTAATTGTGAACATATTTAAGTGACAGGAAAAATCCAAGTATGAAGACTTGGTAAAAGAAAAGTCCAAGTGTGATCTTGGAAAAAGAAGTCCAAGGAAAGGGCTTGGCGACGTAAGACCAAGCATGTAGTCTTGGCGACGTAAAGTCTAAGCGGACCTTGGAAAAGGAAGTCCAAAGGCAAGTCTTGGTAGCGTAAGTCCAAGCATGTAGTCTTGGCAGCGTAAAGTCCAAGCGTACTTTGGCGAAGAGAAACCCAAGACATGACGAAACCGAAGGAAGCTCTTGGAAGCAAGCACAAAGGATGAACAAGTCGCGGACTCGGAGGGATCCTGGAGGCACAAGGCTAAAGGAAGATCTAGAAGGTTAAGTCTAGGTCTAGGGAGTCAATTCAAGTATGAATTACTCATACTTGATGAGTATCGATCGGCGACCGATCGATGTAGCATCGGCCCGATAAGGTGCTCGACGAGTCGGTGAAACCCCCGATCGATCGTGCCAAGGCTATAGTCGTGATGCCGCAATCGATCGACTTCCAATCCGGCGATCGGATCAAGTCGACATCGGGCACAAATGGAGTCTCACTCGACTCCTCGCGAGATCACTCGATGAAGTCATCGACCGTCAGTGATCATTCTTTGTTGAAATGACTGCGTATCTCGCGTGATTGCCTCGTCGTAAATCGTTAGGTGCGCGACGGATCGGCCCGATCGTACATCATTCGACTGATAGTGGACCAACGGGAAAAATAGCCCTCTCTCTATAAAAAGAGGGCTTGGGGTGATTGAGAAGGCTAGTGCTTATCTTCCAACCTTATTCTCAAGCTCTCCACGAATTTTCAAAGGCTTTCTTTGTGTTAATTCCTCCTCTTCTCCTAAATCTCATTTTCATCATTGTAAGAAGAGGAGAGTGTCTTGTAAAGGAAAGCTTCTTAGTAGAATTGCTTGGGTTGATCCACCTTAAGGATCGCCGTGGAGTAGGAGCGCTATCTCCGAACCACGTAAAAGGCTTCGTGTTAGCGTTTGTGTTTAGCTTCTTATTTTTGTCTTGTATTTGCTTCCACTAATATTTCTTGTAGATTTCGAAAAGAGGCTATTCACCCCCCTCTAGCCTTCTAAGGATCCCTAACATTGCATCTGTGATGACAGCTTGACCGCAGTCCATCGCCAATTGACTCACGACAGTCGACTGGTCATAATCCCAGTCGACTGCTATAAGTCGACTCGGCTGCCAAGTGTCAAAACACTTGACCAGTCGATTGATCTATGACCTTAGTTGACTGCTACACCTCAACCATGAGGTTTGCCCCAAGTATAATGCCTTCATATTTGCTAGAGTACCCTTAGCCTAGACCTAAGCCTTCTAGTCACCTCCATCAGTCTCACGCCTATCAGATCTCTCCAAATTATCCATGACTTGTTCATCCATACGCTAGCCTTTAGGTGCTTCCATTGGCTATTGTCATGCTAAGCTGGTCTATAATGCCAAGGCACATTGGGCTTATGCTGTCAAGACTACCGCTTGGACTTTACGCCGCCAACCATTGGGCTTGTGCTGCAAAGACTCCACCCTTGGACTTTATGCCGCCAATATCAACCCTTGGACTTTCCTTGCCAACTCATGTTGGACTTTCCATGCCACCTCATGTTAGAATTTCCAATTGCCAAGACTTAAGTTTGGACTTTCTCTTGCCAAGACCCATGCTTGGATTTTCCATGCCAAGTACCCATGACTTGGACTTTCCCATGACAATCACATTGTCATACATTTTATTGAACATCAAAATACCGCTCGAGTCAAATTCGAGTCTGGTCAATCATGATTTGGGCCGATTGCATCAACAATCTCCTCATTTTTGATGTTTGACAAAAATCATAAACACCTTTGAGTTAGGTCACTTAACTTAAATCTCTTTACTAATTCTCCCAAATTGGTAGTTTCCAAATTCATCCATCAATTCTCCCATAACTTCTCCCGTTAATTCTCCCCCTTTTAGACATACATCAAAAAGGTTCTCTCCAAGGGTGTCAATGTCTCATATCCCAATGAGATCTTACAATCTCCCCCTTGGTCCAAAAATACCTAGGATGCCTTCACTCTTCCTAGTGATAAGTCCCATATCACTCAAGAGAGGTAATTTTACAAACTCTCCCAATTTCCAAATTGGGCATTTCACATTCTCAAAATTCTCTCCTTTATGAGGAAGAACACATCCATCATCCCATGATGGATAACCTCCCCCTAAAGGCTTGTTCCCCCTTGACCATTGCACCAACAATATCCTTGGAGAGTCCCTAAGTCTATAGGAACACTAAACTATCAAAATTAAGGTTAAAAGTTCAACCTTAAACTTTCACACACTTTAAAATTTGATACACACCCAAAAAACTCTCTTAATCCATATCCAATGGATTTTCACCCTTTCTAATGCTTTCCAAAGCATATCCTAGGGTTAGGAGCAATTAGGGCAGCCTAACATAGCTAAAATCAGGCTAAACAAACCTTGTTTACCCGAAATCAGGCTTGACAGTCGACTGGTTCAGTTAACAATCGACTGCCCTATGCATCAGTTGACTGAGAAAGCTTCCAGTCGAGTGAAAACAGCTTTGTCGAAATTTGCAATTTCAGACCATCTTCAGAAATGCATAAGTAATTCTAAAAAATTTGAAAAATCGTGAAATTTCGACTACACATTATTTATGCCAAAACACTATAGGGGAAAATATTTTAAAAATAAAATATCTAAAAATTAGTGAGTTTGACACAAAGTTCAAAACTATTGAAAAGTTCAATATTTTGGCCGTATTTTGTATCAACTCCATCAATGGTGATTGCTATCAAAAGATAGACTTCACCAAGGTTTTCTAAAATGTTTTAAAAATATTTTTGAAAACCTATATTGGATCATGATCAATGGGTTTAATGCACATGACTTGCACATTAGCTTTCCCCATGATCCACCATGGTATAAGATGAGTTTGAGTTCATCTAGATGCAAGAACTATGCACCTTGAAGTTAACTCATTTTCTAGCATCTCACATGTGTCTAGGGTGTATCAATACACACACATGTTAATGTGATATGAGATGTGAGTTTTATTTATCATAAACTAAGGCCTCATGCATTTTCTAAGGCAACACTACTTGATTCCTTATACATGGGACTTTAAGTCATGTCATAGCCCTTAAATCAATTTTATTAATGAATGAATGATGATTATGGCATAAATGATAACATAAATATACATGTGCCGATAATCATGATATTATGACATAAATATAACCCATACATGACATAAAAATAAACTAAGTATGATCATGACATTTATATGATAAAACTAAATATGATGTCATGACATGATATATGACAAATAAAAGGTATAGGTATAACAATGTTTAAATTTTAATATTCGATTGTCATTTATTATTATTAAGTTCATTTTGTCATATAATCACTTATCCCCCAAGTGTGTCAAAAAACTCAAAATGGCATACCATGACTCTAAAACCTAAATTATGCCAATTTGATTAACTTATCAATCTTCTTAAATGATATTGGCACATCCTAAAATCCTTTAGGATTATAGATCAACCTTCATTTACAAGGTACCCATAACCTTGAAAATGTCCTAAAATGTCAACTCTACCATGGTTAGGTTAACTATCCATCCACTTAGGGTTGACACACCCTAACCCATTTAGCATGAATCGATCACGCTTCTAGGAACCCAAAATCTATTTGAGCTCCTTGGGTTTATTAGGTATTCCTTAGGGATAACTTCCCTAGATACCCTCCTAATGACCCTTCTAGGCTTTGAAGCCTTGGTCATTTTGGTCTTGCCTAGGTTAACTCTAGAGGTGACTCTCCTTGTAACCTTCTTAGTGGCCTCCCTAGGTTTCTTCGAAATCTTAGCCACTAGGCACCTACCATGGTCAACTCTAGGGATGATTTCCCTTGTGACCTTGGTTTTCCTAGACCTAGGTTTAGTTCCATAGTCAAATGGAACATTATGATAAGTAAGCATTACCTTCTTGGACATAGACTTGTGACCCAAACCTTGCCTCCTAGATGGGTCTTGCCTCTTAGATCTTATGTTTTGACTTATAACTTCTAGAGTTTGACCATTTGACCCTTCAATTTGATTTTGCATCTTTTCAAGGGTCTTCTCCATCTTCACAAGTTTTGACCTCAAAACTTGATTCTCTAACTCCAAATTTTCTATTTTGGTGGGTCCATTGTTTCTTTGATCATTTTTGCCCTTCCTAGGTATATGTCTAGAATTCTTGGAGTTACAACCTAGATGGTCCTCTATCTTCTTAATACTTTCCCTAGGTAGGATTGTTTTAGGGACATTAGTCCCAAATTTTTCCTTAGTTCTAAAGCTATAATTCTTAGCACCTAAACAATACAATCTATTTCTACTAGCATGCTTTTCATGAGCAATAGCAAGTGAATTAAATACCTTAGGGTTTGCCTTAGAGGCTCCCCCTACATATGTAGCTCCTCATTGTCCTTTGGTTTGCTTTCTCCCCCTAGGGCATTAACTTCGGTAGTGTCCCCTTTGATGGCACTTGAAGCACACCACGTACTCCTTGCTCTTACTAGTGGGAACTCTGGCATCCTTTGAATTCTTGTTGACTTTTGGTGCCGGCGGAGCCTTCTCGACCTTTTTAGGGCACTTGCTCTTATAGTGCTCGGGTTCCTTACACTCAAATAAAATTATATGATTTGTATTTTTAACTAAATTGCTTGAGTTACCTAGGTCAATAGTGGAAGTTTGGGCTTCTTCATCTCTTCCGGATGTTGATGATTCTTCTTGATTTTGCTCTTGTTTCGGAGTGAATGGTCTCTCCTCCCCCTCAATTCTAGAGGTGGAGGTTTTTTCTACTTCTTCTTCCTCCTCTTCCTCCTCGGATGTCGAACATTCCTCGACCTCCAAATCCTCACTTTCTTGTGAGGATGAGCTTGCTTCTTCGGTCTCTTCCTCAAATTGAGCCGATGATGGTTCTTCATGGAGCTTGGCCAATTCGCTCCAAAATTCCTTTGCATCCTTGTATTCACCTAACTTGGACACAACATCATTAGAAATTAAATCAATCAAGAATTTTATTACCTTATTACTTCTCTTAAATTCTTGAAGTTGTTCCTCGGTCCACTTTTTCATTTTGAGGAATCCTCCCTTAGACCCTCTTGAAAACTTGAATCCTTCCATCAAGGTGGCCCATTCTTTAAAGTCCCTCATCATGATCCTTGCCTTCCATTGATTGAAGCCTCCTCGTCCATAGAGTGCATACAAGACTGGAGTGTTGATGTCCCATCCCAAATTCTCTTCAAGCTCCATCTTCTTCCCTCTAGCATGCTCCCTCGGATGTGAAGCCGGAGAAAAGCTCCGAGCTTTGATACCAATTGTAGGAATGTTGATGACCGCTAGAGGGGGTGAATAGCGCGTTCGTTGACAAAGATGGAAATCGATCGCGTGCTTGCTACAAATATTAGTGTACACAGCAGAAATAATAATGATAAAAACAAATACACAAGCACAAGCACAAATACAAGCTATATAACGTGGTTCGGAATCTTAGGGTTCATACTCTACGGGTTGAGCTCAACGAGCTCGAGTGATGAACACACCACTACTAAAACTCCTTCTCGATAATAAGTCGGAGGTGGAAAAACCTCGTACAAGCGATTACAAAAGTAATACAATGAAATACAACAAATATACTAAGCAATACACAAAAACAAGTAAAGAATACTTTACACAAGAACTTTGGATTGTTTGTTTGTTGCTTGCTTTGGATTGGTCTTGAAGGCCTGGAATGCAATAGCAATTCCCCTCCAAAATTGCCCCAAAAATTGCTGCTGAAATCCCTCCCGTCGAGCTCCTTTTAAGCCTCCTCGCGTCCTGGATTTCCGCCTGGCAGTCGACTGCCATAAGACCCCAGTCGACTTCCAACAATATCGTTGTCTCACAACGGACTTAATCCACGTCAACATTCAAGCCAACAGATACACTGGCAGTTGACTGCCTTTACCTAGCAGTCGACTGCCAAGGCCGTAGCCGACTGACCAGTCGACTACCGAGCATTCTGCTCCCGCGACCAACCCATCAGTCGACTGACCTTCATTGGCAGTCAACTGATCAAGCAGTCGAGGTGCCATTCGAGGCGCCTTGCATTTGTGGTTGCCGCAGTCGAGGCCAGTCGAGGCACTAGTCGATGCGCCTTGCATTCGTGATGGTAGCTCGACCATAGTCGATCGCCAATCGACTCACGGTAGTCGACTGGTCATAATCCCAGTTGACTGCTACAAGTCGACTCGGCTTTCAAGTGTCAAAACACTTGATCAGTCGACTGGTCTATGATCCCAATCGACTGCTACACCTCAGCCATGAGGTTTACCCCAAGTATGATGCCCTCATACTTGCTAGATCACCCTTAGTTTAGACCTAAGCCTTTTAGCCACCTCCGTTAGTCTCACGCCTATCGGATCCCTCCAATTCATCCATGACTTGTTCATCCATACGTTAGCCTTTAAGTCCTTCAATCAGCTATTGTCATGCTAAGATGGTTTATACTGTCAAGACACATTGGACTTACACTGCCAAGACTACCACTTTGACTTTACGCCCCCAACCATTGGACTTATGCTGGCAAAACTCCCCCCTTAAACTTTATGCCGTCAATATCAACCCTTGGACTTCCCTTGCCAACCCATGTTGGACTTTCCATGCCAACCCATGTTGGACTTTCCCTTGCCAAGACCCATGACTTGGACTTTCCCATGACAATCACATTGTCATACATTTTGTCAAACATCAAAATACTGCTCGAGTCAAACTTGAGTCTGGTCAATTGTGACCTAGGCCGATTACTTGGGTCGATTAACCTAGGCCGATTGCACCAACACTAACATGACCCTCAAACTTACTTTAAGGTAAGACCTTAGTTAAAGGGTCCGCTAAGTTCTTTTCAATGAGAATCTTCTCGATTTGTATTTCCTTCCTACTGATGATCTCTCTGATCAGATGATAGCGGCGAAACACATGTTTAGATCGTTGATGAGATTTTGGCTCTTTTGCCTGTGCAATCACTTCATTGTTGTCGTAGTAGACTGGTATTGCTTCAATAATGGTTGGAACCACACCAAGTTTAGAGACGAATTTCTTGATCCAAACCGCTTCCTTTGCTGCTTCCGAAGCTGTAATGTATTCTGCCTTAGTGGTAGAATCCGCTACAGTGTCTTGCTTGGAACTTTTTCAACTTATTGCGCCTCCATTCAAGGTGAATATGTACCTAGACTAAGACCTGGAATCATCCTTGTCTGTCTGGAAGCTAGCATCCGTATACCCGCGTATTGCCATATCACCTTCTCCATGCTTTCATGTTCATCACTCAAAATCTATTTTGTTAAGTAATATTATTTTATTTTATTAAAGGAAAATTAAAAATCAATCTAGCCTAGGTCAATTTAGATTTCATGATCCTATAGACCTAGGTAAGTCTTTGCATCTCACAAACACCTAGGATTACTTGTTTGTGTATTGAGCCACGAAGATGGGTGTGAGATGTTAGGACTGCACCCCAGGTTCCAGATGTAGATTCAGTGCATCGATATGAACCAACACGGGGTTTAAAAAGAAAATCAATCACTTTGGTGACTAACTCTAATTCAAAGCTTGATGATAAGTCTATATCACTTGAGCTAGTAAAGAGTTGGACATTTGTTTTAAGGATAATTTTTAGATGTGTATTTTTAAGTATAAAAATAATGTTTAGAAATTCATACTTGGATATTTTTCTATCTCATTCGCATCATCTTAACTTAATCTTAGAATAAATGTTGAAAATTTTAAGTTTTATTTAAATTTTTTTTAGCTTTGATTGAGGGGGAGTTTTGTAAAGTTTTAAAATTTTAGAATTTTAAAAATATTTTTATTGAGGGGAGTCTTGTAAAGCTTTGAAAATTAGAACTTTGAAAATTTTAAAAATATTTTTTATTGAGGAGGAGTTTCAAAGGTTTTGAAAATTCAAGAATTTGTGAAAATTCAAGAATATTAAGGGAGAGTTTCAACGGTTTTGAAAATTAAAGAATTTAGAAAAATTCAAGAATATTAAGGGGGAGTTTCAAAGGTTTTGAAAATTAAAGAACTTGGGAAAATTCAAGAATATTAAGGTGTAGTCTCAAAGGTTTTGAAAATTTTGAGAATTTCAAAAATATTTTTTAAAGGGGGAGTTTTGAAATTTGAAAAATTAAGAATTTTGAAAACTTTGACTTTAGGATATTTTCATAAATTTGTTCAAATTTTAAAATTTTTAGAAATTTAATCTTTTTTAAAGGTTAAATACTTTTGAAAATTTTGAAATCCAAAGATAAAGGGGAAGATCCTATTTTTAAAAGAAAATTTTATTGCATGGATTTAGGGAGAGCATTGATAAATTATTTTTAAAATCTTAGGCATTTTTGGTGAAGCTTGTCAAGGAAGTTTATAATATTTAGTTATTATGTTTGAAAATCTTTATTCCTCATCTTTAAATTATGACATTTGGTTATTAATAATGATTTTGATGTATGTCAAAGAGGGAGAGAAGAGATTTAAATTTAGAAAAAGTTAAAGTAAAGAAAATTTTTCATGTATATGAGCATCTTATGCATATACAATTCTAGCTCAATGCATTCCTGATATATGTCAAATTTGAATATTGCAAAATTGATTCTCTTAACTTTAACTGGTTTGTTGTCATACATCAAAAATGGGGATATTGTTGGTGCAGAGAGCACCACTCCTTAGTTTTGATGTATGAATCAAAGTTAAAGTTAGGACTTACTTGTGTTCTGATATGAGTGTTAAGTGTGCAGGCTTAATAGGAAGTCCTAGTAGGTCGAGTTGATCGGATACTAGGCAGAAGTCTTGACAGATAAAGAGGACCGGACACCAGGCATAAAGTCCAGATGAGTTAAGTGGACCAGACAATCGACAAAAAGTCCAGCTGGGTCAGGTAGATCAGACAACTGGTGGAAGCCTTGCTGGGTCAGATTGGATGTCAAGAATGGTAAGTCTGGCAGGGCAGCTAGTAGGTAAGCCTCAAGTAGAGAGGTGAGGCCGAGTCCTCTATAGGGTGACAAAGTTAGGCATTGATCCGACGGATAGTCCGCATGGGACTTAGAAGTCAAGATCGAGCAGTATTACTAATGCTATTGGATATTATATCGTTTGTTTTTTCTAATCTCGTTTTGCAGGTATCAGTTGATTGAGAATGGTCCAGTCGACTAGATACACAGTTGGAAGGATTAGCTGGTGATTGATCGAAGATCTGATAGCACAGATGGAAAGAGTTTCAGTCGACTGGGGAGGTCCAGTCGATTGGAAAGGCAAACTTCCCGATGCGGAGCCGGGTGAGCTAGAGTCGACTGGGACAGGTCCAATCGACTGGAAACGCTGAAGTACCATATCGACGAGCTGATGTGGAGTCGACTGGAAAATGTTTATAAAAAAATGCATGACCAACTCCGAATATATCTCTTCTACTACGTCCAAGTCCTGCTACTATTGTTCGTCGTCTGCAGAAGCTTCATCCCTTCACAAAGATGCAATTCTGACACTCCATGCCTAATTCGATAGCTCTAAAAAGTGTTTGTATACTTTAGTTTTATTTACTTGTCTTTATTTCATTTTTGTGTACTTAATTTCAAAGAGAAAGTAAAGTGTTACCTATCACTTATTCATTGTAAAAAGCGAACCCCTCCGAAGTCGAGAGTTCTCGAGTCGGAGGGCTTTATAGTGCATTGCCTATCGAGGTAGATCTTGGAGAGCTACAGGTCTTGGAGTAGCAACCTGTCTAGGGTTGTGAACCAAGTAAAAAGCTTGTCTCTCTATTTTATTTATTCCACTGCATACTCTTGTTTCTAAAGATTTCAAAATAAGTTTTAATTTCTAAAGAAAATTTGTAACCTCTGAGATTCACCCCCCTCTCTTGGAGTATTTCAATCCTACACGTTCACCAGCATTCCAACTGGTTTTCTGACCGTGTCATCCGCCATACGAATAGTCAGGCTAGCTGGTTGTAACCCACTCAGTCCCATCTCCCTATAGATCGCATAGGGCATAACACTAACGGACGATCCTAGGTCACATAATGCTTCGTTGACGCTCTCCCCATGGATCATGCAGGGTAAGACAAAATCACCAGGGTCCTCATGCTTGGGTGGAATCTTATCTTCGATTTCTACTTGGTTTGGAAAAGTTGAGATCATGGTTGTGCACCCCTTAGTGACTTTGCTTTTTTGCCCTACTACTTCGCCATACGCTCCCTCTCCCTTAACCAGGTTCTGCTCGGATGGTAGGGGGAGCTATCCATGGTTTGTGATATAGTCTGGGCTATTTGAGCCACTTGCGTTTCCAACATCTTCGTGTGGCTCGTAAGCCCATCGACAGAGGCCTTCAATTCCCTCAGTGCCTCTTCGACTCTTTGATGTTGCCGTTGGAATTCTACATTAACTTTCGTTTGGGTAACTATGAAGCCTTCAATCATTGACTCTAGTCTAGATTTAGGTGGTTGTTGCTGCCCGCTGCCCTGCTGTTCATATCCTCCCGATTGTTGGAAATTCCCCGAATTATTCCTATAGGAAAAGTTCGGGTGGTTCCTCCATCGGATTATAGGTGCTAGAATAGGGGTTGTTGGGCCTCTGATACTACTCTCCCACCGCATCGACATGCTCAATTTTCTCCTCAGAGAAGCTCTGCTCTCCATAGTAGTGTTGCTCCCGATAAGCTGCTACTCCCTCTCCAGAGGAATTGACTGCACATACAGAAGCTAGGGTTAGGGAGTCAAACCGTCTGCTTAGTGCGTCCATTCTCTCCGCTAGATGATCGATTGAGTTAACAACATATCTATTGGCTGCAGGTGCTGGGTGACCACGCTCAAAAGCCCATTGGTGGTGGTTCTGGGCCACCTCTTCGATCAGCTCTTCCGCTTCCTCGATGGACTTGTTCATTAATGCTTCTCCTGTAGCGGAATTGAGGGAAACTTTCATGGCATATGTGATCCCATTATAGAATATGTGGATCACCAGCCACCTCCCTCTTTAGACCGTGAAGGGGGCATTGATGGAGTAGCCCTTTGTAGCGATCCCAGGCTTCGAATAGGGACTCTCCTTCCTTCTGACGGAAGCTAGTAATTAGGTGGTGCATGTGAGCAGTCTTGCTTGGTGGGAAGAATTTATTCATGAACTGCTGCTCACATTGCTCCCATGTGGTGATGCTACCCGAAGGAAGGGAGTGTAGCCATGTCTTTGCCTTGTTCCACAGTGAGAATGGGAATAGGCTCAGACGGATCGCATTGGTGGGCACTTCGTTGAACTTCAATGTTGAGCATATCTCTAAAAATGTCTCTAGGTGCCGGTTTGGGTCTTCAGTAGCAGCTCCTCCGAATTGCCTTTGCTGGACCATGTGGATGAGTGCATGTTTTAATTCGAAATTATTAGCCATGATTGATGGTCCAACTATACTTGGCCTATATCCTCTAGCACTGGGGGCTGTATAATCCTGCAAAGGTCAACTACCTATGTTCTCCAAAGGGGCATCTTGCTCCTCCATACTTCTTTGTTCAACTCTCCTGCGATGGTAGGTTCGTTCTATTTCTAGGCCTATCGGAAGCAGATTTTCCGATCCTAAGCGTCTATGCATACAATGAACCAAGCTGCACAATTGGAAGTATATATACTACTTATTAAAAGGAAATCAAATAAACTAAAGCACTAAACCAAATGAAGAAAAACTAAAAACTAAACTAAAGTAAGATGCAATATGACTACTAAAATTAATCTAAACTGAATATGAATAGCTAAAATCCAAAGATGAATAAACTGAAAGGAAATAAAACAAGAAAATAAATCTAGCCTAGGTTTGATCCAAACTATCCACTTTCGATCCAATATCAAATCAATAGTCTCCGGCAACAGCGCCAAAAACTTGATGCACGTGAGAGCGACCTCAAATTTTCGACGAGGATCGTTGAGGACTCGAAGTGCGCACTCGCGCTCAACGCCCACAAGTGCATGGTTGTCGTCAAGTAATAAAAGATTATCAATCCCACAAAGACTAAGATTCGAATACCGTTTGTCCAGTGGATGTTGTTGTTTGGAGTTAATATCCTAAGAGTATGGGTTGCGAGGTTGACGGTAGTCCTAACTCAAGTACGGTGTCACTCGGAGGAAGAGAAGGTTGGTTCGAAGTTCTCTAAAAGGATTCTAGGACTTCGGTTTCACTTGTGCGTCATGGAACATGCTATCAATTAGATGCATTGAGATCTCTAATTATGACCTTGAGGGAGGATCATTATTCATTTGCCCGATGAACTTTTGCTTCTACCGGGAACTACCTATTTCTAACCAAGTTTCGCTTTCAGATCGTCAGAGCTCAAGGGGTTGATACCGTTGGGAGCCCTCTGTCACTAAGGTCCCTCAACCCTTCTAGAGTTAATCTCTCCTACTTTGGGCCTTCTACTAAGATAGGTTATTAGAGTACGAGGACGTCCTAATAATCCCTATGAAGAGGTGGATCATATCTCATATCCTACTCTAACATATTCTATCTTCTATAATTACGAGAGGTAGGATGACCGCAAGGCTCATCCTTGGTTCTCTTAGATTTTGGATACAAAGGCTGTCACCCTTTTTATCGCCTATGTTCAATATAAATAAAATCAAGACGTAATCCTCATCGATCTCAATGACACACAATCACAAATAGAATTAAAAGAGATGACTAATTATTTGATCTAGCATGTCCACATATACAAGTTACTCTCTAATCCTAGAATCGAAGTATCTACTCCATAGACAAATACGAATAAACACAAGACATCTTAAGAAAAGCCATTACAAAGCAAGTAGAATGAGAAAATAAAGAATGTACTTTCTATCCTATCCAATTTGCATGTCTTGGTCATTCTCCACGGTGTCAAAGCGTCGAGATGGATCTTCTAGCCGCTTCCTTTCTCCCCGTTGCGAGTCTTCGATGCTTTTTAGGGCACCTTCTTGTTGTTCTAGCAGTCTGGTCTCCCTCCTAGGGTTTGGGCATGGCTTCCTATTTATAGATGTGAAGCCAACTCTTCCATAATCCCACAAAAACCATAATCGCGTCAAATCTATCCAGTGCCACACGACCGACTGTGTGGGGCGCTAGAATTTCTGGCTTCATGGGTTAGACACAGTCGTGTGAGATTCACATGGCTAGGCCGTGTCTGCCTCTGTACTGTCCAATGCACGCCTTCTTTTGCTTCAGAGCATGCTCGTGTTTTGGGAGAAATATGGCCAAAGCATGCTCGCCTTCCGTTCGCTCCAAAAGTATGTCGTTTTACCTTTAAAATGTTGTCATGCACATAAAAACATCAAGAGCAGATCTCCGAACTAGAAAATAGGAAATACATACAAAACAAGGTATAATATGCATGAAACAAGTATAATACATGATGAGATGTGTGCGAAAACAACTCATAAAAATCTATATGTTTTGCTCACATCACTAGCCACCTCCATCAGCTTCATGCCTATCGGATCCCTCCAAGTCATCCATGACTTGTTCATCTATATACTATCCTTCAGGTGCTTCCATCGACTATTGTCATGCTAACCAGGTCTATACTGCCAAGGTACATTTGGGCTTATGCTACCAAGACACACACTTCGACTTTACGCCTCCAAACATTGGGCTTATGCTACCAAGACACAAGTTTGGACTTTACGCCGCCAATATCATACTCTTGGACTTCCCTTGCCAACTCTATGTTGGTCTTTCCAATTGCCAAGTACCCATGACTTAGACTTTATCATTGCCAAGATTCATGCTTGGACTTTTCATGTCAAGTACCCAAGACTTAGACTTTCCATGCCAAGTACCCAAGACTTGGACTTTCCATTACAATCACATTATCGTACATTTTGTTGAACGTCAAAATATTGCTCGAGTCAAACTCGAGTCCGGTCAATCATGACCTGGGTTGATTGTACCAATAATCTCCTTCTTTTTGATGTTTGACAAAAACCTTTAAGTTAGGTCACCTAACTCACTCCATTCCATTAATTCTCACAATTCTCTCTCTTTTTGACATACATAAAAAATATTTTTCCCAAGGGTATCAATGTCTCATATTCCAATGAGATCTTATAATCTCTCCCTTGGTCTAAAAACATCTAAGATGACTTCACTTTTCCTAGTGATAAATCACATACCACTAAGTGAGAGGCAATCCTCCTCTAATTTTCCTCCTATGAGGAAAAATACATCCATCATCCTATGATGGATAACCTCCCCCTAAAGGTTTGCTCCCCCTTGACCATTGCACCAACAATGTCCTTGGAGAGTCCCTAAGCCTATAGGAACACTAAACCATCAAAATTAAGGGCAAAAGTTCAAACTTGAACTTTCACAAGCCTTAAAATTTGATTCTCACCTTAAACAATTCTCCTAATCCATTTTCAATGGATTTTCACCCTTCCAATGCTTTCCAAAGCATATTCTAGGATTAGGAGCAGTTGGATACATAGGGATGGCTGTAAATGGGCTAAATAAATATTGTTTGCCCTACTTTGTGATCGGCTCAAGAATGATCGTGATTTATGCAAATGCAGAAATTAAAAATCAAAAAATGAAATTTTAGAAAATCATAAGTAATTATACGTAATTCAAAAAATAATGAGAATTTATACATATAATACTTATATCAATCATTATGGGTAAAAAATATTTGAAAAATAAAATACCCATTAAATAGTGAGATTGATACAAAGTTCAAAAACAACGATGACTTCAATATTTTGAGCCTACTTTGTATCAACTTCATCATTGGTGATTGCTATCAAAAGATAGACTTCACCAAGGGTTTTCAAAATAATTTTAAAATATTTTTAAAACCTTTTATTGGACCATGATCTATGGGCTCAATCCACATGACTTGCACATTAGCTTTTCCAATGATCCATCAATATTATTTAATGAGTTCTAAGTTCAATATAATGTACTAAGTAAGCACATGAACTTAACTCATTTCCTAGCATCTCACATATGTTTATGGTGTATCAATACACACACATGTCAATTTAATGTGAGATGTGGATTTTGGTCTTTGAGTTTCATGTATTTTTCTAGGCAACACTATTTGATTTCCTTATAAATGGGGCTTCAAATCATGCCATAGTCCTTAAATCAATTTTAATTAATTCTAAATGCATGAATGATGATTATGACATATAAGATAGCATAAATAAAGCATGTGCCAATAATCATGATGTTATGACATAAAAATATAACCTAAGTACAACATGACATTAAAAATTAAACCTAAGCATTATCATGACATTTAAAATGATTAAATAAAATATAATTTCATGACATAACATAATAGGAATACAAGAACATACATATCAACACATACATCAGTCAAATAATAGGAGATAAATGACACACAATTTTGCAAAATAAAATATTTTATTTATCTTAAAGTCATTCCTACAAGCAAAAGATAGATGGATAGACACTCAACCTCACTACGAAAATAAAATAAAATACATAAACGTAATCCAAACTATCATCCACTATAATTATTAGCCGGAGGTGGTGGAGGAGGTGGAGGTTGCTGACTCAGAGTCCAGCTCCGCATCATCTAGTACATTTCAAGATGACGCTGCTCCATTTGACTCAGCTGTTGAGCCATGGAGGACTGCTCCCATTGAATCGATGACACCTGGTAGGCAATGGAGGACTCCTCTAAGATGAGCTCCTCCAATCGAGTGTCGACCTCTACGTGAAAATCCTCGAATCTGGTCTCCAAACATGCAAAGCGCACCAAGAGACTCTCAGTTGGTGTGTTTGGTAGCTCGGGGACATCTTGCTCTGTAGCTCCCTCTCTATGCTCTATAGCTGGCTTTCCATGCTCCCCAGCTGACTGAATTGGCTCCGCTGACCACTCCATCCATCCATAGCCCGTTAGCATCCCAGCCAATGCGAAGTGCCTCAGGGTGATGCGGTTTTAGGAGTTAAACAGTGGTCTCAAGATCCCTCTGGAGATGTTTATGCCTCTCGATGCTAACCATGCAGTGATGATATAGCCAAAAGGCATATGAATCTTCCCTTGAACAGGGGACACAAAATGAACGATGCAATGAAAAACATTTAAGGCCACATTGACATCTAATAAGTGACGCATGACATACATCAAAAATAAATGAGGAAGTCGAACCATGGCTAGACCCCTAGTCACTATAGGTAAGATGCATGCAACAATGATCTTATATAGGACATTATCTAGAGCTGAGAGGTCATTGATGGAAAATAGGTTTTGACCTAAATGATGGGGACGGTTAAATAAATGTTGATGTATATGATCAAGCGTAATATGATCAAAAGGTGCAGGAGGTGACGAATCTAGGGTAGGGCAAAACACAAAAGTGTCATCCGATGATCGATACTCTAGAAATTCCCATAGGATCTCCGAAGAAAAGTCCAGATTGCATTTTGCAACGCAAGTCTGATATGTCAAACCATCCCCGACCTTCTTAAGATTGGAGTAAAACTCTGTAATAAGGTCAATGTTAACCAGATGCATGCAAAAAACTAATTTCACTAATTGATAATGCATTATAATCTGAATGACATCTCCATAGTAGGGCCGGAAGAAAGGCTCATCTAAGTAACGTATAGCCATGGGTTGATACGTTCGGGATGGAGCCTGAGATCTTTCACCAGGCTTTGCCCTACGTTTATGTTTATATGAATGTGATGAATGAACACAAAAAATTATGATTAGATCAAGGCATTCATAAAGGAGAAAGTTAGGGCTTAGGGTTAGAAGCTATACTTAGGCGCCATTGGATTTGAAGTTGTAGGAGATGACCAGAACAAGCAAACACTGGAGAAGAGCGACAAGAAATGGTCTCTTATGCCTAGAACCCTAGGGCTGGAATCACCGGCGAGCACTTGGATAGGGAAGATCAAAATCGTCGGGAGCTTCGGGAGGAAGAAAGTTCACGTGAAGAAGCCGAACCACTAGGGTTCGGGCTTATAAAATTGTGGCAAGCAGTCGATTGCTCGACTGAAGCAATCGACTGATCTCTGATTATCTAGCTGGAATTTATGTGGATTTGATTTCTTCACCTAATTCTGTTTTATTTAGTGTGTTTATTGCATGTGTATCGATTATATCAGTATTATACTTGTATTTGTGCATTTGTTAATGTATTTTATATTTTTATTCTATTTCACAAGCATTAACATCCAAGAATTTTATTCCTAGCATCTCACCCTTTCTAGATGTTTAAAACACACAATCAAGGTGAACCCTATGTTCTTATGAGATGCAATATATCATAAACACACCTTTCATGCAAACATATGATAAGGCATATGAAGCATGACAAGTGTATGACATACAAAGGTATATAATACCTAAGTGTTAGGCCTAATGACCATTTTCTAAAAATTAAAACAATTTTGCCTTGATAGATCAATCTCCTAAGTGTGTCAAAAACCCAATATGACACACCATGACCTTTAAATCTAATTGTGTCAATTTGATTGACTTTTCAAACTTGAATTTTATTAGCACATCCTAAAGTCTTTTAGGATATAAATCCAAACTTATTTCCAAGGGGTCACATAACCTTGAAAATGCCCTAAAGTACCAACCTTGCTATGGTTAGGTTAACTACCCATCCATTCAAGGTTGACACAACCTAACCCATTTAGCGTGATGGAATCACGCTCCTAGGAACCCAATATCTATTGGAGCTCCTTGAGTTTACTAGGGTATCCTCCCTTAGTACCTTCCTAATGACCCTTCTAGGCTTGGAAGTCTTGGTCAATTGGGTCTTGCCTAGGTCAACTCTAGGGATAACTTCCCTTGTGACCTTCTTAGTGGCTTTTTTAGTTTTCATAGAAACCTTGGCCACTAGGCACCTACCATGGTTAACCTTAGGGATGACTTCTCTAGTAACCTTGGTTTTCCTAGACTTAGAACTTGTTCCTTAGTCAAATGGAATATTGTGGTAGGTTGGCATGACTTCCTTGGACTTAGGTTTGTGACCCAAACCTTTTCTATCCTTGGAAGGCTCTTGCCTCATGACACCTAAACTTTGACTCCTAGACCCCTTAATTGAATTTGTCATATTTTTAAGGGTCTTCTCTAACTTCTCAAGCCTTGACCTCAAGACTTGGTTTTCTAACTCTAATTGCCTAATTTTTAAATTCTCATTTTTTCTTTGGCCATTGTTCTTCTTTTTAGGCATATGCCTGCCCTTCTTAGAGTTAATGCCTAAATGGTTTTCTACCTTCCTAATGGTTTTCCTAAGTAGAATTATTTTGGAGTTATTGGTTCTAGATTTATCCTTAACCCTAAAGTTATAAGATTTAGCACCTAAACAAAAGTGCTTGTTTTTAGCATGATTTTTATCATGATGAATAGCAAGAACATTAAAATTATTTCTAGTATGCTTTTGACTATTAATTAAAGAAGGAGCATAATTTAGGTTCACCTTAGGGTTTGCCTTAGCTCTCCCTACATGTGTAGCTCCTCCCTTGCCCTTGCTCGGTTGTCTTCCCTTAAGACATTGAGTCCTATAGTGGCCATGTTGTTGGCACTTGAAGCACATAATGTGCTCCTTGCTCTTCCTAGTGGGGACTCCAGTCTCCTTGGTCTTTGGTAGAACTTTGGGTATCAGTTGAGTCTTCTTGACTCTCTTTAGATACTTACTCTTATAGTGCTCGACTTCCCTACACTCAAAACATATGATGTAATTTTTATTTTTAGAATTTAATCTTGAGTTACCTAGGGAAGAATGGTGGACTTGTTCTTCACTTCTCTTGGATGTAGATGCTTCTTCTTGTTCTTGCTCCGGGATAGAAGATTGCCTCTCCTGCCTCTCAATCCTAGAGGTGGAGACTTCCTCCAATTCTTCCTCTTCCTTAGATGTTAATGGCCTTTTAACCACCGATTCCTCAAGCTCTTGTGATGATGATGATGTGCTTTCTTCTTTTTGAGCTTGAGAAGATGATCTTTCTTCCTCCTTATCCTCATGGACCGGTTAAGGTTTCTCATGGAAATTTACCAATTTGCTCCAAAGCTCCTTGACATCCTTATATTCACCTAATTTACAAAAAATGTCATTAGGGATTAAATCAACCAAGAATTTTATTACCTTCTTATTTTTCTCGAATTTTTGGAGTTGTTCCTCGGTTCATTTCTTCATCTTGAGGAACCCTCCCTTCGACCCTCTTGGATATTCGAATCCTTCTA
Source organism: Wurfbainia villosa (assembly GCA_025175895.1). NCBI lineage: Eukaryota > Viridiplantae > Streptophyta > Magnoliopsida > Zingiberales > Zingiberaceae > Wurfbainia > Wurfbainia villosa. Next base: position 119,725,347 of record CM045987.1, on the reverse strand, counting down.
TCAAGATGAACCAATCTTCGATGTTCATCATAAGAAAGGTGATGTGTGTAAATCATGCTATATTTTCACTACTCCATTTGCATGCATTTTATCTCATTTCATGTCCTAGGCATGTATTTTATCATGATTTAGTTAAGTTTAGCATATTTTGGACAAAGAGACTGCTTTTGGGTGTTTTTCGTGTTAACAGGGCAAAGAAGCATGCGTATCAAAACAACACAGGCGTACCATCAGTGACACGTCCGTCTCAGGAGTTCCAACCTTCAACACGCCTTGGTTCAGCAGCCGACACGCCCCGTTCAAAGTGTTGACATGACCGGCGTATCAAAACAACACAGGCGTGTTATCAGTGACACGCCCGTGTTAGGAGTTCCAGCGCTCAACACGCCCCAGTTCAGCCTTCGACACGCCCCAAGTCAAGCGCAACACGCTCGGTGGGAAGCCCACGACACGCTTGTGCCCTCATTTGGCACGGGCGTGTTGGCCTGATTCCAGATTTCCTTTTCTGCGATCAAATCGATGAAGTCGCGATCTTTGTCTCAATTAAAGGAAAATCTTTTACCTTAATTAAAGAGGAGGCCAAGGCTATAAAAGAGGAGATATTCTAACCCTAAAAGAGAGGACGGCGGGTGGTCAAAAGGACGACAGAAGAAGGAGGAGAAGGAAGGAGTCGACGACAGAGGAACACAGATGGCACTAAGTATCGTAATTTCTTTCTCTAGCAATTCTTGCCAGACTATGGAGTAGTGTCTTGTAATCTTAGGATGGGGGAGTATCCCTTGACGATTTATGATGGATAATGTAATCTATACTACTTGAATTATTGTTTGTTTTGATCTGGTTTTTGGATTCTTATTGATAAACCTAAGGAGCTAAGGGGAAGTACCTAACAGTGAACCCAAGTTCCCGAAACCCAGAACCAATTAGGGATTAACTCCTGCCAAGTAGCGGTAGTGTATCTATGAGGGCTTGCGGGGGTCTCATGACAGGTCCCCTTAGCTGATTATGGTCCCGTGTGCAAACCTACCGTGAAAAGGAAATTTAGACTCTAAAGGAACTCTTATGGACTTAATGGATCTATCAAATCCAGTTTTTACCAAGTAACGGAGGTAAGACTAGGGAGGTTTGCGGGGGTCTCGTGACAGGTCCCCTTAGCTGATTATGATCCCCTACGCTCGAATACCGTGACAGGTAAATTGAGTTTGATAGGTACAGTTAGCGCAGACCTCGAAAGGGGCCGTTGATTTACCTTAGGATAGGTTCCATCAAAACAACTCAAATAGGTGTAGGAAAGAATTAAATCACCTTATAAATCATCGACGTGGTGAAACCCATATCCTGAGATTCTCCTCAACTATTGACTTTTAGCTCGTTCTTCTCATTCGTTGTTCTTGACTGCTCAGTGTCTTTGCTTAATCCACAAATTGATTGACTAGATAACTTAGTATCACGATCATTCAGTAATTGTCCCAATCCCTATGGGATCGATATTTTTATTACTTGACGACAACTGTGCACTTGCGAAAAATAACACATCAAGTTTTTGGCGCCGTTGCTGGGGATTGGCACTCAATATAGAATTGAGCATGATTTAGTTAATCTAGATTTCTATTTTTGTTTCTATTCTTTGTGTCTATTCTGAACTCTTGTTTTGGGAGCCTCTCTTGTTGTTGCATGCACAAACTTAATAGGGAAATTCTCGATATTGATACTGAGATAGAGAGAATGTTCCTTGCTAGAAGACGATTTCAGCAACGTCAGGAAGACAATCTGACCTCCGACATGGCTGACCAGAACGAGAATAAACCTTTAAGGGATTATGCAACACCTAGTACAAGGGGATTGAGATCGAGTATTAGAAGACCCCCTATTGAAGCGAACAATTTTGAATTAAAACCGACTCTACTATCCATGGTCCAACAACATCAATTCGGAGGAGCACCCACTGAAGATCCAAATCTGTACTTGGAAGTATTTTTGGAATTTTGTGAAACTTTAAAGCCCAGATGGAGCCTCGGTGATGCTATTAGATTGCGCTTGTTTCCTTTCTCATTGCGGGACAAAGCTAGAGCACAGCTACACTCTCTTCCAGTGATTGCATAACTACAGGATCAATTTGGGCAAGATTTTTAGACAAGTATTTTCCACCCGACAAAGCGCAAGTCTTAGTCATCAAATCACTAATTTTGCAAAGGATGGAGAAACATTATTTGAAGCATGGGCCAGATTTAAGGGATTACTACCAATGCCCTCATCATGAATTTGGAGAAGTGGCTCATTGTTCATACTTTCTACAATGGAATCTCGTATGCTACTAAAGTTTCTCTTGATTCTGCTGGGAGGAGCTCTTATGAACAAAACATTGGATGAAGCTTTTGAGATCATCGAGAATGTGGCAATGAATTCTCACCAATGGGCTCTGAGCGAGGATATCAAACTAAAATGCCAGGTAAGTTTGAGGTAAGTACCCTTGATCTACTCAGTGCAAAAGTCGATGCGTTAACTCAAAAGCTCGAACATTTTAATGTATCAGTTGTAAACTCATCTATTGTCACTTGCGAGATCTGTGGTGTAACAGGACATGTAGCGATGAATTGCCAAATCCTACACGCACCATCTGCGGGAGGCAAGTAGATGTGCTAAATAATTTTAATCGAAGCCTAATGGTGGCAACCCTTACTCGAACACGTGATCGGTTGGAGGAATCATCCCAACTTTTCAGTATAGAGCCAACCAAAATTCTTACAGGCCGAACTTTTGGAGCACCTTTGGATTTCGGCCCGGGACCCAAGTCGAGCTTAGAAAAGATGATGGAGAATTTTATTACGTGCCAGGGGAAGATAAATGATGAATTTCGACAGCATATTGTAGAATCAAATAGGCAACATCAAATTAATACCGAGGCAATCAAGCAATTGGGAGGCAAGGTTGATAATTTGACTAATCACACAAGAATGTTGGAAAATCAAATTTCCCAAATTGCCATTTCGATCAGGACGACGATTTCCTAAAAATTGATAAACCCAGTGAGCATATTATAATTCCATAAGTTTGAGAAGTGGAAGGATTTTAGAAGGAGAAGCTAACAAGCGACCCCATGCTAAAGGACACGGCGTGTCGGACTTGGAAAAAACAAACACGCTGGGAAGAGAATGCCCACGGCGTGTCGGTAGACACACCCCGTCGGGTCACTCCGGCGACCAACACGGCCGTCGCGAGCGACAGGCATGCGAATAAGGAACCAGAACGCGTATAAGCCCCTATCCCGGTCCCTCATAGGCTGATTAAGGAAAAATTAGATGAACAATTTGGTAAGTTTCTTGAGGTAATTAGGAAGCTATATATCAATATACCTTTTATAGAAGCTCTTCAACAAATGCCTACATACTCCAAGTTCTTGAAGGATATCTTAACCAATAAAAGAAAAGTCGAGGAGCATGTAACAGTGGCTCTTACTGAGGAGTGCAGTGCTTTAATTAAGAACATGGTACCTCCCAAACTAAATGATCCGGGTAGCTTTTCTATCCCTTGCATAATTAATGACTCAAATTTTGATAAGGCTTTTTGCGATTTGGGCGCCAGTGTCAATCTGATACCTCTTTCCATATGCAAGAAATTGGATTTGAGAGAAATGAAACTAACTACTATGGCCTTGCAGTTAGCTGATCGCTCCATTAGATATCCTTTGGGAATCTTAGAAGATGTAGTCTGGTGGGAAATTTTATTATTCTGGGATTTTGTAGTGCTTGACATGGATGAAGACCCATGCATTCCACTCATTTTGGGAGACCTTTCTTAGCTCTGTAGGGCAATGATAGATGCCAAGAACCACAAACTCTCACTTGCATTTGGAAATGACAAAATTGAATTCGACCTTTCAAAAGCTGTTAAACAACCTTCTATTTTTGATGTATGTTGTAGGATTGACAGTTTCCAGTCAATAGCACTAGAAGGAGCACGAACAAACTTATCTTAATAAGCTCGAAGGATTTTGAGGATAAAGAGTGGAGATTTCCGATCCCAACCTAACACCACAGGTAGAACTTAAGCCTCTTCCATCAACACTCAGGTATGAATTTCTTGGCGAAAACTCTACTTATCCTGTGATCATTAATGCTAATCTGAGTTGGTTGAGGAGAAAGAGGGGCAGAGCACACTCCTCGAGCCATATCCCCAAAACTAGGGATTAACGAGGGTCTAACGACCTTAAACAAGCGCTTCTTGGGAGGCAACCCAAGCTATTTTCATTTTTTGTCATTTTATTTTATTTTATTTTGAGTTTTATATTTTTTTTCAGGTTTACAGGACACGACATGTATGCGTGTCGCGTGCACGCGCCGATTGACACCGCCTATCCGTGCGAAGACAGCGTGTTGAGGTTACCCAGAGACAACGCGCTCAGCGTGTAAGCGCACACGCCCTGGAGTTAAGCCCGACAGCGCCCTCATTCACGCCCCGATTTGTGAAGGAAAATATTTTACCTTAATTAAAGAGGAGGCCAAGGCTATAAAAGAGGAGATATTCTAACCCTAAAAGAGAGGACGACGGGTAATCAAAAGGACGACAGAAGAAGGAGGAGAAGGAAGGAGTCGACGACAGAGGAACACAGATGACACTAAGTATCATAATTTCTTTCTCTAGCAATTCTTGCCAGACTATGGAGTAGTGTCTTGTAATCTTAGGATGGGGGAGTAGCCCTTGACAATTTATGATGGATAATGTAATCTATACTACTTGAATTATTGTTTGTTTTGATCTAGTTTTTGGATTCTTATTGATAAACCTAAGGAGCTAAGGGGAAGTACCTAACAGTGAACCCAAGTTCGAAACCCGAAGAACCAATTAGGGATTAACTCACTGCCAAGTAAGCGGTAGTGTATCTATGAGGGCTTGCGGGGTCTCGTGATAGTCCCTTAGTGATTATGGTCCGATGTGCAAACCTCAGTGAAAAGGAAATTTAGACTCTAAAGGAACTCTTATGGACTTAATGGATCTATCAAATCCAGTTTTTACCAAGTAACGGAGGTAAGACTAGGGAGGTTTGCGGGGGTCTTGTGACAGGTCCCCTTAGCTGATTATGATCCCCTACGCTCGAATACCGTGACAGGTAAATTGAGTTTGATAGGTACAGTTAGCGTAGACCTCGAAAGGGGCCGTTGATTTACCTTAGGATAGGTTCCATCAAAACAACTCTAATAGGGGTAGGAAAGAATTAAATCACCTTATAAATCGTCGATGTGGTGAAACCCATATCCTGAGATTTTCCTCAACTATTGACTTTTAACTCATTCTTCTCATTCGTTGTTCTTGACTGCTCAGTGTCTTTGCTTAATCCACAAATTGATTGACTAGATAACTTGGTATCACGATCATTCGGTAATTATCCCAATCCCTGTGGGATCGATATTTTTATTACTTGACGACAACCATGCACTTGCGAAAAATAACACATCAGAAGGTTTCTATACTCTCCTTCCATTGGTTGAAGCCCCAAATTCTGTAAAATCCATAAGACAGTGGAGTGTTGATGTCACGACCTAGTCTAAAGCTTAGCTCCTCCATCTTCTTCTTCCCTCTAGCCTGCTTTGCTCCCTCGGTGATTAGTTCGTAGAAGAGCTCCTAGCTCTGATACCACTTGTTCAAGAATTGTTGATCGCTAGAGGGGGGCTGAATAGCGTTTAAGCATCGTTCTATGGAATTCATTCGCGTTTGTCTACAAGATGTTAGTGTGCACAGCGGAATACAAATGGAAATAACACAACATGGGACAAACACTCACAAGAGACAAGGCGATATAACGTGGTTCGGAACTTTATGGTTCCAACTCCATGGGTCGAGCTCAAATCAGCTCTAGTGATGTAAACCACCACTAATCAATCTCTCCTTCTCGGAAAACACTCCGGAGATGGAGAAAATCTCTTACAATAATAAAAAATAAATACAAGCAAATATAAAGAAATACAACAAACGACGTAAAGAAAAATTTACACAAGATTGCTTTGAATGCTTTGCTTATTGGTTGCTTGGATGAGCATGAAGGACCCTAAAATAAACCAGCACTTCGCCTCAAATCGCCTAAGAAACCAATGGCGAAATCCTCCTCTTTGTGCCCCTTATAAACCTATAACTCTGGCTGATTTTTGCCTCGTAGTCGACTGCCCCATACCTATCAATCAACTGCTCCTGTAGCTGTTGTCTCACAATGGCTTAATCCACGCTAGAAAGTTTCCAACGGATAGCTTATTAGTCGACTAACCATATCTAGCAGTCGACTGCTGGCCCGTCAGTTGACTGCTCAGTCAACTACAAAACTTCCTGTGCTTGTGGCCGCAAACAGCAGTCAATTTCCCTTCATGTTAGTCGACTGATGGACTAGTCGATTGCTCTCTCGAGACGCACAGTACCGAGCAGTCAACCTGAATGTCGAGCCACATAATGCTGAGCACTCAGTCTGAATGTCGAGCCACACAGTGTGGAGCACTCTGAATCTTAGAAGCCACACGGTCTTTGGGCAATCGATCTTAATCTTTGAGCCACATCTTCAAGCGCCGGAATCTTGAAGCCACCAGTTGAGCACTCAATCTGAAATCTGAGTCACACGGTGCTGAGCAATCAATCTAAATTTCGAGCCACACAGTGCCAAAAAATTAGTCTGAACGCCAAGCTACACAATGCTGAGCACTCAGTCTAAAATCCAAGCCACACTGTGACCAGTCAACTGGGAAAAACCTCCAGTCGACTGTTGAATCTCAAATATGAGGTTTAACCCAAGTATGATCCCCTCAAACTTACTAGACCACCCTTACCCTATACCTAAGCCTTCTAGACACCTCCATCAGCTTCATGCCTATCGGATCCCTCTAAGTCATCCATGACTTGTTCATCCATATGCTAGTCTTCAAGTGCTTCCATCGACTATTGTCACGCTAATCGGGTCTATACCACCAAGGTACATTTGAGCTTACGCTGCCAAGACATACGCTTGGACTTTACATCGCCAAACATTGGACTTATGCTGCCAAGACACAAGATTGGACTTTACACTGCTAATATCATACTCTTGGACTTCCCTTGCCAACTCTATGTTGGCCATTCCAATTGCCAAGAACCATGCTTGGACTTTCCAATTGCCAAGTACCCATGACTTGGACTTTACCATTGTCAAAACTCATACTTGGACTTTCCATGTCAAGTACCCAAGACTTAGAATTTTCATTCCAAGTACACAAGACTTGGACTTTCCATGATAATAACATTATCGTACGTTTTGTCGAACATCAAAATACTGCTCGAGTCAAACTCGAGTCTAGTCAATCGTGACCTGGGCCGATTGCACCAACAATTTCTTCACTCTTATTATAGCTCAGCATAGCCAAAGTTGCTGTCCCTGTGGGTGGCAGAATGAAGGAGCCGAGTTTAAAGTAGGATTCACTTTAGAAGAAAGATGGAGTATATTTGTTTAGTATTATTACAACTCGACAAGAGACGAAGCTACTGTTCCCGTATGGTGGTGGAACAGAGGAGTCAGATATAAGGTAGGATTCCTTTGGAAGAATGATGGAGTATATTACTACGGCTAGCCAAGGCAATCCATAAATTCTTGAGTTGGTCTACATTCTCTCTCAGTTCTACATTGGTTGTACCTTAACTATCCCTATGTGGATGTATTGGAAGGTGGCAGGGTAAATGTAAAAATTACAGGGGGATGATGGCGAACATGCACCTCAGCTGCTTGAGGATATTCATAAGCTTATAAGGTGGTCCTCATTCTTATGCAACCCGATAGTATATAGGATATCTGGCATCTCTCCAAAGTTCATTGGTGAATCAATTATGTTGGCATATACTTTGTACGTGGAGGTAAAAGGGAAGATTCCGAAGGTATAATCTCTAAAAAAAGAAGAGGTACACAGTATCAATTATCCAATTTTGAATTTCTTTATGAAGTATAGTGTAAGTTGTGAAAATGATAGAAGTGGTAGCATAATATATTTATTTGAAGTTATAAAATCAAACACAGTCACTTTGTGAGAGAAAGAAAGAGATACATCCTAATAAAAGAAAACTTAAGGAGCCTCTGGGATGATCTTCTCTTCTGCGGGAATATCGAAGGTTGGAGTGATTAGAGGAGACATTTGAGAGAGATGACGCCTCAGAAGGGTCCTATACGCTTCGCGAGCCCTTGCTAGGTTACATTGGGTGACTGCCAATTCCTGACATAAAGAGTAGGTGCGAGTGGAGGAAGAGTGCAGGCGAGAGTGTAGGGTGTTCACCAAGGCTTCTAGCTCTATTATCTGCTGTTCAGTGGGAGGGAGTTCATCCCTAGGAGGTAGTTTGTCAACGATGAAATAGAGGGCGCTCAAAAATGCAAAGGAAGTATGAAGTATGAGGGTAGACGACTTGAGAGAAGAGATATTTATAAAGGGGAGGGGGTGTTACAGTTATTTTTTGGGAAGAGACAGGGTGGAAGTTGAAGAGGCTTGCATATTAAAGAGGTAGGTGAAGGATTATGCCAATTAAGAGTTAGCAGATGCTGGGAATGTCATATTCTCTTTTGATTGGGATGATATGAAGATAAAACATATAAGACTGAGAATTTTATGAAGGTTTCCATGATATGCTTTCTCATAACAACATAGTATCAGTCGACTGGCACCCAGGGGATGTTAGCTGGGTATAATTAATGTGAGAAGGGACAACCGACCTAGTGATAAAGTCCTTAATATTATTGTACCAATTAAATAACATAGTAGAAATGAAAAAAGGGACACTCTTAGTCTAAGAGAGTACAATTGTCATATTACATTAAAAGGTCATAGTTTCTTTACAAAAACAAATAGAGTCATCGTAGGTCAAAGGCCTCTATGGGATATCTGGCGAGAGTTGCCTCTACACTTAGAAAGCTATCGTCTTCTCTTGGAGGAGGATACCTCGATTCTCAAATTGTTTGTTAGATCCTTCAAATCCCATTATAAATATGTCTGCTGCCTTCTTGCCAAGTTTGGCTATCATTTCTTGTTCTCGCACTTTTTTGTGAGCCTCTTCAATAGATATTTGGGTGGTGAGAGCAACTTTAAGCTCGTCCCTTTCTTTGGAAACAGCTAAGGCCTTTTGACCAAGGGAATCTATAATACTAGTGCCCTCTAACTACAGTGACTGTAATTGATTCGTTACCTCCGCATGGTCTTCTAAAACTTCAGTAACCTTGGAAGAGAGGTAATCCAATTGAGTTCGAGCAAAACTGCTAGTAGCTTTAAGAGCTTTGATGGTAGATAAGGCTTGCATTAGCTTAACAAGGGATTCTACTCACCTGGCCTGGGTCTCTTTGACTTAAATCTGACAGTCTTCTAATTCCCGGGATAGGGTTACAGTCTACTGGAATTGATCATTTTGGAGTAATAGCTGGGCACACAATAGATCAGCAGTGCGGAGAGTTTCTTTGTGATTGTGCCCCATGTTGGACAATTTAGCCCTAAGATCAGCACAAGTTTTCCTTAGTGTTTCCTCCGAGCTGATTAGGGTCATTTCGTGTTGTTTGGCTTGAGATAATTGGTGGGCCATTTGTTTAAGCTGAGTCTCTGAAACTATGAGTTGAGCTTCCATAGTAGATTGATACTCGGCCAAGCGATGCACTGCCTCCTCATAATTGGTGGCTGCCTGTACAAAGATAAAGAGAGGTTAAGGAAAGTTTGACAGATGAAACAAGAAAAAAATATTTAAAAATAGTATCATTGCCAAATCCACCCGCAAGCATTCGAAAGGACTTGGCACTCCTGACTGACTAAATAATTTCACTCTATGAGGAGTGTAGGGTGGTGGTAGGAGGATTTATTGAAGAAGGAATAGAAGAGAGAATATCTTATGCATTAGGCATAGTTTCGATCGGAGGGAAGGAGGATTCAGGGAGAGAAGAGTCAGGTTGGGGGAGGTGGTAAGAGGTTCTGCTAGGCCTGGAGCTAGGGGTGGGGAGGATTAAGAAGGTTCCATTTCCAAGCTTGAAGATAGGGGAATTGGAGAGGAAGATAAAGCAGGAGAGTTTTCTTCATGCCTGGGAGAAGGGTCCTCGGATACAGCAGGATCCTCCTTTGATGGGGAGGGGATAGGATTATATCGGCGGAGGAGGCTACGAGTAGGAGGAGGGCTAGGTGATCGAGAGGAAGAGACTGTGGGGGGAGTAGTAGGCATAGAAGGTCCTCCTCTTAATCGAAGGGATTTCCTTGGCTGGAGAGAAGGAAAGTTCTATTGAGGTGGTAGTGAAGTGGGGTGTTCTTCAGAAGGTAAAGAGGTTTCCCCGATGGATGAATCATGAGGAGGAGAGGAAGGGTGGACTGGAGGTTTCACCCATTTGCATTTCCCCTTTTCTTTCTTAGCCATTGCCTCTAGCACACTCATAATGGCCTTCTGCATTAGGTCATTTGCATCACAGAAGAAGGTTGTAAGTAGTTAATTGTTAACACCACATTATATCATAGAAATACTCATAATGATACACCACCTTTCAAAACGATGTCATTCAGAACGAAAGGGTATAATCCATAGTGGCCTAGAAGGTGAGCGTATAGCAATAGGTCAGAATTATATTGATGATCTTGGAGAACTCTATTGACCTCAGAAAAAGAGAATTTCAATCGACACTCTGGGAAGGGGGGTAGGTCAAGAAGGTATGTTCTCCAAGTTTCGGAATAGGGTAGAGGAGTTGGGAGCTTGACAATGAAATAGAGTTCCCTCCAACCCTTGTGTGACGAGGGCTTATTCTTGAGGAATTGACAGTCAGGGTGGCTCGCGAAGTAGAACATTTCAACATCAGAGGACTTCAATTAAAATAAGCTATGGAACAAATATAGGGATAGGGGAAGCCCTAGGTTCTTGAAAACGATGGTTGTGCCTGCCATGGTCCGGAATGCATTTGGGCCTAGCTGGTTTAGAGCTATTTTATAAAAGTCTAAAAGTTCAAGATAGATAGAGGGAATCAGAAAGTGGAGACCATTCTCTAGCTGGCCTAGGAAGAAGAAGTGGTGTTCAGGGGGAGGACGATGAGGTCGTTGGTCAAGTGAGGCAAAGAAACATTTACCATTCTTATCCATATATATTTTTTGGATACCGCGAAAGTAGTGGTGGCTATCTATACGGGTGGAGGTCTTCTCAAACCATGGAAGTTTGCTAGGGTTTCGGAAATTGGGAGCCATATATAGAGGATGACAAGGAAACGAGAATATCACTTACTTGAATCTAAAGGAGGACGACTGAAAAGAGGGAACATAACTTGTGGCGATTGGAAAGGAGATCGGGGAGCGAGGCACCTACTAGGTAGGGTTACTAAGTAGAGCGAGGAATTTGAAACTGGGGAAGATGACGAGAGTCACGACAAAAGTGTAGGGCATCGGGAATTCGAGCGCTAAAATACCCTATCTAAGGAGGTAAATGGGTCGGGCCCACTAGTGGGGCATTGAGATATTCTGTTCCGCTTAAGTAAAATAGAAAGTGTGATTATCATGACCCAAGGGTAAAGGACACCCGCGAATGGGCATTAATTGTCTGAGTCAATGACGAGCTGGAAGAATAGCATAGGGTCCAAGGAGTGTATAAGGAGTAAAAAAAGAGTATGCCCACGTTACTAATGTCAGCTAAAATGATTAGTTTAACTATTTTGAGGCGGAGTAGCTAATGATACCACAATAATATATTTAAGTGGAAGAAAATAACTCGAAGAGCAAACCGGGTGTTGAACCGGGAGGGAAGTAACTCGGAGAGCAGACCGAGTGTCAAACCGGGGAAGAATAGCTCGGGGAAAAGTGGAGAACCGAGTTGGGAAAGAATAGCTCGGGAAGCTGGGCCGAGTCAAGAAGAGAGCAACTCAAGAAGTTAGTGGAGAGCCGAGCCAGGAAAGGATAGTTCGAGAAGCTGGGTCGAGTCAAGAACTGAGCAACTCGGGAAGTAGGTGGAAAGCCGAGTCAGGAAGATAACTGATGCAGCAATGGATTTTCTACCTCCTTTTTGAGCTGAAGATGTCCAAAAGGTCTGGGGCCCTCTTCGACCGCAACAGTAAGAGATAGTGATTATGTTAGGGAAATTAACCCATGTGATATGGTTTTGATGTGTGTGGCAAAAGGTTTAAGTTAGGATGATTGGATTTGATATGTGCATTGGAGTCTTGCAGGACTTAGTAATTTGCACATGGAGTTTTGGCAAGTGTCACCAACTCACAACATCGTGCCTGAGTCGGCGAAGGAGCATTGCAGAGTCGTGCGCTTGATGCATCATAGGGACTGCCGGACGAGATGACTTGAAGCGAAGCCAAGGAAGAAGACTTCGAGGGCAAGAGACGCGAAGGAGCATTGCAGAGTCGTGCGCTTGATGCTGCCAAGGGACGTGGTCGCGAACGAAGAGAGTTTCGGTGAGGGACTTCAAGTGAGATGAGAGAATGAGTGAATTATAAGTAGCTCATTAGGTGAACTTGGCCGAATGGCTGAGTGTCGGAGGCTCGACCGCAAGGGTTGAGGTTTACCCGACCATCAGATGCTCAAATGGATGTTAAGTTTGAGGTTTACGGCGCGATCATTGCCATGTCATGGCGATGATCGCTTCCAATCGATCGTCAATCGACTAGTGTGTGGCTGATGAATCAAGTCGACATCGACATCGATCGGCTAAGGGAAGCGATCGATCGTCGATCGCGAACGGCACGAAGCTAGTCATCACTTTCGAAGTCGACATCAATCGACTGATGATATCATCAGTCGACTGATCATTCGACTGTTGGAGAAGGCGGTCGCAGATCCCATGAATCCGACCTGGTCAGAAGCCGTTGGAGTCGACATCAGTCGACTGATAGTGTCCAATGGGAAGATTTGCTTCCTCTCTATAAAAAGAGAGGGTGGGGGCTTTTAAATAGTTAATGCTTATGCTCTAAGTGATCATCCAAGTGCCCCCACAAAGCTCAAACTCCTTCTTCTAGTTTTCTTTCATATCTATTGTAAAAGAAGGAGTGTTCTCATTGGTGTAAAGGTTTACCTGCCCCTTGCTTGGGCTAAAGGGAGACACCAATAGTAGATTGGTTTCAGAGTGATTCACCAGAGACGAATCGGACCGTGGATTAGCGGCGAGACCGTGAACCATGTTATGTCATGTGTTAGCATTAATTTTGTTTTTGCTTATCGTTATTTCTTGTTTAGTTTTGTTTCTATTGCGCTAATTATATTTGTAGACAAGCAATTTCGTTCATACAACGAAAGAGGGCTATTCACCCCCCTCTAGCCTTTTAAATACTAGAAAATTTAACATGTAAATTAAATGGCCAAATAATTAAGGAAATAATCCTGGAAATTTGTCAGGATTTTTAGGGAATTTTAGGAATTTTTCCGAATTTTTTATGGATTTAAACGGACTCCGTATGAGATTTTTACGGGGATAAAATAAATAGGCTTTAGAGGGATCTATTTAAAGGGGATAAATACATGATAGAAAACCTAAAATTCTATTTTCCCTTTTATTTCTTTCCCCGCCGTGACTTCCTCCTTCGACAGTTCCTTCACGCGCCCGTCGCCCCTTTCCTCGTTGCGGTCGGCAGCCCTTCGCCGCCCGACAACCGCCGCCGCCGCAACCTCCCTCCGCGGTCGCACGACGCCTCTTCCTCCGCAACAGTCGAGCCTTCTCTCCCCCACCACAGCCCTCGTTTGCGCTCCGCGGCACCGCCGCCGCGCGAGTTCGCTCCCACCCTGCGCGCGCGAGCCGACCTTGTCGATTGGCCGGCGGCGATCGCGTGGCAGACGTGACTCTCGCCTCTCTGCTGGCTTTTCCCGGTGCCCAAGTCGCCGACCCCAACCGCGCTCGCCGACCTCCACCGCCACAACCTCGTCGTCGGTCTTTTCTGCCCTAAACGACGAGCGCCGACCCTTTCTTCTCGTCTCCGGACAGCGCCTCACCCCAGCGTCGTCGCCTCGGCTCGTCGTTTCTCCTTCTCGGTAGCTTCTTCTCGTCCCTGAGTCTTCTCTGCGATCGGCAGCGAAAGGATCACCACCCCTGTTTACACGGTGAGATAACTGTAATTATGTATTGGATTTGTAGATTAATCGGATTAATTAAATTAATTGAATAGGGCAGTAGGGAAGGAATTGGGGCCGACTGAGAGGGGCTGTGAGGGTTTTATTTGGAGGGTGTTGTGCAATTGGGTTGGTATCGGCTGTCGGTGGAATTCCTAGGGTCGGTGAGCTTGATTGGTCGATTTGGGTAGATTTTGGTGTTATTCGGTTGATCGGTATGGTATTCGGAGGATATGGGATGGTTGGGTGATATTGTTTGATCTTGAGGATTTTTGTAGGTGATGAATTAGGTTAGGTGATTAGGAACTATTTGGGTAAATGGATTGGTACAATAATTGGATAAATTAAAAGCCATTAAATTTTAGTTATTTGGCTTAGGTTGTTAAAATGTGGATTAATCCTGGTTTAATTGATTAATTAACTTATGATTAATTAATCAAAATTTTATCAATTGATTTAGTGAGCTAAATTAATTGTATGGATATTTGTGGTAGGAAAAGGATTAATAAGACGGTTGGAAAATTAAGGAGAATTGGAAATTTATTTGGGTTAATTGGGTTATGAAGGAAATCGATTTAGTATTTGATTTATCGGTAAATTGCATTTTTTGTGCTTAACTATAGTTATGCTATATGCAGGTTTCGGTCACGAGGCAGGTCCCCGGTCGTGACGTTTGCATTCTTACGGATATATATTCAGGCGGGTATTTTGACTTATCTTTTAGATATAGTCATTGTTGATATGCTAGTTAGGATAGCTTACAATAATTTTTCATGTTTATATGCCTAGTATGTTTTTGGTGCCTACTAGATACATGCATGTGATAGGATATGATTATATTTCCCTGTTTGATTTGGATCATAGTACATGGATTAGGGATATGTACATATTGATTGTACATATTATTCGGATAGATATTTTGAGTAGGATTTACATGTTTTAGTATCATGCACCATTTTTGCATGATTGCATGCTGGCTGGACGGGGTTCCATTATTGTTGAGCCCGCAGCTAGTTACATGGCTTGCACACACTGCCACTCATGGGTTAGTGGTACTTCAGGAGGGTGTGTGCAGTTGCTCTGTTAGGCTCCGCTGGTCAGCTCATGGGTAGCGATGAGTCAGCGTGGTAGAGGGCAGGGATCCCTCCTCTGGTCTATGACACCGGGAGATGAGAGCTTAGCTCCCCCACTTTGTTTGGGGCAGGAGGATAGGTGTACTCCGACAGCATCCTGTCCACTCGGTCACTCAGGAGCAGTGATGGCAGAGTGCACAGTTGTCATAGCCCTACCCACTCGGCTTCACCATCGCGTGTGAGGCGGCTGACTGGCGTCAGGGGTGACCATGTCATTGGCACGGCATGCACTTTGCACGGATTGCATTTGTATTGTGTTTGCTGCATTTTTATTGATGCCTTGGATGTGCATATGATTGTCATGCATACAGGATACATGTTTATATATGGTCAGGACTTTATTACTTCTAGTCAGGCACATGCTCCTATATCAGGGTAGGAGATTCAGGTAAGTACAGTCCTTTTGTATTTCTTGCTTGCATACCCTATTTATGTGAGACTGTACTGGCATGATATTTTTATTGTTAGCTATACCTTACTTTGCATATCTACTATACCCGCTGAGTTCTTTGAACTTACCCCGTTGATTTATATCTATTTCAGGATGAAATTTGTCGGAGAGTCTGGACCCACTAAATCGTAAATTTTTGATTTGGATATTTGTTTTTATGGTATTTGGATTTTGATTAGAGGACATGTATAGGATTGGAGATTGATGTTTGTATTCGTGGATTTTTGGTGTCCTTATGGACCTTATTCGGATTTTGGTTTGATTGGATTTTGTTGAGTATTCCTGCCCAGATGGCAGAAGGGGTAAGTCTATTTATTTTAGACTGTTTATCATTAAATTTTGTTGATGGCCTGAGGCCAAATTATATAACTGCGTGTGTGTTTGGATTCCGATCGTGTTGACCGATGTATTGTGGCCGTGTAGGCCTTGTATGTAAATTTGGGATTGTCACCCGTGCAGGGGAGATGCTGTCGGATTTTCGTCTGGCGGGGTCTCCTTCGGGGCGTGACATAGCCGGCCACCAATGTTCCTACAAGTGGTATCAGAGCCAAGGAAGCTTGTCGAGGACTAACCGCCGCAACAAGCACTACATCAAGGATGACCGACTCTAACATTCACCCACTGAAGTTCGAGGGAGAATTTGCATGGTGGAAGAAACGCATGGAGGTATTCTTCGAAACCGACTTTGAAATTCTATTAATAATGGAAAATGGTTTCGAGATACCTAGGGATGAAAATGGAGAGCAAATAGAGAAGACAAGATGGACAAAGAGACAAAGGGAGGAGTACTTGGCGAACTCAAAGGCAAAGCACCACCTCTACAACGTACTCCCCCAACAAGAAGTGAATAGGATAAGGGAATGTGCAAGCGCCAAGGAAATGTGGAAGAAACTCATAGAACTCCATGAAGGCACTTCCGAGGCTAAGCTTGCAAGGAGAGACCTTCTTCGCTCTCAACTAAAAAATATTAAACTTGAAAAGGGAGAAAAGGTAACCTCACTACACTCTCATTTTAAAGAAATTTTAATTGGACTAATGAGTGTAAAAGAAAAGCTATCAAACCGGGACATGATAATGAAGGCTATAGATGCCTTTCCCCAGTCCTCGAAGTGGAGCTCAATGGTGGATTCCTTCTACATCTCCAAAAATTTAGAAGTTAGCACCTTGGAGGAGTTCTTCTCAACCATGGAGCTCCATGAAACAAGACTTGAAGGAATAAGTGAAGAATTGAGTATCAAGCCATCAAGAGGAGTAGCTTTAGTAGCCAACAAGGGGAAGAAGAAGAAGATAGAGACTCCCTCCTCCTCCGATGAAGCATCCTCATCATCCTCCATGAATAGCAATGAAGATGCTTATATGATAAGGAAGGTAAGGCGTGCCTTAAGAAATTTAAAATTTAACAAATTTTATGATAGGAGAAGGCACAAGAGGAAAATCATTTGCTATAATTGCCAACAAGAGGGACATATAAGAGATGATTGTTCCCTCTTGAACAAGAGCAAAGAATAAAGGAGGAGAAAAGAAGAAAAGAAAAAGGGGAGCAAGAAAAAGGAAGAAGAAAAGAAGGCCAAAGAAAAAGGGAAGGCCAAAGCACTCAAGGCAAGGACATGGGATGATCCTTCCTCATCATCATCATCGGAGGAAGAAAACGCTTTTGTCACAAACCTTGCATTGATGGCGTTTGATGATCTAGACTCTACCTCCTCCGAGCAAGTAAAATCAAGCACAAGTGAGGAGAGCTCTAGTGAAGGGGGAGACTCTTCATCATCCTCATCTGAATTGGAAGAAGAAGACATGGAAACTATGGTAACGAATCTAACTCCAAAGAAAATAGTTTCCATGATTTCTAGCTTAACTAGGGATTTATTTAGGGCCAAAAAGAAAAATAAGAGCATGCTAGATCAAATTAAGGCCCTAGAAAATAAATTAGAACAAGCATGTTTAAATATTAATGATGATGATGCATGCTCACATGATAATTACTGCCCTTTGATGTTAATGATGCATGCATTGAAGAAAATAGAGTTTTAAGGGAAAAGGTAGACCATTTGACTAAATCCCTAGAAAAATTCACCATTGACTCCAACACCCTTAATATGATTATAGGGAGCCAAAGGGCAAGTTTTAATAGGAAAGGCCTAGGATATAAGGGAAAGACAAATGAAAAGGTCTATAAATGTTTGATTGCTAGGGGTCAAGCTAAGAACAAGACAATTGCTAGAAAATGGATCCCTAAGGAATATTTAGTGAACCCCATAGGAAAGAACTTGTATTAGGTTCCTAAATCTATCCTTAAGGGTTAGGAAAACCCTAGGTTAGTCAACCAAAAGGATCACACGATCAGTCAACTGCTCGGCCAATCAGTCGACTGCCCACCTCTGATAGTCGACTGCTAGGCCAGTTCCTGCAGTCAAACCCTAGTTGACTCACGCCAGTCGACTGCCATATGACACCGGTCGACTGGCACACCTCAAACATGAGGTTTTAACCCAAGTATGGTTCCCCCATACTTGCTAGACCACCCTTAGCCTAGACATAAGCCTTCTAGCCACCTCCATCAGCCTCACGCCTCTTGGATCCCTCCAAGTCATCCATGACTTGTTCATCTATCACGCTAGCCTTCAGATGCTTCCATCGACTATGTCATGCTAACGGTGTCTACACCGCCAAGGCACATTGGACTTATGTCGCCAAGACTCCGCTTGGACTTTACGCCGCCAATATCAAACCCCTTGGACTTCTCGAATGCCAAGACTCAAGCTTGGACTTTCTCTTTCCAACCCATGTTGGACTTTCCATGCCAAGACTCATGCTTGGACTTTTCTTTGCTAAGACCCATGCTTGGACTTTACATGCCAAGTACTCAAGACTTGGACTTTACCTTGACAATCACATTGTTATATGTTTTTGTCGAACATCAAAACATCTCTCGAGTCAAGCTCGAGTCCTGATTAATCGTGACCTGGGCCGATTGCACCAACAGGTTGTGGATAGCAGATGCTCCAAGCACATGACCGGGGATTCTTTAAAGTTTGCAACAATTAAAAACAAGAGTAAAGGTACTGTTTTGTTTGGTAATAGTGGTAAACTGAAAGTCATAGGAGTAGGTGATATTGTTATTTCTAAACAATTTAGGATTAAGAATGTCCTGCTAGTTAAAGGAATGACTTTCAATTTATTGAGTGTTAGTCAATTATGTGATGAAGGATATAGAGTAGAGTTTTATTCGACTCAATGCTTAATTAAACATAATGAATCCAATACTATCATGCTAGTAGGGACTAGGAAGGAAAATATCTATCAAGTTCAGTTTAGTAGTGCTACTAACATGCGTGTGAAGTGTTTGTTGTCCAAAGAAGATAACTCATGGCTATGGCATCGAAGACTCGCACATGTCAACATGAAGAGTATTAAGAGGTTGGCCAAGGAAGAGCTTGTGAGAGGACTACCATTGCTCAAATATGAAAAGGATAAATTATGTGATGCGTTTCAAAAAGGTAAACAAATAAGAGCTTCACACAAAAGCAAAACCGCTGTAAGTACGTCAAGTGCTTTAGATTTATTGCATATGGATTTGTTTGATAGTAGCTCAACTAAATCTTTGAATGGTAGTAGATATTGCTTGGTAGTAGTAGATGACTATACTAGATATACATGGACTTTCTTTCTCAAACATAAGGATCAAATGTTAGAAATTTTTATTTCCTTTTGTAGAAGAATTGAGAATGAGAAAAATGCAACAATTAAAACAATTAGAAGTGATCATGGAGGAGAATTTGAAAATATGAGGTTTAAGGATTTTTGTTTAGAGAAAGGGTATAAACACGAGTTTTCCACTCCTAGGACACCACAACAAAATGGTGTGGTAGAGAGGGAGAATAGAGTTTTACAATAAGCTGCGATGAGTATGCTAAATGAGTATGCTCTTCCTAGTTACTTGTGTGCCGAGGCGATTAATACTGCATGTTATGTTCAAAACAGAGTTTTGATACATAGATTCTTAGGAAAAATGCCTCATGAACTATGGTTTGGAAAACCACCAACAATCAAACATCTTAGGGTATTTGGTTGCAAGGTTTTTATTTTAAACACTAAGGATCATCTAGGAAAATTCACTGCAAAAGAAGATGAAGGTGCCCTTTTAGGATATTCCCTCACTAGTAAGGCTTATCGAGTCTATAACAAAAGAACGAATCTGGTTGAGGAATCGTCAAATGTAGTTTTTGAAGAATGTAAAGAGCAAAGTGACTCTAAGGATAAGAGCGATGAAGCTGAGTTCGAACTTAAGAGATTGAGTTTGAATGAGAACACTAATGTTTGTGCCAGATTGTGAGGTTCAAGAAACATCTCAAGTGCCAAGACCCACTAAATGGTCATTAGTCATCCCCTAGACCAAGTTGTTGGAGACATTCGTCATGGGGTGTGGACAAGATCATACTTTAGGAATGAAGTGAATCAAGTAGCATTAATCTCTGAAATTGAACCAAAAGTAATTGATGAAGCTTTGCTTGATCCGGACTGGATTATAGCAATGCAAGATGAATTGGGACAATTTGAGAGAAGTCAAGTTTGGGACTTAGTCCCAAGACCTGATCAAGCTACCATAATAGGAACCAAATGGGTATTCAAAAATAAAATGAATGATAAGGGAGAAATAGTTAGAAATAAAGCTAGGTTAGTTGCCAAAGGGTACAATCAAGTTGAGGGACTTGATTATAGTGAGACTTATGCACCCGTGGCTAGATTAGAATCTATTAGAATTATGCTAGCGTTTGCAGCATATAAAGGATTCAAATTATATCAAATGGATGTGAAGTCAACATTTTTGAACGGTTTTATAAAGAAGGAAGTCTATGTTAAACAACCACCGGGATTTGAAAATTCTACATTTCCAAATCACGTGTATAAGCTTAAGAAGGCTCTTTATGGGCTGAAACAAGCACCTCGTGTTTGGTATGAAAGGTTGTCAACTTTTCTAGTTGAGAGGGGTTTTAGAAGAGGTCAAATCGATCCCACACTATTTCTGAAAAGAAATGGTGAAGATATATTTGTAGCTCAGATTTATGTTGATGACATAATTTATGGTTCAAACAATAGGGATTACCTCAATGAATTCATAGAACACATGGAGAGTGAGTTTGAGATGAGTCTAGTAGGAGAATTGACATTTTTTCTTGGACTACAAATCAAACAAACCAAAGAAGGAATTCATGTCTATCAATCAAAATATGCCATGGAGTTGCTGAAAAGATTCAACATGGAAAATGTTAAGGAGGTTTTCACTCCAATGGCACAAAACACTCATTTAGATAGTGATATAGATGGAAAACCTATTGATTTGAAGCTTTATAGGAGTGCCATCGGTAGTCTTTTATACCTTACAACAAGTAGACCTGATATAGTGTTTGTTGTAGGTATGTGTGCATGATATCAATCGTGTGCGAAAGAGTCTCATTAGGTTGTTGTTAAAAGAATTATGAAATATCTTAAAGCAACCATATCAGTTGGATTGTGGTATCCCCGAACTGAGTCTTTTGATTTAGTAGGCTATAAAAATTCAGATTATGTAGGATGCAAACTAGATAGGAAAAGTACTAGCGGGAGCTGTCAATTCTTAGGTTCAGCATTAGTTAGTTGGTCAAGTCGAAAGCAACATTGTGTTGCTCTCTCCACCACTGAGGCTGAGTACATAGCCATGGGAGAGAGTGTGTCACAATTGTTATGGATGACTCACACATTGGAAGATTATGGTTTTTCATATAAGAACGTGCAATTACTTTATGATAATATTAGCACGATAAACTTAACGAAAAACCCAGTCCATCATTCCAGAACAAAAGACATTAAAGTGAGACATCACTTCATTAGAGATCATGTAGCAAGAGGAGATATTATACTCAATTATGTTGAGTCTAAGGCGAATCTTGCTGATATTTTCACAAAACCTCTTCCAGAAAATGAATTTAGTTATTTAAGAAGAGAGTTAGGAATGTGTGCCGCTGAGTGAAAAACTCTCCTTGATCATAAGGACTAATTCTTAAGTACAAAAGAAATGGAAAAATAATTTTTTTTTTGATACCTTGGGGAAACATCTCACACAAACCATAGGATTAACTATGCTTGTGTATTGCTAGATAGGGGTGAGATGTTAGGAGCAACCAATTTACTCAAAATGCTTGTTATGATGCATGACTTGAGTAATGAGGTTGAAAATTGCATAAATCATTAAGTTGACCAATTATGGGGATGACCAATACATAATTCATGTGTATGTGGTTCTAATATCATAATTGGACATTCCAACCAAGTCAAATTGGTTGGACATCCTAAGCAATGATAAAACTCAACTAAAACCACAAAAATATGTTAGAAATTATCTATTAAGTGTACGGTTACTTGTAAAATGGTTTAGGGACTTAAATACAATGGATTTAGGACTTAAAATACCTAAGAAAATGAAATTTCAGATTAACAGTCGAGGCATTTCAGTATTTGCCTCGACTGCTAGCTGTTGCGAGCAAACAGAAGCGAGGCGCACTCGACCAACGCCTCGACTGACACCCTCGGTTGTAGCCACCAGTGAACAGAATCGAGGCACGCTCGATCAGCGTCTCGACTGGACATTTTGACAGGCCTATAGAAATTTCTCAAAGTTCGAAATTGAGCAACTTTAGGAAATCCAGACCAGTTTTGTGCAATTCCAGACAAGTTTTCACAATTCCAGACCAGTTTTCGCTATTCCAGACCAGATTTTTGAAAATCCATACTAGTTTTCATTAATTTCAGGCCGGTTTTAATCCCAGGGTGGTTTAATGTCAGGGCAGTTTAATTCCAGACTGGTTTCAGTCTAGGATGGTTTAATTCCAGGCTTATTTAAAATTTCAGACTACTTTAGATTTCAGAGTGGTTTGATTTCAGGACGGTTTAGTTTTCTGGTCGGTTTAGATTTCAGAGCAGTTAGATTTTAGGACGGTTTTAAATTCAGGGCGGTTTAAATTTCAGGGTGGTTTAGAAGTCAGGACGGTTTAAGAAGTCAGGCTAGTTTAAGAAGTCAGACACAGAATCGAGATAAACTCGACCCACGCCTCAACTGTCCATTCGGATGAAAGCACAGAAGAGAGGCACACTCGACTGGCACCTCAACTGATTTATACAGTCGAGGCATTCAACTAATTGACTCGATTTCTCAACTCAGGAATATATAAGGAAACCCATTTTTTGCTTTTCCCAGACCCGATTTTTGCCTCGACTGTTCTCGCCGCAATTTCGATCCCGTTGCCCTCGTTGTCGCCTCTCTCATTTCTGGCCAGATCGACGGTGACCAAAGCTTAGCCAATCTCCCTTGAACCCTAACTGATCTTGAGTAAGTCCTCCAGCCTCTCATGTCTTCAAACCTAAGTAAAATCCCTAACCCTAATCGCCAATTTCTCCAAACCTAGGGTTCGTCAGATTTTCTCTCGCCAGAGAAGGTTCCATTGTCTTTCAGATCCCTCAAGATCTCAACCTTCCTGATCAACGAAAATGACACCTAAGTAAAATTCTAAACCTTTCTCTTGGTTTTCACGATTTATAAATTACCTGAGTTAACTAACCGGGTGTTCCTCTATGACACGCATCATACATCATATTGCATTCATCTTGCATTTTGGTCATGATGCTTGCATTCATTAGACAAAAACGTAAGATAGGCGAGACCAGTAGGGGGGAAACAACCCGGGAGAATCCATCTTCGGATCCCAGATTTCCCTCCATGCACCATCAGCATACTTTCGCTGCCCACAAATTTAAGCTGATGCATACTAGGTTATTGAATAAGGATTTCTTTGATAGGTATGCCCAAAATGTCGTACAGATAGTTGACTACTATGGGCTCAATAAACTAGTCTATTGTGATCACGACATCAATGTAGACTTAGTGAATTCTACAATAACCTACAACCTACAGGTGATAGGCTCATCTATAAGAGCAGAGTGGCCAAAAGGTACATATCATTCACTCCTGATATCGTTAGGGCATTTCTAGAGTGCCGAGAGTCGAACTCAGCCCCCTTGAATGCTATCCAAGCATTCAAGAACCGCTTGAGGATTACTCAATCAATGTCATTCATGAGTATTTCTTTAAAAAACCACGATAACCCAGTGTTAATTTGTTTCCAGCCATGGCACTGGCTGCCCCTGATAATGTCCTATATAAGGTCATAGTAGGTTGCATACTCCCCATTGTCACTAGGGGGCAAGCCAAAATAAGGCCACATCATTTACTTACATTACATATCCTTAAGAATCATCTAGATTTTAACATAGCATTGAACATGTTTCTTTGCATCGTTCACTTTATCGTCCCAGTCCAAAAGAAAATTTACATGCCTTTTGGACATATCATCACATTTTGGCTAGAATCCATAGGCATCAACACAAGCAGGGGCAAAATTAAGCAAATGACTGACTTCGATTTTATAAAGTGGAGAAATTTTTCATTGGTCGGCACGTCCCAAGTAGGTAGAAGTGTTGAGTGGGCTGATGGGAACCAGGCTGGTGAGAGATGGGATATGGAAGAAGAAGAAGCAAATCTAGCCCTAGGTGACGAACCGTACTCTTCCTTGTCTGAGCAGCTAGAGGGACTGCGCAGCGACTATGTTGAGTTCGTGGATGAGGTTGATACTAAGTACGAGGATATCCGTATAACGATTAATACTAGATTCGAGGAGCTTCAAATCAGGATGGATACATGGTTTTCAGAAATCTCTGCCCAACAGTAGGAGATTCTTACTCTCCTACGTGCCATGATGACGGATTCGTCGAGACCATCGTCGCCAGCCATGTAGTTTTAGGGACATCATTTTTTTTATATATGTAAACTTTTGAATTTGAGAAACATATATATCAAAATGTTTGGTTAACACTTGAGTTATATGTATAAAATGTTGACTGCATATATGTTGTTATTGAATATGATTGTTCTTGTGTATTTAGATGTGTGTTTAGATGTTATGAACAGGTTTATCACAACCATTTTTAAGGGAAATTCTGCCAAAATTTTTCCGGTTGTCTATACCTTTCAATATATATGCACGATTGTTATCTACTTTGTTAAAATATACAATTGTTGGTGCATTGGATAACTGAGGGTAATGAATTCAGGGGGAGTGATCCTATTGATTGCTCTTTTTGTGTGTTTGCCAAAGGGGGAGAGATGAGTGGGTTTTAAGTTTAAGGTGGAAGATAAGTGGAATAATTGGAGTTTAAGCTGAAGTAGGGATCGTTAATCTTTAACCTTGCTTATATGGAAGTTTTGAAATTCATTGCAAATCTATGTTTGAAATGAAAGTCTTATTACACATCTTGATTTGATGAAGTTCTTAAATACTGAAAATTCTGTACAAATCTGAGAATATTATATTTTTCTATAATTGTATCACCTAAACTTAAATCA
Source organism: Wurfbainia villosa (assembly GCA_025175895.1). NCBI lineage: Eukaryota > Viridiplantae > Streptophyta > Magnoliopsida > Zingiberales > Zingiberaceae > Wurfbainia > Wurfbainia villosa. The sequence continues at coordinate 119,700,291 of CM045987.1, read as the reverse complement.
TGTTGTCAAACATCAAAAAGGGGGCCCAAATGATGTTTTAATGTTTGACAAGGGGTTAAGTCAAGGTGATAATTATGTGTTATCTCATGCATTTTGGTTGAGATGTATTTTCAGGAAGTTTCTTGTAGGATGAGGAGTCCTGGCTAGTGAAGACCTGGACGAGGAGTCCTGACAAGTGAAGACCCAAACGAGGAGTCCTAGCAAGTGAAGACCCGAACGAGGAGTCCTGGCATGAAGACCCAGACGAGGAGTCTTGGCACGAAGTTCCAGAAGCAATTCTTGGCACGAAAGACCTATGAACAGTGGTTCACAGGCATTAGGTAAAGGGTACAGGATAGAACCGTTCTTATGCGTGGTTTCAACACTAGACAAGTTGAAACGGTCAAGAGTCAAGGCAGTGGTCGAGACAACACCTCGACTGATTACCCCATCAATCGAGGTGTCGCCTCGACTGGCCTACAAAGTGATGAGAAGACCGTAGCATTCGAGGCAACACCTCGACTGGGGTTATTTCTCACGAACGATAAGCAAGCGCAGCTTGATTAAGCGTCGACCGGGCCTGTGTGTTCAAGAAAAACCTACAGCAATGAGGTGGCGCTGATCGAGCTTTGGTTCAATTGAACAGATGCAAGGGCCTGTCGACTGCAAGCTCGACTGTTGCTCTATTCGATTGAAATAGAAGCCTACCAGTCGAGGCGATGGACCAACGCCTTGATTGGACCAATGTTTCAACGGATAAATAATTCTAATTATGGTGGAAAACTTACCGTTGGAACTGTCATTAAATGCGAGTTAATGCGCCAGTCGAGGCTCCAGTCGAGGCGACTCGACTGCATGGGCCGGAAAATCCCTAATCAGGCTCGATTTAAAAGGTTTACACGGTTGTTTTTCCTTAAGAAAGTTGTTACTGCTCACTACAACCTTGGAAGAGATTACTCGAGCGAGAGTTCCTTGATCCTCTAAGTTTTGATCATCCTTAAAGGCAATCAACGATTCTGAAAAGAAGAAGTGCTCTAGTTCTCACTGCAATGTTTGTAATCTATTCTTCTTCATTTCCTATGGATGTAAGTTTTGTATAAACATTTAAAAATCTGTATTAAGAGGTTTCTCCACCTCCGGTGTGTCATTGAGAAGGAGAAGTATTATTGTGGTGGTGTGCATCACTAGAGCCGATTAAGGCTCAACCGTGGAGTAGGAACTTGGGTTCCGAACCACGTAAATTCTTTGTGTTGTGCTTGTTGTGGTTTTTGTACATGTATTCTTGTTTCCGTTGAATACTAACAACTGTAGATGAGCACAACGAATCGAAGAGATGATTATCGCTATTCATCCCCACTTCTAGCGACACCAACGGTCCTACAGAAACTACCCTCCTCTTTTTTTTACCCCCACTTTACCCCTGGGCCCTTCTTTCTCCTAATTACTTTTCCTTACCTCCACCCTGACTCGACTTTATTTTTCGAGTAGCTTTGTCACTGACTCGGCTTATTTTCCCTAGTTGCTCTCTGGATTTTCTTTGCCCACTGGTTGTTCCCGAGTTGCTACATAATCAACTCAGCCTACTTTCCTGAGTCGGGTCTTGCCAGGCTAGACTGTGTGTCTTGCCCTATACTTTTCCCTTCATTTTGTCCACTACGATTCTTTTCCCTTAAATTTCTAAGTCATATTATGTGATTCGGAAAGCAAAGCCGAATCAGAAGGGCAGTGACTCGAGAAATAAGCAGGGCATGGAGTTAAGAAGGAAATAACTCAGGAAGCAGACGAGATGTCGAGTCAGGGGAAGTGTTGACTCTGGAAGTCAGCAGAGGGCCCAATCAGAGAAACGAATAGTGCATCAGTTGAGATAGGATCTTATGAAATATTCCCTTAAGGAATTATTAAACTTCATTCATACACGTCAGCATCTTTGGTAACGGATTGAGAATGCCTCATAGGCCCCACAAAAGATTCCTTACAAAGGGCATTCTCTAACAACATAAAAGCATCATCGTCTTGATCGCGTGGCTTTCCACGTGGACGACGATCCTCACAGTTTGTTACGTGATTGCTTGCCCTAATGTTTCAGGGGTGATAAAAGGAGAAGAGGGAGGAGGAAGGAGGAGGATGGATTTTTCATTCTTCTCACACTTACTCTTACTGTTTTCTCTATTATGTTGGTCTTCTAGATTCATTACTATTTTTTCTTCTTCTTCTCTTTCTCAGACAAGCTCTAACTCAAATATTGGAGGACCACCATCGGGTAGGTCGGCGGGGGTTTAACGTGTGTTAACTTTGACAGGAAGGAAGCAAGAAGTTTATTGCTACAGTCGGAGAGAATCCCTCCTTGACAGTCCAATCTCAAGGAGCGAAAAATCTGAACCGCATCATTGATCTATTCGTTGAAATAAATAAATATATATATAAATATATATATTCAAATTTATTTATTTATTTCATCGACATACCCAACTAATCTAGTATCGATGGAATACGCTGATAATGATCAAGAAATAATCTGTTTTAGGACACTAATTGTAGCATTGATGAAATATGTCGATAATGATCGAAATCTCATTTTAATGATAGCACTTTGTAAACTGTTAACAACAAAATTTTCTCGTAGTGTTTGATCACGATAAAAATATATTATTCATTTGTGTTGTTTCTTTTGAAGTCTTAGAGGATTTTATACTTTTTTCCACAAAAGATCCCTAATGAATTGCTTCTATGTGGAAGATAATGATTTCTTCATTTGTGTTTTATGGTGGGATGATTAACTATTTTAGTGGCACCAATGTATATTCATCTAAGTGTAGTGGAGATGGTGAATGAATTTGTGTATTAATTTGTTGATTAATTTTTGATGTTGTTCTAAGCTATTATGATGCAACAATATCATACAATAGCTCTCATGAAAAGAGTCGGATGACTAACGCGGTGACAAACTTGTTACAATAAGCACAAGTCGATTCCTAGGACTGCAAAGTGTTTCCGGAACACTTGTCCTCCCGCCACACAAGTGCTCAGTTGAACGAAATTCCTTATGATTTATCTCTTTTACGATGACGGTGGAGTTGATTGGTAGGAGTGCTTAGGGTGCATGAACATATCACCTTTTGCTACAACAATATAATATAATAGCTTTATTAAGGCATAACTTAGCTCCCAGGGTAAACCCAGATGGCTAGCGCAGCCGTGTTAAGGTTTGAAAGGGCAAGGGGTCGATGCCTGGAGGTGACGACCAGACTACTGATGACTCCGCATTTCTGCGCTAGCCACCTGGAACCTGATTTATCCCCCTTCACACGTAAGGGCAGCGGTGGAGGATTGCTAATGTGACGTTTGTTTTTTATTTTTTTTATTAAGGCATCTTCTTATATTGTGCATTATAAGTTATTTTCAGAACCAAGACCCTTAGCATCTGTTTATTGCGATAGAAATCTAAAGGAGAAGAGAAGAGAATTCAGATTTTAGGGAGCTCTTTCTTATTCATCTTATTAGTCCAGTAGGAACTTATTTGTTAAGGTCATTTACAAAGCGAACGACTAATTTGTCATGCATTTTTAAATAATAGATAATGATTAAAAAAGTGAAAACTAAATGAGGAAAATTTAGTGGTTATTTTAGTTATGGGAATTTAGCCACTGTATTGTTTGAACTGTGGCATAATGAGATGGTTTAATTTTTGTATTTCTCTTCTTGAAATGTAATATCATTTCCAATATGAGAAATCAAATAAAAGATGCAACTTTTAAAATGAGAAACTATGAAAACTAGAATTAATATTCTTTGCGATAAGATGAGCAGGACTAAATTTAGTTGCAGAGTTTTTTTCCCCATGAATTTTAGCCATTTTTTTATGTCATAGTGTATATTGTTTGGGAAAAAAATTGAAATCTGTCAACTTAACCATTCTTATCAGTCCGATCTCAGATTATCATAAAGGAAATAAATTACGGAGAACTTTTTGACTCAAAATCCATTGATAAATTACATGGAAAATTGACACCTCTACAAAAATAAGAAATTATCCCTTATTTTTTAGATAAATTTTACGTACATTTATTATCCGAGTTAGCCCGCGCGCAGAGACATAGTGTATATTCTAATAAATATAATACCATGTGGCAGACCAAATATGTTTTATTAAACTCGATCGTAATGTCGTTTTAGTCGTACTACAAAATATTTTTAGTTGCATGAATACAATTTTTTTTTCACGACAAACTTATTAAACTCATAAATTACGTTGTATATTAAACAAATTAACGAAATTTTTTAAATTTGATAAAACACAAACCTAACTTTTGTATTTTATAAAATATATATTCATTTTCAATTATGTCCTTCATTTTATATATTAAAATATTCATCGATCAACTGATATATGATAGTCATGTTCATCAATCGATTCTTAAATTTACTTTGCTTGATTTATGATTATGAGTCGGTTTCCATTTATTTTCAGCACCATTACTCAACTCTCAAAATGTTTCAAAGTTATGCTAATTTTAAAAATCTATGGCTCTCTTTCTAATCTATAAAATTATGTTTAAATGCATGATTGCACTTAGGACGAGATAAGGAATGCAATGAACTTGATTTGATTTTTTAAAGATATTTAAGATTATAATCAAAATTTATTGATGATCTTAGAAATCTTATAATTATTTCAAATCAAAATTATTATACCTTAAAAAGGACAGGTCAAAAAGGATCGGAGGTAAGCACGAGTACGAAGAGAGATGGTAAGATCATGTCCTCTGTACGGGGACAACCGTAGGCGACGATCCAACTAAAACTTCCAGTGGAAGGTCTAGGTCGAGATCGGACGGTAATGAACCATCATATAGGAATTATCATATTTACTATCTCTTATTTGTATTGTGTTAACTTTGTATTGCAATTGAATAACCTAGCTGGCAGTTGACTGATTCTAGCATCAGTCGACTGATGAAGGGAATCAGTCAACTGTTATTCAAACTGTCCAACTCAAAGAAAGTCAAAATAAGCTCCACTTATCTTGGGGGGATGAGGCTCTTTGACTAAGATATGGATCTCAATGTTCAAGGGCTATAAAAGAATGGGGGTTTCACTCTTTTAGGTTATCAATCATTGCTCCCAAGTGCTCCAACGATGCTACACTTCAATGACGATGCTACGACGTCGATACGCCGATGACACACCGACGACAAGCTCAGAATCTCAACCCATTTGTGTTGGTAGCTTTATTTTGTTTTCATTTTGTTTACATTTCTTGTAATCGGAGCTTTCATCGTAACGAGGTGAGGTAGACTTGTTGCCTCATCCTCAAGCCTTTGATTTTATTGTAATCGTCATCTCCTACCTCCAACGAGGAGGAGACTCTATAGTGGATTGTCCCTTCGTACACGGTCAAGGATCGCGGGGCCTTGGAGTAGCAGCCCTTTGGTTGTAAAGCAAATAAAAATAAAAGTGTCTCTTTTACTTTTATTGTCTTACATTCCGCTGTGTAACATTGATTTTATCGATGAATGAAAAGAAGTTTTCAAGCTCTCTATTCACCCCCCTAGCTTGCTTTCGATCCAACAATTCGTATCAGAGTGAGGGCACTAAAATTTGGTGCAACCACCAATCTAGCATTTCTTTTGGTTTGTTTTCGTATTTTCTTTTTTAATTTTTAAGTTTTTCGTTATTTCTCTTCCCGCACTACTAATCCATGACTAGAGTCTTGGCAACCTTTTTCGTGTCGTTTGTTTTTGTTTGCAAGGTTCTTTTTAAATGACCCATCTCGAAGGGTTTAGCACTGCGTGACCTCCATTTTACAACAGGGATGACGTTCGTTACTGGAAGGGTCGGATGGAGTGCTACTGGAAAACCCAAGTCAAGATATGGATTGTGATCCAGACCAGGTTCACCCTTCCAACAAATGAAGACAATGAACACTTGTACTGTGACAAATGGACCAACACGATGAAGCATCAAGTGGAGGTGATGCCAAGGCTACACAGATTTTGCAATGTGGATTGTCCAAAGAGGAACTCAACTGAGTCGGACCTTTCATAAGTGCGAAGGACCTTTGGAATACGCTCATCGAGCTTCACGAAGGAACCACCGATACTAAGGTATGCAGAAGAGACCTCTTATTAAATAAGTTATTTAATTTAAAGATGCAAGAACATGAGTCGGCCACTCATCTTCACGCAAGGATCCAGGACGTCATCAACGGTCTTCACTCGATCAGGCAAACCGTAGAAAATCGGGACATAATAAGGTATGCTTTAAACGCCTTTCCTAGGGCAACTTTATGGGCATCCATGGTTGATGCCTACAAAGGCTCTAGAGATCTATCTAAGAATATATTAGATGAGCTCTTTTCGGAATTTGAATTACATGAAAAGTCTAACTCGACATGGGTCGAGAGACGTGTTGCCTTGTTTGCAGGTCAGAGAAGAAAGGAGAAGAGCAAACCACCTCCCGAGGAAGAAGAGGAGTCTGAATCCGAAGGCGAACCCAAGTCTGAATCTGAAGAAGAGGTCAAAATAGTCAACATATTTCGGAGGATAATCCAAAAAGAAAGGGAGCAGTCGAAGAACAAAAAACCCTTGCAAAACTACACATGCTACGAATGCAACAAAAAGGGGCACTTCAAATCAGACTGCCCAAAAATGAAGCCAAAACAAAAGAGATCAAAGAAGGCATTTCAAGCGACTTGGGACGAAGATGAAGAAAACCAAGACATCGACTTGGCATTCATGGCAAGATCGGTAGAGTTAGAGTCAGAGTCCGAAGACGAATAATCCAACTCCGACTGGTCATAATCTCAGTCGACTGCTACAAGTTGACTCGGTTGCCAAGTGTCAAATTAAAACACTTGACCAGTCGACTGTCTATAATCCCAGTCAACTGCTACACCTTAACCATGATGTTTAACCCCAAGTATGATACCCTCATATTTGTTAGACCACCCTTAGCCTAGACCTAAGCCTTCTAGCCACCTCTATCAGCCTCATGCCTATCGGATCCCTCCAAGTCATCCATGACTTATTCATCCATACGCTAGCCTTTAGGTGTTTCCATCAACTATTGTCATACTAAGCTGGTCTACACCGCCAAGGTACATTTGGACTTATTCTGCTAAGACACACTGTTGAACTTTACGCCACCAAACCATTGGACTTATGTTGCCAAGACTCCCGCTTGGACTTTACACTGCCAATATCAACTCTTAGACTTCCCAATTGCCAAGTACCTATGACTTGGACTTTCCTTGCCAACCCATGTTGGACTTTCCAATTGTCAAGACTCAAGCTTGGACTTTCCCTTGCTAAGACCCATGCTTGGACTTTCCATTGTCAAGTGTCCCACATAGACTTCTTCATCATATGGTCAACCCTAAGTCAACCCATTGTCAAACAACGGTCAACCCTTTGTCAAACATCAATGTCAAACATCAAAATACTACTCGAGTCCAACTTGAGTATGGTCAATCGTGACCTGGGTCGATTGCACCAACGATCTCCCCCTTTTTGATGTTTGACAAAAACCAACATCTTTGAGTTAGAACACTAACTCAATCCAGTCATCCTAATTGTCCAAATTGGGAATTCCAACTTCCCCCCCTTTTGACATACATCAAAAAGGCACTCCCTAAGGGTGTCAATGTCTCATATCCAAATGAGATCTTACAATCTTCCCCTTGGTCCAAAAACATCTAGGATGTCTTCACTCTTCCTAGTGATAAGTCTCATATCACTAAAGAGAGGCAATCCTCACTTCTCTAAATTCTCCACCTCATGAGGAAGAACACATCCATCATCCCATGATGGATAATTCCCCCTAAAGGCTTGCTCTCCTAATCTAGAGTTTTATGCATTTTCTAAGGCAACCCTACTTGATTCCCTTATACATGGGACTTCAAGTAATGTCATAGTCCTTAAATCAATTTTAATCAAATTAAATGCATGAATGATCATGACATAAATGATAAAATTAATTAAGCATGACCAATGATCATGATGTCATGACATATGATATAACTTAAGCATACATGACATTAAGACATAACCTAAACATGATCATGACATATTAAATGATTAAAAATAGATATGATGTCATGACATGTTATATGGCAAACAAAGCATGACAAATAAAATATAAGGTATATAATACCTAAATTTTAGCATTAATTGTCATTTGTTATTATTAAGTATATTTTGTCATATTGCTACTTGATGCGCATGGTCACAACCTTAAATCCCGCGACAGAGACCGTCGAAGACTCAAAGTACGCGCTCGCGCTCAATGCCCGCAAGTGCACAGATGTCGTCAAGTAATAAATAGATTATCGATCCCACAGGGATTGATATTCGAGTACCAATCCACTAAGTGGTTGTAGTTGTTCAGATGAAATCTCAGTGAGAGTCGGTTGGTGAGGACTATCGGAGGACCCTACTCAGTGCGATGTCACACGGAGGAGGAAAAGACGGTGCCGAGGTCTTAAAAAGGCGATTCTAGGACTTCGGTTTCACTTGTGTACCACAGAACAACGTTGTCAATTGGCGTTGTCTAAACTTCTACTTACGGCTTTGGGGAAGGGACATCATACACTATCCCGCAGAGTCGCCGCATTCACCTGGAGCTATCCTCACCCAAAAGGACGGGATAGAGGGTACGAGGATGCCAAATCAATCCTTGCGATGGACCGTTTCCGATTCCACCGCTCCCTTCTCCCCGCAGTTACGGGAGGTCAGGTTTACCCCTAGGTTCCTTGATCAAACCTCCTAAATCTAGATTGCGAGGGTTGTCACCACCTCGTATCACCTAAGCACAGCGGAAAGCAAGCCAACTACACGTAGGTATAATAAAGAGCAACATCCAATCATCAAATCAAACTTTTGGCCAGAATTTAATATGAACCAACTTTGTCTATGAACACAAGCTACTCCCTAATTCTAGAATCAAAAGTTCTACTCCATAAACACGAAGGAAGAATCACAACACATGTTTAAGTTCAATTACAATAGAAAGAGAGCACAGAAATAGAGATTACAATGCGTTGTGATCTTCTCTCCGGCGTTGTATTGCAAGTGGTGGACCTCCGACGGCGTTCCTCCTCCCCGCTGCGAGTTACCGAAGCTTTTTAGGGCTTTGGTGTGCCGTCCTAGCCATCGTGCCTCCCTCCTAGGGTTTGGGCGGAGCCATCCTTATATAGACGTCGCCTCAGACCGCTGCGAAATCAGGAAAAAACCCTAGTCGCGCAACTCCATCAGGCCGCCACATGACCGTTTGTTTCCACACGATTAGGCTGTGTTCGGCCCTGGTGTGCTAATCTTTGCCCATTGGACATGGCCGTGTGAATCCACATGCCCTGGTCGTGTCCCACTCTGCGTCTAGCATGAAATGTCCTTCTTTCGCTCCGAAAACGCGTCTTTTTCGCCCGAAAAGCCAACCTGCATTCAAAAGAAAAATGAGTAGACTTCCGAACTAGAAAATAGGAAATGCATACAAAAACAGAGTAACATATGCATGAAACTGACGCAAAATGTAACAAAATATAAGCAAAAACTACTCCTAAAACCCTATATATATGTTTTGCTCACATCACTTCCCCCAGACTTAAATCTTTGCTTGTCCTCAAGCAAACCTCAGTGCCATAAAATATTTTTAAAAAGAGATTGTTCCATAATAAGCATGCTAACTAAATTTATCAGGTGGTATTTGCAATCAAAGCAAAATAGATATGTTCTAAAAATTCACTAAATTAGCTCCTCGTGCTCGTGCTAGGCGAATCATTCTTAGGGGATGTTCGTTCCATGGTGAGTTAAGTTGTCACCCCATAGCTTTCCTAAGGTTTCCGGATCTTAGGCACTTACCTGCCCAAAGCGAGGGTCGTTCCCTAGATCTAGCATAAAGTCTCAAAGGCGTGCTCGGTATTGAGAGAAATTGGGAGGTGTTTTCCCAGTAACCTAACTCGGTCTCAAATGGGCATCTAGCCATTTCCACCCATGACAACTATTTTTTTATCCCTCATAATCTCTTTTTTTTTCTCTCTCTCTCTTTTTTTTTCCCTCTTTTTATTTTATTTTATTTTATTTTCAGCTCACAGGGATTTTGATTTTTCCGAATAGGCTTACACAATCCGAGCATCTCCAGTAACTAAAATGCTAAACCTAGAGTCACCTATGGATTCCAAAGTACTAGACTACTGAGGTGAATCATAACTAGGTATGTACTAAATTCTCCCTTTCAGAATTTCAACATGTGTGAGTGCAAAAACAGAGCTAATCAGTGCAAGTCTAGAAAATTCAGTAGAGCACATAGAATAAAATACCTCAAGATAAATGGAGTTAAGCTACCTATGGGAACAACTCATGCAAGCAACTTTCAAAAATACTACTGAGGTAGCTTTATAGACATCAAAAATTAAGTACTGAAAGGAACTAAACAACTCATGCATGCATGAACAAATAAAAATACTAGAAAAGAAACTACCGCTAGGAAACAAAACAAAATATAGTTTTGGGGTCCCCCCTAGGCTTAAAAAAAAATATACCTCTAATAAGGTGGACGAGGTGGAAAGTCGGGAGCCTCGGCATCTCTGGATCCTGGGAGAACCTGCTGCTGAGTCGCTGATGCCACATATACATGTGGTCAATCTGGGAATTGATAGATGCAGCGGCTGCTCGGTGCTCCTCCTCCCTAGCCCACTGTGCCTGCTGGGCATGCATATGTTGTCGCATCTCCCTGCGATAGACCGCCTCATTCTGACGACGAGCGGCCTCCTCCTAGAAGTATATGCGGGCCTCGTCGTAGAACTCCTCCGCCCGCTGGAAATGCTCCCGGAATCCCTGGAACTCCGCCTGCTGGTAGGCGCTCTGCTCCTCCCATTGCTGCCTTTGCATCTGCTGCTCAGTGTAGATGTCGTCGAGGTGCGATCGGAACTCCGAGAAATCATATGCCGATGTGCCTGCATCCTGCTCAAAAGTAGAAAAAGATAGTGACACGGGTGTAGGCTCATGTCGGCGTGGATTAGGTGGGCTCCTATATATGTGTGGACTGGAGGAAGAGTGGTACAAAGGTGGAGAGATGGGCGCTGATATGGATGGTCCCTCATGTGGAGGGGACTCCACTATCAAGTCTAAGAGCCAATTGGCACGTATAGCAATGGTGGTACGATCTGGGTCGGGGAGCTTAAGGGCCGTAAGATTTTTCCTTACAAAGCATAAGGAGTCTCCTTCTCTTACAATCATCTTCATGGCCATGCATACTCCTAGATCGATCCTAGGGCTCCCCTCTATACTCTCCAATGATGTGTAGTCGTACCCCATCCTATAACATATGTGGGTAAGTAGGCCTCCCACATGGATCTCTCCGCGTGCTGCTTTGCCCATCTTCACTAAGTGTCTGATGAAGTGGGACCCTACATCGATGCTACTCCTCTCTTGTAGCATGTCCCATAGGCAAAGCAGCTTACTGGCTCTCACTACACCGTCACTCTCCCCACGACCAAATATAGTACTGGCCATGACACGGTGAAGGTATCGAAAGACGGGGTTTTGGAGGCGCGACGCTTTGGCTCTAGAAGGGTCATAAACATGCTCCCCTGTCAACTCAGTCCAAATCAAACGAGAGTTATACCCATTAGGGGTTCTCCTCTCTCCCCCACTTGGCAAGCCAAAGCATGAGTTCCATTGGTGAAGGGTCCACTCATGCTCAATATTAAAAAGTCTAAAAGTTATCCTACCCTCCTCACTCTCTCTACCCGTTAAAACTTCCGCCTCTAAAGAACTCAAAAATTCCAAAACTATCCTAGGGTAGGTTAGGTGCCTTATTCCCATAATCTCATCCCACCCCATTTTTGCAAATAGGGTTTGCATGTCACCTAACAAACCTAAAGATCCTAGCAAATCCTCATCTAAGTACATAGTAGCAGTAAGTTTACGAGTAGAGAGCATATTGAACCTATCTCTTTGCTAATTATTGCGAAAAAGTAGAGGGGGTAGGGTGTTACCCTCTTCCGGAGCTTGAGGAGCGTTGGATCTTTTTGTTTGTCGCTTCGAGGCACCGGATCGGGATGCTACGGTCTTGGTCCTCCTCATCCTTGCTCCTTTTGGCTTCTAAAGAGGTTGAAAATGCTCCTAGAGGAAGGGGAAAACGAAATCACACGGCTAGGGCAAGAACTTTTGACGCACACGGTGCAAATGAGGTGAAAACACATAGCTCGCCCCTTTTAACCTCGCGTGCCATGGCTGTGTGAAAACACACGGCCAGGCTGTGTGCGCCTCTAGTCAAGCGGGCACGGCCGTGGGAAAACACACGGCCAGGCCATGTGCCCCCATTTTTTCGTCCCTTTCATACACCATGGCCCGAATTTGTTCATACACTTTGCCATGTAGACTAACATGAGTTTCATTTTTGCCTAGCAAAGTTCTTTTCTACTCCTAACTCTAAATGTGATGGAAATTAAAACTAAAATCTAAGACATGAATGCAATGCAATAGAAAGAAGAAAAATCTACAACTAAACTTGGGTTGCCTCCCAAGAAGTGCTTTGTTTAAGGTCATTTAGCTCGACCACACTCTTCTATCAACTCGGCTCCAGTGGTTTAGTGAACCTCCATTCATCCATCTCGGGATCCACATCTGGAGGTTCTAGCTTCAATCTGCTAATCGTGAAGCCGTCAAAGTAGGAAGCTCTTTGTTCTGAAAGACTGAAAAGAATGATCTCCCCATCTACATCCAGGGAGATCCGGTGTGCCTTCACATCAATGCACGCCCCCGTGGTTGCTAGAAAAGGCCTTCCCAGAATAATAGGATTCTGGGGATTTGGTCCTGTGTCCAGTATGATGAAGTCCATAGGTATCATGAAATCTTCAATCATCATAGAAACGTGTGGTAGCAGGCCAACGAGCTCCTTCACTGAGTCATCCCCCATACGAATACCAAGATTCGCGGGTTGGAGCCCGCTCAGTCCCATCTTCAGAAAATATGCGTAGGGCATCACACTGACTGATGACCCCAAGTTGCATAGCGCTTCGTCGAAACTCTCCCCATAAATTGAGCAGGGAATAATAAATTCACCAGAGTCCTCAAGCTGTACTGGGATTTTCTCTTCAAACTCAGCTTGGTCATGTAGGGTGGAAATCATGGTTGCACACCCCTTGGCGAATTGGCTGCTTGGCCCTGCTCCTTCCTCTTTTCCTTAGCTGGGCGGAGAGTTCTTCACAGGTTGTGACACGGATTGGGCTATTTAGGCCACTTGTATCTCCAACATCCTAGTATGACTTGCAAGGCCGTCAACGGTGGCCTTCAAGTCTCTCAGTGCTTCTTCAGACTTTTGATGTTGGCGACGGAATTCTTCATTAGCCTTAGTTTGGGTAGCGATGAAGTCCTCCATCATCTGTTCCAGTCTGGACTTGTGGTGCCCATTGCCTGCTCGCCTGTATCCTTCGGATGGTTGGGGGTTTCCCGAGTTATTTTTGTAGGAGAAATTTGGGTGACTCCTCCATCCGGGATTGTAGGTATTAGAGTACGGGTTGTGGGGCCTTTGATCATAGTCCCTAATCGTGTCACAATGCTCGATCTGCTCATCTGAGGTCCTTTCCCTACAAAGTGGTCCTCACGATACGCTGCCGCCCCCTCTCCAAAGTCAATGACCGTGCATGCAGATGAAGGATTCAAAGATTCAAACCGTCTGCTTAGCACGTTCATCCTCGCTGAAAGGTGGTCCATGGAGTTAACAGTGTATGTATCATCGCCATTGGTGGTGGTTTTGTGCCACCTCTTCAATAAGCTCCTCTGCCTCCTCGATGGTCTTATTCATTAAGGCTCCTCCTGCGCCAGAATCTAAGGACATCTTCGTGGTGTATGCGATCCCATTATAGAAAATGTCGATCACCAGCCACCTCTCTAGTCCGTGGTGTGGGCATTGATAAAGTAGCCCCTTGTAGCGATCCCATACTTCGAATAAGGACTCCCCCTCCTTCTGGCGAAAGCTAGTGATAAGGTGGCACATGTGAGCAGTTTTACTTGGTGGGAAGTATTTATTCAGAAACTGCTGCTCACACTGCTCCCACGTGGTAATGCTACCAGAGGGTAAGGAGTGAAGTCATGCCTTAGCCTTATCCCGCAGCGAAAGCTAAAGCTGAGCTCGGTGGATCGGACTGAGCGATTTCTAGAAAAGCCTCAAGATGCCGGTTCGGGTCTTCAGTCGCAACTCCCTCGAATTGGCTCTGCTGGACCATATGTATGAGTGATGGCTTAAGCTCAAAGTTATTCGCCGATATGGACGGTCCAGCTATGCTCGGACTGAATCCTCTAGCGCTAGGAGCTGCATAGTCCCGTAGAGGTCAGCTGCCTATGTTCACCTCGGATGCAGCTTGATCTTCCATCTTTCACTGCGCTGCTCTCCGACGGTGAAAGGTTCGCTCTATCTCTAAATCGATTGAAATTAGGCCTTCCGATCCTAGTCTTCTAAGCATACGACGAACCAACACTCAAAAGTAAGAGTGCTAACCTAATGCTAAAAGCAGGAAATAACTAAATCTAGTAAATAAAAACCTAAGATGCAATAAGTAAACAGAAAACTACTACTGGAAATAAAAACTGAATCTAAATATGGAAAATAAAACTAAAGCAAATAAAGTAAACTAATAAGAAAATAAATCAAGAAAATAATCTAATCCTAAGTCCGATCCAATCTACCACCGTTCGATTGATATCGAATCGACAGTCCCCGGCAACGGCGCCAAAAACTTGATGCGCACGGTCGCAACCTTAGATCTCGCGACAGAGACCATCGAAGACTCAAAGTACGCACTCGCGCTCAACGCCCGCAAGTGCACGGATGTCATCAAGTAATAAATAGATTATCGATCCCACAGGGACTGAGATTCGAGTACTAATAATCCATTAAGTGGTTGTGGTTGTTCAGACGAAATCTCAGTGAGAGTCGGTTGGTGAGGACTATCGGAGGACCCTACTCAGTGCAGTGTCACACGGAGGAGGAAAAGAGGATGTCGAGGTCTTAAAAAGGCGATTCTAGGACTTCGATTTCACTTGTGTACCACAGAACAACGTTGTCAATTGACGTCATCTAAACTTCTACTTATGACTTTGGAGAAGGGACATCATACACTCTCCCGCAGAGCCGCCGCATTCACCGGGAGCTATCCTCGCCCAAAAGGATGAGATAGAGGGTACGAGGATGCCAAATCAATCCTTGTGGTGGATCGTTTCCGATTCCACTGCTCCCTTCTCTCCGTAGTTACGGGAGGTCAGGTTTACCCCTAGGTTCCTTGATCAAACCTCCTAAATCTAGATTGCGAGGGTTGTCACCACCTCGTATCGCCTAAGCACAGCGAAAATAAAGCCAACTACATGTAGGTATAATAAAGAGCAACATCCAATCGTCAAATCAAACTTTTGGCCAGAATTTAATATGAACCAACTTTGTCTATGAACATAAGCTACTTCCTAATCCTAGAATCAAAAGTTCTACTCCATAAACACGAAGGAAGAATCACAACACATGTTTAAGTTCAATTACAATATAAAGAGAGCACAGAAATAGAGATTACAATGCGTTGTGATCTTCTCTCCGGCGTTGTATTGCAAGTGGTGGACCTCCGGCGGCGTTCCTCCTCCCCGCTGCGAGTTACCGAAGTTTTTTAGTGCTTCGGCATGCCGTCCTAGCCATCATGCCTCCCTCCTAGGGTTTGGGCGGAGCCATCCTTATATAGACGTCACCTCGGACCGCTGTGAAATCAGGAAAAAACCCTAGTCGCGCAACTCCATTGGGCCGCCACACAGTCGTGTGTTTCCACACGGCCAGGCCATGTGTAGCCCTGGTGTGCTGATCTTCACCCATCTGACACGGCTGAATCCACACACCCTGGCCGTGTCCCACTCTGCGTCTTGCATGAAATATCCTTCTTTCGCTCCGAAAATGCATCTTTTCCGCCCGAAAAGCCAACCTGCATTCAAAAGAATAACGAGCAGACCTCCGAACTAGAAAATAGAAAATGCATGCAAAAACAGAGTAACATATGCATGAAACTGATGTAAAATGCAATAAGATGTGAACAAAAACTACTCCTAAAATCCTATATGTTTTGCTCACATCACTATTAATCCCCCAAGTGTGCCATAAATCCAAAATGATACACTAAGACCTCTAAACCTAAATTGTGCCAATTTGATTGATTTTTCATAATTCCAAAAATATATTGGCACATCCTAAAGTCTTTTAGGATATAAGATCAAACTTATTTCAAAGATACCCATAACCTTAGAAATGACCTAAAGTGTCACCTTTACCATGGTTAGGTTAACTACCCATCCATTTAAAGTTGGCACACCTAAACCCATCTAGCGTGAATTGATCACGCTCTTAGGAATCCAAAATCTATTTGAGCTCCTTGGATTAATTAGGTATTCCTTAGGGATAACCTCCCTAGATACCCTCCTAATGACCCTCCTAGGCTTTGAAGCCTTGGTCATTTTGGTCTTTCCATGGTTAACTCTAGGGGTGACTCCCTTTGTAACCTTCTTAGTGGTTTCCCTAGGTTTCTTCGAAACCCTAGCCACTAGGCACCTACCTTGGTCAACCTTAGGGATGACTTCCCTATTGACCTTGGCCTTCGTAGACCTAACTTGAGTTCCATAATCAAATGGAACATTATGGTAAGTCTCCTTAGGCTTAGGTTTGTGACCCAAACCTTTTGCCTTTGAATGACTCTTGTCTCTTGGGCCCTTGACTTTGACTCCTAGACCTAGATTTTTGATCACTTGACCCTTGAAATTGATTTTGCATTTTCTTAAGGGTATTCTCTAATTTCTCAAGCCTTGACCTCAAGGCTTGATTTTCTAGCTCTAATCTTCCCAAATTAGATTTTTCATATGTCCTTTGGGAATTGTTCTTCCTAGCCATGTGTCTAGTCCATTTAGGATTGATGCCTAGGTGATCCTTAATTTTTCTAATAGATTCCCTAGGTAAGGGTTTTCTATGGACATTAGTCTCAAATTTCTCCTTATTGTTAAAATGGACACTTTTTGCACCTAGACAATAAAATCTATTTTTACTAACATGCTTTTCATGAGTGATAGCAAGAGAATTAAAAGCATGTTTTTTGACCTTTAAACTAGAAGGTGCATTATTGAAATATACCTTAGGGTAAGCCTTAGCTCCCCCTACTTGTAATGCTCCTTCCCTTCTCCTAGGGCATTGGCTCCTATAGTGTTCCAGTTGTCGGCATTTGAAGTACACCACGTGCTCCTTGCTCTTCTTGGTGGGGACATCGGCATCATTGACTTTTTCGTTGACTTTTGGTGCTAGAGGAGCTTTCTTTACTCTTTTAGAGCACTTACTCTTTTAGTGCCCGGATTCCCTACACTCAAAGCATATTATATGGATTTTACTTTTAATTGACATGTTCGAGTTACCTAGGTCCGCGGTGGAAGCCTCTTGAGCTTGTTCATCTTCTCGACCGGAAGTGGATGCTTCCTCTTGATCATGCTCCGGAGTGAAAATTCTCTCCTCCCCCTCAATCCTAGAGGTGGAGGCTTCTTCTACTTCTTCCACCTCCTCTTCCACTGATCCGAAAGTTGACTCCTCTTCAACTTCCAATTCCTCACTTTCTTGTGAGGAAGAACTTTCTTCTTCTTCGGGCTCTCTCTCGACTTGAGCCATGGATGGTTCTTCATGGAGCTTGGCCAATTTTTCCCATAGCTCCTTGGCATCTAGACATTCACCTAACCTAGACACAATATCGTTAGGTAATGAATTTAATATCAATTGAATTACCTTATCATTTCTCTCAAAGGCTTGGACTTGCTCTTTGGTCCATCTCTTCTTCTCGAGGTATCCACCTTTTGGACCTCTTGGAAATTCAAAACCCTTCGCTAGGATCATCCAATCTTCGAAGTCCATCATGAAGAAGTTCTCCATCCGTGCCTTCCATTGCTCAAACCCTTCTTGTCCATAGAAGGCGTATGGAATTGCAGTGTTGATATCCCATCCAACTTTTTCTTCAAACTCCATCTTCTTCCTCTAGTGGTGCTCTTTTGGTTGTTAAGCCGGTGAAGAGCTCCTAACTCTGATACCAATTGTTAGGAACGTTGCGCTTGCTAGAGGGGGGATGAATAGCATTGTCGTCACTCGATTGGAATTCGATCACGTGCTTGCTACAAAACTTGTTATACACAGCGGAATATACAATAATAAAACAAATAAAACAAGAACACAAGCACAACACCAAATATAACGTGGTTCGAAACCGTATGGTTCCTACTCCACGGATTGGGCTCTAAAAGCCCTAGCGATGCAAACACACACTTCTATACAAAATACTCTTTCTCGACAACACGTCGGAGGTGGAGAAACCTCGTATAAATGATTACAAAAGAAATACAAAGAAATACAAGAAAAATATGAATGAAATGTAAAGAGCACTTTACAATCTAGGGTTTTGAGCGCTTGCTTGTTGGTTGCTTGAATGAGGTTGAAGGACCCTGAAATGCACCTGCAATTCGCCTTCAAATTGCCTCAACAAATCTCCCAAAGAACCAATGTCGAAATCCTCCTTGAGCTCCTCTTTTTAACCTGCATCAGGCTGGATTTCCGCCTGACAGTCGACTGCTAGAGCCTTTTCAGCCCTTAAACAGCAGTCGAGCTCTAGTCGACTCACGACAGTCGAACCGGCCATAATGTCAGTCGACTGCCAACCTCAAACATGAGATTTTAACCCCAAGTATGATGCCCCCATACTTGCTAGACTACCCTTAGCCTAGACCTAAGCCTTCTAGCCACCTCCGTCAACCTCGCGCCTATCGGATCCCTCCAAGTCATCCATGACTTGTTCATCCATACGTTAGCCTTCAGGTGCTTCCATCAGCTATTGTCATTCTAACGGTGTCTACACCGCCAAGACACATTGGACTTACGCTGCCAAGACTCCCGCTTGGACTTTACGCTGCCAACCATTGGACTTATGCTGCCAAGACTTCACCCTTGGACTTTACGCCGCCAATATTCCCCTTGGACTTTCCAAATGCCAAGACTCAAACTTGGACTTTACCTTTGCCAAGACCCATGCTTGGACTTTCCTTGTCAACCTATGTTAGACTTTTCCTTGCCAAGACCCATGCTTAGACTTTACATGCCAAGTACTCAAGACTTGGACTTTCCCAATACCAAGTGTCCAACTTGGACTTTCCATGCCAAGTACCCATGACTTGGACTTTACCATGACAATCACATTGTCATATATTTTTGTCGAACATTAAAACATTGCTCGAGTCAAACTCGAGTCCGGTCAAATGTGACCTGGGCCGATTGCACCAACAACGAGTGATGACTCAAAGATTTTAGGTGGGTGACTTAGTTTTACGAAAAGTTAACCCTGCAAGGGATCCTAAAAAGTTGGCTCCTAATTGGGAAGAACTGTACACCATAGCTCGGCGTGTTGCCGGATCGGTGTACTACCTAAAGAATGTTGAAGGCAAGGAATTGCCTCAACCTTGGAATGCAACACATTTAAATACTTTTACTGTTGAGAGTAGGAAAATGTAAACTAAATGACATAGCCAAAAAGAATCCCTCTTCATATCTTTGTATGATCAATCTTGACATAGGAAAGAAAAGCTGCAGTCCAAATCTGACTTTATGTCATCATAGCAAGTATCATTTGCAATCACAGAAAAGAAAAAAGGGAAGGGAGTTATAATTTAAAATAATCAGGGGGATATCATCTAAAGTTGATTTCCCAATTCAGAAAGGGAGTTGGTTGGTGAGCCGGTGGAAATCCTTGTAATGCATATTGTCGAACGACTTCATTATAACCATCTTTGAAGGTAGCTTGCATCAGTGGCTTCAGATGCTCCTGTCTGTATTTCTCAACCGCATTCACCTCTTGATGAAATTTTATGCAGCATTCTCTATGCTCTATGAAGTCTTGATGGACCTGGCGGTATTAGTGTGATGTCTGAGTCAGGGTGTCAGTCAGGATATACATGCCCTGAACATGAGAAGCATAATCTTGTTGAAGGATTTTAGACATCTCCACTAGATCTTGGTGCATAGATACTAAAAAACTTCTCCTACTGATGTGGTGTGGGCCTTGGCACGGGCCACATCATGTCTCACTTGCTGCAAGGAAGCTTCATGTTGATGCATTTAAAAAAAGGGCTATGTTTCTCTCTGCAAATAAATTGAAATTGTGGCAAATCTCCCTACTTACTTGGGCTCGTAGGTCGGATATGATTTCAGTATCTCTCTTTTGTTGCAGTTGAGTCTCTGCTAATTGAGCGCAACATAGGGCCAACTCTTAGAGTAAAGAGTCTTCTCTCTGTTTAAATTTTTCTTGGGCCGCTGAATTAGTGATGGAGTGCTGCAAGGCTTGCTATTGAAGTTGCACTTGATAGTGGGAGAAGGAAAGCTTCAACTCTTAATAATTCGTCATATCATGAGCACAACAAGATAGAAGAAAGGGGTACTTCTAAAATTAGATACAAAAATGGTTCAGAAGGGCTTACCAACTTTAGAGCATGCTGAAAACTCTCCATCCACAATATTAGCTCATCTAGGTTGAGGATGTGGGAGTCTCTTGCGAATGGTGAACAAGGAGAGGAAGTAATAAGGAGAGTTGTTTCTCTCATTATTGGTGAAGGAGAAGATATAACATAGGAGCTCCTTATTGCCTCAGTATGGAGAGGGGGGGGGAGTTTTAGAAGAAAAAGGAGTTAATAAGACGTGTGTTTAAGATAATG
Organism: Wurfbainia villosa; assembly: GCA_025175895.1. Lineage (NCBI taxonomy): Eukaryota > Viridiplantae > Streptophyta > Magnoliopsida > Zingiberales > Zingiberaceae > Wurfbainia > Wurfbainia villosa. The sequence goes on along the minus strand of CM045987.1, from coordinate 119,679,565 downwards.
TTAGAGGTGAATTCAAGTAATAAAGGAAGGGGTGATGGCTTGGATATCCCAGAAGGGTTGGGGGATAGGGTACACTCGTTCTGAACCCTATCTGTGTACAAGGAGGGGACAAGAAGTAGTGGGTTAGGATTTGGGTCTAAAAAGGGGAACTCATGGGCTCTAAAGGTGGAGGAAAAGAAGGAAGGGAAAGGAGAGAGGTCAAGGGTGGTAGAGAGCTAGGAATGTCAGTTGTAGGGGAAGGTGCAGAGGTGTTTGGAAAGAAGGTTGTGCCCAAAGATGTTCCTTCGGAGCAGACATGGGTTAATGACAGGAAGTGGGGGCTCGGTGGTTGAGGAAGGGAATCAGAAGTTTCCAACTGGTTGGCAAATAAGATAGTATCCAAAGGTGGAGGCGACGACACCACTCGTTGCGGAGAAATGGAGGCAGGAAAAGGAAAAGGGAAAGAAGGTTTGGTAGTGTTCCCCTCAGTGAATAGGAAGAGTGGACGGTTACGACATCACCTTCTTCTTCTTATATTTTGTGGCATGCAGATCCTCGCACAACCACTTTAATGTTCAAACGCAAGGAGGGTGGAATGGGAGGATCCATAAGTGAAGGGGAAGAGGAGGATGGGCTAGGGTTCATCAAAGGTATACTTGTGGGAAGAGTGGATAGTAGTGCATAGGAGGGAATACGGTCGGAAGGCTATATGGCGGGTGGAACTAATGTGGTTAATGGTGAAGAAGGAATGGGGACAGAAGAGGAAGTAGTTAGAGGGGGGTTTGTGATGATTGGTACCATGAGGGATAATGAAGAGTTGTCGGACCCTCCGGTGTCTTCAGTATGTTGCTCTCAAAGTTTTTGGAGAGTGACATATTTTATGAGAGTTTTCATTTCTCCAAAGAGGAGGGAAGAGAAGTGTTGTGACAAGAGAGGAGGAGGAATCCTTACAATAGAAGGCAGTGACCGAAAGAGCTTTAAAGACGGAGAAGGTGAAGGATTGAAGGGGGAAAGCCAAGAAACCCTATTTGAAGAGTAGCGACGCATTTTTTTATCGAAGGAAGTAATTGGGTTTCCAATCAATGTGATGGGCTATAAGCAAGGTGTGGGGCCTGACCCACGAGGAAGGGGGGCCAGTTATCTATTTATGTCGTGCACAAGACAAGTTGAGAGTACTACTGTTGAAAATTTTTGGTAGGAGTTCTTTATCATGAGTGGATGGAGCAGAGTTGTACTCTTAGGACAAGTTTATATTGTTCTTATGCATAATGGAGAAAGTCAAAGCTATTATCCCCGTACAGTGGCGGATCGAAGGAGCTCAGTTTAAGGTAAATTCATTGTTAAAGATGATGAAAGTAAAAAAATTATTCTGATTTGACAAGGCAAAGCCTTAGGTCAGATCGTCACTATTTTTATAGCTTAACCTTAGCCAAAGTTATTATCCCCGTGTGGTGGCGGATCGGAGGAGCTGAGTTTAAGGTAAATTCACTACTGAAGACGATGGAAGTAAAAAATTATTCTGATCTGACGAGGCGAAGCCCTGGGTCAGATCAATAGTATTTTTATATCTTGGCCTTAGTCAAAGCTATTATCCCCGTGCAGTGGCGGATTGGAGGAGCTGAGTTTAAGGTAAAATTACTATTGAAGACGATGGAAGTAAAAAATTATTCTAATCTAACAAGGCAAAACCTTACGTCAGGTCATCACTTTTTTTGCAGCTTGGCCTTAGCCAAAGCTATTATCCTCGCGCGGTGGCGGATCGGAGGAGCTGGGTTTAAGGTAAATTCACTGCTGAAGATGACAGAAGTAAAAAATTATTCCGATCTATGAGGCGAAGCCCTGGGTCAGATTGTCACTATTTTTACAGCTTGACCTTAACCAAAGCTGTTATCCTCGTGCAGTGGCGGATCAAAGGAGTTGGGGTTAAGGTAAATTCAGTATTGAAGACGACGGGAGTAAAAAATTATTCCGATCTGATGAGGTGAAGCCCTAGGTCAGATCGTCACTATTCTTACAGCTTGGCCTTAGACAAAGTTGTTATCCTTGTGCGGTGGTGGATTGGAGGAGTTGAAGTTAAGGTAAATTCACTATTGAAGATGACGAAAGTAAAAAATTATTCCGATCTGACGAGGCGAAGCCCTGTGTCAGATCATCACTATTTTTATAGCTTGGCATTAGCCAATGTTATTATCCCTGTGTGATGACGGATCGGAGGAGATGGGTTTAAGATAAATTCATTGATGAAGACAACCGAAGTAAAAAATTATTCCTATCTAACGTGGTGAAGCCCTGGGTCAAATCATCACTATTTCTATAGCTTGGCCTTAGCCAAAGCTGTTATCCCCGTGAGGTGGTGGATCAGAGAAGTTGGGTTTAAAGTAAATTCACTGTTGATGATGACAAAAGTAGAAAAGTAATCCTATCTAATAAGGTAAAGCCCTGGGTCAGATCATCATTATATTTCCAGCTTGGCCTTAGTCAAAGCTATTATCCCCGTGCGATGGCAGATCGGAGGAGTTGGGTTTAAAGTAAATTCACTATTAAAGACGACGGAAGTAAAAAAAAATATTCCAATCTGACAAGGCAAAGCCTTAGGTTAGATCGTCACTATTTTTGCATCTTGGCCTTAGCCAAAGCTATAATCCCCGTGTTGTGGCAAATCAAAGGAGCTGAGTTTAAGGTAAATTCACTATTGAAGATGATGGAAGTATAAAATTATTCTAATCTGACAATGCAAAGCCTTAGGTCAGATTATCACTATTTTTATAGCTTGACCTTAGCCAAAGCTATTATCCCTGTGCGGTGGCGGATCAGAGGAGCTGAGTTTAAGGTAAATTCACTATTGAAGATGACCGAAGTAAAAAATTATTCGGATCTGACAAGACAAAGCCCTGGGTCAAATCGTCACTATTTTTATAGCTTGGCCTTAGCCAAAGCTGTTATCCCCGTGCGGTGGCAGATCAGAGGAGTTGGGGTTAAGGTAAATTCACTGTTGAAGACGACGGAAGTAAAAAATATTATTCCAATTTGATGAAGCGAAGCCATGGGTTAGATCCCCACTATTCTTATAGCTTGTCCATAACCAAAGATGTTATCCCCGTGCAGTGGTGGATCGGAGTATTATGGTTAAGGTAAATTTACTGTTGAAGATGATGGAAGTAAAAAAAAAAAAAATAGTCTAATCTAGACAAGGCAAAGCCCTAGGTCAAATTGACACTATCTTTATATCTTGGTCTTAGCCAAAGTTATTATCCCCGTGCGGTGGTGGATCGGAGGAGCTGGGTTTAAGGTAAATTTACTGCTTAAGACGATAGAAGTAAAAATTATTCTGATCTGACGAGGCAAAGTCCTAGTTCAGATCATCACTATTTTTATAGCTTGGCCTTAGACAAAGCTATTATCCCCGTGCAGTAGTAGATCAAAAGAGTTGGATTTAAGGTAAATTCATTGCTGAAGGCGACAGAAGTAAAAAATTATTCCGATCTGACGAGGCGAAACTCTGGGTCAGATCGTCATTATTTTTGCAGCTTGGCCTTAGCCAAAGCTATTATCCCCATGCGATGGCCGATCAGAGGAGTTGGGTTTAAGGTAAATTCATTATTGAAGACGACAGAAGTAAAAAAATTATTCCGATATGATAAGGCAAAATCTTAGGTCAGATCATCACTATTTTTATAGCTTGGCCTTCACCAAAACTATTATCCTCATGCAATGGCAGATCGGAAGAGCTAAGTTTAAGGTAAATTCTCTGTTGAAGAAGACGGAAGTAAAAAAATTATTTCTATCTGACAAGGCAAAGCCTTAGATCAAATCGTCACTATTTTTATTGCTTGGCCTTAGCTAAAGCTATTATCCCTATGCGATGGCAGATCGGAGGAGCTGGGTTTAAGATAAATTCACTACTGTAGACGACGGAAGTAAAAAATTATTCTGATCTGACGAGGTGAAGCCCTAGGTTAGATCGTCACTATTTTTATAGCTTGACCTTAGCCAAAGCTATTATCCTCGTACGGTGGTGGATTGGAAGAGCTGGATTTAAGGTAAATTCACTGCTAAAGACGATGAAAGTAAAAAATTATTTCGATCTAACGAGGCTAAGCCCTGGATCAGATCGTCACTATTTTTACAACTTGATCTTAGCCAAATCTATTATCCTCGTTCGGTGGCAGATCAGAGGAGCTGAGTTTAAGGTAAATTCGCTATTGAAAATGATGGAAGTAAAAAATTATTCCGATCTGACAAGGAAAAGCCTTAAGTTAGATCGTCACTATTTTTACAACTTGGCCTTAGCCAAAGCTATTATCCCTGTTCGGTGGCAGATCGAAGGAGTTGGGCTTAAGGTAAATTCACTGTTGAAGATAATGAAAGTAAAAAATTACTCAGATCTGATGAGATAAAGTCCTGGGGCATATCTCCACTATTTTTAAGCTTGGCCTCAACTGAAGCTATTATCCCTGTACGATGTCAGAGCGGATGAGCTGGGTTTAAATTCGACCTTAGCCGAAGTTGTTATCTCCATGTGGTGGGGGATCGAAGGAGCTGAGTCTCGGGGGAAATCTCACTTCAGAAGAGCGATGGAATACATTTCATTTTAGAAGAACAATGATTTGGGACAAGTCATGATTTCTGAAAGTGCATTAACAAACAAATGATGCAGCTGCGCATGGTGACAAGGGGGTTCAGAGGGAGAATCACAGAGGGATAATTTCTTAAAAACATACGCTGTTTTAATTGCATAGTAATGAATATTCTTATGTAGTGTCATGCTCGCTACAAAATAACATATATATATTTCTATAACATCTTTATTTAAAGTCATGATAAGCAATACAACTAGACAGTGGAACAAGGAGATTATGTTGGGGAAAGAAATTAAGGTGTTTCATAAATGATCTTCTCCTCAGCTGAAATGCTGGGGAGAGCCGCGATAGGAGGGGGCATAGTCAACATGAAGTGTCTTACAAGAGCTCAGTGAGCCGCACGAAGCCTTGTCAAACTTCGTTGAACGATGGTCAGCTCTTGGCGAAGAGAATAGGTGCGGGTGGAAGATATTTGCAAACGACCCCTTAGATTTCTCACCAAGATTTCAAATTCCAGTATGCATTGTTGATCTGCCGTGAGAGGTTTAGGGGAAAGGCCCTATCTTCTTGCTCTAAAGGGTTAACCATTTAGAAGGTAGAAGGGGAAAGGAGTATGAGGGCAGAGGATTTTATAGGGAGTAGTTATAGAACAAAAGGGAGCATTAATTCATTCTCTCAAAAAAGAAGAAAAGTATGGGTTGATGAGATGGATAGATGGGAGAAAATGGAGCATTAATTCATTCTCTCAGAAAAGAAGGAAAGTATGGGTTGATGAGATGGATAGACTAGGGGTAGCGTTTGGAATGGTTGATACATTTATGGAGAAGTGACCAGTCATATCCCATAAAAGAGGTAGATACTTGTTGAATATAATTCAACTTTGCCATAGTGAGGTGTGGTAAAAGATTTCAGGAGCGGTGAACCTTACATAGCTTGGTGGTTATAAATAGGGTCCGGGAAAGGTCTTTATGTCTAATCTTGAATTTATTTAAAACCTCTCACAGCAGTAGGGTGCTAGTCGACTGGCACCAAGAAAGTATTCGGCAAGGTTTATTCAGTTATAAAAACTAAGTCAAAGTAAAGCTAAGTTATAACTAAAAGGATATGATCACTTCAGCAAATTTAGAAATAAAGTAGACTGCACGTAGGATCTATGAAGACATTTCATGTTCAGGTCTTTCCCTTGCACAAGGCGAAGTTTTTTACAAATCAAAGATAGAATCTGGATAACTATCTCTGGCTACTTCAACACTTAGAAAACTGGTATCTACTCCTGGAGGAGGGTATCCTTGGCTTGCAAATTGTTTATTTGACCCTTCAAAGCCCAACATGAATAGTTCAACCCCTTTATCATCAAATTTCATCAGCAGCTCTTGCTCCTGTTCTTTCCAACGAGCCTCCTCAGTAGTTATCTAGGTAGCAAGAGTAGCTTTCAATTCATCTCTTTCTTTAGCGATAGATAGAGCCTGTTGACCCAAGGAAGTGATAGCTTGATGTTGCTTTAGTTGCAGTGCCTACGTCTGAAGTTATTGAAAGATCTCCAGGGAGTGTGGATACCTTGGAGGATAGATAATCCAGTTGGGCCAAACTTGATGCACGAGAAGACTCTAAAATCTTGATGGTAGATTAAGTATGTATCAATTCGGCAAAAGATTCAGACCTTTTGGCATGAGTTTCCTGTAGTTGAATTTGGCTCGCTGCTAGTTCCTTGGATAGGGCATTGTTATTCTAAATTTGGATAGTTTGGAGCAATAACTGAGCGCGAGGAGTAAGCTTCCCTAAAATCTTCTTCATTGACGTGCCCTAGAGTTGTTAGTCGAGTCTTTAATTCCTCACAGGAAGCCTTTAAACTTTTCTCAGAGGCTACTAAAGCAGCTTCCTGTTGCTTACCTTTAGCTATTTATTGAAACATTTGTTTCAATCTAACCTCAAAGGCAGTATGGTGAGCTGCCATAGTAGACTGATAGTCAGCCAAATGTTGGACTGTCTCATTATAAATGGTTGTTGCCTGTGTAGGGAGAAGACATATCTTAGAGATAAATATTAAGATGGTTTTGATGTAGTAAAGATAAATGATAATACTTTTGATAGTTTTGTCCGGAGGCATTCAAAGGGACCATGTACTCCCGACTGGTTGAATAGTTTTACTTCTTAGGGAGTACGAAGTCTAAGAACCAACCTAAGAGTGGTGGTTGGGGGGCTAAGGGGAAGGATATCTTCCATTGGAAGGGGAGGCTCATCCCCAAGGGAGGAAGGTTCGGGAGGAATAGAGTCACGAGGTGAGGACATGGTAGGTGGTATTTCAAAGGGTGCAGTCTGGGGTGGAGAAAACATAAGCGGGGTTAATCCTCACACATGAGGAGGAGGGAATTAAAGAAGAAGGCAAAATAGGAGAATTCTCTTCTTGTACAAGGGGAGAATCACTGGAAAGGTTGAAGTCCTCCTCAGATGGGTAAGGATTACGAAGGTATCGACATCCTTCTCTATGCTCACCATTGCTCTTTGCATTAAGTCGTCTACAGCGCAACATATACAGAGTAACAAACAACAATATAAAGGGTTAATAAGCATTAGGCAATATTAAGAGTTTGCATCATTCAAAAAGTTTCTGCCTATATCCTACCTATCACAATAGGATCATCCAAATGGAAGGGGGATAATCCGTAATGACTTAGAAGGTGGATATCTAATAAGAGGTTTGAATTATAGTGGTGGTCTTTTAACACTCTGTGGATTTCAGTAAAGGGCCATTGGAGTTGACAGTCTTGGAAGGGGGGGGGGGGCAGATTTGGAAGGGTTGTCCTCCAGGTTTCACAGTGGGGAAGAGAGGGTAGGAAGTTGAGCAAAGAAATATAACTCCCTCTAACCTTTATAGGAGGAAGGCTTATTAGTGAAAAATTGACAGTTAGGATGACTGCGAAGTAAAAAATACCTATTTTTGAAGATTTCAATTGGAAGAGACAGTGAAATATTAGGGGGGGATAAAGGGAGTCATAAGTGCTTAAAAACTATCACGATACCCGCCAACGATCAAAAAGCATTGGGGCTAATTGATTGATAGATATTTTGTAGAAGTCTAGAAGCTCTAAGTAGATTGGGGGGGGGGTATAGGAAGTCGAAGGTCATTCTCTAATTGACCTAGGAAGAAGCAGTGATGATCGGGGGGAGGAAGATACAACTAGTGAGGGGGTAAGGCGTAGACACACTTAATGGACGGGTGCATATATAGTTCCCTAACATCGCGGAAGTAGTGGCGACTATCTATGCGAGAAAGAGTGTCCTCATACCAGGGGGTTGAGCTAGGGTTTTTCGGAGAAGGAGTCATAGCAAGAGAAACAAGGTGGCACTTACTTGCGATTGAAAGGAAACGATCGTTGGAAGAGAGAAGACTTCAAGATGTTGAAGGCTTAGGTGCAAAACAGTCGTTGGCGAGAGTCACCGAAAGAGAGAGGAAGAGTCGGAATCGAGGAAAATGAAGTTATCGCACAAAAGTAGGGCTTCAAAGGGTTTTAGCTTTTAAGTACACCGTTAAGATGGGGAAGTGGGGCCCATTAGCCCAGCAAGATAATTAGTACGCTTAAAATGGGTAATGGAGAGAGGGATCCCGTCCCAATAAGCTAGGTAAAACCAATAAGGGATCAAAAGATGGTTAAGTCGTTGCCAAGGAAGTGTGATGAAGAGAGACTAATAACCTTAAGAGTCAGACCAATGGATTAGTCTGACTATTGAGGGGGGAGGGGGTGACTAATGATACAGCTATAATCCGACTTAGGGAATAAAGGAAGAAAGAATGAAGGGTTGTGATTCGAAGGGTAAGATCAGATGAATAAGACTATAGCTCGGGATATATATCCGAGTCAAGTAGGGCTTAACTCGGAAAGTTAAGTCGAACCGAGAAGCTTAGAAGTATGTCGGTTTGATTGCTAGAATGAAGTCGGTTAATGACTTGGGGAAGTTAGCCAAACTAGAGAATTGGTGACTCGGGGAGAAGGGTTGAGTCTGAAAAGTAGCAAGAATTGAAGGAATGACATATGAGTAAAATGAAAGAAAGGGAGGACCCCGCAGCGTGTTCTCGTAAGAAGTTTGTTATATCTCATAACCAATCAAGGTACCTCGTGAGGCCCCATAGAAGGTTCCTGATAGTGCATATTCGCTAACAACATAATAATATGATTCCTTGAACTTGTATGGCCATCCATGTGGACGGTGATCCGAGCGATTTGTTATACAACAACTGGTCTTAGGAGCAGCAGATATAAAAGAAAGGAAGACAAAAGAAGAAAGGGAGGATTCTCATTATTTTTCTATCTAGATTCACTGTTTCAGAAGGAGGACACCGACAAGCTTCTTATGTTTCTTCTTCATCCGGAGATACAGATTTTAATAGAAGGATCAAAAAGTGGACCGACAAGGAAAAGGAGTATCCTCAATGGGAGAAGATTGAAGGAGAATCATCTGTGTATTTCCTTTACTTTGTATAAGCTCTTATCTGTAAGAGGTTTCTCCACCTTCGAAAGTACTTTCGAGAATGAGAGATTGTAGTGAAGGTGTCTAATGCCAGAGCTCATCCGTGGAGTAGGAATTTGAATTCTGAACCACATTAAATCTCTTGCGATGATCCTTTTATTTACTGTTGTGGTCGGAGAGAATCTCAATCCTCTTTAACACCTTCATTTAGAAGAGGCAAAAAATCTAAACTGCATCATTGACTATTACATATCAATTGATTGATTATACGTTATCAGTCAACTGCTAATAAAGCTAATATATATATATATATATATATATATCCCTTCTAATCGATTAAGCACAAATATATTCAAGCTAGTAATCTTACCAATAATTGATGAAACATCCAAAATGTTGTCTCCGTAGAGACGTGCAGAACATAATTGAAATAGAACCACTGCACTTTGGTCTCCTTTTGATATTAATAATACCATGTGGCAGACCAAACTAGTCAAGTCCTAAATAGCCAAATAATTGACATTATACAACTGGAATATAATTATCACTGATTAATCCTCTCCAATATAATTAAAGCCAAAGCTGCATATAGATCCATAACACATAATCAAACCTGTTTGTCAACTTTTTTTTTCTGAAAACATAATCAAATAATCACACTCTTGACTTCTTCTCAATTCGAGACAAAAGGCAAACGCATATATATTTATTAAGAAGAGCAAACAGATATGGCCGGTGCTACAGATTTCAACTAAAATTAAGAAGTGTGGAAAAAAACTCATATATATATAAATTACAGTCATGAATGCTAAATAATGCAGACGTAAATTATGTATAATAATGAAATACACAGTGCATGCCATAGTATTAGGTGACGATTAATCAAGAAAGAAACTGAAAATATTGCATCCAGAATTGGAGCTCAGCAAATGGCTGAAATCCTCGTCATGATGAGTGTAATCCAGTGCAGCATCTACGTGGCCTTCTCCTCCTCCAACTAGCAAGTTGCTGTCGTTGATGCCACCATAAAAATTGTAGCTCTCTATTTTTGTATCAATGTTCTTCGCTGCTTCAAATCTGCCTCTCATGTCACAATAATTATGGTCATAATCATACTCAATCGGATCAGTTATGGAACTGATGGGGGTGCAGCTGCCACCTGACGAGCTGCAAGTGCTGGGATCGGAGTTACCAAAATTTATCATAAAATTGTTGCTTATATCGGCATGGAGGGGAGTACTGGTGGTAGAAGTTGAGGCAAACGTTAGGGTTTTGTCGGAGATTGTTCCAGGGAGTACCAGTGCTGCTCCAGGAGCTTGTGATGTTGAGGATGATGAAGAGGTGGAGGAAATAAGAGCTAGGAATTTCTTCTTCAGCTTGGTGTTCCAGTAGTTCTTGATATCGTTGTCAGTTCTGCCTGGGAGATAGGAAGCTATGATCGACCATCTGCTTATTTTGTTGTGATGAATTCAAAAGGTCAGGAAAACTAAAGAAAACAAAACAAAAAAAGGAGTTTCGATACTGATCATAAATATTTGTATACCTGCTTCCAATAGAAGAGAAGAAGGTGCAAATAAGCCTATCTTCCTCATCTGAGAACTGTCCATGTTTGATGTTGGGACGCAGGTAATTGAGCCATCTCAGTCTGCAACTCTTCCCACATCGATTTAATCCTGTGATACGCGTTCAAGATTGATCAATACATGTGATCCATAATACATATGTGAAAAGTAATTTATTTAAATAAAAAAAAAAGAAATTAACCTGATTTTTGAGGGAGAGCAATCCAATTTCCACCGGTGCCATACTTGTCTATGAAGTCCTTGAGCTTGGCATCTTCATCAGGCGACCATGGGCCCTTCTTCACTTTGGTCTTATCGCAGCATGGAGCCCTCCCCATTCCAACTTCAAGTGTCTGATTGTGCTGGAGTCCTAATTAGTTTCTGGAAAGCAATTAAAGCAGCTATGTATCCACGGATTGAATTGGGCAGAAGAGAAATGAAAAGGAAGAAATGATGAGGAAGTGCACACCAGAGAGAAGGGGGGAGAGAGAGGGGAGGGATATTATATCATATGCGTGGAGGCGGCGTCTTGTAGTGTTTGCAACAAGTCAAAGGATCAAAGCGTGTCATCTTCCTCGCACCAATTATCGTATATGCATGTGGATTATTACAAACATGAACAAAATAAATACTGTACGAAAGAAAACAGTTATGGCTTAATAGAAATGGTGGCCGCAGGCCATTTTGGCTATGGCGTGACGTTGTCCCCGAAAAGAAAAGTAATTTCGATGAAAAGTGGCACTTGTTGTTAGACGATCTTTTGAGATCATTGTCGGATATAGTCTGAATTAAAATCAAACTTATTTATTAAGATGGGTTGACGTGCACAAATCTCAATCTTTCAATTTGATGAGATGACTAAGTTATCAAACTGAGCCGAGTTGTCAGATGGAAATCTAATTGCTAAAGCTCGAGTTTGAGTTCAAGTCCGAGTGGTTCACCTGAGTGAGATGTGTGAACTCAAAATGCCCGAGTGGATCACCCGAGTGACAAATACTACTTGAGCCGAGTGTTGAATGGCTAAAAGTTAAGACCCAAGTCAATCGAGAATCAAGAGAATCGAGTTGATTAAGTAGCTGACAGTTGAGTGTTGAGTGTCGAGTATTGAGAATTCCGAGCATGTCGATTGCCAAGAGCTCGAATTGATTGCCCAGATTTTGACTCCTGCCGAGTGGAGACTAATTGATTGGGAAGTAAGGCTGAGTGCTCTGGCCAAGTAACACCTAGTTTGAGTGGGAGTGATTGAGTACTTGAGTGTCTATTGTTGAGTCTGAGTGATTGAGTTTGAATGCGAAATTATCAAGATTTGTGTTTGACACAATTTTCACAAAATAAATTTGTTCCCTTCTAACTTTTGTGGTGCTTCGAGATTACAATAGATATCTATTTCTAAAGATATAATGGTCGACCATGATCATAACCAAGCATAAGTTGATCGTGAAAAATTGAGCTTGTACCTAAATATTATCACGAAAAGAGTTTATAAGCGGAGTGCACTGTACATAGAAGGAAACGAAGGGGAATGAAGGTGGATAAACTTCTTGCTTCTATATTTGTACCTCCTTCTCATGGTCGCAACCTCTTTATATAGAAGCTCCAAACCTTGGCAGCATTAAATGGATGACCATTTACTTCATTTACCCATCCAACTCGAAATACCAATCATCGACCATCAATGGTCGACCTTTCTATCCGGACTATTATAGATCTGGCATTAATTTCCAACAATTTCTAGTTCAACAGTTAATGCATCAGTTACATTCGAGAACAGAAAAAGAAAAATTGATTTAGATGGCAAAACGTGAGTTGATTAATTAGGTTGGATAATTTTTGTCCGGATTGGTTCGACATTCTACATGCACATATTGTATTTACACACGAGTCATGTGAGTTCAATATAATTTAGACCTTGGATTTACACCTCCTATAGGTGCACACACGCGAGAGCCTCTCCAAATACATTCGCAAAAGGTTAGAATCCACCAATCTAGCGATCCTCACCGGTCCATTCTACGGTCATTGTAAGGGAGGTAAATCATGGAAGGCCCTATGAGCCTTGATGTGGTGGCCAAGATACGTGGGGGTCATCTGAATTCAAAAAAGAACTTTAGATGTCCTCCGGAATTGACTCTTATCTTATCCGCAAGCTTAGCTGTGTCTTAGCCACCATGCCATCCCCGTGGGGGCTGCCTCTCCAAATACATGTTCATAACAATGGATGCCATGATTCAATATAAACTAACTTCTATGCCACTCATCTCCTAAAGTGGGACTAAACTCCCACACATGGGAACCCATTTCCATCCACCTTAAACTCCCACACATCTGGGAACTCATTTCCATTCACCTTTTCCATTTTCAATTCACATTTTTTCCATCCTCACTTGAATGGATTATTAAAAAAAAATAATAACATTCATCAGTTGAGTCCAGTATAAGATAGATAGGTGTTATTATTTGAATCTTTTCTTATGAAGATATATTTATTTATTAGTTGATCACTAGATGCAATGTCCCTAAAGTGTTCTTTCGTCTATGTAAGCATTTATATATCAAATCTAGAACTCTCGTTGACACAACTCAATTTTTATGGATGTCTTCATTTTTGGCTATGAACATGCTTGGTTCTGTGAGAGGATCTAAGAATTAGGTCTTTTAATTCTCTTTAAAGTGGTTCTACTTTTCTCTCACATATGTGATTTCTTAAGAGTAATGCACATTATTCCATTTGAAAGTATAAGGATCATTAAAAATGGTTTGCTTAACCTCTACTTTACAAGTATCACTAATCTATTGTTAGGGCAATCTCTTGCCATGATAAGATTTTGATGTGTGTGGCAAAGGGTTCAAGTTAATTTGTTATTATGGTTTGATATGTGCATTGGAGTCTTACAGGGCTTAGTAATTCACACATGGAGTCATGGTGAGTTTCACATCTCATGACTCGGTCCTTGAGTTGGTGAAGGATAGCTTTGCGAAAGTCGTGCGCTTGGAGCATCCGAGGGACCGCCGGACGAGGAGCTTGGAGTGAAGCCAGAGGAAGTAGACTTCAAGACAAGAGACGTGAAGGAGCATTGCAGAGTCGTGCACCTGATGCTGCCGAGGGACGTGGCCGCGAACGAAGAGAACTTCAAAGGCGAGGGACTCCGAGGGATGAGAGTGAGCGAATGTAACTCGGGAATGGGTAGTAGCTCTTAGGTGAAACTTGGCCATTTGGCTAAGTGTTGGGTGAGTTTTTCCGACACCAGTCGACTGCCATGTCATGACAGTCGACTACTCTGAGTCGATGGTTCGATCGACTGGTTTAATGTGGCTGAATCAAGTTGATCACCGACCGCAGCATACATGGGCGGATCGATGAGTTTCACCGGGCCGATCATGGGCGAATGATCGCATCACCGCAGCACGCAGAATCGGAGTCGAAGCGAGGAGCACTCGACTGATCAAGTATCAGTCGACTGATCGAGTATCAGTCGACTGATGGGAATATCAGTCGACTGATGCCAATGCCGTTGGATGAAATCCAACGTGGAAAGCGGCCTTTATTGGGCAACGGCTACAGGACCAGTCGACTGATCGGGGCATCAGTCGACTGCTCCTGTGTCAACGGGAAGAAACCCTCTTCCTCTATAAAAAGGAAGGGTATGGGGCTTTGGGAGGAAAATGCTTCAACTCTAATCTTCTCCCAAAGTGCCATAAACGTCTTCCCACTCTTCTTACTTGTTTTTACTTCATTCTTATTGTAAGAAGAGTGATCTTGATTTGTAAAGGTTACCTATACCTAGCTTGGTGCAAAAGAGAGACCATTAGTGGATTGATTTTGGTGGAGTGATTCACCGAGGACGAATCAGGGACCGTGGATTAGCGGCGTAGCCGTGAACCATGTTATACTACCTTGTTAGCATTGTTTGTATTCTTCTTTGTTCATTTGCTTGTCTTTATTAGTATTCCACTTACGCTAACAATTGTGTAGACGAGCAAATTCCACCATCCAATGACAAAGGGATATTCACCCCCCTCTAACCGGCCGATCGATCCCCTACAAGTGGTATCAGAGCCAAGGAAAGCTTGTCGAGGACTAACCGCCACAACAAGCGCATTCAAAAATGGCCGGCTCTAATATTTATCCACCAAAGTTCGAGGGGGAATTCTCTTGGTGGAAAAAGAGAATGGAGGTATTTTTTGAAATCGATTTCGAAATTCTTTTGATTATAGAAAATGGTTTCGAATTGCCTAGGAACGAAAATGGAGAGCCATTGGAGAAATCAAGGTGGAGCAAGAGGCAAAGAGAAGAATACTTGGCAAATTCAAAGGCCAAGCACCACCTCTACAATGTGCTCCCTCAATAAGAAGTAAATAGGATAGGGGAGTGCTCTAGTGCAAAAGAGATGTGGGAGAAGCTAGTAGAGCTTCATGAAGGCACTTCAGAGGCTAAACTTGTAAGGAGAGACCTCATCCGCTCCCAACTATCCAACATAAAATTAGAAAAGGGAGAAAAGGTAACATCATTGCATTCTAGGTTTAAGAAAATTTTGATTGGACTAACAAGTGTAGGTGAAAAGCTCTCCAACCGGGATATGGTAATGAAGGTTATAGATGCCTTTCCCCGGTCCTCAAGATGGAGCTCTATGGTGGACTTTTTTTACATCTCAAAGAACTTAGAAGTGAGCACCTTGGAGGAGTTCTTCTCAACAATGGAGCTCCACGAAACAAGACTTGAAGGAATAGTTGAAGAGCCAAGAATTCAACCTTCAAGAGGAGTAGCATTTTTGGCAAACAAGGGGAAGAAGAAGATAGAGATCCCCTCCTCCGATGATGAAGCATCCTCCTCCTCCTCCATGGATAGCACAGAAGAAGCCTATATGGTAAGGAGGGTAAGGCGTGCATTAAAAGGTTTTCAATTTAATAAATCTAATGATAGGAGGAGAAGACCAAGAGGGAAGGTCATTTGCTACAATTGCCAAGGAGAGGGACACATAAGGGACAATTGTCCTCTCCTAAACAAGAGCAAAGAAGATAAGAGAAAGAAGGAAGAAAAGAAGAAGAAGAAGGGGAGCAAAAAGAAAAAGGAAGAAGAGAAGAAGGCCAAGGAAAAAGGGAAGGCAAGGGCATTAATAGCAAGGACTTGGGATGACCCTTCCTTCTCCTCATCATCATCATCCGAGGAAGAAAATGCATTTGTCACCAACTTAGCATTGATGGCTTTTGACGACTTGGATTGCTCCTCCTCCGGAAATGAAGGATCAAGCTCAAGTGGAGAGAGCTCAAGTGAAGGGGGAGCCTCCTCTACATCCTCATCCGAAGAAGAGGACATGGAAACTATGGTAACTAACCTTTCACCTAGTAAAATAGTTTCTATGATTTCTAGCCTCACTAAGGATTTATTTAGAGCAAAGAAGAAAAATAAAACCATGCTTGATCAAATTAAAGATTTAGAGCAAAAATTAGAAAAAGCATGTTTTAATGATAATAATGATGATGCATGCTCACATGATCTTTATGTGCCATTAGATGTTAATGATGCATGCATAGAAGAAAATGGGGCTTTAAGGGAAAAGGTAGACTATTTGACAAAAGCCCTAGAAAAATTCACTATTGGCTCAAATACATTGAACATGATAATTGGGAGACAAAGAACTAGCTTTAACAAAAAGGGCCTAGGGTATAAAGAAAAGAAAAATGAAAAGGCCTATAAATGTTTAATAGCTAGGGGTCAAGACAAAAAGAAAGTAATTGCTAGAAAATGGATCCCTAAGGAATTTTTAGTGAACCCCATAGGAAAGAACTTATTTTGGATTCCAAAATCCATCCTTAAGGGTTAGGAAAACCCTAGGATAGTCAACCATATGCAATTGACCTAATCATATTTTGGTTGACTTAGGATGGCGGGACAACATTTTTGAAATAGTGTTAGGTGATGATAATGTGCCTATAAATAGATAATAATGCTTAAATCATGATATTTAATGAAATTGCTGTGTATGTTTGCAATCATGATTTATGATTTTGATATTTGGCACATAATCATGAGAAATAGGGTTTAAATCATGCTTTAGGTGATACTTTGCTTATTATCATAATATAATACCTAATGCATGATTATTATTTGATGAATACATGTGTTTCGTGATCATAATATGAAATTAATTCATATATGCCTTTATTAACCTTGATAGAATTGCACAAATATAATGGTTAAGTATATACAAATACCTCTAGGATACATCTCACACTCACCATAGGCTACCTTGATTGCAAACTTAGCATGAGTGAGATGTTAGGATGATACAAATGTCCACTAATGCCTATGACATTTAGATGGTCATTTAAGGTATCAAAATACCAATAATAGACCAATCATGGGGAAGGTTTATGTTTAATTCATAGACATATTGCCCAAAGATCATGGTTGGATATTTCACATGTTTTCAAAACAATTTCTTACCCTAAAATCTGTGTATTCATGTTTTGAAACAATCCAAAGCAAGACTAGGTGTTAAAATGGATACTAACATGATAAAAAACCTAGTGGTTTTTAAAGCTTTTGGATTTTTGGAAAATCTCTAAAAATACAATAATTTTTCATGAAAAACTATTTTTCATTGATATATATACTTACAAGAAATATGTTCCCCAAATTTCATGATTTTTCGAATTTTCTGGAATTTTTAATGCATTTCTGAATTTCGGTCCGAAAATCAGAAATTCCTGAAAACAGTGTGCCAGTCGACTGGTGGCCTGAAAATCAGAATAGTAAAGGCTGAATTCGGTTTTTAAACCAATTTTTGGTATTTTCCTTCTATTAGACTTGATGCCATGAGTTTATAACTTAGTATTAATCTTTTTGATGGTGTCAAAGGGGGAGAAATGATTATGTTTAAGTAAATTATGATAGGGGGAGAAATATGTATGGGGAGTTTCATGGATTATGGGGGAATTGCATGTTGCTATATCATGTTTATGTTTACATGCTTTCTTACCTTATAAATTCTATCAAATGTTTGTACCTAACTTAAACGGATTGTCACACATCAAAAAGGGGGAGATTGTTAGGGCAATCTCTTGCCATGATAAGGTTTTGATGTGTGTGGCAAAAGATTTAAGTTAGTTTGTTATTATGGTTTGATATGTGCGTTGGAGTCTTGCAGGGCTTAGTAATTCGCACATGGAGCCATGGCGAGTTTCACATCTCATGACTCGGTCCTTGAGTCGGTGAAGGATAGCTTTGCGAAAGCCGTGCGCTTGGAGCATCCGAGGGACCGCCGGACGAGGAGCTTGGAGTGAAGCCGGAGGAAGTAGACTTCGAGGCAAGAGACACGAAGGAGCATTGCAGAGCCATGCGTCTGATGCTGCCGAGGGACGTGGCCGCGAACAAAGAGAACTTCAAAGGCGAGGGACTCCGAGGGATGAGAGTGAGCGAATGTAACCCAGGAAGGGGTAGTAGCTCTTAGGTGAAACTTGGCCATTTGGCTAAGTGTCGGATGAGTTTTCCCGACACCAGTCGACTGTCATGTCATGACAGTCGACTACTCTGAGTCGATGGTTCGATCGACTGGTTTAATGTGGCTGAATCAGTTGATCACCGATCGCGCATATGGGCAAGTCGATCGATGAGTTTGATCACCGACCGCTCATGGGCAAAGATCGACTAGTAGCACTGTGCACGGGCACAGAATGGAGTCGAGCTCGAGGAACACTCGACTGATCGAGCATCAGTCGACTGATGGGAATATCAGTCGACTGATGCCAATGCCGTTGGATGAAATCCAACGTGGAAAGCCTTATTGCAGACCAATCGACCGATCGGCATCACGATCGCTTCCTGTGTCAACGGGAAGAAACCCTCTTCCTCTATAAAAAGGAAGGGTATGGGGCTTTGGGAGGAAAATGCTTCAACTCTAATCTTCTCCCAAAGTGTCATACACGTCTTCCCACTATTCTTACTTGTTTTTACTTCATTCTTATTGTAAGAAGAGTGATCTTGATTTGTAAAGGTTACCTCCACCTAGCTTGGTGCAAAGGAGAGCCCATTAGTGGATTGGTTTTGGCAGAGTGATTCACCGAGGACGAATCAGGGACCGTGGATTAGCGGCGTAGCCGTGAACCATGTTATACTACCTTGTTAGCATTGTTTGTATTCTTCTTTGTTCATTTGCTTGTCTTTATTAGTATTCCGCTTGCGCTAACAATTGTGTAGACGAGCAAATTCCACCATCCAACGATAAAGGGCTATTCACCCCCCTCTAGTTGGCCGATCGATTCCCTACATCTATTAGGTAATTCCTGCATAGTAATATACTTAGTCGGTACAGTTAGATTGTATCATTGAACCTAGTTCTTATGATGTCCAGTCAACATAGGTTGAGTTTCCTTTGTACTAACTTATTTTATAGGTATCAATCACATTTCTTATGATGAACTTACAACTAACTCTTTGTTTAACCCTTTGATTAGTGGATTTGTCAAATTATCTTTTGATTTTATATATTTAACAGTGATAACACTGGTCAAGAGTAGTTGCCTAATGATATTGTACTTACAATGTATATGTTTAAACTTACTATTATACAGATAGTTTTGTATTTATCTAATTATCGATCAGTTATCACAGTATATACAAATGCAAGCACAAGTTTTAGCCATTTAGGAATATATTCTAATAATTACCATAATCATTTAACTTTTTCAACATATTTATCAAGTGCTACAAATTCAAATTTTATTGTGAATTTGGTTATTACAATTTGCTGAGAAGATTTTCACGAAATGGCTATACCTTCCAAAGTGCATATATATCTACTAGTAGACTTTGAGTCTTTCACATTAGATATTCAATTTGCATTATTGTACCCTTCAATCATAGTCCGATATCTTGTAAGTGCAATCCATAATCATGAGTATATATCAAGTATCACAATACTCTCATTATCTCTTTATCTAATGCTCCACCCCAGGATTACTCATGTATATACTTAATTTATTCACTATGTACAATAAGTTGGTCATGTACAACTCATTAAGTACATCAGATTTTCAATCACTTTAGAGCACTGATAAAAATCGTATGTCGCACTATAGTTATCAATTTTATTATCAAACCCCTCTACATTAATATGGTATAGGGAATGACCTGGATTGTCTCTCGAAGAACACAATGATAGATGCTAATCTCTAGATAATTTACAGGGGGATTTGGTTGTTTAATGCAAATTCATGCAAAATAAATGAAACTAATGTAAAATGAGCAGTAACTACGAGCATCTACAAGCATGACAAGAAAAGTAAAGCTAACCAATGATTCAACAAGAAAAGCATTACAAACAATTGAACTAATGGAATTGTACAACTCGAGCATAACTAATAAAAGGGACATTTCATCAAACACTGGTGCATTGAGCTACTGCCAGTTCTTGGCGCAAAGAGTAGTTGTGGGTAGAGGTAGAACGTAAGCAGGAACACAGACTCGCTACCAACTCTTCTAACTCCGCTATATGTTGCTGATCCGGGCTAGGTAGTTCCTCAGAAGCAAGCTCCTCTTTGTGAGAAGAAAGGTTGTCCATGGACAAAGGAATACTTGTGAGGAAAGGGGGAAATGCTGAAGGAATTCTTAAGAGAAAGGTACTTGTAATGGTAGGAGAAGTAGGACCTCCATTTATAGGGGAGAAGGGGGTAGAAGTCAAAGGGTCTTCTATATTAAAGAGAGAAGTTGGAGAGTCAGAGTTTTTAATGAGTTGTGCATTCCAAGGAGATGGCTAGGAAGAAATTGACACAGGGGGGAGTAGGTAAAAAGTCTTCATTTATTGCAAGAACACCCCCTAATTTAAAGGGGTGGTCTGATGGATATCCATAAGATCCCCAAGTGACCGATGATCGATACGAGAATGAGACAATTACTGTTGCAACTACTTGTATATATTTCTTTTCCATAATTTAAATTTTTAGACCAAAGGAAACAAGAAAAAGCCTTCTCAGCAGTACAACCCAAGTAATATTACAAGTAGTTAAAGGAAAGTGTCCTTATTTGCAGAAACAGAGTAAAGGAAAAAGGCCCCATAGAGGATTACTTCTTTAAAGCCGATATTGGAGTTATCAGAAGGGGATGAGTAAGGGCGGGTGAAGGGGAGATAGGAGAGGCTTAAGATCAAAGCAGATAGGCTACGGGTGCGAAGTAGGCAAGGGGCAAAGGAGGGGAAAGGGGATCGAAAAGGTCCCCATGTACTTCACTCGATAGTTCTGAGAGGATTCTTTGAAGGTAGCAAGCGGTACATTGAAGTTGTTGTAGAAAGGGTACCTGAATCTAAAGTTTTCATAAATGATAACATTTACACGAATAAGATGCACAAAGGATGCTCTAGAAACGAAAAGGATAGGTTTCAAAGAACGTGCAGAAATTCACCAATGGATGAAGTGTCTCGTAAAGAAGGTGAGGTGAGATTCACTTTCCCTATCAGTAACTCTAACAACAAGAGGAATTAGGGAAGTAAATCGGACTAGTAGAATCACTAATCCATTTAGGTCAGGGAGGGGAGGAGGTACCAACTCATAAAATGTACGGTGCCAATTTTAGAAAGCTCCTAACTTTCTGACAAATGAAAGTGGATTGAGATCTTACTGTAATAGTCGACTGATATGAAGGTAAGAAGGGAAGGAATCAATTAATCATTTTCGAGTAGAGAGTATGTACACACAATAAAGGAGGAAAATATCTACATAGTGTATTGAAGAGATAGATAAAGTATATTACTATACCAAAAATGAATAAATTACAAATCAAAAGTCTTAGGGAATATTCCGCTAGAGCTTTTGCAATATCTATACAATCATCATCCTTCTCTGGGGGAGGATATCCCTGCTCTACAAATTGCTTCATGGCCCAGTCAAAGCCCAAGATGAAGATGTCAACTACTTTGGGGTTGAATTTACTGATCATCTCCTATTCTCTAGCTTTCCAGTAGGTTTCTTTAGTAGATTGGTGAAAGTTGATTGAAGATCTTCTTTTTCCTTAGAAACAACCAATAACTTTTGTATACATGCTTCTAATTCAGTGGTACAATTAATCTTCAAGGCATCAGTGCGATAACTTTCTCTAGGAGATCTCCGAATATTTCAGAGGTTAAGGAAGAAAAATAATCCAGCTAGTTAAGGTGTGAAGTGTGGGCCGCCTTCAGAGTCTGGACCAAGGATAGGGCTTGGGTCAGTTCAGCCAAAGATTCTGAGCGCCTAGCCTGAGTTTCTTGTAATTGAATCTTGCATTCCTCTAATTCTTGGGCTAGGGTCTCAATCTTATTCGCCTGTTCTTGTTGAACCAGTAATTGAGCTCGTAGCAGATCAACTTCACGAAGTAGTTCTTCTCAGTTACGCTTTACAATTGAGAGCTCAGTCTTTAGGTTTTCTGCTGAGATGACCAGGATTGATTCTCATTACTTGGATTGTGCCAGTTGATTGACCATGTCTTTTAATTATTTTTCTAAGGTTGCATGGCGAGCTTCCATTGTAGATTGGTAGGTGGCTAGATGTTGAATGGCTTCATTGTAATCCTCAGTGACCTATTTTAAGAACAAAGGTTAGGAAAAGGGATGATCTATGTATATGAGTAAAGGAAGGTATCAAAGGAAATACCTTTGTAAGGTCCATTCTCATGCGTTCTAGGGGACCTTGCACCCCTGATTGTGAAAAGAGCTTTACCCCTTGAGGGGTGCGGATGCGAAGCAGAGATTGCAGAGTAGTGGTAGGGGATTTACATAAGTAGGTATATTAACAGGGTTTGTTGAGGGAGGAAACTCCAAAGTTATATAGGGAAAAAGGGGCTTAGGTCGAGAAGAGCTAAGAAGAAGGGGTTTGGTGACAGGTTCCCTTGGAGATGATGGTGTAGGAAAAATTGGGTCAGAAACATCTTCTTCCAGAGGGAGAGAAGAAGAATTATTGGGGGAATGAAGAGGGGAGCTTTCCTCAAGTCAAGGAAAAAGATCTTTTAGGGGAAGCAGATCTTCTTCTACAACAGGGGAGGGAGGATTGTAAGGTTGAAGGCGACGACGATGAAGAGGAGGTGGACCAGGGGACGAAGAAGAGGAAGGGGTTTGAAATTGTATATGAGTGGAAGGGCCCTCTAACAATCGTGGTGACCTCCTCTAGAAAGGAGGAGAGTAGGGTAAATGTGAGGAGAGGGGGGTGTCATTTTCCTCTAGAGGTGAGGAAATGGCCTCTATAGCAGATGTAGAAGGAGGAGTTGGAGAAAGAGTTGTTGGTTCTGTTCTTTTTCTCTTTCTCCGCCTAAGCCTCTTTAAGGCTCATCATCGCCTTTTGCATCATCTTGTCTGTTACAAGGAAGGAAAATGGTAGAGTGTTAGTCATAACTGCAATCTTGCAAAAACATCTAGGATAGGACACCACCTAATACAATGACGTTGTCTATAATGAAAGGAGACAACTCAAAATGTCCCAGGAGATGATCGTCCAGCAAAATATCAAAATTATATTGGTGGTCCTAGAGAACTCTCTTGACTTCGGCAAAGGGACATTGCAACCAGATCTCCTGGAATGGGAGAAGGTTGGGAATGCATGTCTTCCAAGAGTCTGAATGGAATAGGGGGTAAGAAGCTGGGCAAAAAAGAATCGTTCTTTCCACCCTTTGTGGGAAGAAGGAAGATTATTAATGAATCGACAATCCGGGTGTATGGCAAAATAGAATGCCTCTATATCAGCTGACTTGATTTAGAAAAGACTGTGGAACATCGAGGAAGATAAAGGAAGACCTAGATGTTTGAAAATGATAATAATGCTCAATAGGATATGAAAAACAATAGGAGAAAATTGGTTTATGTTAGGAATTGGACATCGCTAGAGTGGGGGGGGGGGGGGGTGAATGGCGCGTCTTCGGTTGATTGAAGGAATTCGATCATGCTTGCTACAAACGTTAGTGTCTGCAGCAGAAATAGTAATAACAAAAACAAATACACACAACGAACAATACATGAGAATATAATGTGGTTCGGAACCTTAGGGTTCCTACTCCAAGGTCGAGCTCTGATGAGCCCTAGCGATGCAAACACCACTAATAATCAAAAACACTCCTTCTCGACAATAAGTTGGAGGCAGAGAAACCTTGTACAAGTGATTAAAATAAGTAATACAATGAATACAAGCAAATACAAATGAAATACACAAAATAATATAAAGAAAACTTTACAACTATTACTTTGAATGCTTGCTTGTTTGGTTGCTTGAGAAGATCCTTGAAGGTCTAGATTGCAACAGGAAATCCCCTAAATCGCCTCAAAGAACCATTGACAAAATCCTCCATTTTGAGCTATTTTTATAACCTGCAATGGATTGATTTCTCGCTTGGTAGTCGACTGCCAATAATGTCATTGTCTCACAACGGACTTGATCCATATTGACATCCAAGTCAATCTGGATACATCGATCACGCCATTACCCATCGATCGCTGCCAAGGTTGTAGTCGATCCGACCCGGCGACTCGTCGCTTCCCGCAATCTCGACTCAAAGACGATCATTCATCCATGGCGGTCCAATTTCTCGCCATCACGATCCGCCTAATGTTGGCAGATAATTGCCTAGGCCTTTTGTCGCAGTCGAACCCTAGTTGACTCATGGCAGTCGACTGACGATAACCTCAGTCGACTGCTACAAGTCGACTTGGCTGCCAAGTGTCAAAACACTTGGCCAATCGACTGGTCCAAAGCCCTAGTCGACTGATAACTTCAAATATGAGGTTAAACCCAAGTATGATGCCCTCATACTTTCTAGATCACCCTTAGCCTAGACCTAAGCCTTCTAGCCACCTCCATCAGCCTCACGCCTATTGGATCCCTCCAAGTCATCCATGACTTATTCATCCATACGCTAACATTTAGGTGCTTCCATCGGCTATTGTCGTACTAATTTGATCTATACCGCCAAAGCACATTTGGGCTTACGCTGCCAAGACTATCACTTAGACTTTACGCCGCCAAACCATTGGACTTATACTGCCAAGACTTTCGCTTGGACATTACGCCGCCAATACCAACCCTTGGACTTCCCAATTGCCAAGCACCCATGACCTAGACTTTCCTTGCCAACCCATGTCGGCATTTCCAATTGCCAAGAATCAAGCTTGAACTTTCCCTTGTTAAGACCCATGCTTGGACTTTCCATGCTAACCCATGTTGGACTTTCCAATTGCCAAGACTCAAGCTTGGACTTTCCCTTGCCAAGACCCATTCTTGGACTTTCCATGCCAAGTACTTAAGACTTGGACTTTCCCTTGCCAAGTGTCTCACTTGGACTTCCCCATCATATGGTCAACTCCATGTCAACCATATAGTTAACCCATTGTCAAAAAATAGTCAACTCATTATCAAACATCAATGTTAAACATTAAAACACTAATATTAAACCATTACTCGAGTCAAACTCGAGTCTGGTTAATCATGACCTGGGTCAATTGCACCAACAGTTTACTGCTATCTTGTAAAAATATAAGATGTCAAAATATACTGCGGGAATAGGGAGGCGAAGACTATTTTCTAGCTGGTCTAAGAAGAAAGCATGGTGTCCTTGGGGGGGGGGGGTGAATAGCGATTACGTAATTTCTTTTCTTTCGATCGCATGCTTGTCTACAATTATTGTTAGCGCAACAGAATACAAATACAAATAATAAATGAAAACAACAACACAAGGATATATTGTGGTTTGGAACCTAGGGTTCCTACTCTACGGGTTGAGTTCAAGTGAGTTCTAGTTATGCACAACACCACTAATAAACTTCTCCTTCTCGAAAAATACTCTGGAGGTGGAGAAACCTCTTACAATGTGATCGCAATAGTAATACAAGAAATAAAACAAGTATACTAAGAAATGAGCAAATACAAGTAAAGGAAACTTTATACAAAGAATGTTTGATTGCTTGCTTGTTGATTGCTTTGAATTGCTCTTGAAGGACTAGAATGCAACAACACTTCCCCTAATACCCCAAAAATCACTACAAAATCCTCCATCTCAAGCTGCTTTTATAATCTACATCGAGATGATTTCGTGCCTAGTAGTCGACTGTCAAAAGGCACTAGTCGACTGCTCTTCCATTCATTGTCTCACAACGGCTCCATCTACACTGGAACCTACCCAACGGATATCCTAGTAGTCGATTGCTGCTCGGTAGTTGACTAATCAGTCAACTACCAAAGCTTCTATGCTCATGTCTACTTAAAGCTGTCGACTATCATCCATGACAGTTGACTAATCAAGGTCAGTCGGCTGGCCACAATGGCAATTGATTGTTAGAGCTTCACCTGAGCAGTCAAATCTCAATCGACTAGTCATAATCCTAGTCGACTGCTCTAAGTTGACTAAGCTGTCAAGTGTCAAACACTCATCCAGTCGATTGGTCTATAATCCCAGTCGACTGATAATCCTCAAACCGACTTCTTGCGGAAAGGGATGATAGTATGTTTAACATGGAATAAAATCAAGATCTATAGGGAGGAAGGGGTCAATTTAGACAGTCATAGAAAGAAAGGAGGTAACTTATGCGCCTGATTAACATCAGACAAAGTAATTTATTTGACTATTTTAGGGGGGTGGCTAATCATACTACCCTAATCTAGATAAGCATATGAGGTGAGGGGTTAGGAAATTGATTTGTGCAAATTGAAGGTTAGGAGGGGGAGCTCAGCTTGAAGAACAAGTGGAGAGTTGAGTTGAGGTAGGTCAGTTCGGAGAATAGGTGAAGAGTCAAGCTGAGGTAGGTCAGCTCGAAGAATAAGTGAAGGGTTGAGCTAAAGAAGATCAATTCAAAGAACAAGTAGAGAGTTGAATTGAGGTAAATTAGTTCAGAGAGCAACTGAAGGGTTGAGTTAAAGAAGATCAGTTCGTAGAACAAGTAGAGAGCCGAATTAAGGTAAATCAGTTCGGAGAGCAAGTGAAGGGCTGAGCTAAAGAAGATCATCTTGGAGAACTAGTAAAGAGTCAAACTGAGGTATAGTTGTTTGGAGAGCAAGTAAAGGGATGAGCTAAAGAAGATCAGCTCAGGAAGTAGATGGAGGGTGGATCTTAGAGGAAATAGGTCGGAAAGCAAGGTGAATAACATATCAGAAATAGTGTGATTCAGAAGATATGATGGTTAACGGGTTAAGAGTTGTTAAGGAAAGAGATTCAGTATTGAGTTTTGTAGAAGAAATAATAAGGAAGGGAATAATATATTAATGACCATGAGGCCTCTTTATGGAGAAGGAGCAGTCAAGTTGTTAGGCGGGGACCTCATAAAAAGATTCTTTCATCAGTCTGTTACAGTGAGGGCATACATGTCACCCTTTAAGATAACCGCGGGAGACTCTTCAAGGGTCCCAAGAAGGAACCATTCTCTAATGACTTAAAAGGGCAGCTTCACCAGGTGCCACATGGCTTTTCCACATGGAGGGTCATGATCACAACTAGGGACGCTACATCTTGCCCTAAGGGCGAAGTGTTTGGACCGTGATGTCTGCTAGAGGGGGGTGAATAGCGATTTCGTAGACGATGATGAAATTCGTTCGTGTGCTTGTCTATGATCGTTAGTATGCAGCGAAATATAGAAATGATACAAATAAATATACAGTACAATCACAAGTACACGAGATATAACATGGTTCAGAACCTCAAGGTTCCTACTCCACGGGGTGAGCTCAAATGAACTCTAGCGATGAAACCAACACCACTAATCAGTAATACTCCTTGACAATATGTTGGAGGTGGAGAAACCTCGTACAAGCGATTACACAAAGTAATACAACAAATGCAAGCAAATACAAGTATGAAATACAATACAAGTGAAGAAAAACACTTTATAAGAGATCTTTGATTGCTTGCTTTTGGTTGCTTGATAATAGCCTTGAAGGTCTAGATTGCAGCAGCAAATCCCCTCTAAATCGCCTCAAAAAACCTTAGCCAAATCCTTCTCCACGAGCTTCTTTTATAACCTGCATTCGGGCTGAATTTTGCCTACTAGTCGACTGATCGAGACCATCAGTCGACTGCTCCTGTAGCCGTTGTCTCACAACGGCCCGAGCCACGTTGGATAAGTTCCAATGGATAGACCATCAGTCGACTGATCATGCCCATCAGTTGACTGATCGAGTCATCACTCGACTGTCAAACCCTAACAGTCGACTCAAAAATATTCTATTTCTGAAAACCTGACCATCACGATCGCCTATATCTCACGATCGATAAGGCCATCACCGATCGGCTAGCCCTAATGCTACGGTCATAATTGAAATGATACCCTCATCCATGAGGTTTTAACACCAAGTATGATGCCCTCATACTTGCTAGACCACCCTTAGCCTAGATCTAAGCCTTCTAGCCACCTCCGTCAGCCTCACGTTTATCGGATCCCTTCAAGTCATCCATGACTTGTTCATCCATACGCTAGTCTTCAGGTGCTTCCATCAGCTATTGTCATGCTAACATGGTCTACACCACCAAGGCACATTAGGCTTACGCTACTAAGACTCCCGCTTAGACTTTACGCCACAACCATTGGACTTATCTCAAGACTTTCGCTGATTTTACGCCAATATCCCCCCTTGGACTTCTCTTGTCAACCCATGTTGGACTTTCCAATTGCCAAGACTCAAGCTTGGACTTTTCATCATATGGTCAACCCCATATCAACCATATAGTCAAACAATGGTCAAACCATCGTTAAACATCAAAATACCCTTCGAGTCAAACTCAAGTCCGGTCAATCATGACCCGGGTCGTTGCACCAACAATCTCCCTAAACCATTGTCAAACATTAAAACACTACTCGAGTCTAACTCAAGTCTGGTCAATCATGACCAAAGTCAATTGCACCAACACGAAGAGGGGGATAAAAGAAAGAGGTGGAGGTAGAAGGAAAGAGGTCCGATCTCATATTGTTTTATATACACTCATTGTTCTCTACTACATTCAGTTTTCTCCATTACTGCTATTGTTACACCTACAACCTGCTTTCTCTCTTCTTCATACAAGCTCTAACTTAAGAATCGGAGGATCCTTACTGGGTAGGCCGACGGTGATCTAATGTGTGTTAACTTTTACAGGAAGGGAGCAAGAAGGCATTTTACTATTGCGATCGGAGAGAACCCGCTCTCGACCATCCAATCTTGAGGAGAAAAATCTATGTCACATCACACACTCTTATATTTTAAAACTCAATCTTGAAACTCCTCCTAACTCTATAATCTCCCCATGATTTTAAACCAGTACTTTTTTATGCTGAGTTGGATCAAATGGTTTAATATCTATTATATAATATTGTCCTAAAAATAAATATCAAACTCCTATAATATGACATTAAACAATCATTTCAGTTTTCAACTTACGTTTAATTTGAAAAATATTAAGTTATTAAAAAAATTATAAACTTAATTTTTGAGAGAGAGTTGAACATAAAATAGTTTTGAACGTAAAACAATTTTGAAAACTAATTTTAAACAAAACATTTTGAACTAAATATATAATTTTGAAACATAAATTTGAAATATTTTTTAAAAATAATTTCGAACATAATTTATTCTAGGTTTCCCCTAAATTATTGCAAGATAAAGATTTTGAGTCTATAGAGTAATGGTTTGACCGTATTCATCTTACTCATTCTAAATTTTCAATGCAGATAATCTTATGAGTTGGAGATGATCTTTCAAATTTACTTGATTAATTTAATAATGATTTGGGAAAGATGGTTGATCTTGGATTAGATTCAAGTTTAACTTTGGGTTAGTTAAATGTTCATTTCTTAAACTAGCTTCCAGGTCACAGCGAGACGCTCGTCTTTTTTGATCGGAACAATGACTACTTCCTTAGACAAAGTTGATATGAGAAGTATCACACTTGACCAACTTAATACAAAACTTTGGTATAACCAGTTTAGAATTAGATGAGTCAACTTCAGCTGGTTCCACTTCTCGGTGCACTAGGTAGGATACTCCTTATCCAGACTAGACAAACATTTAGTTGAGCTTTCTCAATATACTATCAACTCACCTAGTTCTAATTACTATGTTATTAAGATCAACCTATCTTTTAACCTATTTAGCCATTCTAACCTAAGCATTAAATAACCAAGCATGCAAATCAATTAATTTATTAGCTCACCCTGAATTATAACTTTGATAAGTCTTATCCAAATAGTGAACTTTACATTTGGATATCTAATATTAGTTAGACCCTACTTTGTTGATTAGACATGCTTTTGGGACCCATACTTGGACTCATTTTCTAATATGTTGATTGACTAAAGATATGTAAGATCTATTTGTTGTTTTAGCTTTGTATCTGAGCCTGAATCTGTTGTACACGGCTTAATGAGACCAAAGTATCATGTTCAAATACTTAGAGCCCAAGGTGAACCTTTTCAACGTTCCCTTGAGTCCCTCCACTTTAACTTTCAAGAGAAAATTCTCTTCTTCAAGTCTTGCAACTTGAGTTGAGTTTCTATCTTGAATTTGGTTAGTAGAGGGGTTCAAGTTGACTTGTTCTTTATGGTCTTTGACTTCCTTAAGGAGCAACTTAACTCGATCCTCGAACTTAGCTAATTTCCAAATTAGGACATTGTAAAATATGCAAGGCACTTTGTAGATTATTGGAGAGAAATTAGCAGTCGAATGAGCTTCTTGATCGCAAGACAAGTAGTGTAGGTTGAATGATGAGTTGCTCTAGTGTTGCTTGAACCCTTCCTTTATAAACTTTTTCCAAGCATCTTGATCATATTCAAGGTGCTTCCATCAACTTGTTAATTTGGAAGTTTGGCCTATCTAAGCAGTTGAATCCCTTCTGGTTGCCTCCAACATGGCCTTATTCGCTCCAATTCATTTTCCTACTCATGTTGCCCGTATTGTTCTTGTCGCTTATATTCAACTACCAACTGGGTCTTCTAGTCTCCCAGATCACTTCTGACCCCCTCGAATATGATTTGACCAAATTTGCATTCCAAGCGCTCGGATCTGATCTGGTCATCTGAAACTAATTCGAACATCTGGACTTGATTCAATCGCCCAAATTTGATCTGGTCTCTTGAAACCAATTTAGATGCTAGGATATGATCCAATCATCTGGATTCCTGCATTACTGGGTCAACTTTGAAATTTAAGTTGGACCCTTAGTCAGATCATTGCATAAGATTGTCCCTATAAAGAGAACTCATGTTTACCTATTCTTTTTTTTTAGAAGAATCTCTCCATTTAAGGATCTTACCTTGCCAAACATTCAATCTACCTGACTTGTTGGGACTTCCTTTGCTTGACATCCGATCACTCGATCCACTAGAGCTTTCTTGACTAAATATCAGATTTGTTGACCCATCGAGCCATCCTTCCATACGTCCAATCCTGCTGATCCATCTTGGTTCTTTGTCTGGTATTTGATCCTCTTGATTCGCCAAGACTCTCGCTGCCTAATATCTGATCCACCTGACCTACTAGGGATTTCACTACCTAGTATATGATCCACTTGACCTACAAGGGTTTCCACTATCTAGTATATGATCTACTTGACCTACTAGAGCTTTTCCTATTAAATTCTGCACACTTAACAAAAACATTAGTTCACAATATATCCTAGCTTTAAACATCGTCTCATACATCAAAACATAGGAGTGGTACTTCCTACACCAATAAAGGGGGGTTGCATTCTTAGAGAAGGATGAACCAGTCTCTCTCTCAAGTGAACCAGATGTAGCTTTTTTTGAACCCCTCAAAACTTGAACCATTCTTCAATGAACTGATGGGGCTTTCTCATGATCAAATAACCGATCCAATTGAACCATGGATGAGATGAAGGAAATGAGTCGGTTCTCCTCAAACCAACTCTCAATCTTGAACCAACTCTCTTTAACCCTATCTATGGGCTAAGATTGGTTCGACTCAAGTCAAGTCCATGGCTCATCTTCAAAACATTACAAGACCACATTAACATTATGAGAAATAATGCCATAATTGCTGAAAATTTTTAATGAAACTCAAAATAGATCCAACTCATAAAACATAAGTAATGTGAATTAACCATCGAGCAAATTAAAACATCGAGAAGTGAATCAAAATAACAAGATACACTCTTCTTAATTTTATTTGATAAATACTGACTTGTATCTATCATAGTTCATATCTACGTGGGATCACACTTTTTAAATTTCTCAAAAAAGTTATCCATATAATGGGACTAACTTAGAACAAGCCCTTTTAATGTTCTAAGAATTTTGATCCCTAAAATTACATCAGCACTGTCCATGTCCTTCATGTCGAATCTTGAGTTCAATATATTTTTAGTGGATTTAATTATCTTATCATTACTTCAATGATAAATATATCATCTACATAAAGATATAAAATTGCATAGTCATTTTCTGTGTCTTTAACATAGACACATTTATCACACTTGTTGATTTTAAATTAATTTTTTTTTGGCATTGTCAAATTTCTTATGTCACTTGGAGTTTGTTTTAAGTCATATAACAACTTCACTAATTTACAAAACTTTTTTTCCTACTCTGATATAGAAAACCCTTCATATTATTTCTACGTAAATTTTCTCTTCTAAATCCCCTTTTAGAAATGTCATTTTTACATCCATTTGATATATTTCCAAATTTCATAGAGTGAAAATAGACAACAATACTTTTATGGAAGTTTTTCTCGACATCGGAGAATAAGTATCAAAGTAATCGAGACCCTCATATTATTGGTAACTTTTAATTACCAATCTAGTCTTGTTCTTAACAATCATGCCTTTTGAGTTTATTTCCTTTTTGTAAATCCACTTGTAATCTAGTGGTTTAGTTCCTAAAGGAATATCTATAAATTTCCAAATATGATTTTGTAAAATTGAATCAACCTCAAATGCACTTGTCCTTTTTTCGTAAGGTCTCTCAGAAGAGCTTATAACTTCTGAAAAAATTTGGGCCACTTTCCAACATGAAAGTGATAAAATCCATTTCGAAGAATTTTTTCACCTAAACTCTTTTACTTTATTTGTGTTCCACCTCAATTGGTTTATCTTCTTCTTGTGGATATTTTGAAGAACTTACTTCCTCTTAGATTTTACTTGGAAACACATGTTTGAAGAAATAGACATTTCTCGATTCAAATATCAAGTTCTTGTGTATCTCTGATATTTGAGACTCATACACAATGAATTAGTAAGCATTACTATTATGTGTATATCTTATAAATGTACAATCAATAGTCTTTGGTCATATCTTAAGGATTAGGCATCAAAGCCTTTACAAGATACCCCCACACTAGTAAATATCTATAGGATGACTCTCTTCCATTTCACAACTCATAGGAATTTTTCTCTATTTTCTTTCATGTCATCTCATTTAAAAGATAATTAGCCATTAATACAGCTCCCCCACCCCACAAACACACACATGTTCTCTGGTAGTCTAATGCTCAATAAAAGAGTATTCGTCATCTCTTTTAGAATGTGATTCTTTCACTAAGTAAAATCATTTTATTGTAGAGTATAAGAAGTTGTTGTTTTGTGGCTGATCCCATATTTAGCACAAAACTCAGCAAATGGTGATACTTATTCATCACCTTGGTCACTTCATACCACCTTAATCTTCTTATTAAAATGGTTCTCAACCTCATTTTTATAGAACAAAATTCTTTATAGTTCATCTTTACTTTTGAGAATATACACATAATAAAATTTTATATTATATCAACAAAAGTGATGAAATACTTATTTTCATCATATGTTGGTACCCCTTGTAGGATACACAAGTTTGTGTAAATTAGGCTGAGTGATTCACTACTTCTTTTAACAAGTTGAAATGATATCCTTATCAATTTTGCCTCAACATAAGTCTCGAACTTGTGGTTCAGGTCAATATTCTCTTCGTGTTAATTAATCTACGCAATACATTATAGTTAATATGTACTAGTCTATCATTCCATGATAGAAAGACTCAAGAATATAAGCGAAAGAACTTTCATCTTTATTAATTTTGGGCCTAATAATCATTACACTCAGCTTAAATAGTACATCAATTATGTAGCCCTTGACTACAAACATTGAATTTTTCAACAAAATAATTATGTTCAACTCAAAAATAATGTGAAAGTCATGCTTACCCAAAAGTGATCTAGACACTAGATTCTTTTAAAATTTTAAATATACAATACATTGTTCAAAGTCAGCTCCTTGCCTAAGGTCATCTTTAGCACCACTTTCCCTTGGTCCTTAATATACGAGGTTGTTGAGTTCCCCATGAACTACTTATCCTTATCTTTGACTTCCTTAAAGTTGTGGAGTAACTCTTTATTGCATCATACATATTTAGTGGCACTAGTATCGATCCACCATTGTCATGGGTTTGAGACTACTAAGTTCACTTTGAAGACCATGGCGCAAAGATTCTTGTTTCATCCCTCGATCAAGTTGGTTTCCCACTTTTTCTTCGTCCTTTTGCATTTCAAAGATTTGTGATCGACTAGCGACTAGGTCACATTTAAAAAACTTTCTAGAGAATTTCTTTTTCTTGACACCTCCTTTGGGTCCCATCTTAGAATATTTAGGATTCTTTTATTTCGAGCTTTGACCATGCTCAATTACATTGGCTTTAACACTCATTGGAGTGAGCATATTACTATTAGAGCTCTATGTTGGTGCAGTAGGCACCTAAGTCGAACCTGAGTTTTGATTATAGCAAACGATACAAAGTTAAGCTCATGTCGTTATCTCACGAGCTGAATCGAGTGTGCAGAAGATTGCTATAGCTGGAGCTGAAGGCTAGCGACATCCGGAGGAAGCCGCGGTGGTCGGGCGACACTCGAGTGACTTCGGAGGGAGCCGAAGGAATTGAGTGGAAGGCCAGAAGCAAAAGCAATACGTAAGTATCGAGGTAAGCTCGTGTGTGCGAGCGTAAGTGAGGTCGTATCCTCTTTACGGGGATGATCTTAAGCATAGATCCGACCAAAGACATCCTATAGATGGTCTAGGTCGAGATCGGACGGTCGAGATCGGACGGTCGACGACCGTCGAAATTATATTTTTGTTGAGCTAACTTTTACTTGCAGCAAGCATCAGTCGACTGCCAGCTTGGAGGACTCGATCGTGCCAATCACCGATCGGTCGAGGTCAATTACGTGATCGATGATCGATCGATGGTCAATGATCGATTCGAGGAGTCACCCCATTTCAAGGAGATTGGTGCTCAATTGTGATTGGCTAGGGTTCCTCTCGAAAAGGGGCTCAAAGGCTATAAAAGGAGGTCCTAACCTAGGGTTTTCTCATCAATTCTAAGTGCTCAAAAGCCTCCGCAACGCTGCGACTCTCCGACGACTCTACAACAACGAAGTGCTGCCAATAACCCTAGTCTAAGTCCTATCTTCGAGTTGTTGGTATAATCTTAGTTTGCCATTTCTCTTAATCTTGCAATTCGTTTGTTAATCGAGGCTTTCTACCGTTGCATTTTATTTTAATAGAAGAGAGGGGTTGTCTCTCTATCTTTTGCTTCGAAGGTTTTTGTAATCGTAAAACTCCTACCTCCAAATAGGAGGAGTGTTTTAGTGAATTGCCCTCCGTACATGGTCTAGGATCGTTAGGGCCTTGGAGTAGTGGCCGAAGGCCACGAACTAAGTAAAAAAACTATTTGTCTCATTTAGTTTTTATTTACATTTCCGCTGCATTTAATTGTCTACCGAACGATTTAAAAGAAAAAGTGTTTATCGCTATTCACCCCCCCCCTCTAGCGAACCGCCTCGATCCAACACTCTAGTTGTCCTCCTTAATGCGGAATCATACAATAAGTTCCTCGATGTTTATCTTATTCCACTTATGCTTCAGATAGGTTTTGAAGTCCTTCAGCCAAGAGGGAACTTTTCAATGATAGCTACCACTTGAAAGGTTTTACTCAGCTTCATGCCTTTTGAATGACTCTAATGCAGTATCACTTGGACTTGACTAATCATTGCCTTAGAGTCAACGATTTTATATTCCAAGAATCGACTCATAATGATTTTCTTAGCCCTCTCATCCTCTCTCTTGTATTTTTGGTCTCAAAACTCTCATAATTCCTTAATCATTCTCTACATGCTATAAACAAACGTATAATGAGTCAGCCAAGTAGTTGAGGAAATATTTTCGGCATAAGAACTCTAAATGCTTCAACTGCGATGATGGTTTGAGCCTCACTTGCACCCTAAACTAGCTTAAGAGGTTCCTCCATCAAGAATCGAGCCAGATTTAGTGTGTCAGAAGAGCATCTTTTGTTGGAACTTTGCAACCTCTTTGAGTTCTGTCTGACGACACTCGATACCATGAGGCGAGATCCTATCGGACATACTTGCAGTGGAAAACAAAAAGATCATACCTTCGCGATCCTTTAGAGATTTGTAGAAACCTTTAGCAAAACTGACAAGCTTTGTCTCTACCGGTATCCACATCAAATCTTCACGAGACAACCTACCAAAGGCCACAAGCCTTCCTCTCCTCTTGTCGCTAGCCAAAACTTGGAGAAGAAGAGAAGAAGGGGAGGAAAGACAACATCAAGAACCCTAGGAAAACCGAAGAGTATCTCTCTTTTAGGGATTCAACAAAAACCCTATTTATAAGGGTGTGAAATAACTTGACAAAATGGAGAAGACGAGGCATCAGGGTGCAACATTGGTTGATCGTGCCTAGTGGCACGACTGTGTCATGTTTGTTGATCGATCACATGGTCATCACATGATCATATATCTTAAACACGCTCGAGTCATGCTATTCGGGTATGACTATGTGTCTTAATATGGCGAGGTCATGTTTGTTGGTACAATCGACCTAGGTCACGATTGACCAGACTTGAATGGACTCGAGTAGGATTTTGATGTTTAACAATGGGATTGACAATGAGATTGTCAATGTGTTATCAATATGATTTGACCATATATTGACCATATGATTAGTGGATGATTGGGATATCCAAAGTCATATGGGGGAGATTATTTGGGGGAGATAGTTGGAGCAATCAACCTTGGAAGTCCAAGATTGGTCTTGGCATTTGGTAAAGTCAAAGTATGGATACTTGGCAAGGGAAAAGTCCAAGCATGGGTCTTAACATTTGTGAAAGTCCTAGTATGGATACTTGGCAAAAGAAAAGTCCAAGCATGAGTCTTGACAAATTGGAAGTCCATAGGGAAAATCTTGGCAGCATAAGTCCAAGTGTGTAGGCTTAGCGGTGTAAAATCCAAGTGAACCTTAGCAATGTATACTCAGTTAGCATGATAATAATCGATGGAAACACTTAAAGGTTAGCATATGGATGAACGAATCATAGAGGACTTAGAGGGATCCTATAGGCGTGAGGCTGATGGAGGTGGCTAGAAGGTTTAGATCTAGGCTAAGGGTGGTCTAGCAAGTATGAGGGGATCATACTTGGGTTAAACCTCACTTTTGAGATTTACCAGTCGACTGAGACCTTAGGTCAGTGTTTAACACTCGAGAGCTTAGTTGAATCGTGGTAGTCGATTGGGATTATGACCTAGTCAATTGGTTGAGTAGTCAACTAAGGCTCGACTGCCGACTAAGTATTATGGAACTATACTAAAGGTTATTCCATTCGATCGTTCACGACGATCGCCAATAATGGGCAAACAACCGTGGGTGTAAACTCAAGCACAGAATGGCTCATAGTCAACTGACCAATTGACTACTAGCTTGGTAGTCGACTAATGGTAATGACAGTCGACTGCCAGTGTATCCGTTGGATAGATTCCAAAGTGGATTAGATTGTTGTGAGACAACGACACTATGGGCAGTTGACTAGAGCATTTTGATAGTCGACTGCCAGGTACGAAATCAACCCGATGTATATTTTAAAAGGAGTAGTTTGGGGAGGATTTTGTAATCGATTTTTGAGCCAATTTTGAAGGGGAAGTGTTGTTGAATTCTGGACCTTCAAGAGCAATCCAAAGCAATCAATCAAAAGCACTCTTGTAAAGTTTTTTTTGCATTTCATTTGTATACTTGTATTTACTTGGTGTATTACTTTTGTAATATTGTTGTAAGAGGTTTCTCCACCTTCGGAGTGTTTTCAGAGAAGGAGAAGTTTGATAGTGGTGGTGTGCATCACTAGAGCTTGATCCATGGAGTCGAAACTAGGGTTCCGAATCACATTAAATCTTCTTGTCTTGTGATTGTGTTTTGTCTTTATTTTCATTTATGTTATTTTGTATATTCCACTGCGCTAATGAATTGTAGGCAAGCACGAACATAATCGAAATGACAAAATTGGTGAATCACTATTCACCCCCCTTCTCTAGTGCGACCATATCGGTCCCTACAATTTGTATCAGAGCAAGGATGCTCTTCAAAGGACTAATTTCTAAGGAGCAAATGCGCTAGAGAAGATGGAGCTACCTAATGATGGATTGGGGTACGTCATCAACATTCCTCCTCCATACGACCGAGAAGACTTTTCGACATGGAGGGCGAGGATGGAGACTTTCTTTATGATGGATATAGAGAGTTGGTTTGTCATCATGGATGGATTTGAACCTCCCATGGACAAGAAGGGATGACTTCTCAAAATCAAGAAATGGACCAAGGAGCAACACCTAAAATTTAAGATCGAGGTTAAGGTAATAAAATTTTTAGAAGATTTAATACCAAACGATGTCTTATCTAGATCAGGAGAATTTAGTGATGCTAAAGAGTTATGAAGCAAGTTGATTGAGCTCCATGAAAGTCCCACACCAGCCTATGAAGTAGAAAAGGAGTGCTCCTCATCTCAAGCTCAAGAAGACTCAGAAGTTGAGAGATGCTCAACATCCAAAGAGAAAGAATCATCATCATCATCTCAAGAGCTTGTAGAGTCAGAAGTTGAGAGGTGCTGAACGTCCGAAGGAGAAGAAGTCGAAGAGGTTAGAGAAGTCTCCACCTCAAGGATTGAGGGGGAGGAGATTAGGCCTTCAATGTCGGAGCAAGAGCAAGATGAACAATCTACATCCGAGAGAATTGAAGAACAAATCCAAAATTCTCCTACCATTCAAGAAGGAAATTCAAGCATGTGTATTAAAAATAAAAATCATATAACTTGCTTTGAGTGTAGGAAGAAAGGACATTACAAGATCAAGTGTCCAAAAAGAGTCAAGAAGACTCAACCAACACCAAAGGATAAGGAGAAGACCAAGGAAGTTGGAGCCCCGATAAGGAAGAGCAAGAGCACGTGGTGTGCTTTAAGTTCCAACAAAAAGGGCACTATAGAACTCAATGTCCTAGGGGAGTCACTCCAAGAAGAACAAAGTAAGGATCTCAAATGTAGGGGGAGCTAAGACAACCCCTAAGGTATTATTTAGTTATGCACCTACTAGTTTTCATAATAAGAACAAGCATGTTATTGCTATTACTCATGAACAAAAGCATGCTAGGAATAAATTTTATTGCTCAGATGCTAAACATGTCAATTTACCTAAGGATAATCCTAGAACTATTCTACTTAAGAAAACTATTAGGAAAATAGAGAACAATTTAGGCATAAACCCTAAGAAGGGTAGACATATACCTAAAAGGAAAAAAACAATACCCAAATAACACATGGAAATTCAAAATTGGAGGCATTAGTGGTGGAAAATCAAGTCTTGAGGTCAAGGCTTGATAAATTGAAAAAGACCCTTAGGAAGATGCAAAATTCACTTATGGGGTATGATGTGAGCATTTTATATAGGGGTTTATCTATCATTTTAGTACACATCTTACCTCGTTTTTAGGGTATTCATTGCATATTATCTTTGTTTACTCCACTTGTCTATTATCTTGGTTCAAAGATCTTCTTTTGTTAATTTTATGTATAGGACGACATTTTTGGGGAAAAAAAATGAAGCATTTTATGGAGCATGGACTTTAGGGAACATGCTCTGGCCATGTCCCAAGACACGAGCATGTTCCCGAAGCAAACGAATCAAAATGGAGGCTCCAGAGTGAGACACGGGTAGCCGTGTGAATTTCACACGGTCGTGTGTTTTTTCCAGCCTAGATTTCAGCAATTTACAACCTTGCACTCAGACAGTCGCCACCATGTGAAATTCACACGGTCGTATAGTGGTGCCATAAATTTGAGGAAATAGGATTTTTCAAGCATTTATGGAAAGCCAGAGCCGCCTCTATATATAGGAAACTCATCTAAGAGGCTAGGGACCACCTGGATCGCGAGGATCATGAGGGCAGCCGCCCTAGGGCTCCCAAGCCTCGAAAGGGGGTCGTCCAAGGGCCCCCAACTTGTCGGAGGCTACTATTCTAGAGCTTCTCTACCTGCCGAGATCAGATTGATGCAAATTTCTTCTCCATGACTCCAGTTCTGAATGTGAGCCGCACTCCAAGACCTTCTTTACATCAAGACTAAGCCTTCTTTTTTTCCTTTTATGCAATTCCTTTCAGTTTATTCTTGGTTTGTCGATGTCTTGTGGTTGGATCTCCATCTTATGGAGTAGATTTCTATGATTCTTTGATTAGGGAGTAGCCTATCTTGATTTGTAAACAT
Organism: Wurfbainia villosa; assembly: GCA_025175895.1. Classification (NCBI taxonomy): domain Eukaryota; kingdom Viridiplantae; phylum Streptophyta; class Magnoliopsida; order Zingiberales; family Zingiberaceae; genus Wurfbainia; species Wurfbainia villosa. Next base: position 119,639,491 of record CM045987.1, on the reverse strand, counting down.
ATGTATGCAATGAATTCATGTTATCTTACATCACTTTCATTATATATGCTTGCTTTTTATTCTATGATATGATTATTCATGGTTTGGATTTATTATGTTAACCCGATTTAGATGCCAAAAGCATTAGGTCGTATTTTAGAGGTATAGGGAAGGATGGAAAGGAGAACCCAATCCTCTGAACCATAGAGAATCGAGATGTGGGGGAATTGACTATGAGTGAGGAGTTGATCCGCTAGGATTCTAGTGACAAGTTTCTTGTGCGACTAAGGTTACTCCACAAGTAGATTGATTCACCATGAAGGCCCATAGATATCATAGAACGTAATGAACCTACTCTAGTAGAAGGCCTGAAGTAGGAGAAATCAACTCTAGAAGGGTTGTGGGACCTAATGACAGGGGGCTTCCCAAGATAGCAACCCTCTGATCTCTGACGATCCAAAAGGGAAACTTAACTAAAAATAGGGTAATCCAACATAGTTCCAAAAGATCACTTCGGATAAAATAGGATATCCTACCTACATGAACAACCATTGGGAATTAGGAGTAACACATATGTTTACAATTATTTAGGTAAAACCGAAAGCATAGAATCATTCCGTCGATCATAACAGAGACCCAGTGATAGTGGCGTCCCTATAAAAGTGATCTCCTAATCCTCTCATTTTCGCATTCAACTCATTTTGCTTATCATCCAACCAATTTGATCTAGACAATCCTAATTCGCTTAGTAGACCAGTACTCGATTACTAGTCCCTATGAGATCGATATTTTATTACTTGACGATAATCGTGCACTTACGGGCGTTGAGCGTGAGCGCGTGCTCCAAGTCCTTGGTAGTATCGGTCAAAGATTTAGGGTCGTGCTCGCATGCATCAGGGTCTAATGGGCAATGTTTAGGTGTTAGGAGGCAAGAGTCATCTAAGGATAAGAAAGGTTTAGGTCACAAACCTAAATCCAAGAAGGTAATATCATCCTACCATAATGTTCCATTTGACTATGGAACTAAATCTAGGTCTAGAAAAACCAAGGTCACAAGGAAAGTCATCCCTAGAGTTGACCATGGTAGATGTCTAGTGGTTATTTCAAAGAAACCTAGGAAAGTCACTAAATAGGTTACAAGGAGAGTTATCGCTAAGGTTAACCTAGACAAGACCACAATGACCAAAGCTTCAAAGCCTAGGAGGGTAGTCAGGGAAGTCATCCCTAGTGAATACCTAGTGAACCCAAGGAGCTCCAATAGATATTGGGTTCCTAAAAGTGTGATTCCCTCATGCTAGATGGGTTAGGGTGTGTCAACTTGAATTGTAAGGTAGTTAACCTAACCATTGCAAAGTTGACACCTTAGGTTATTTTCAAGGTTATAGGATAACTTGAAAATGGAATTAGAATTATATTCTAAAGGAGTTTAGGATGTGTCAATAGATATTATGGAAGTTAAAAAATGGATCAAAATTGGCACAAGATAGTTTAGAGTCAATGGAATGTCATTTGGGGTTTTGGTACTCTTGGGAATTTGGTCATTATGGAAAAATTGGGATTTAATCCTAACAAATGACAATCAATATTAAAATCTAGGTATTCTTATATCTTTATTTTTTTATTTGTCATATGTCATGTCATGACATCATATTTCATTTAATCATATAAAATGTCATGATTAGTATTTAGGGTTAATATGTCATGTTTATATTTATTTTTTTATGCAATGAAATCATGATTATTGGTAAATTCTTTAAATTATGCTATCATTTATGTCATGATCATCATTCATGCATTAAGATTAATAAAATTGAATTAAGGACAATGACATGATTTGAAGTCCCATGATAAGGGAATCAAATAGAGTTGCCTAGATGAAATGCATGAGATCCTAGATTCGGAAAAAACTAAATCCACATCTCACAAGGACATTAAATTGACATGTGTGTGTATTGATACACCCTAGATACATGTGAGATGTTAGGAAAATGAGTCAAGTTCAAGGTGCATAAATGTTGCATCTAGATGAACTCAAACTCATAATATACCATGGATGAATCATGAGGAAAGTTAATGTACAAGTCATGTATATCTATCCCATAGATCATGGTTTAATATAAGGTTTTAAAATCATTTCAAAATTATTTTGAAAAACCTTGGTGAAGTCTATCTTTTGATAGTTATCACCATTGATAAAGTTGATATAAAGTAGGCTTAAACATTGAAGATTTCAATGGTTTTGAACTTTGTATCAATCTTTCAATTTAATGGGTATTTTTATATAAAATTATTTTTCACCCACTGTATTTAGCATAAGTAATATGCTCATGAAGTTTCATGATTTTTTGAATTTTCTAAAATTACTTATGCATTTTTGAATTTCACTAAAATTCAATTGATTTCAAAAAATACAGAAATTAGTCTACTGCCATTTTAGGCAGTCAATTGGTGGTAGTTCAATTAACTGGTAGTTGAAATCAGTTGACTGGTGTGTCTTATATTGGTTGAACAAGGGTTGTTTAGTCATATATCAGCTATGTTATGGTACCCTAACGTCTCCTAACCCTAGGATATACTTTGGAAAGCATTAGAAGGGTTAAATATCATTAAAAATAATTATGATAGGTGTTTAGGATGGAGTATCGAATTTTAAGGGAGGTTAAAATTCAAGTTTGAACTTTTACCCTTATTTTTGATGGTTTAGGTTTCCTATTAGCTTAGCAACTCTCCAAGGACATTGTTGGTGCAATGGTCAAGGGGGAGTAAACTTTTAGGGAGAAGTTATCCATCAAGGGATGATGGATGGGGTTTCCTCAATGAGGGAGAAATTAAGGGTTTGTCTTAGGAAAGCCTCATTGTTCTCACCTAAGGGGGAGAATTGAAGAAGTTAAGATTGTCTTTCATTTAGTGATATGGGATTTATCACTAAGAAGAGTGAAGGCATCCTAGATGACTTTGGACTAAGGGGGAGAGTGAAGGATCTCATTGGGATATGAGACATGGATATCCTTGGTAGTCTTTTTGATGTGTGTCAAAGGGGAAGAAGTGAGGTTTAAGTTAGTAAACCTTCACTATGCTTTGGCATTGGAAGAAGTGAAGTTTGGGTTTATTGGTTAGCCTAACTTAAAGGTGTTGTCAAACATCGAAAAGGGGGAGATTATTGGTTCAATCAACCCAGGTTACGATTGACCAGACTCGAGTGGATTCGAATAGGATTTTGATGTTTGACAATGAGATTGACAATGGGATTGTCAATGTGTTATTAATATTGTTTGACCATATGTTGACCATATGACTAGTGGATGATTGGAATATCAAAAGTCATATGGGGGAGATTTTTGGAGCAATCAACCTCGAAAGTCCAAGATTGGTCTTGGAATTTGGTAAAGTTCAAGTATGGATACTTGGCAAGGGAAAAGTCTAAGTATGGGTCTTGGGATGGAAAGTCCAAGTATGGATACTTGGCAAAGGGAAAGTCCAAGTATAGGTCTTGGCAATTTGAAAGTCCATAGGGGAAGTCTTGGCAGCATAAGTCTAAGTGTGTACTCTTGGCAGCGTAAAGTTCAAGTGAACCTTGACAAAGTAGACCCAGTTAGCATGACAATAGCTGATGGAAGTACCTGAAAGTTAGCGTATGGATGAACGAGTCATGGAGAACTTGGAGGGATCCTATATGTGTGAGGTTGATGGAGGTGGCTAGGAGGCTTAGGTCTAGACTAAGGGTGGTCTAGCAAGTATGAGGGGATCATACTTGAGTTAAACCTCACTTTTGAGATTTACCAGTCGATTGGGACATTGTGTCAGTCGACTGGTCGAGTGTTTAGTACTCAGGAGCTTAGTTGACTCATGGCAGTCGATTGAGGTTATAACTCAGTCGACTAGTCAAGTAGTCAACTAAGGCTCGACTGTCGATTAAGTGCTCTACCAGTCGACTGGTCCACGACAATCGACTGCCAATAATGGGAAGTCGACTAGTGGTTATGGACTCGGGAACATAATGGCTATTGGCTACTAGCTTAGCAGTCGACTGATGATAATGGCAGTCGATTGACAGTGTATCCGTTGGATAGATTCTAACGTGGATTAGATCGTTGTGAGACAAGGACACTATGGACAGTCAATTGGAGCATTTGTGCAGTCGACTACTAGGTGTAAAATCAGCCCGATGCAGGCTATGAAGTAGCAGCTTGAGGAGGATTTTGCAAGCGATTTTTGGAGTGATTATGAAGGGGAAGTGTTGTTGCATTCTAGACCTCAATCCAAAGCAAGCAACAAGCAAGCAATCAAAAGTTCTTTTGTAAAGTTTTCTTTGCATTTCATTTGTATACTTGTATTTTCTTGGTGTATTTCTTTTGTAATCTTATTATAAGAGATTTCTCCACCTCCGGCGTATTTTTCGAGAAGGAGAAGTTTGATAATGGTGGTGTGCATCACTAGAGCTCGACCTGTAGAGTATGAACTAGGGTTCTGAACCACGTTAAATCTTCTTGTCTTGTGATTGTGTTTCATCTTTGTTTTCGTTTATGCTATTTTGTATATTCCACTGCACTAACGAATTATAGATAAGCATGAATGTGATCGAAATGATGAAATTGGCAAATTGCTATTCACCCCCCCCCCCTCTAGCGCGACCATATCGGTCCTTATAGTGTTTCCCTCTAGACGTGTCAAACATGACCAAAAATATGCTCGTGTGTTCTAGGAATGCCCATACCATTACAAAGTCTCCGTTGTTTCACTTGGCAAGTGCCACACTACCATGCCAACCATTGACATGCTCATGTTCACCTCTTTCACTGCCATTTTGTTCCACTATAGGTCTAGACTAACTATACATCCTCTTCCTCTTTGAGAATTATATTCTCTAACTATTTTATGTATCTTGAGACATCGCTATACATGTGACCCAATAGGTTCCCAGCTATATTGATCATTCATATTCATAACTAATTGTTAGTTATGAATAGATCATGAGTGACACCTAGAAATACATCATGCCCCCCAATTGATCGAAACATTGACGTTGACTTCAGAACAATTCTGAACCCTTCAACAGCTACAGCTATTTGTGCCTTTGTTCCTTTCACTCTTCCTATACCTACTTGGTTTAGGACATGATCTATTGTTCTCGTCCCCACTAAGATGACTATGTCATACCTAGCTCAAGTTAGTTTTCTTATCCAGTGGATTTAAGTTACTCCATACATGTGTCCAAGAAGACTGTCTTTTTTGTTGGGGAGATTGTTGGTGCAATCAACTTCAAGTCAAGGTTGCCTAAGCTCGAGTGGGACTCGAGTAGAGTTTCAATATTTGACAATATGACTGGATGGTATGTGACATCCGTAGTCATATGGAGTTGTTGACCAAGAAGTCAAGGAGGTCAAGGTTGACCAGAGACTTGACGGGTAAAGTCCAACTGAGAGTTGGCAAGGAAAGTTGAAGTATGGATACTTGACAAGGGAAAGTTCAATTATAGAGACTTGGAAAGGGAAAGTCCAAGTATGGAGACTTGGCAAGTGAAGTCCTGATAGATCGAGGAGATCGTGCTTGACAAGTAAAGTTCCAAAAAATCGAGGAGATCATGCTTAGCAAGTGAAGTACCAAAAGATTGAGGAGATCATGCTTGGCAAGTGAAGTTCTGACAGGTTAAGGGTGACCGTGCTTGGTAGGTGAAGTTCTGAACAGTCTGGAAGATCATGCTTGTCAAGGGAAGACTCGGCTAGTCAAGGAGACTAAGCTTGGTAAGAGAAGTCCTAGTGGGTCACGGTTGACCGGATGCTAGGTAAGAGAGGTTCTAATGCACCGAGCACGACCTCAAATCTTCGACAAGAATCACCAAGGATTCGATGCGCGTGCTCGCGCTCAACGCCTGCAAGTGCATGGTTATCATCAAGTAATAATTTATGTATCGATCCCACAGAGACTGAGATTCGAATACCGATGTCATTTGTTCAAAGTAAATCTCCTGTGAGTCAGGTGGGTGAGGTTGACGAAAGTCTTGGCTTAGTTACGGTGTCACTTAGAGAAAGCAAAGGTGGGCTCAAAGTTCCTTCAAGGATTCTAGGGGTTCAGTTTCACTTGTGCATTGTTGAATATGCTATCAATCTAATGCTCCTAGGATCTCCAGTTATGATCTTGTAGGAGGATCATCGTATGTTATCCCGATGAACTTTTTCTTCTTTCGGAAACTACCTACTCCTAACCAAGTTTCCCTTTCAAATCATCAGAGCTCATGGGGTTGATATCTTTGGGAACCCCCTGTCACTGGGGTTCCTCAACCCTTCTAGAGTTGATGTCTCCTACTTTGGGCCTTTTGCTAGAATAGGTTCTTGGGGTACGAGGATGTCCTAGTAATCCTTATGAAGAGACGGATCGTATTTCATATCCTACTCTATCATATTCTATCTCCTACGGTTATGGGAGGGAGGATGATCGCGAGGTTCCTCCTTAGTTCTCCTAGATTTTTGATACAAAGGCTTTCCGCCCTTGCATCGGCTATGTATAGTAGAAGTAGAATCAAAACATAACTTTCATGGATCTCAACAGCCTAAATTGAAAATATATATTCAAGAGCAGAGAATAAACATTTAAACTAACATATCCAACATACACAAGCTACTCCCTTATCCTAGAATCGAAGTATCTACTCCATGAATAGAGGAGAATAAACACAAGACATCATAAAGTAAATCATTACAATGCAAATATGGTTAAGAATAATGGCAGTACTCTCAATTCAATCTCGTGTTGTGTCTTGGTCGTTCTCCTAGGTGTTGGAGCGTAAATTCTGGTCTTTGAGCCACTTCCTCTCTCCTAGTTGTGAGCCTCTAGTGCTTCTTAAGGCACCTTCTTACCGTCCCAGCCATCCTTCCTCCCCCTAGGGTTTGGGTGTACCTTTCCTTTTATAGGAGTTAACCCGACTTTCCTTAATTACTCGTGAAACCCTGATTTGCATTAAGTCGAGCTAACATCACACGATCGTGCGGAATCCACCAGGGCAATGCACATTAGGTGTGCTCCGATTCTGCGTCGGGGTTGGGCATGAGCGTGTGAGCTCCACATGGTCGACCGTTTCATCCTCTGGAGCTCCATGCGATCGTTGTCCTATGGTCCAAAGTGCGTCCGTGTCTTGGGGAACACGGTCGTAGCATACTTGCCTTCCTTGAGCTCTAATTATGTGTCAATTTACTTTTGAAATGTTGTCCTACACATGAAAATAGAAAAAGTAGATCTTTGAACTACGAAATAGTAAATGAATGCAAAACAAGGAAGAATATGCATGAAACAAGTATAAAATGTAATATGATGTGTGCTAAAACTAATCCTAAAACACTATATGATTTTCACACATTATGTTCCAGTAGATTAAGAGTGATCAGATGCTAGACAATGAAAGTCCTAATAGATTGAGGTCAGCCGGATACTAGGTGAAGCGAGAGTCATCTTGAAACTAGGTTGAGATTAAGCTATCAATCAACTAGTAACAGTGCTTGAGCAAGCGTTGAGTTCAGAACTCAACTGCCAACTCGACTGGTTGAGCAATCGACTAATGAAAGTGATCAGTCGACTGGTAGCTTGACAGTCGATTAACGGCAAAGAGAAGTCGACTGGTGTCACCGACTAACTAAGGCCAATCGACTAGTGACACTGTAGCAGGACACAGAAAGGGCGATAGTTGATTGCTATGCAAAGAAGCAATTGATTGGTGTTACTATGACTAGGCACGGATGGTTAGCAACTCGATTGACCAATCGACTGATGGCTTAACAATTAACTGATGGACAATGGAAGTCGACTAATGGACTAGAATCTAACATGAATCATGCCATTGAAGAGCAACGATTGATTGACCAGTTGATTGGGGTAAGGCTAGTTGGTGGTATCAAATTAGCTCCATGAAGACTCTATAAAAGGGGGTTTCAAGGAGATTTCAAGATGTTGTTTCTTGGAGACTTAGAAGGGGATTTGTTGTTGCATTCTAGACCTTCCAAGGCATTCCAAAGCACTAAACTACAAACAAGGAAGATCGTAATTGTGTAAAGTACTTTCATTTATATTTTGCTTCATACTTTTTATATTTGTAGTTGGTTGGTTGCACTACAAAAATACATCAAAATGACAACGAATTTTAGCAACAAAAATAATTTATTGCAAATTTGCAACAAACTTTGCGATAAATTATTAAATTCATCGCAAATTAGTAACGAAATTTCCAACAAAAACTTTTTTATTGCAAACATAAAAATATTTGTAACAAATTAAATTTCGTGTCAAATATCATCGCAGTTCTGCAACGAATTCAATTTTTCGTCACAAATTTGCGATGAAAAATTGATTTTGTCGCAAACTTTTGCAACAAAATATAAATTCGTCACAGAATTTGCAATGAAATTGGGATTCAATGCAAACTCTACAACGAAATCTATGTTCATTGCAAAATTTGCAACGAATCTGAAAATTCATTGCAAATATTTTGACAAATTTGGCGACGAAATTCAATATTTTGGCGCAAGAGACAGCGATGGGAATTAACAAATTTGTGATAAATTTAATATTCGTCGCTAATTTGGTGACGAATTTAATTTTCATCGCTAATTTTGCAATGAACAATAAAATTCATCATAGAATTTTGTGACAAAATATGAATTCATCATAGAATTTGCAACGATTTAATTATTCATTATAAATTTTGTGATAAATTTAGCGACGAAAATTTTTCGTTGGGATTTTTAATTGTCGATAAATATTGTATTCTTCGCCAATTCGGCGATGAATATTGCAATTGTCGTTGATTTCTCCTAAATTATCATCCCCTTCCTCTTTTCTCCCTCCTCACGTGCTCCTCCCCGCTCGATCGATCTTGGTATGCATCTCCTCTTCCTTCCTCTTCCATCGCCGGAGCAGTGATGTCGTTGCGCATGGCAGCTGCCACGAGGCGAGATCGCGACACCTGCCGCGAGAAATGCATTTCCACCCCCTTCTTCCCCGGTGGAGGCAATGGTTCCTCTTCGCCCACTCCCGCACGCATCATTGTCGAGGTGGCGCAACAGGCCACAACCTCACCTCTCCCAATCTCCGTTCTGGTAGCGCCGGGGGCATCCCATGCGAAGACCACCACGGAAATAGATAATTTTAAGAGAATACACCGAGCGATCTTTTGCTTTAATCCTCTCTTCCGATCTTTTTTGCTCTCTTCTGATGCTCGAGAAATCGAGCGATCGCAATTGTGTTGTATAAGAAATAGGTTGTAAGAGGTTTCTTCGCCTCCATAATGTTTTCGAGAAAGAGTAAGTGATAGTGGGACTATCAGTAAGAGCTAGGCCAGGAATCGGAGATTTCGAATCACGTAAAAATCAATTTGTGTTTGTGTGTTGTTTCATTTTTGCTTGTATCTTGTTTTCACTGTGCATTAACCTCTTGTAGACAAGCACGCACACACTAACGCAATTGAAAGAAGAACGAGGTCGAGTCGAATGCTATTCACCCCCCTCTAGCATGCCAAGGTCCTAATAAATGGTATCAAAGTGAGGTCACTCTTCACTGGACTAATCGCCAGGGAGCACAAAAGCTAGAGGATAATGGAGTTCAACAATGGATTAGGATACGACATCTGAGTTCCACCTCCTTATGGATTCTATGAATTAGGAGGATTTATTCAATGGACGGTGAGAATAGAGACATTCCTTCAAATGGATATAGAAGATTGGTTCATTTTGATGGATAGATTTGAAGCTCCTATGGACAAGAAGGGAAGAATCCTTAAGAAAAAGAAATGGAATGAGGACCAAATTCAAAAATCCAAGACAAATGAGAAAGTAACAAAATTCTTGGTTAATTTAATTCCTAATGACCTATTGTGTAAGATAGGTAAATATCAAGATGCCAAGGATTTATGGAGCAAACTTGCCAAACTCCATGAATAACCCTCATTGCCCCAAAGCCAAAGTAAAGATGATGATGAGTCCGAAAAAGAACATTCATTATTATCTCAAGAGCTTGACAATTTGGAGGTTAAGAGGTACTCAACATCCGATGCAGAAGAAGTGGAAAAAGTCTCTACTCCAAGATTGAGGGGGAGATTTGATCTTCAACACCGGAACAAGAGGAACCCTCTATATCCTGGAATGATGAGGAACATGTCCAAGGTCCCTCTATAGGTAACTCAAGCATAGTCATTCAAAATATACATCATATAATTTGCTTTGAGTGTAGGTAAAAAGGGCACTACAAGAGTAAGTGTCCAAGTAGAATCAAGAAGAAGGCTCAAGTGGTGCAAAAGGCAAAAGAAAAGTCCAAGGAGTCTGCAACCCCAATTCGTAGAGGAAAGGAGCACATAGTATGCTTTCGGTGCAATCAAAATGGGCACTACCAGAACCAATGTCCGAGGGGGAGGCACCCAACCAAGGAAAAGATAAAGAGCTCAAGTGTAAAGGAAGCTTCTAAGGCAAACCCTAAGGTACCTTTATTTAGTGCAATTTCAATACATCATGATAAAAAGCATGCTAGAAATAAATTCTATCATTTAGGTACTCAATATCTTGATTATGTAGCTAAGGACTATTCTAGAACTATTAGCTCAAGGACTACCCTACCTAAAGAAAATTTTAGAACTTTTAAAGGTAGACCTAATTCGACAAAGGATAGAAAGGATGAGAAAAATCTAGGCAATAACCTCAAGAAAACTAGGCACATGCCTAGGAAGAAAAATGCCCAAAGAAATAACAGAAAATCAAAAAATGAGGCATTAGAGGTAGAAAACCAATTCTTGAAGTCAAGACTTAGCAAATTAGAAAAGACCCTCAGGAAAATAGAAAATTCATTTAAAGGGTCTAAAGGACATGATCTAGGATTTGGTAGGAAAAAATCTTCTAAGGACAAGAAAGGCTTGGGATATAAACCTAAGTCCAAAGGATTCATATCATCCTACCATAGTGTTCCATATGAAAATGGAACTAAATCCAGGTCTAAGAAAGTCAAGATTACAAGGGAAGTCATCCCTATAGGTCACCTTGATGAAAGTTAAATGACTAAGGTTTTTAAGAAGTCTAGGAGAGCCATTAGAAAGATATCAAAGGAGGTTATCCCTAGTGAATACCTTGCAAATTCAAGAAGCTCCAATAGGTATTAGGTTCCTAGGAGTGTGATTCTTTTACACTAGATGGGTATAGGGTGTGTCAACCTAAAAGGAAAGGTAGTTAATCTAACCATAGTAAAGTTGACACTTTAGAGCATTTTCAAGAAGGTATAGTGATACTTTGAAAATGATCCTAGGACAATGATCCTAAGAGATTTTAGAATGTTCCAATGAAAATATAGAAGATTGAAAAATTGATCATAACTAGCATAATTAGGTTAGTGTCAATAGTGTGCCAAGTTGAGATTTTGGCATACTCAAGGGAGTCGGTTCGGTATTATGTCAAGTTTGGTCCTTTACATAATCATAGATAATGAAAATTAGGTTCAAGACTTAGGCATCTTTATACCTTTGTATTTTTACACATTTGTCATGCTTTGATTGTCATACCATGTCATGACATCATATATTACATGATTGCTTAGAAATGTCATGTTAATACTTAGGTTATTTTTATCATGTCATGACATCATGCATCATCCTCAATGCTTTTAAATTATGCATATATAATATGTCATGATCATAATTCATGTACTTTTTCAAATTAAAATTAAGGACAATTGATATTATTTGACGTCCTAGTTAAGGAGATCAAATTGGATCATGATCCCTTAGTCTAGGAAAGAACAAAATTACATCTTACAAAAATCATAGGAAGATATGTGTGCATATTGAAGTACTCTAGACACATGTAAGATGTTAAAAAAATGAGTTAATTCAAGGTGATTATATGTTGCATCAAAATAAACTCAAACTCATCAAATCATAGGAAGAAATCATGAAGAAAGTTAATGTACAAGTCATGCACACTTAGCCCATAAATCACGATTGAAAATAAGATTTTGAAAATAATTTTAAAATTACTTTAGAAAACCTTGGTGAAGTCTATCTTTGGATAGCAATCACCATTGAGAATATTAATACAAGTTAGGTAAAAACATTGAAGGTTTCAATGGTTTTGAACATTTTATCATTCTTGTAAAATAATGGATATTTTAATAGAAAATTATTTTTCTCCCATACTATTTGGCATAAGTAATATTTGTATGAAGTTTTATGATTTTTCAAAAAAATATAGAATCACTTATGAGTTTCCAAAATCGGAATAAAAAACACTAATTTCTGAGAAATCAAAGACTAGTCGACTGCTTAAGGAACCGATCGACTGGTGCTAGGATCAATCGGTTAGTTACTGATAGTAGTAAGCTGTTAGAATGGTTTTTGGCTGAAAAGTTCAGATTGGTCATATAACCACAACCCCAAGTACTTTAACTACTTCTAACCCTCTAATATGCATAGACAAGTAGGGCGAGATTTTCAGTAAAAATGAATAGGAGAATTAATTAAGATAAAAATCAATTTTAAGTGAGGTTAAAGTTCAAGATTGAACTTTTACTTTTATATTTTAAAGTTTCGATATCCTATAAGCTTAGGGCTTCTCCCAAGAAATTGTTAGTGCAATGATTAAGAGGGAGCAAGTCTTTAGGCGGAGGTTGTCCATCAAGGTAATGATGGATGAATTTTGAAAAGGGGGGGAATGAAAAAAAAAATGAAAAGAGGTTTCCCTTCATTAAGTGATAAGGGTTTTATCACTAAGAAGAATGAAGGGATTAAAGATGAAACATTGAAAAAGGGGAGAATAAAGGATCTCATTAGAGAATGTGATATGGAAGTCTTTGAGAGATTTTTTTGATGTGTGCTAAAGGGGAAGAATGAAGGGTTTAAGTTACGAAATCTTCATTATGCTTTGGCATAAAAAGAGGCAAGTTGGACTTATGGGCTAGCCTAGCTTAAAGATATTGGCAAACATCAAAAATAGAGAGATTGTTGGTGCAATCAACATCAGGTCAAGATTAACCAAGCTCGAGTGAGACTCGAGTAGAATTTTGATGTTTAACAATATGACTGGATGGTATGGGGCATTCGTAGTCATATGGAGTTGTTGACCAAGAAGTCAAGGAGGTCAAGGTTGACTAGAGACTTGACGAGTAAAATCCAATTGGGAGTTGGCAAGGAAAATCCAAGAAAGGATACTTGGCAAAGGAAAGTCCAAGTATGGAAACTTGAAAAAGAAAAATCCAAGTATGGAGACTTGGTAAGGGAAGTCTCAATAGATCGAGGAGATTGTACTTGACAAGTGAAGTCTCGGTAGATCGAGGAGATCATGCTTGGCAAGTGAAGTCCCGGTAGGTCAAGGATGACCATGCTTAGCAGGTGAAGTCCTGATAGGTCTAAAAATCATGCTTGGCAAGGGAAGACCTGGTTGGTCAGGGAGATTGATCTTGACAAGAGAAGTCCTAGTGGGTCACGGTTGATCAGATGTTAGGCAAGGGAGATTTCAGCAGATCAAGAGTGATCAGATGATGGACAAGGAAAGTCCTAGTAGGTTGAGGTTAACCATATACCATGTGTAGCGAGAGTCAGCTCGAAACTAGGTTGTGACTGAGCTATTAGTTGACTGGTAGAGTTTACCAATCAACGGATAACAATGCTTGAGCAAGCGTTGAGTTCAGAACTCAACTACCAACTCGACTGGTTGAGTAGCCGACTGATGGCAAAGAGCAGTCGACTGGTGTCATTGTTTGAGCAATCATAGAGTTCAAAACTCGATTGGCTAAGGCCAGTCGACTGATGGATTGATCAGTCGACTAGTAACACTATTGTAGGACATAGAAAGGGTGGTAGTTGATTGCTAGGTAAAAAATCAATCTACTAGTGTTACTGTGACTAGGCATAGATGGTTAGCAACTCGACTGACCAGTCAACTGATGGTTTGATAGTCGACTGATAGACAATGACAATTGACTGATAGACCAAAATCTAACATGGATCATGATGTTGGAGAGCAATGATTGATTGACTAGTTGATTGGGGGTAAGGCCTATCAACTAGTAGGTGGGAATCAACCCGATGAAGACTCTATAAAAGAGGGTTTCATGGAGATTTTGAGATGTTGATTCTTGGAGACTTAGAAGGGGATTTGCTGCTACATTCCAGATATTCTAAAGCATTCCAAAGCAACAAAGCTACAAGTAAGCAAGATCACAATCGTGTAAAGTGTTTCCATTTTTATTCTGTTTCATACTTCTTGTATTTGTATTTGGTTGCTTGTGTTATATAAGAAATAGGTTGTAAGAGATTTCCCCGTCTCCAGAAGATTTTCGAGAAGGAGGAAGTGATCGTGGACTATCAGTAGGAGCTATGTTGTGGAGCAAAAATCGGAAATTCCAAATCACGTAAAAATTATTTTGTGTTTGTATATTGTTTCATTTTGCTTGTATCTTGTTTTCACTGTGCATTAACCTCTTGTAGATAAGCGAACACACGAACGAAATTAAAAGAAGAACGAGGTTGAGTCGAATGCTATTCATCCCCCTCTAGCATGCCAAGGTTCTAACATTCTTGGCATGTATGCTTTAGTCAAAGACTTTTGAGTAATAATCCTGACAAGAGACCTAGAGTATACATTTCCTTTATAAGAGCGGTGAATCTTCTATGAGCTATTCAAACATCTTCGATCACTTTAATTTATACTCAATCAACCCGGAGTGACACCTCTTATGGAGATGGTTGCGAAGAAGTCAAAGTATATGTCATCATGACCGAGATGACTTGTATACCTCAAGTCTAAGGAAGCTTGCACTCGAGTTGCAATGGAACTTCATCAACATATAAAACCATATGAAGTTTCATAACAGGGAACTTCATTAACATATAAAACTATATGAAGTTTCATAGTAGGTCACTGTAATGAACTAGTTGCCCTTAACTAGCATCCAAATATTCACTCTCAACATCCCTATGTTTTCATTCAGTGAGTACCGAACACTTGAATAAACCAAGGAGTATAACATGTATTAGTTTGACATAATTGATAATGTCTAAACTCATCAATTCATTTACTATGGATAATTTCAATGCTTACATAATTACATATGACAAGACACTCACTAATTATGATCCAATCATAATTTCTCTCATGCTATGTATTATATTGTGGACTTTAGTAAATAAGTTTAAGATTCAATTAAATACATAGAGAATGTACACTCAAATAGTGAATTTTATTAATAAATTCTAAGGTGATTGTCTTAGGACATCTCTTTATTATACCATCTTCTGCTGCCACTACTAGAAGTTTAATCCAATGAACTTCTTTAACTTTTCCCAATGTTGATTATAACATTTTTCAATTGAGGTAAAGAGGGACATCATGTTTGAGCATCATGCTTTTCAACATTTTGGTGGTCATCTCAATATAACGAATCTATTTTAGGATTATTAGACGATCTTACTTCTAAAATTATGGCCAAAGTTATAGGGTATAGTCTGAATTAAAATTGTTGGAAATAAATCAAACTTATCTATTATGATGTCTTGAAGCATACTGATCTCAAGCTACCAATCTGGGACGGTTGAACTACCAAGCTGAGTTGAGCTACTAGGGAAGGTTGAGCTGCGAAAGCTCAAGCCCAAGTGGATCGCTTGAGTGGGATGTGCGAGGCTGAGTCACCCAACTGTCGAGTGTTGTCAAAGCTTGAGTGTGTTGCTTGAGTGTCAAGTGCTATTCAAATTGGCCAAGTGCTCAGTTGACTGAGTGCCAAGAGCCAACTTGGTCGAGTACTAAGTTTGTTGAGTGCCAAGAGCCAACTCAGTCTAGTAGTCAACTACCGAGAGTTCCGAGCATGTCAATTACTCAGAGCTTAGAACTAATTTTTCAAACACCAATTGCTACTAAGTGGAGGCTAATTGGTCGTGAAGCAAGGTCGAATGCTTGGGAGTCAAGGCGAATACTCGAGAAATGATGTCTAGTTCAATTGGGAGAGTGAGAGCACTTGGGTGTTGACTGCCGAGTCTGAGTGATTGAGTATGAATGGGAAATTATCAAGGCCTATGTTTGACACACTTTTCTTAAAATAGATTCATCCTCTCCAGTAGTGTTTCAAGGTTCCAATGAATATTTATTTCTCAGGATAAAACGATATACCATAATCGCTACTAAGCACGAGTTGATCACAGTGAACTAAGCTGGTGCCTAAATGCTATCACGGGAAAAGTTGTCGAGTAGAGTGCATGCTAGAGAGAAGGAAATGAGAGGAAACAAAAATGGATGGACTAATTGCTTTTATATTTGTACCTTTTTCTCTAGATCGTAGCCTTCTTACATAGGAGCTTCAACCCTTGGTAGCATTAAATGAAAGGTCATTTACTATCTTTACCCACCAACTTGAAATGCCAACATGTATGGTTAGTCATTTCTATTTGGGCTATTACATATCTAATATTAACTTTCAATTATTTTAGGCTCGACTATTACGTTCAATAGTAGACAAGAAAAAGTTGATTTAGATGACAAAACATGAGTTGATCTATATGGGTAATATTTACTCCAATTGAATTGATATTCGATGCACACAGATCGTGCTCGTACACGAATCACTTGAATTCAATGCAATTTGAATCCTGAATTTATACCCCCTATGAGTGGATGCGTGAATGTGAATATATATATATATATATATATATATATATATATATATATATATATATATATATATATATGTTCATAACAATGGACATTGTGATTCAATATAAATTAATTTCTATGTCGCTCATCTCCCAATATGGAACTAAACTACCACACATGGAAATCCATTTCCATCCATCTTTTCCAACTTTTATTCATATTTTTTCGAACACTTATGCATGTCGCAGATAATGCATGTGATTTGTGAGGAGAGGCTTTGATACCGTGAGTAGAGTTGTTTTTTCTAGGGTTTGCTTATTTGATCCTCCTCGATCCAACTATTCATTTATACGACTCTATTAAGTCTGGGTGGATACTTTTTATTTTATTTTATTTTTTATGAAAACTGATTTATTATAAATTTGTGATATGTTTAAGATTTTCACACACTGTATCATGTATCCATATACTGCAAGTTGAACTTATGCTACCGTTGTGTCTCCTCAACTTTTTCTTAATTAAACCCTAGATTATCAAACAAATAAACAAACAAACTTCAGAACTATCGTCCTCACTGCCAAAATCAATCATTTGCCAGCAACAAGCCACCAACTTTCCTTATCATTTTTGTTGATTAAAAAACATACCGTTGACTTCTGTTCTGCATGCTCTGAGAAATTGGTCAATAATGTGATTGGTGGTGCCATATATTGTGGCCTGACAAATGCCCGGGAGTACTTTGTAGCAACCATCCAGAGACTAATTATTCTCGGTCAAATATTTTGATCCCCAAAACCATGTGTTGCCTAGGAATAATACATCTAGCTTGCCTGTGTTTCACTGTTTCATAGTTGCAGAGATAGATGGTCAAGTTTAGTTTCTGAAAAGGAGGACGAGTATTAAACTGGGAACTCTTGAACGTGGAATTCAGCGTACATTGGCACAGGTTGTTATTTGTCAGTATTTGTGGCATTATTAAGTTTCTAAATCCATAAAAGTAATCATGTTCTAAGGTCTTTCTTTAATTCAGTGTGGCCTTTATAATTTTATTTTCTTCCAGCAACAATCCATACATTTTTACTCGATAATTCCAATGATGTCGAATATTTATAATTTGTTCTGTTTACATTGTGCAACTCATCTGCAGATTGGAGTCAAAGATGTAAACTTGAAGGAAACAGATATAGATGTCCATGTCTACTACTATAGCTACTATAGCTGATCTGTTTATTTGAAACTAACACAATTTGATGATGACAACAACAATTTTTCTGCAAATTGTCCTGGTCATAGTTAGAAAATTTGGAGGCTTTAGGCCTCTAAATTGCTGGATTAGTCGAGCTCAAAGTTAAAAGGAAAGAAATGGATGAGTAGTACACAACTCTATGACCTTGCATATTTATACAAATGTAGTAACTTTTAATATTCTTCATCACTGGAACTAAATGAACCAGGATTAAAATTCCCACTGAAGTAAACAAAAATTTTGCTTGTTGAATTCATCATTCCATCCAATCCCAAACATCGCATTCTTTTTTTTTCCCACTTCAGCAAGCAAAAGGCTGTATTTATTTTGCTTCTTATCATCTTTGTAAGACTGATATCACCAGCCTCACACAATTTTCTACCTTGGAAAAGAAAGTTAATTTGACATGACAGAAAGAGACATGTGTGAGAACTACAGTTATTGTCTGAGAAAGATGCACGGGAAGAAAAAAAAAAATGGAAATAATTCTAAAATAATGGCTGGAAAGTAGAATTGAGTATGGTTCAGAGGATCCGTTACCGAAAAGGACAGTTTATTGATGTATATGAACAAAAATGCTGTTCAGAAGTCTTTTCTAGGTGCCTAACATACTTGTATCCTCACCAAACACAGTCGCCATTTCAAACTTCAATAAATAGATTTTTGAATCCCTTTCTGAAGGTTGAACTACCCCTAAATGAAACTTTTTCCTGCCTGGAATATCATGTTCAGAACAATGAATATCAGCAAGGTAACAAAAGGTGTACTGATTGTTGGCCACAATTTCTCTATTCACTACCCACAATAGTGCAGCAATAAACATCCAGCTACAGAGACTCTTGGTACAATTGAACTACCATTTTCATGCTACCAAACCCTAAGCTCTTATGTTAAGTTGGTCAACTGTCACTGTTGAGTGTCAAGACTGCTCACTGGGTGCCATAATAAAAGACTACAGCTGCTTGTGAATTAAAATCTAGTATCATACATTTTGTTAAAAAATGGATTCCGCAGCAAACTTACTTTGCAGATCTGCTTCTGCTCTGACATATATATCTTCACTGTATAAATGAAACAGAAGACACTCTGATACTATGGTGATGTACCAGATATTGTGAGGTAGACTGACGACCTTCCTTGTTGCATGCTGCTAACCTTATCATGGAATCTTCCATAAATTAATGAAGCATGAGCATGATGTAGATCTGCTGCCCTCTATTATGAGGATGAAATTCACATTCAGCCAAAGTTTATAATGGCATCACTTGCGTTGACTCCGTATGGAAAAAAAAAAAAAAAGGCTAGTTGAGTCTTTTCTGGATACAGTGCATAAACTTGGCTGCCTGCAGCGTGTTCCTCATGAAATCAAAATATAAGGTTTAGTATAGAATAATATTGAAAGGATTCAAAGAAACAAACAATGGTAGATGCAAATGCTATCAGTATACTTCCACCGAGCGAAAGAAAGTAGATCAGTAGAAAGCAAATACGACTGAAGCTCTATGGGCAAAAGCCTATCCAAGGTTTAAGCTATAAAATTTTTCTACTTGGAGGTGATCTATAACATTAGACGAGAGTGTGACTAGCAGGCTCACCCTTTACCACTATCTCAAATCTTCAAAAGACGCGATAAAATGTTTTGTAATGAAAAGACAATGTTTTTGAGTTGGTGATAAACTGTCTAAAATGATACCAGAACTTTTAGAATTAGTGGCCCGTCTTAATTTGTTTAGTTGTGTTTATGGGATTGTTCTTGTAGAGATAATGTGTTTTTCATTTGCAGCACAGCAGGAACAATGCTTTACGTTGCAGTAACTCGGGTTTTGTTCATAGGCCAAGCTCAACTAAAACATCTCACCACCAGCTATTGAGAATTCCAAGGTTCTGTTAACATTACTGCACGCCGTCTATCATTACTGCTACGTGTAGTAACTGTTAGTCAGAGTCGGTCTTTTTTTTTTTTTTGTGTAAAAATTCAAAAAAGTCTTCGATGAAATTTTAAAATAGACTCTAATTTATATGTATTATTTTTTATAAAATAAATTTTTGGATCCTAAATGAGGGCCTTAGTAGCTTTAAAAATTTTGAGCTTTGGATGGGAGCTCCAATAGTCTGATCCAGAGTCGGCTCTTTGTTAGCATTACTGCATGTAACATATATAGTATTGCTATGTGCAGTGACGATCAACGGATACAAGATCACTAGATCTTCTACTCCGAGGAACAAATCGAAGGTTTCAAGTAATCTATGAACTCGTTGTAAGTGTTAACAAGGTTTTTTTGATAGGTTCATGCAATTACGAGATTCCTATAATGGTATCAGAGCAGTAGGTTTTCATGAATTCTTTGTTGTATGTTGAGTTCTCAAGTTCTTCATGAAGAATGATAAATAGTGTCGGAAACCTCGAAATCGAATGATTTTGGTTTTTTACTCAGCGCTGCCGAGCGAGAATCGACATTGCCAAGTGGGTCTTGGCATTTCCGAGTGAGAGCGGCTCTGTTGTGAGGAACTCAGTCGGCAAACCTTGCCTCGGGTGAGCACTTCAAGTGCTCGGAATAGAAGCCAACTCTGCTTAGGCTGAGAGGCCAAGTACCTGAGCTGGGTAGCCGATCTCATAACTTTAGCACCGAGTAAATGTTAAGTAGAACAACTTGAACTTGGATTAAACAACTCGGACTTGGCTTAGGAAACTCAGGTTAGAACCAACTCGACATGCCGAGAGTTTTAGAAAAGTGAGCATTTGCCGACTTGGCATTGATCGAGCCGAAAATGGTCGAGTAGGCAATGGAGGACTCAACACTAACTCAGTCTAAAGGTTGAGTTGGCATTAGCTAACTTGGACTTCGAGTGGTTCTCGAGATAGAACACTGTGGTGCTCGGGCTTGACATTGAACTCAGGTTGCTCAGGTGAGGAGTGCGTAGTTCTTAGTGCTCAGGGTGCTCGAGGTGCTCGGGGTAGGTGCACGCAGTGCTCGATGCTCGAGGTGCTTGGGACGTCAAGAAGTCAGGATGCCACGTGAAGTGCTCGAGCCCATCCACGTAGTGCTCAAGACGATGTTCAGGATGCCACATCGGATTCAGGACCGAGTGTAGGGGTACTCAGGACTATGCTTGTGTGCTCGGATAGAGCACATTTATGTTCGGGGTGCTTGAGATGTGCTAGAGTGCTCGGGCTATAGCACAGTGGTGTTTGGGATTATTCTCGAGATTGAGGCCAAGCCAACACCAAGGAGAAACCCAATTAGAACACTAGGAATTTTTTCCATAGATGATAGTTGTTAGTCCAGTTGACTGGTCTGAGATACTAGTCAATCGAAAACTTCTAAAATCAAGAAGATTTATTTTTTCTTAATTATTAGTGTTGGTTCCATACCTGTATAAATTGAATTATATGGGTTTTGTACTGGTAAGTCAGTTTTGTACTGACATTGTTAATCTCAATTTCAGATGGCACAGATGATTTGTACTATGACTCGTCATGATTTATTGTGAAATAAGCTGAGGGAAGCTATCTAAGAGATAGTATACGATCCTTCTTATGGAGTCAGAGGACACATTGGGAGGCTTGATTGTTTGTTTTGGAGACTCAAGATGTAGGATTTTCTGATCTTGGACAACTATCAAATTTGGACTTTGGTGCTTTCTCTACCAGCAAATCTCTGTGTAGTAGCACACCACGTATGGGGGCGCTATGAAAGGCACATCGCATATACAGAGTCATGTATAAAGCTACTTCACCATGTGAATCAACAGGATCCTACTAAGATTGAGGAGGATCCATAAGAAGATCTGAATGTAGACTCGATAGAGAATCTTGAAGTCGGTCAGCTTGAGTGTGTCCTAGTTGAGCTAAGGAAGATAGGGCTAGTAATAATTACTACTGCGTTAGTATTTGTCCTAGTAGGAGTAGTAATAACCTATCTAATTTATTAGAGTTGTTTATGTTATGAATAAAGAATGTTATGTGTTAGATTTATAAAGTATATTATGTGTTAACAAACTTTTACATGTTAAATGATTAGTTCATTTTATATTAAAAACATGATAATTTAATGATTAGTTCATTAGATGAGATGTATATAATATAGTTCATCAATGTCGATCTAATTGGAACATATAGATAATGATGGAAACATAGTTACTACTTGATTTTGTAAACAAATTCATATTTATATTGAGTTAATTAGAAATTACACACATATAATTTACATTGAATAACTAATAAATAATGTGTTTATTTATGATAGATTATGACTACTAAAATATCATAGCTGAACTCAATAAGGGTGAGAATTGGGGATAACTACGAGATCTGGTACCTCAAGATACAATATATTCTTGAAGAACAAGAAGTTTTAAAAGTTGTTCATCAAGTTATAAAGGAACCTGTGGATGGTTCAGCAGCACAACATAGACGAGACATTGATGCCTATAAGGCATGGAAGAAAAAGAACTCCACTACTAAGGGAATATGATTAGTTCAATGGTGGATGACCTAGTTTTTGAGTATGAGTCATTTCCATCGGCTCATGGTGTCTAGGTAGCCCTTAGAGAGAAGTATAGTGGAGTGAGTCTGAGCAAGCTTCGACAGCTGACAATTAAGTTTGACAACTACAAGAAGCACCCGAATGTATCATGGTTCAACACCTGAGGGAGATGTCTAATATGATTTAGGAGCTTAAAATTGTTGATCATTAGTTGACCGATGAATAACAAGTTCAGGTAGTGATCCATTTCCTTCCTGATACTTGGGAGACCATGAAACAGAACCTGACTCACAATGAGATTGTAAAAACTTTTGTTGATGTCTCATGCCTGTAGGATTGAGAAAATACTAGGGGGGGGGGGGAGGGGGGTCAATAGCATTTTTTTTTAAAACTTCTTTTCTAAACACAAAATAAACGCAACGGAGACACAAAAATAAAGGCAAATGACACAAGTAATTTTTACTTCGTTCACAGCCTACCGGCTGCTAATTCAAGGCCCACGATCCTAGATATCCGTCGAAGGGCAAAGCACTAAATAATCTCTTCCTCGTTAGAGGTAAGAGACAAACCGGTTACAGAGTGATGTGAAGGACAAGGTAACAATCCTACCTTTCCTCCTAGCAATTAAATGTTGGAGATCTTTGGAAGGCTAGAGGGGGGTGAATAGCCTCTTTTTGTTTCTACAAACAAGGTTAACAGAAGCAAAACAAAAGCTAAAACGAAATTAAGAAACTAACAAGACAATCGCTAACAAGGAAGAATTTACGGGGTTCGGAGATTAAGCTCCTACTCCACGGCGATCTTTAAGGTGGATCAATCTAAGTAATTCTCCACTAAAAAGCTTCCTTTACAACACTCTCCTCTTCTTGCAATTGATGAAAATAAAGTTTAGAGAAGAGGAGGATTTAAAACTCTTAGAAAGCTTAGAAATTTGTGGGGAGCTTGAGAGAAAGGTTGGAAGATAAGCACTAGCCTTCTCAGGCACCCCCATGGCCTCTTTTTATAGAGAAGAGACTATTTTTCCCATTGAGTCTCGATCGATCGACTGATGGCCTCCATCAGTCAACTATTATTGTAGCAGATGCAATCCAACGGCTTCTGACGAGTCAGATTCACAATCGTCACTGTCGAACGGGAAGCTGATCAGTCGACTGATTGAGTAACCAGTCGAGTACTCTAAGCGATCACTCGACTGATTACCTTTCTGTGCTAAAGTCCACTTATAGCAGTCGATTGTTGGGTATAGCGATCGGTGATGGGTAGACGATCATTGTCAAACCCTAGCGATCGATTGACGCGAACTTGCCACACCTTGATCGTGGTAGGCGGTTGGACGAAGCATCACGATCGATACTCTTCAAGTATGAATAAATCATACTTGAATTAACCCCTAGACCTAGACTTAACCTTCTAGCTCTTCCTTGACCTTGCGCCTCGGGATCCCTCAGTCGCGACTCCTTTCATCCTTGCACTTGCTTCCAAGAGCTTCCCTCGGTTTCGTCATGTCTTGGGTTTCTCTTTTGCCGAAGGACCACTTGGACTTTATGCCACAAGACTACATGCTTGGACTTACATTGCCAAGTCCTTGCCTTTGGTCTTCCTTTGCAAGGTCACTTGGACTTTCTTACGCGCCAAGACTACATGCTTGGTCTTCTGTTGCCAAGATCTTCCCTTGGACTTTCTTTGCCAAGATCGTACTTGGACTTTCCTTTACCAGTCTTCACACTTGGATTTCTGTCATTAACACGTTCACGATTAGATCACAAAATATTGCCTAACTACAGAAGATTATCCAAATATCAAAACATATAAAGGCATGGGGCATTGTTGCACCAACAATCTCCCCTTTTTGATGTTTTGACAATCATTTAAGTTAGGTCTTAACATATATATAATGAAAACATCATATTTCCAATATGAATTCTAACTTAAAGTTTCCTTCTCCCCTTTGACATACATCAAAAGAAGGATTCAACAATGATAAGTTCATTAAAGAATTGAATTGGTTATGTCTTGAACTAAGGTATAAGATAGATATGGAGCTCCCCCTTAATCCAAGACATGGTTTTATGATGTGTGAATAACATGTGGAGCAAAGCATAAACAAAAGATATGAACCTATGTCTAACTTTTCACCATTAGGGAATGAAAAGATTTTACTATGAAGCTCCCTAAAATAATGCATAAATCAGTCCTATACCCTTTTAATTACTTGAATTATCATACCATAGGTTAGGACACTTAAAGTATACTTAAGTCGAAAGAAAAGTAGATTTGCAAAAAAATTAAAGTAGCGATCATTGATATTTGAATCGATTATTTGCCACACTAACGTCGTTTTCAGTTTTTTACTTGAAATCGCCAAAATTCTAGAAACATCGAAAAATCATATAATTTTGTGTACACATTTCTGAAATCACTATCTATAAAAAAATAATTTGAAAAATATGTTTTCCAGATTTGAAAATGATACAATTTTGAAAACTAGCAAAAGCTTTAAGAATTTTGCAAACTTTGTATCACCTTTGCTTAGCAATTGAAAACTATTTTCAAAGTATGATAAACATAGTTTAAAATATATTTTGTTTGACATTTCCAATCATGTTCTTAGAGCTATATGCACATCAATTGTGTATAAGCTTCCAATGATTGGTCGATGAAGGATTAATATCTCTAGATGACACTTTGGTTCCATAGTAATGCATCATAACAAGCATGATGAACCAGTGCATCTTCTAACATCTCACATGTTGTCTAAGTGGCTCAATACAAAAATCATGGTTTATTAGGTATTTTGTGAGATGCTTAAAGGTATAGTCTTAGAGTTTCTATAGGATCATGCAAGACTAGACCTCTACTCTACTAAGCACATTCCAAGTTCTCTCCTTAGTGATGAATAATCCACTTCGGGGAGAGCCTTGGTGAAAATGTCGGTTAGGTTGGACTTGGATTCTATGTAATTGAGTTCAATGTCCCCCTTAGCCACATGATCTCTGAAGAAGTGATGCTTCACTTCGATGTGGTTAGTCCTAAGTGATATACTGGATTTTTGGTCAAATTTATGGTACTCACATTATCACAATAAACCTTGACATTGGAGTAGTATAGCTCATAGTCCTCTAGAGTGTGTCTCATCCAAAGTAATTGAGCCACACAACCACCCATAGCCATATATTCGGCTTCGGTGGTGGACAAAGCAACACAAGGTTGCTTTCTACTACTCCAACTAACTAGGAAGGATCCAAGAAATTGACATCCACCACTAGTACTCTTCCTATCCAACTTGCAACCGGCATAGTCGGAATCGGTGTACCCAACCAAATCAAAAGATTTTGTCCGAGGGTACCAAAGTCCTACATTTAATGTGCCTTTGATATATCTTAATATTCTCTTAACGGCCACTAAGTGGGACTCTTTGGCACAAGATTGGTATCTTGCATACATACCTACCGAAAATAAAATGTCGGGTCTACTAGCGGTTAAGTATAAAAGACTACCAATCATGCTCCTATAAAGCTTAAGGTTAATTGATTTTCCTTCATGATCATTATCTATTTTTGTATTGGTTGCCATAGGAGTTGAAACTACCTTTCTCAACCAAATTTCTTGATCATTTTTTTGACATACTTGGTTTGGTATACATAAGTTCCTTCATTAGTTTATTTGACTTGTAATCCTAAGAAGAATTTTAATTCTCCAACTAGACTCATTTCAAACTCATTCTCCATGTTTTTGATAAAGTCTTGAAGAGATCATCATTTGTTGACCCAAAAATAATGTCATCTACATATACTTGGGCTACAAAGATATCCTTTGATTTTGACTTTATGAAGAGAGTTTGATCTATACTACCTCTTCTAAACCCCTTAGACACTAAGAAAGATGATGACAATCTTTCATACCAAGCCAGGAGCTTGTTTTAACACGTATAAAGCTTTTGCTTGTATACATGGTTTGGATAGTCCATACTCTCAAACAATCAGGAGGTTGTTCTACATATACCTCTTCTTAATAAACCCATTTAGGAATGTCGATTTTACATCCATTTGATGGAGTTTAAAGCCCATGTAAGAGAGCATACCCTAATAGGATTCTAATGGATTCTAACCTAGCAAAGGGCATATGTTTCATCATAATCAAGTCCTTGACTTGATTGAAGCTCCTTGCTACTAACCTTGCCTTATTCTAGTTATATTACCTTGATCATCTAATTTGTTCCTAAAGACCCATCTTGTAGTAATAATGGTGCTTTCATTGGTCTAGGAACTAACTCCCATACTTGACTCCTTTTAAATTGAGCCAATTCATCTTGCATTGCTAAGATCCAATCCGGATCAATAATGCATCATTGATTGATTTTGGGCTCAATTTGAGAGATAAAAGCTATTTGACTAGAGAGGATCTATGGAATGAATTAGTCTAACACCTTGAGATAATTCCCTACAACTTGATCTAGAGGGTGATTTTGATGAACTCTTATTGTTCTAGGAGGTGTATCGACTTGATTTTGATCTTGGATACCCTCAATTCTCCTTTCATCATCGAATCCCCCCCTTGATTGTTACTCACTAATCCTCCCCCTTGATTATTACCCCCTAAAG
This sequence comes from Wurfbainia villosa, assembly GCA_025175895.1. NCBI lineage: Eukaryota > Viridiplantae > Streptophyta > Magnoliopsida > Zingiberales > Zingiberaceae > Wurfbainia > Wurfbainia villosa. The sequence continues at coordinate 119,612,577 of CM045987.1, read as the reverse complement.
TCATGTTTTGCAATTTTTGGGTAATATCTTGATTTTTGTCATTGATATCATTATCAATGAGGGATTTTCTAGGGTAAGTGATGAAGTCTTCATCAAATTGAACATTTGAAGACTCCTCAACTATTTGAGTCCTTTTGTTGTAGACTCTATACCCTCTACTAGTGGATGAGTATCCAATAAGGATTCCTTCATCCGCTTTAGATTCAAATTTTCCTAAATTGTCCTTGGTATTTAGGATATAAGCTTTGCATCCAAAGACTTTAAAGTAATGAATTATTGGAATTATGTCATTCCATAATTCAAATGGGGGTTTTCCTAAAAACCTATGGATTTGGACTCTATTTTGGATATAACAAACGGTATTAACCGCTTCCTCCCACAAGTAACTAGGTAATAAGTATGCATTAAGCATAGTCTTAGCAACTTCTTGTAGGGTACGATTTTTTCTTTCCACCACTCCATTTTATTGAGGTGTTCTAGGACAAGAAAATTCGTGCTTGTACCCTTGTTCTAAGCAAAATTTGGAGAAATTAGAATTCTCAAATTCTCCACCATAATCACTACGGATCCGGTTGATTTTGAAATTTCATTCATTCTCTACTCTTTTGCTAAAACCTATAATTATTTCTAGGGTATTGTCCTTATGTTTCATGAAATACACCCAAGTATATCTAGAAATATCATCTACTATAACTAAACAATATTTACTACCATTCAATGAAGGAGTACTATGACAATCAAATAAATTTAAATGAATAAGCTCTAAAGGTAAAGAAGTACTAATTAAATTTTTACCCTTGTGTGATGACCTTGATTGTTTCCCTTCTTGGCATGTATCACACATCTTATCCTTCATGTACTTCACTTTTGGCAATCCCTTCACTAGCTTCAATTTAGATACTTTAGCTATGTTCTTTATGTTGATATGCTCTAATCTCTTATATCATAGCCAACTCTCTTCTTCTTTTTCCATAAGACACTTAGAAATGTTAGTATAGGATAAATCAACATAATAAATATTTGATTCCTATATCCTAACATGGAATCATTTAATTTCTTATGTCTTATCAGCATTTTGAAGAGTTAAATTAACATCAAAATTTGCATCACATAATTGACTTACACTAAGCAAGTTAAACTTCATGTTTTCAACCAATAATACTTTATGAATGGCAAGATTTGGGGATACCTCAATTGTGCATTTTCCTAGAATTTTAAGCTTTCCACTATTTCCAAAAGACACTTTCTCCTTGTTAATGTGGTTGATTGTGAAAAATTTTCTCTCATCACCGGTCATATGTCTTGAGCATCCACTATCAATAATCCACATCCCCATCCTCCTACCTATCTCATGAAAAATACAAGCCTTAGGCACCCAAATTTTTAGGTCCGATAGCATCAACTAAAAATTTCTTAGGAACCCAACCTTTCTAACATTGCTCTTAAGTGTTGTTTCTACTTATTAGGGAGGCAAAGCTACTTCCTTTTCCTTAGATTTGTATCCTATTAGGCCTTGTTGTAAATGACCCTTTGATCCTAAGTATCATATCTAGGTATTTTGAGTCATTTTACAAATTTCTCTAAGCATTCTCTTAATTTATCTATTTCCTTTTAAGCTCATCATTCTCTTCCTTAAGTGAACATGAATCATTACAAGAAGGTTCTACATCTCTAATTTTCTAATTTCTACTTTTAAATCCTTAATCCTAGATTTTGATCTATTTAAAGCATTTTGAAGACATGCAATAGTTTTATAAAGTAATTCTATCCTAGAGTCTTTTACCTCATCGTCACTAGAGGGCGATTCATCACTCGAGGATGATGATGATGACTCACTTGAGTTTTCATCCTCCATGGCCATGAGTGAAAAATTACGGGTGACGTGGCAAAGCTCCTCCTCATCCGATGAGTCTTCTAGGCTTTGCGTATCCCATGTTTGTGCCACCATTGGTCTCCTTCTTTTCTTCTCCTTCTTGTCCTTCTTCTTCTTTTCTTTTCTTTAGCTCAGGCGATTTGGCTTAATGTGCTCCTTTTTATTGCAACCATGACAAGTAACATTAGAAGTAGAAATTGAACTACTAGATGTTTTACCTTTGGAGGATTGGAACATCCTCCTCATCCTTCTTGGTGAGTTTTCTTGTCCTCCCACCAAATCTCTTTACGTAGTGAGCCACCTCACTGGATAGCTCCTCATTGCTACTTGAAGATTTTTCCTCCGATTCGGATGAAAAAAAGCTCCTCCTCCTCCTTCTTCTTGTCCTTCTTACCTACAACAAGAGCTATACCTTTTTCTTTCGAAGAAGTGTTAGCATACTCATGTAGCTCAAATTCACAAAAAAGTTCATCTATCTTAACTAAAGAAAGATCCTTAGAGACCTTATGAGCATCTACCATTGATGCCCATAAAGTTGTTCTAGGGAAAGCTTGAAGGACATACCTTACAAGACCTCGGTTATCGACCTTCTCACCTATAACATGTAGTCCGTTGACTACCTCCTTGAAGCTACCGTGCATTTGGCTCATGGTCTCATTGGTCTTCATGTTAAAATTTTGGAGTTGACCTATCAAAAGATCCCTCTTTGCTCTTCTTGTCTCCTTTGACCCTTCATTTAGTTCGATGAGCTTCTCTCAAAGCTCCTTTGCGGATTCGAAGGGTCCTACTTTGGATAGTTGCTCCTTTGATAGACCACATTGGAGTGTGGTCTGCTTTTGCATTTGCTTGCACCTTCTTTGACATTTCTCTTGTCCAGTCCTTGGTTGGTAGTGGCACTCCAAACTCGTCGATCGGCTTCTCGAACCCATCTACAATACTAAACCAATTGTCAATATCATTCATAAGGTAGTATTCCATCCTACCTTTCCAATATCCGAAATCGTTACTGTCGAAGAATGGAGGTCTCGCCATGCTATACCCCTCTTGAAAAGTCATTGTACTCCGGTTGATGGTTAGATCTTCCGATGCAATCCGGGCTCTGATACCACTTGTTGGGGATCTTTGGAAGGCTAGAGGGGGGTGAATAGCCTCTTTTTGTTTCTACAAGCAAGGTTAGCAGAAGCAAAACAAAAGCTAAAACGAAATTAAGAAACTAACAAGACAATCACTAACAAGGAAGAATTTACGTGGTTTGGAGATTAAGCTCCTACTCCACGACGATCCTTAAGGTGGATCAATCCAACCAATTCTCCACTAAAAAGCTTCCTTTACAAACACTCTCCTCTTCTTACAATTGATGAAAATGAAGTTTAGAGAAGAGGAGGATTTAAAACTCTTAGAAATCTTAGAAATTCGTGGGGAGCTTGAGAGAAAGGTTGGAAGATAAGAACTAGGCTCCTCAAGCACCCCATGACCTCTTTTTATAGAGAAGAGGTTGTTTTTCTCGTTGAGCCTCGATCAGTCGACTATTGCTGTCGTCGATGCAATCCAACGACTTCTGATGAGCCGGATTTGCAATCGTCAGCATCGATGGGAAGTCGATCGGTGATCGATTGAGTAACGATCAGTACTCAGCGATCACTCGGATGAACTTTCTATCAAGTCCACTTATAGCGATTCTTTTAGGTATAGCGATCATGATGGGTGGACAAGCGATTGCGAACCCTAGCTGATCATTGGCGCGAGAACTCACCACCTTGGTTGAGGTGGTGAGAAGTCGACTAGACAAAGCATCAATCGTGATACTCTTCAAGTATGAATAAATCATATTTGAATTAACCCCTAGACTAGACTTAACCTTCAGCTCTTCCTTGGTCTTACGCCTCCGGGATCCCTCAGTCTGCGACTCCTTCATCCTTGCGCTTACTAAGAGCTTCCATGGTTCGTCATGTCTTGGGTTTCTCTTTCCAAAGAACCACTTGGACTTTATCGCCAAGACTACATGCTTGGTCTTACGCCAAGTCCTTGCCTTTGATCTTCCTTTGCGAGGTTCGCTTGGACTTTTACGCCAGACTACATTACTTGGTCTTACGCCAAGACCTTCCCTTAGACTTTCTTTGCGAGATCATACTTGAACTTTCCTTCTGAAGTCTTGGCATTTGGATTTCTGTCACTTAACACGTTAATGGTTAGATCACAAATATTGCTAACTATAGATGATTATCCAAACATCAAAACATATAAATGCTTGGGGCGTTGTTGCAACATTAAAGATTAAGTAACAATAAGCAAAATAATATCAACTTCGTGAAGTTGAAGTTGGAAGCTGTGATGGCGTCGCGATGTTGATGGCGAGATGAGAACTTCGACTTGATCGACTCTTGGCGATTTTATTATTGATTATCTTTAGAAAAGTGATTTAGCTATCTTTTTATAGCCTAGTTCCTTGAACTAATTCCATATCTAGATCCAAAACTTGTAGATCTTATCTTGAGGTGGCAACTTATCTTCTCTCAAGGTGGCAGGTTTAACTGATCCAATTTGCGACTTCATGTTTTGGTTGATTCGTAGACATCAGTCGGCTGAAGTCTAACATCAGTCGATTGGCACTGAGTCGCACATCTTTCCCAGTCGGTATTTGAATTGCCTGCTCAGAAATTGTACTAACCGCTCGATAATTATACTGGTCTCTCAGAATTTATACTGATCGTTCGGCTGCTCGAAGTGACTTTTTCTCCATCGCGATAGATTGCTCGGTATTTATACTAACTGCTCGGCAATTACATTGACTGCTCGGGATTTACACTGACTGCTCGGCAATTGCACTGGCTGCTTGGAATTTACACTGACTACTCGATAATTACACTAACTGCTCGGGATTTACACTGACTGCTCGATAATTGTACTAACTACTCGGGATTTACACTAACTACTCGGCAATTGCATTGATTGCTCACGATTTACATTGATTGCTTGACAATATGATAGAAAGCACATAAAACAAAGTTATCACAAGACCTATATATATAAGACAGTCCTTTATCATCCGATCTCAACTTAGACCTTCCTCCAGAAGTCTTAGTCGGATTAGCGCTAGGTTGTCCGTCACGGAGGGCGTACGCCTTACCATCACTCTACACCGGCTTACCTTTGGTCGCCGACACTGTCGCTTAGTTAAGCCACTGACCATCGAGGTTTCTCCTTCCGAGATTCTCTAGTGTCGTTAACCTTAGCAGCCTAATACAATACACCCTTTCGACTTAGCATATATAAGATAACAAAATAGCTTAACTTTGAATTTTTGCCATTATCAAAACCTAGGTTTGATTATCTGGTGCCCCTGCACCAACAATCTCTCCCTTTTTGATCTATGGCAAACCAATTCAAAGTTAAGAGAAAATAAGTAGTAAGCTCCCCCTTAACCCTAGGTGAGTTTTGAAAAAACAACTACTTTTAGTTTTGAGAAACAATTGCTTTTTGAAAAAGTTTAACCTTTTAACCTCTCTCTCCCCCTTTGTCATATATCAAAAATAATTCCATAAGGGTTCCTTTCTAAGATTAATGTTTGAACATATATAGAGGAAGAAACTCTTGCACAAATTCAAACTCTAAAACCAAAAAGGGCACATTATAAGTTCAAAATATAAGGGACATAATTATAAGTTTTTATGAATCCAAGCATGTGCCCTTTTTATAAAATAATATTTTCAACATAACTCATCTAATAAATTGTTCTTATAAGAATGTTCAACTCTATCCTGACTCAATTGATATTAGATAATCAATAAGTCTTGATTAGAGTTGATTATTTTGAAAAATTATACTTCATGATTTATGTTGATGCACTTGTTCTACATCTAAAATCAGGAGTAAGGTCCTAACATCTCACATCCATCTATGTGGCTCAGTACACAATCACATTAACCCTATGTGTTGTGAGAAGTGTTGGATCCTTAAAACTATATGATCATGCATTTTTAAGGTAAGTCCTATGCTAGCTCCATGTAGCATAAGCGAAAAATGATAGATAAGTAGTAAAAAAAATAATTCCTACTCTACTAAGCACATACCTAGTTTTCATCTAAGTGAACTGAACTCTGCTTCAGATAATGGTTTAGTAAAAATGTCAACTAAGTTTGATTTAGATTCGATATAATCCAATTTTATTTCACCATTTGTTACATGTTCCCTAACAAAATAATGTTTAATTTATATGTGTTTAGTTCTTGAATGTTGTATTGGATTTTTAGTTAGGTTGATTGAGCTAATGTTGTCTATCATAACTCTAGTATCCTTAAAGTTTAGTTGTAGATCATTTAGAGTGTGTTTCATCCACATAAGTTGAGCTACACACTCACCCATCGCTATGTACTCAAACGGTAGTAGATAATGCAACTGATGTTGTTTTCTACTAGACACTAACCGACTAGGTTTTGTCGTAGAAGTTGGCGGTGTCACTAGTACTTTTCTATCGAGCTTACAACCGTAATAACTGAGTTAGAGTATTGATTAGCTCAAAGTTATTAGTTTTAGGTACCGTATTCCTACATTTAATGTTCCCTTAATATATCTAAGAATTCTTTTAATTAGGGTTAAGTGTGATTCTTTAGCCTTAAGATTAAAATCTTGCACACATACCTACAAAGAAAGTATATCGTCGGCTTGTGGTTAAGTCAGACTACCTATCACACTCCTATAATATTTTAATTATCTTGATTTTTCTTCTAAGTCATTATCAATTTTTACATTAGTTGCCATAGTGTACTAATTTCCTTAGCATTTTCCATGGCAAATTTTTTAATTAATTCTCTAGCATATTTATTTTGATACACATAAGTTCCCTCTTTTGTTTGTTTATTTGTAATCCTAAGAAAAAATTGAGTTCACCTACTAAACTCATTTCGAATTCATTCTCCATTAATGATACAAATTCATTTAAAAATGTACTATTTGTTGAACGAAAATAATATCATCTACATAAATTTGAGCTATAAAATTCCTTTTGTGAAGGTTTTTACAAATAATGTAGGATCGACATAACCTTGTTTAAACCCTTTTGATATTAGGTAAGTTGTTAATCTTCATACCATGCCCTAGGTGCTTGCTTGTTTTAGTCAAGATAAAGCTTTCTAAGTTTAAACACATGATTTGGTTGAGTTATATCTTCAAATCCTGGAGGTTGGGTTACGTATATTTCTTCCTTAATAAAACCATTTAGAAATGTCGACTTAACATCTATTTGAAATAATTTAAATCCTTTATGTGTGACATATGCTAATAACATCTTAATAGACTCAAGTTTGGCTACTGGTGCATAAGTTTCATCGCAGTCTAATCCCTCTATTTGACTGAACCCTTTTACAACTAATCTTGCTTCATTCCTAACAATATCACCCTTGTCATCAAGCTTATTCCGAAATACCTGTTGGTGCAATCAGCCCAGGTCATGATTGACCAGGACTCGAGTTTGACTCGAGTGATGTTTTGATGTTTGACAAAGTATGTTTGACAAAGTATGTTAGACATAGGATTGACATTGATGTTGGACATTGATGTCGGTTAATATGTTGGGGAGATTGTTTATACAATCGACCCAGGTTATAATTGAATTGATGGTTGACCAGGGTTGACCATGTGATTATGGGAAAGTCCAAGCATGGGTCTTGGCAAGGGAAAGTCCAAGTCATGGGTACTTGGCATGGAAAGTCCAAGTGGGACACTTGGCAATTGGGAAAGTCCAAGTCTTGAGCACTTGGCATGAGAAGTCCAAGCATGGGTCTTGGCAAATGAGAAGTCCAAGCATGGGTCTTGGCAAATGGAAAGTCCAAGCATGGGTCTTGGCATGGAAAGTCACTGGGTTGGCGGAAAGTCCAAGCTTGAGTCTTGGCATTTGAGAAGTCCGAGGATTGATATTGGCGTAAAGTCAGCGAGTCTTGGCGGCGTAAGTCGATGTGCCTTGGCGGTGTAGACAGATTAGCATGGCATGGCCGATGGAAGCACACGGAAGCTAAGCGCGATGGATGAACAAGTCATGGATGACTTGGAGGATCTGAGGCGTGAGGTGATGGAGGTGGCTAGAAGGCTTGGAGTTAGGCTAAGGGTGGTCTGCAAGTATGGGGCACCATACTGGGTTAAAACCTCATTCTTGAGGTTGGCGGTCGGCCCGGCATTATGGGATTCAAGAGTCGACTTCGAGTTTAGGTTGAGAGCTTTAAGAGCTCACAGCGATCGCTCATGGGGCCGATCGGTGTCGACGGCAACGATCGCCTAAGGAGATGTCGATCATTGCCGGTCGAAGTCTGCGAGCAAAACGCTCGTGCCGATCGGGCGTCATTCGCGTTGCGTTAGCGATCGGCGCGATGTTGGCGATCGGGTGAAATCCGTTGGAATTGTCAGCGTGGATTAGCCGTTGTCTCACTGTGTTAGCGATGGTGATTTATGGCGATCGGCGCGGAAATCCAAATCGGCCGCGAGATAAAAGGAAGTTGTTCGTGAGATCGCGGCGTGATTCTTGGGAGCTTTCTTGGCGATTTGAAGCGATTTGCGAGTGCGTTTGGGGCCCTTGACCTCGTCAGCCAACAATAGCGCTAATAGTTTTGTAAAGTGTTCTTTACATTTCCTTTGTATTTGCTTGTATTTCCTTAGATTATTGTTGTAATCTTATTATGCGAGGTTTCTCCGACTCGACTTGTTAGAAGGAGTTTATTGATTAGTGATTGCATTGGCGTCGCTGAGCTCGTTAGAGCTCGTCCGTGGAGTAGGAACCGTTCTGATTCCAACCACGTTATACGCCATGTTGTGTTTGTGTTTGTGATTGTATTTCGTTATTGCTTTTATTATTTCTATTCCACGCATAACGATTGTGAACCCAAACGCGATCGATTTCCATCATCGTATGCAGTATCGCGCTATTCACCCCCTCTGCGGCGTCAAATCCCAACAAGTGGTATCGAGCAGGTTGCTCTTGGATTAACAACCGGGAGAATACGCTAGAGGTAAAGATGGAAGTCCAAGATCAATTAGGATGGGACATCAACACACCGGTTCCTTATTCGTTCTATGGGCCCGAGAAGGTTTGATTCTTGGAAGGCGAGGGTGAAGAGTTTTGATGAGAGACCTTGAGAATGGTCTTGATGGAAGGATTTGAGTATCCTAGGACGAAGGAGGGTTTCTCAAGAAGAAGAAATGGAGTGAGGATCAACTCGGCAGATTCGAGAAAAATAAGAAGGTAATCAAATTTATATTTGATCTAATTCCAAATGAATTCTTGTGTAGCTTAGGTGAATGCATGGATGCTAAGGAGCTATGGGCGATTTGGCAAAGCTCCATGAAAGCCCATCAATGGTCAAGAGGAAGAGGCCGAAGAGGCTAATGCATCGATCCTCACAGTGAGGAGTGAGGATTTGGAGGTTGATAGAATCGATCTTGATCGGATGAAGAGGTGGAAGAAGTGGAAGAAGTATCCACTTCTAGAATTGAGAGGAGAGACCATCCTCGACACAGGGCAATACCAAGAAGCTTGACATCGGACAAGATGAAGAAGCCCAAAATTCAACTCCGGCACCTACCACGGACTAGGTAACTCAAACATTTCGAATAATAATAAAATTCATATATATGCTTTGAGTGTAGGGAATTTGGGCATTACAAGAGCAAGTGCCCAAAGAAGATTAGGAAAGCTCCACAGGCTCGAAAGTCAAGGATAGCGGTTCCCAATATCGAGCAAGGCATCATATGCTTCAAGTGCACTAGGGGCATTATAGAGTCAATGTCCTAGGGGGAAGAAGAACAAGAGGAGCTATCACATGTAGGGGAGCCTCTAAGGCAAACCCTAAGGTATATTTAATAATGCTCCTTCTAGTTAATAGCAAAGCATGCTAGGAATTTAAATTCTCTTAATTTATGAAAAGCATGCTAATAATAAATATTTTGCTTAGGAGCTAAAAGTGTCATTTTAGATAATAAGGAGAAATTTGGGACTAATGTCCTAAAAACAATTTATCTAAGGACAAACCTAGGTCAAATAATCTAGAATTTTACCTAGGAATCATTAGAAAATACAAGAGCACCTAGGTTTTAATCCTAAATGGACTAGGCATATGCCTAGAAAGTCCATGCCCATGATTTAAATCAAAATTCTAAAATTGGGCAATTAGAATTAGAGAACCAAGCCTTGAGGTCAAGGCTTGAAAAACTTGAAAAGACCCTTAGGAATATACAAAATCAATTTAAAGGGTCATAATGATCAAATCAAGGTCGAAAAGTCAAAGTCAACACTTAGGACCTAAGAGTCAAAAGTCAACCAAGGGCAAGCAAGGTTTGGGTCACAAACCTAAGCCTAAGGTGGCTTACCATAGTGTTCCGTTTGATTATGGAACACAAACTAGGTCTAGGAAGACCAAGGTCAATAGGAAGTCATCCTAGAGTTGACCAAAGGGTGTGCCTAGTGGCTAGGGTTTAGGAAACCTAGGGTGGCCACTAAGAAGGTTGCAGGAGGCAATCCTAGAGTCAACCTAGGTAAGACCCAAATGACCAAGGCTAATAAGCCTAGGAGGTCATTAGGAAGGTATCTAGGGAGGTTATCCCTAAGGAATACCTAATTAACCCTAGGAGCTCAAATAGATTTTTGGGTTCTAAGGCGTGATTGATTCACGCTAAGATGGGTTTAAGTGTGTCCAACCTTGATTGGATGGGTAGTTAACTCAACCATGGTAAGGTGGCACTTTAGGATATTTTCAAGGTTATGGTTACCTTGGAAATAGATTTGAATTAATCCTAAAAGATTTTAGGATGTGCCGATATTAATTATGAAGTTTGATAAAATGACCGTTTTGGCACAATTTAAGTTTAGTGGTTAGTGTGCCATTTTGGGTTTTTGGCACACTAGGAGATAAGAAATATGGCAAAATATGATTAATTATATCGAATAATGTAATTAATATTAAAATTTAGGTATTACATACCTTTATATCTTATATGCCATGCTTTGATTTGCGTATGCCATGACATGACATCATGTTATTCTCATTATTTATATATGTCATGTCATGGTTAGGATTAAGGATTAAATGTCATGTGTTTTTAGATTTCATATTATGCCATGACATCATGATTATGAGCATGATTTATTTATATCATCGTTAATGCCATGTCATTCATGCATTTAAGAAAATTTGATTAAAATTGATTTAAGGACTATGGCATGACTTGAGTCCCATTTATGAGGAATCAGTAGAGTTGCCTTAGAAAAATGCATGAAACCTAGTTTAGGAGAAACAAAACCCACATCTCACATCGATTGACATGTATGTGTATTTATACACCCTAGATACATGTGAGATGCTAGGATATGAGTTGAGTTCAGAGTCGTAGTTTTGCATCTAGATGAACTAAAACTCATCTAATTTTATTGTGGATCATTAGGAAAGCTTGTGTACAAGTCATGTACTTAGAGCCCAAGGAATATGATCGAAATAAGGTTTTGAAATCATTTTAAAATCAATTTAGAAAACCTTGGTGAAGTCTATCTTTTGATAGGAATCACCATTGATGAAGATTGATACTGAAATAGGGCGAAACATTGAAAATTTGATGGTTTTGAGTTTTTATATCAAACTCACTATTTTATGGGTAAAATATTTTTCAAATATTTTCACCCATTGTTTTGGTCATAAGTATTATCGTATCAAATTTCGTGATTTTTTAATATCGTATAATTAGTTATGATTTTACGAATTGGATTACGATAAATTTGAATTTGGAAGAATTATTTGATCGGTACCCGAGATGGCGATCATTGATAAATGTGATCGTGATTCTTTATCGGAAGTCATTGCCAGTCTGTTCGGAGTTAACAAGTTTGTTTAGGTGTTGATATGGTAAGGTTCCTAACCACTCCTAGGATATGCTTTGGGAAGCATTATGAAGGGTGAAAATCCATTGGATATGGATTAGGAGTTATGTTAGGTCAAAGTATCAAATTTAGGGTGAGTAAAAGTTACATGTTGAACTTAGAACCTTAATTTTGATGGTTTAGAATTCTATTGGCTTAGGGGGCTTTCGAGGACATTGTTGGTGCAATGGTCGAGGGAGCAAGCCTTTAGGGAGTATCCATCTTGGGATGATGGATGTTTTTTGGGAGAATGTTATCAATTGAAAATTGATGGGTGTTTGATACCCAATTTGGAAATTGGGAGAGTGAGATAGGAGTGCCTCTCTTGAGTGATATGGGACTTATCACTAGGAAGATGGTAGGCATCCTAGGTATTTTTGATCGAGGGGATTGTAAGATCTCATTGGGACATGAGACATTGACCTCCTTGGAGAAAACCTTTTTGATGTTAGTCGAGGGGAGAATGTTTGGGGAGAACATTTGAGGTTTACATTTTCACTTGAATGTTTGGGGAGAACATTTGGTGAGTGTTTGTTTACAATTTGGGATAATTGGTAAAGATTTGAGTTAGTGCTCACAACTTTCGTGATTTAGTTTTATCGAACATCGAGGGAGATTGTTGGTCTGTCCGGTGGTCGTGATTGACGGGACTCGAGTTTGACTCGAGTGATGTTTTGATGTTTAATGAAGTATGTTAATAGTATGTTAGGCAGATTGACATTGATGTTGGGCATTGATGTCGGTTAATATGTTGGGAGATTGTTTATCTGATCGACCCGAGTTATAAGTGAATTGATGGTTGACGGGGTTGACCGTAGATTATAGGAAAGTCGAGCGATGGGTCTTGCGAGGAAAGTCAAATCGTGGGTACTTGGCGTGGAAAGTCGAGTGGGACACTTGCGATTAGGAAAGTCAGTCTTGAGCACTTGGCGTGAAGTCGGCGTGGGTCTTGGCGAATGAGAAATCGGCGATGGGTCTTAGCGAATGGAAGTCGGCGTAGGTCTTGGCGTGGAAAGTCGACGTGGGTTGCGAGGAAAGTCGAGCTTAGTCTTGGCATTTGAGAAATCGAGGATTGATATTTGGCGTAAAGTCAGCGGAGTCTTGGCGGCGTAAGTCGATGTGCCTTGGCGGTGTAGACAGAGTTAGCATGTATGGCCGATGGAAGCACAGAAGCTAAGCGCGATGGATGAGCAGTCTGGATGACTTGGAGGGATCTGAGGCGTGAGGTGATGGAGGTGGCTAGAAGCAGGTCTGAATAAGGGTATGCAGTATGGGCACCGTACTTGGGTTAAAACCTCGTTCTTGAGGTTGGCGGTCGTGGCATTATGGCGGATTCATTGCTGAAATCATTTCGAGGATTCATTGCCGGTTGAAACTTTAAGACTCTGGCGATCATTGCTCATGGGAAGCGATCGGTAGTGTCAACGATCGCGATCATGCGAATGATCATTGCCGTCCGAGGCGAGCGCTCCGTGGCCGGTAGGCGCGATCACGGCGTTAGCGATCGGCTCGATGTTGGCGATCGGCCCGTGAAATCCGTTGGAATTTGTCAGCGTGGATTGGCCGTTGTCTCGCACTGATGTTAGCGGTCATTGGTGATTTATGGCGATCGCCCAGAAATCGGCCGGCGAGATAAAGAAGTTGTTCGTGGATTGCGGCGTATTCTTGAGAGCTTTCTTGGCGATTTGAAAGCGATTTGCGAGTGCGTTTGGGGCCCTTGACCTCGTCAAGCAACCAATAAGCAAAGCGCTCACTAGTTTTGTAAAGTGTTCTTTACATTTCCTTTGATATTTGCTTGTATTTCCTTAGATTATTATTGTAATCTTGTGTCGAGGTTTCTCGCCTCGACTTGTTGTCGAGAAGGAGTTTATTGATTAGTGATTGCATTGGCGTCGCTAGAGCTCGTTAGAGCTCGATCCGTGGAGTAGGAACCGTTACGGTTCCGAACCACGTTATATGCTTATGTTGTGTTTGTGTTTGTGATTGTATTTCGTTATTGCTTTTATCGTTTCTATTCGGCTGCAGCATGAGTTTTGTGAACCAAACGCGATCGATTCCATCGTCGTCTGATGTCAGCGCTATTCGCCCTGCAGGCGTCGAATCCCCAATGATACCACTTAGTACCTATAATGGCTTTGTCCTTTGTGGTACTAAGTCCCGAGCTTAGTTTCTTGTGAATTGGCTAACTCTTCTTGCATGCTTGATGATCCGATCGGAATCGAAGAAGCTTGATGATAGATTTAGGTTGATCTTAGATATGAGTGAGACTTGACTTAAATTTCTATAAGATGCTCGAGTCTAATGCCTTGAGTAGGATCACCCAAACTTGAGTGCATTGGATGGTGGATCTTACTCTATATGTTCTTGTATTAGGGTTAGTGTCGCATTTATCTTGTTGGTTGACCTCGATTATCTTAAATCATCTAGGCTTTCGTTAGTTAAGTAAATTGTTGTTTTAGGTTTAGGAGGATTATTATTCTCATTAAATACTACATTAATAGTTTCTTGATTTGTAATGTATTTGAATTATATACCTATAGACTCTACTAGTAGTTGAATAACCTCTGAATACACCGTCATTTGATTTTGAAGTAAATTTTTCTAAAAGCGTCTTTGGTATTTAATATATGTACTTTACATCCAAAAATCAAAATATTTAATATTTGGTATTTTGTTGTAATATAATTCATAAGGAGTTTTATTATGATGTTTAGTTACTAATATTACATTTTGAACATAACTAAGCGGTATTTATTGCCTCGGACCCAAATCTATCATTTAATTTATACTCGTTTAACATTGTCTGCGGCTTCTGTAGGGTTCTATTTTCCTTAGTAACCCATTTTGTTGAGAGTTCTCGGATAGGAGAACTCGTGGTGATACCCATTTGTATCTGAAAATTAATTAAACCTATAATTTTAAATTCTCCTCCATGAGTAAGCCAATTAGTTTTGTCACGCCAGAGAGTATGTAAATGCCGAAAGCGGACGGCATCTCACATGCGTGTGACATGCTCGAGTTAATCTGAGGCTCGTAGGCCCGCGCAATGAATATAATATGAAGATATCGACATACGAATATGGCGGAAACATACGGATAAAATAAGATCTGAAGACCATTGTGCTCCGGGTGACTTGACAAAAAACATAATAGAAACCACAATGACGGTCGAATCTGATACGTCCGTATATCACAAAATCTGAAATAATCTGAGCTAAAACCCAAAAGCAATACGGAATACATCGATCCACGAGAATACAATAAATCGTAAATAAACCTCCGTCAGATTCGGTGTGAGATGGGATCGGTGGGAGACTCGAGCGTCGCAGTTACATGTTGCTAGGAAAGAAGGAGAATGGGTCTTTGGGGTGGTAGTATAAACTCGGGGTAATATGTAGAGAGTGCGAATATATAGGGTAAAGAGATCTACAAGTATACATGTGAAGATCTACGGTATCTGACATGAGTTCAATAGACATACGATCTATCCAAATCTAATAACAAGTAACTACGGTATAGTCGTACTCGATGTATATACTAATGATCAATGAATGTAATATACAGCGTCTGCGTGATGCCGCTATATATCAGCTAGATTCTGATAACATAACCCATATAACGTACAAATCGATCCATCCCGATACACGACGTATCGCGATATATAATCACCTAATAACATCGGTCATACCACACTATGGCGTAGCTAATCAAATCGTACATCGATGAGACAAACATATATCATTACTCAATACAGCGGTATAAAATATAAATGACATGTATGTCGTGATGTCTGACCATATCACAACATCGAATCAACATCTCATATGTAAAACATATATCGAATACATGCATACATATATATATGATGCATATGCATGTCAGTGTCTGACCCGTCGACGGAGTGGCGGGGTGGCGACAATGATACTATCCGACTCATTCGGCTACTCTCATGGCCGGGTTGGGTAGTATGATGTAAATAGCGCCCGTAAATGTATATCTTTACCCTAGGGCCCTATGGCCTGCTACCATGAGTGGTAGTCTTTGTGTCGATGGCCTGCACTCCCGCTCTTTGCTATGCCATTGGCGTGCACATCTAATGCTGCGCCTCAACCTACTACCTCGAGTGGTGGGAGGCGAGGATGGCGACCCGTCTAAACCAGGGAGACCCGGTCAGCATATGCATGCGATGTAATGATCATAGCTCCACATGTATCCTCGCGATACTCTATCCACGAGTCTTGTGACAGTCAACTATCACGAGGACTACGATCACAAGACTCTCTATCGCGAAGAGTTACACGCATATGATCGACCACGCTAAGACCTCAGTCGATGGCGAGATACATCGGCCGTCCCGTATAACCATACAGGACACGATCCATAATGGATATACCATCGCTAGGACCTCTGTCCGTAACCGCATCGACCACACTTATCTATGCACGACTAGATCCACCATAGATGCACCACTAATATGTATCGATACATTTATCGACTTAATAATCCATCATCACTAACCCTAGTGATGTACTGTGATCGAGATCACAGATAACCATGTACTTCTTGAACATCCATATAATACATAATAGGGTTTATAGTTCTTATCCAGTGCTAGATAATCAATGAGTAATAGAGTATATATCTCGAAGGTCAAGGTAGTACAAGCATATGATTAAACATGAGTGGATTTAAGGTAAGCGGTATAAACATATATCGAAAATCATGCACCTTTGGAATTTGATCAAAACTAGGACCGGTAGATATTACCCACGATCTGGCTCGAATAATCCTCATGATCGTGGACCTGCTTCGTATCCCAAACCTACACATAATAGCAACAATGATTAAGTACAAGTATCCAACAAACTTAGGAACTAAACACTACATCGTTCCTATACTTGCATCCTTTCCTCGTTTACGAATTAAAAACCCCGTTATCCCAATCCGATCCACCATAACCCACTCACAATAATTCACCGACATCCTCAAGATTGATTTAGGTGAATATATTTAACCACAATACGCTCTCTTACAATAGATCATATTCATCTAGCTTTCACCAGCTCACAACCTATCTGGAAGATAAACCCACTGCCAATCTACCATAAACACAATAACATATAGGCTGCATCAACAATCTGTTGCTATAAGATGAAGGAACTCATATATCAATCAATCTACCACATTCATCCATATAAAATCCAAATTCACCTACCTCACTAATCTAAATTCAGATCCAGCTTCTGCCCTAACCATCACCCAGATTAATATAGCCACAACAACACAGCAACCATGATCGACACTCTAAAATCAACAGAAATAACAGATCCATCGACATCCAAGAATCACACCGACACCACAACGCATAGCAATCATAGATGAAACTTCCAAATCACAGCTGAAATTCCTAACCATCAGAACACAACAACTTGAATTTCCCAATTCATTGCATCAATCGACAAACCACAAGTTCACATCAATTACCGACATCACAAACACATCCGAATCAAACGAATACCAAAATCACAATAACAGAACATAACTCAACACCAAATCAAATATTACCACTCCAATAATCCGAACAAATCACCATACAAATCAATCACTACAACTTCACAGAAATTCTACACACCACAGGGGATGAAGGAACGGATCTACTTACCAACACGGTAGATCCTCCGACGCTGCTCCTCCCCTATTCCCCTGCTCGCCGAACCAATCCAAGCTCCGATCACTGGCATCCCATAGATCTCAGCTAAAAACAACCCGAAAACCCAGAGCTGCACTCGAAAGGAAAAGGAAATGATCGATCCTTACCTTCCAGGCAGCTCACCGCCGCGGCGACAGCACCACCGTCTCGTCGAGCGAAAGAAATGTTGCTGGGATTTCCCCAGGCGAACTCCCCCTTGATCCTTGGTCGGAGATCAGCCAAATGGTGGCGCCGTTAAACTGCTCTCGCCAGTCGTCGACGATCTAGAACCCGGCGACGTGATCGCGCGGAGCAAAGAAACGAGGCGGAGAAGAGAAGGAGACGGTGAAATCGCGAGAGATCGATTCGTTCGGAGCTTTTAAAAGTCGTTCGAGCGATTTGGTTAGACCAGCCCAAACCGGTTCAAGCCCATTCAGCCCAAACCCAATTTCAGCCCAAGCCCAATACAACCCAAGCCCAATACAACCCAACAGATTCTAGCCCAATTAGTCCACTTATTGAGCCCAATTTAATCCACTAATTAACCCCACTTAATTAAAGGGTTAATCCATATTAATTTTTTTTTTCGTATTTTACATTCTCCCCCACTAATAAAAATTTGGTCCCCAAATTTTTGACTCATGTACAAGTACGAGATGTCACAAAAACCATCTCAAGTATCCGAAGCAAAGTCACACCTCAAGTGACTAAGTGGGGTACTGAGCTCGAATATTACATTCCAGCTCTTATATACACTCTCAATCAACCTATTAAGAGGTCAATAACTGTACCAGAGTGGAGCTCTATACCCGTAATCGATGGGAAACTTTGCCAGAATCGTAAGGTGAATCATGAATCACTATCAGAAATGATACTCAAGGTTACTCCATGGATATAATTCCATCAAGCGATCCAACGGAGTCCATCTTACGGCTCGGAAGAAAATGAGCAGACCTAGCTAATCGATCATCGACTACCCAAATTCGATCAAGTCCTTTCCGAATTCTAGATAATCTCCCAATACAGTCTAACGTACTAGGCTCTTACTTCATCATGGTACGTAACCCTACCGATCATAATATTCCACCTTTGCTCATATATCATTCCACCAAAATGAACATCTCAATACTCACTATTTTTGGATACACTCCGAATAAATCATCACTCTCGAATGAAGAGTCTCCTGAAACAACTCTTCCTAAATCGAATGCAACTCTAGGAACCACTATCCTTCCCAGAGACGAAGATTTATTCTCACAAGAGAAATTAATCTAATGTCCAAAATTCACTCTGTCACACAGCACTATAAGTGACTGGAAGACAGTAATGACCCATCTCCCCAGTTGCATCTATCTATGCTCTAACAACCCTATAGTAGCTACCCAGTAGCTAGCCAAAACTCCCTGAGCACTCCTGCTCTATACATCTACTACTCAAGATAATAACTGCTAAACTCCACGTCATATATATGACAGCTTATCCCGCAGTTCCTCAACTGACGTAGGCATAAGACACGTCTCATACAACTGCATCGGAATCGCACCAATCCCTGAAATGATGCATCTGCGTACAATACCCTTCCATCCCCAACGGAAGGACTAACTAACACTGATGCAAAAGTCAGTCACCGTCTAGGCCCTGAAACTTAGCTTCACAAACTTCCGACCAGGTGATTTCCATCACCTTCTTGGTCCAACAAGTCGGTAGTATAGTATCGCTAGAACATCCTATCCACATTTATGGTGAATACCAAATCAATCTAGGGAAACCATAACTTCCTTTAAGATTGTGAATATATCCCAAACATATATCCTCCATAGATATGATGACAATCGATCTCAAATACTCCAAGAGTACTTGATTCCTAACATCCATGAACGACTAAATCGTTAATAAGTCTAACGACATTATCAACATCTCCTAAAATTCATACCAGGTATGAAATGTCGTCTTCTACACACCTGTATCCTTTTTACTCCAAGCTGATGATATCTCAACCTTCACACCGACCATGATAATTGTATGACATTAAGTCACTACAATATCAACACACCAGTTATAATCAACCCTAGAGTAAACTTAGGTGTCCTTTAACTGATCTAAATAGATCATCTATCCACAATGAAGGATATTCATTCACAGCAACTACTGCATTCCATCATCAATAATCGATGCATAACCTCAAAGGTGTTGGTGCAATCGGCCCAGGTCACGATTGACCAGGACTCGAGTTTGACTCGAGTGATGTTTTGATGTTTGACAAAGTATGTTTGACAAAGTAATTGACATTAATGTCGGTTAATATGTTGGGGAGATTGTTTATACAATCGACCCAGGTTATAATTGACTTGATGGTTGACCAGGGTTGACCATGTGATTATGGGAAAGTCCAAGCATGGGTCTTGGCAAGGGAAAGTCCAAGTCATGGGTACTTGGCATGGAAAGTCCAAGTGGGACACTTGGCAATTGGGAAAGTCCAAGTCTTGAGCACTTGGCATGAGAAGTCCAAGCATGGGTCTTGGCAAATGAGAAGTCCAAGCATGGGTCTTGGCAAATGGAAAGTCCAAGCATGGGTCTTGGCATGGAAAGTCCAACATGGGTTGGCAAGGGAAAGTCCAAGCTTGAGTCTTGGCATTTGAGAAGTCCAAGGGGATTGATATTGGCGGCGTAAAGTCCAAGCGGAGTCTTGGCGGCGTAAGTCCAATGTGCCTTGGCGGTGTAGACACCGTTAGCATGACATAGCCGATGGAAGCACCTGGAAGCTAGCGCGATGGATGAACAAGTCATGGATGACTTGGAGGGATCCGAGAGGCGTGAGGCTGATGGAGGTGGCTAGAAGGCTTAGGTCTAGGCTAAGGGTGGTCTAGCAAGTATGGGGGCACCATACTTGGGTTAAAACCTCATTCTTGAGGTTGTCAGTCGACTGGCATTATGGCCGGTTCGACTGTCGGGAGTCGACTCGAGTTCGACTGTCGGTTGAGAGCTTTAAGGGCTCTGGCGGTCATTGCTCATGGGAAGCGATCGGTGTATCGGCAATGATCGGCTAAGAGATGGCGATCACGGCCGGTCAGCCGAGCGCGAAGCGCTCCGTGGCCGTGGCGGCGACTACGGCGTTAGCGATCGGCGCCAATGTTGGCGATCGGGGTGAGTCCCGTTGGAATTTGTCCAACGTGGATTGAGCCGTTGTCTCACGCTTCTGATGTTAGCGATGTGGTGATTTATGGCGATCAGCCGCGGTAAATCGGACGCGAGATAAAAGGAAGTTGTTCATGGAGATTGCGGCATCAGTTCTTGGGGAGCTTTCTTGAGGCGATTTGAAGGCGATTTGTAGGTGCATTTCAGGGCCCTTCAACCTCATCCAAGCAACCAACAAGCAAAGCGCTCAAACCCTAGTTTTGTAAAGTGTTCTTTACATTTCCTTTGTATTTGCTTGTATTTCCTTAGATTATTATTGTAATCTTATGTACGAGGTTTCTCCGCCTCCGACTTGTTGTCGAGAAGGAGTTTATTGATTAGTGATTGCATTGGCGTCGCTAGAGCTCGTTAGAGCTCGATCCGTGGAGTAGGCAGAATTCTATTAACCACGCTATATGCTTGTTGTGATCGTGTTGTGATTGTGTGTCTTGTTATATTTATTTGTTATTACTATTCCATTGTGCTAACAAGATTGTAGACGATCGAGCGAAAGAATTCCATCATCGTGCGGTATCACGCTATTCATTCACCCCCTCTGGCGGCGTCAAATCTCGACAAGTGGTATCGAGCTGGTGGCTCTTCAACGGATTAACAACCGAGCAAGACGCTAGAGGGTAAAGATGGAAGTCCAAGATCAATTAGGATGGGACATCAACACACAGGTCCCTTATTCATTCTATGGGCGAGAAGGATTCAAGGCCTGGAAGGCAAGAATTGAAGAGTTTTTGATGCTGAGAGACCTTGAGGAATGGTCCGCCTTGATGGAAGGATTTGAGTATCCTAAGGGACCAAAGGGAGGGTTTCTCAAGAAGAAGAAATGGAGTGAGGAGCAACTCCGGCAATTCGAGAAAAATAAGAAGGTAATCAAATTTATATTTGATTTAATTCCAAATGAATTTTTGTGTAGCTTAGGTGAATGCATGGATGCTAAGGAGCTATGGAGCGATTTGGCAAAGCTCCATGAAAGCCCATCGATGGTCCAAGAGGAAGAGACCGAAGAGGCTAATGCATCATCCTCGAGGAAGTGAGGATTTGGAGGTTGATAGGAATCAACTTCCGGATCGGTAGAAGAGGTGGAAGAAGTGGAAGAAGTATCCACTTCTAGAATTGAGGAGGAGAGACCATCCTCAACACCGGAGCAATACCAAGAAGCTTCGACATCCGGACAAGATGAAGAAGCCCAAAATTTAACTCCGTCACCTACCACCAACTAGGTAACTCAAACACATCAATCTCGAATAAAAATAAAATTATGTGTTTTGAGTGTAGGGAATTTGGGCATTACAAGAGCAAATGCCCAAAGAAGATTAGGAAAGCTCCAGCTCCAAAAGTTAAGGATCGGTTCCCCAAGTATCAAGAGCAAGGAGCACATCATATGCTTCAAATGAATGCAAAAGGACATTATCGAGTCAATGTCCTAGGGGAAGAAGAAGGAACAAGTTGAAGCATCACAAGTAGGGGGAGCCTCTAGGGCAAACCCTAAGGTATATTTAAACAATGCTCATTACTTAAATTTGTAAAAGCATGCTAGAAATAACTTTAGCAATCTTGCTATTTATCACAAAGAGCATGTTAGACATAAGGAATTTTGTCTAGGAGCTAAAAGTATTCACTTAGAAAATAGGAAGAAATTTGGGACTAATGTCCCTAAAAACAATTTATCTAAGGACAAACCTAGGTCAAATGTCCCTAGAAAAACCATACCTAGGGAATCAATTAGGAAAATACAAGATCATCTAGGTTTTAACCCTAAATGGACTAGGCATATGCCTAGGAAGTCCAATGCCCATAATCTAAATCAAAACTCTAAAATTGGGCAATTAGAAAAGGAAAATCAAGTCTTGAGGTCAAGGCTTGAAAAATTAGAAAAGACCCTCAACATTATGCAAAATCAATTTAAAGGGTCTAATGATCAAAGTCAAAGGTCCAAGAGTCAAAGTCAACACCAAGGACCTAAGAGTCAAAAGTCAACCAAAGGCAAGCAAGGTTTGGGTCACAAACCTAAGCCCAAGGTGGCTTACCATAGTGTCCCATTAGATTATGGAACACTAACTAGGTCTAGGAAGACCAAGGTCAATAGGGAAGTCATCCCTAGAATTGACCAAAGGATATGCCTAGTGGCTAGGGTTTCTAGGAAACCTAGGGTGGCCACTAAGAAGGTTGCAAGGGGAGTCACCCCTAGAGTCAACCTAGGTAAGACCCAAATGACCAAGGCTAACAAGCCTAGGAGGGTCATTAGAAAGGTATCTAGGGAGGTTATCCCTAGGGAATACCTAATCAACCCTAGGAGCTCAAATAGATTTTGGGTTCCTAAGAGCGTGATTGATTCACGCTAAGTGGGTTTAGGGTGTGTTAACCTTGATTGGATGAGTAGTTAACTCAACCATGGTAAGGTGGCATTTTAGGATATTTTCAAGGTTATGGTTACCTTGGAAATAGATTTGAATTAATCCTAAAAGGATTTTAGGATGTGCCAATATTAATTATGAAGTTTGATAAAATGACCATTTTGGCACAATTTAAGTTTAGTGGTTAGTGTGCCATTTTGGGTTTTTGGCACACTAGGGAGAAAAGTAGAAATATGGCAAAATGTGATTAATTATATCAAATGACAAGTAATATTAAAATTTAGGTATTACATACCTTTATATCTTATTTGCCATGCTTTGATTTGCCATATGCCATGACATGACATCATGTTCATTCTCATCATTTATATGTCATGTACATGGTTAGGATTAAGGATTAAATGTCATGTGTTTTTAGATTTCATATTATGCCATGACATCATGATTATGAGCATGTGTTTATCTATATCATCTCTAATGCCATAATCATTCATGCATTTAAGATATTTTGATTGAAATTGATTTAAGGACAATGGCATGACTTGAAGTCCCATTTAAAGGGAATCAAGTAGGGTTGCCTTAGAAAAATGCATGAAACCCTAGATTAAATGAACCAAAACCCACATCTCACATCTAATTGACATGTATGTGTATTTATACACCCTAGATACATGTGAGATGCTAGGATATGAGTTGAGTTCAAGGTGCATAGTTTTTGCATCTAGTTGAACCAAAACTCATCTAATTTTATATGGTGGATCATTGGGAAAGCTTGTGTACAAGTCATGTACATAGAGCCCAAG
The DNA here is from genome assembly GCA_025175895.1 of Wurfbainia villosa. Lineage (NCBI taxonomy): Eukaryota > Viridiplantae > Streptophyta > Magnoliopsida > Zingiberales > Zingiberaceae > Wurfbainia > Wurfbainia villosa. The sequence continues at coordinate 119,588,777 of CM045987.1, read as the reverse complement.
GAATATGATCCAAAATAAGGTTTTGAAAACATTTTAAAATCATTTTGAAAAACCTTGGTGAAGTCTATCTTTTGATAGCAATCACCATTGATGAAGTTGATACAAAATAGGGCCAAGACATTGAAAATTTCAATGGTTTTGAGTTTTGTATCAAACTCACTATTTTATGGGTAAAATATTTTTCAAACACTTTTCACCCATTGTTTTGGTCATAAGTATTATAGTGTCAAATTTACGTGATTTTTCGATATCGTATAATTAGTTATGATTTTTTAATTGGATTACGATATTGAATTTGAGAAGAATTATTCTGATCATTGCCATTGGTGGCGATGATCGATGAAATGTGATCGATAAGCTGTCAGTCATTGCCAGTCTGATTCGGGTTAACAAGGTTTGTTTAGCCCGTGTTCAAATATGGTAAAGGTTCCTAACCACTCTAACCTAGGATATGCTTTGGGAAGCATTATGAAGGGTGAAAATCCATTGGATATGGATTAGGAGTTATGTTAGGTCAAAGTATCAAATTTAGGGTGAGTAAAAGTTCTATGTTGAACTTAGAACCTTAATTTTGATGGTTTAGAGTTCCTATTGGCTTAGGGGCTTTCCAAGGACAGTGTTGGTGCAATGGTCAAGGGGGAGCAAGCCTTTAGGGGGAGGTATCCATCTTGGGATGATGGATGTTTTTTTTGGGAGAATGTTATCAATTGAAAATTGATGGGTGTTTGATACCCAATTTGGAAATTGGGAGAGTGAGATAGGAGTGCCTCTCTTGAGTGATATGGGACTTATCACTAGGAAGATGGTAGGCATCCTAGGTATTTTTGATCAAGGGGGAGATTGTAAGATCTCATTGGGACATGAGACATTGACCTCCTTGGAGAGAAAACCTTTTTGATGTTAGTCAAAAAGGGGGAGAATGTTTGGGGGAGAACATTTGATTTACATTTTCACTTAAATGTTTGGGGGAGAACATTTGGTGAGTGTTTACCAATTTGGGATAATTGGTAAGGGATTTGAGTTAGTGTTCTAACTCATGATTTGATTGGTTTTTGTCAAACATCAAAAAGGGGGAGATTGTTGGTGCAATCGGCCCAGGTCACGATTGACTAGGACTCGAGTTTGACTCGAGTGATGTTTTGATGTTTGACAAAGTATGTTTGACAAAGTAATTGATATTAATGTCGGTTAATATGTTGGGGAGATTGTTTATACAATCGACCCAGGTTATAATTGACTTGATGGTTGACCAGGGTTGACCATGTGATTATGGGAAAGTCCAAGCATGGGTCTTGGCAAGGGAAAGTCCAAGTCATGGGTACTTGGCATGGAAAGTCCAAGTGGGACACTTGGCAATTGGGAAAGTCCAAGTCTTGAGCACTTGACATGAGAAGTCCAAGCATGAGTCTTGGCAAATGAGAAGTCCAAGCATGGGTCTTGGCAAATGGAAAGTCCAAGCATGGGTCTTGGCATGGAAAGTCCAACATGGGTTGGCAAGGGAAAGTCCAAGCTTGAGTCTTGGCATTTGAGAAGTCCAAGGGGATTGATATTGGCGGCGTAAAGTCCAAGCGGAGTCTTGGCGGCGTAAGTCCAATGTGCCTTGGCGGTGTAGACACCGTTAGCATGACATAGCCGATGGAAGCACCTGGAAGCTAGCGCGATGGATGAACAAGTCATTGATGACTTGGAGGGATCTGAGAGGCGTGAGGCTGATGGAGGTGGCTAGAAGGTTTAGGTCTAGGCTAAGGGTGGTCTAGCAAGTATGGGGGCACCATATTTGGGTTAAAACCTCATTCTTGAGGTTGGCAGTCGACTGGCATTATGGCCGGTTCGACTGCCGGGAGTCGACTCGAGTTCGCCGGTTGCTGAGAGCTTTATGCGGCAATTGACCGCTCATGGGAGCGATCGGCGATGTCGGTAGTCGATCGCTAAGGGATGGCGATCACGGCCGAGCGGCGAAGCTGAAACGCTCCGTAGCCGACCGTGAAGCGGTCGACTACGGCGTTAGCGATCGGCCGCCAATGTTGGCAATCGACTGGTGAGAGTCCCGTTGGAATTTGTCCAACGTGGATTGAGCCGTTGTCTCACTACATGTTAGCGATCGGTGATTTATGGCGGATCACAAAGCAATCCAAACCGACGCGAGATAAAAGGAAGTCGCTCATGGAGATTGCGGCATCGCTTCTTGGGGAGCTTTCTTGAGGCGATTTGAAGGCGATTTTGCAGGTGCATTTCAGGGCCCTTCAACCTCATCCAAGCAACCAACAAGCAAAGCGCTCAAACCCTAGTTTTGTAAAGTGTTCTTTACATTTCCTTTGTATTTGCTTGTATTTCCTTAGATTATTATTGTAATCTTATGTACGAGGTTTCTCCGCCTCCGACTTGTTGTCGAGAAGGAGTTTATTGATTAGTGATTGCATTGGCGTCGCTAGAGCTCGTTAGAGCTCGATCCGTGGAGTAGGAACCGTTACGGTTCCGAACCACGTTATATGCTTGTGTTGTGATCGTGTTGTGATTGTGTGTCTTGTTATATTTATTTGTTATTACTATTCCGCTGTGCTAACAAGATTGTAGACGATCGAACGCGAAAGAATTCCATCATCGTACGGTATCACGCTATTCACCCCCCCCTCTAGCGGGCATTCAATTCCCAACAAAAGGTTCGTCTCTCTTTTAACAAAGAGTTACAAGTCTTCTCAAGAAGAAACACCGAGGCAGATAAATCTCCCATAGTGTTTAGCAACACTGATACCAATAAATCTCCTCAATGTTGGAACTATTCCTGAAATCACTCCAATCGCATACTCCTCTTGCCTATGCAGTGGCAAGCCCGGGAGTTTATATGAAACTACATCCGAGTACTCTCAGATTATACCATAATCTTAATCATTTAACTATCCGTAAGGATATGTCTATAGTAGAGGTATGTCTAGCAAAGTCTAAGGATATCCCTTGACTTCTCAGTTGTTGATCAACATCTCACCTGACGGTAGAGAAAAATCACCAACCCACAAGTCGATAGAAACCCTTCCAATCCTATCTAACAAGGTTCTAGATAAAGATACCTGTAACCTACCAGTATCTCTCGATATACCAGCAAATATGGTAATCTAAAGTAATACCCCGAATGACCAATTCTTCGGTCTACTATATCCTTCCTCGAGTAATCATGTAAACTCGTCCAACATCTGTTCTTGACGGCTGAGCTCCTGTAAGTGCAAAGGACTACCATGGAAGAACTGAAGTCAACTGCTGAAACTGAGGTACAAACCCAAAATGACTACAATGGAGATGGTAAACACTGTTGTACTGGTAAAGGGTACACCACCGGCTGAAAAATACTGAAGAACTGTCAACATCGTAGCATGCTCCAACTCTGTAAATAGTATAACTGTGTCTGAAGAATACAGCATAGATACGACCATCGTCGTATATTCTCTCTCCTCTCAACAAATCGTAACCACGTCTGGGAAGGTAATAGTTGTTGTCATCTAGATAGGTAACAATTGTTGTCTGAACGTCTAAGTCTTCTGAGATGTCTTTTGCTGATAGTGCTGAGTAACTTACTTCTTCCCGGATGGAAGTATCAAAAAGCTCCAACTATATCTGAGGTAGTAAATCGCTGCTGATGTGATAACCCAATCTTCTGTAATGATCTTAGCTTTCGAGGTTGTGGATCGTCCGCTCGAAAGCATCATCCATAGTCTTCAACTGAGTCTTCAAAGTACATACTCTCCTTGTAGATATCGGCTGCTTATACTAGAAACATATAAAATGATCCGTCGGATAATCTGACTCTGTGTGTCGTCGTGACCCACATTGCATGCACATAATCTCCCTTCGGAGTCTTTCCTCTGATTTCACTGATAAACATGAGAAGATGCTGATGATATGCAGTCGATCTTCTATGATCGAAAAATTCTCCAATAGTCGCTCGTGACTCATGACTCTAATCTTGCTCCTTTTGTCAAACATTCGGAGACTTCTAATTCCAATCATTTGATTTGCAATATCTGCTTATCAAATCTCCAACTCTTAAAATACTTGCTACAGAGTTATTTCTATACACATGACTCGGTCTAATGCCTTCCAGTAGGATCTGGTAGGAGATCCAAACATCCTGATCAAGATGTCAACCGATAAACCATAGGTGGCTTAAGACATGTCAATCACATTCTCAAGCTATTAGGTGGTCGTAATCTTCGCAAATCTAATGACTTTGCATGGTACCCTCGTTACCAAACGATCACCCAACCTAAAGCTCAAGAATTCCCTGACGACAATTCAAAGAAGATGACATGGAAAAAATACTCTCTCACAACATCACTACACCATGGCCAAGTGATGTGTGATTTCCCGAAAGTTATTTCCTATCTCTTCTACCCAAGTATCCGGATAATGGTATTAAACCAACTCCACTCTCTTCGTATAACACGAGTTAAGTACTCAAAAGTACTCTCAATGTTATACAACCTAGAACGACCAGTCCGGGGATCAAAATCCCCATGAATATCATCCCCTAATTTTCTACTATTTGCATCAGTAATAGTATACTCGCTTAGTCCAATACCCCTCAGATAACAATCTGACAAGTATAATTAGTGAAAATCCTTAGGACCGTAATCTTTGATCTCCACGAGAAATGTGACTACCTAATCCCTGCTTTCTGACTTGGTATCAGTCGGCTCTCAAAGGTAATTACCTTTTCGATAGCAGGTACATGTCTAATAACCTCTACATATCGTTCCCGTGGTCAACTCAAACCATGGTTATGAATACTAACCAACAACCTACAAGTCATCCCAGTTATAAGCAACTAAATGCAAAGCCAACAGAAGGATATTTAATAACAGTTAACATACCTTAAACCTTGTAGCTCGGAGATGTCCGCAATAGCCAGATCCCAGAACTCACAAAACCATGACCGAGTAAAGAAAAACTCGATGTCCGAACGAAATAAAATTCGAAAATGGACTTCGCAAACCTAGGGCTCTGATACGTTTAATTTTCAAATTCTTTTCATTTTCTAATAATTTGTAGAGATTTATAAATTGATCAATTGTTTCACTTTTATGTTTTAAAAACCTAACCCAAGTGAACCTAGAGTAGTCATTTACTATTACTAAATAGTATTGACTACCACTTATGTCACGCCCCGAGAGTATGCCGGTTCGAAAATCAAACGAACGACATCTCCCCTGTACGTGGCAACATCTCGTGTTAATACAAGGCCCGTAGGCCACAACAACAACAACAAATAAATATGTAAACAAACTAACTACAACAAATACACAGCGGAAACATAAAACACAACATCACAAACATGCATATCGGTATGACTAACATCGACTCAGAACACCATAACAAAATCGAAAAAAGAAAGGTACAATATTTACAATGTCCAATCACTACAAAACATCACCTAAACCAAATCCATATCGGAACACCAATGAAAACACCAAAAATCTGAACTCTCGGAGTTGAGATGAGACGATGCCAGCCAGCGGTGCTCCAAGTCCATCACGAAGTCAGCTACCTGTTACCTGGGCGACAGAAAAACCCAGGGTCCGTGGTGGTGGTGAGTAAAACTCAGCAGGTAATAGAAAAACATGTAAATATATGTATCAATATTACATGTCATTCAACAGTTTAATCTACTCGTACAATATGTATACATCAGCATAACAAGCATACATGCATGCATACACTAAGTAAACTGAACAACAAACGATGTTGACATACCTAACAGTCAGCTACTCTATCCTCATCCAACCTGGGCATATATCCACAACATAAGGTATAAAGAATAATACTAACTCACACTACATCCTGCTATGGGTCGAGGGTATGAAAGTGAATAACTAACAAGTATACAAGTACCGGTCTACTACTATACATAAAATGCAATAGTATGTATGAATATGTACAAACAAATGCAACAAACATAGTACATACAAATGCAACATCACAATAAGCATATATATATATACTGCATCTATATATGTATACTAATCACAATCATCTATATATATATATATATATACATATATGTATATATATGGCAATATGCAAAAATGCCATAAGTCGGCAATGCAGTATGCATGGTCATGTCGGCTCACCCTAAAGCTACCACGACCCCAGTGTGGCCTCGGTGGCTCGAGCATGACAACTGTCCCAACTCAACACCAATCACTACTCTCGAGTGGCTGAGTGGGCAGTATGATCGAGTAGCACATAAGCGTAAAGAACAAGCTACACGATGGGGGTCCCTGCTGTTGGCCACTCCGACAGTCACTACCCTTGAGTGGTCGAGTGCCACACACATAGGACTACGACACGCAAATCCCACTATCACCGTCTATAGTGGTAGAGTACGACACCATAATGCTCTGCCCTCACACCGGTTACCCTTCCTATGAGTAACTATGGAGGAAGGATGAATGGCGACCCTCTCAACCACAAGGAAGACCTCGTCGTCAGCATGCATGCAAATGACATGAATGCAATGTCTCACATACATACATCCACTATAGACTCTCTATTCTACAGAAAGTCATACTAGTCAGATCAACGCACTCTCTATCCTGCAGAGAGTCATACTCAACTGATCATAACACTCTCTATCCTGTAGAGAGTTATATCAATCTAATCAACACACTCTCTATCCTGGAGAGAGTCGTACTAAACTGATGGACACACTCTCTATCCTATAGAGAGTCGTACTCATCTGATCGATGCACTCTCTATCATGTAGAGAGTCGTACTCAAACTGATTATATCAAGCTAGGACAACCGGTCCGTAGCGACACACTAAATACCATTCACCTGACCATTTACACAATACATAGTCGGTGGTAAACATACAACCTAAGTGTATTAGAATTAACCCTACGTTCAAAACATTACCTACCCACAGATGACCTCTTTGCCCAATTTACAATCAGGTTGTCATTCGGACTTTACTATTCACACCTAACTAAACAAATTTTAGGTTACTTACATCACCTATATATATATAACTCCTAATCATGATCAAATGTAACATGATAGCATCAATGGAGTTAACAGCCAAAGGTAAGGTATCAAGCATAAGATAAATAAGAGCAGAGTCAAGGTAACATAATCATATAAGATGATCATGCATCTAAATCTGTATGCATTAAAACTACCTGACCACGGTAGGAATTACCTACCTGCTGTAGAACGTACTGATTGTCGTCATATCCATGAATCTACCTTGAATCAAAGTCCTGAAACATAGTATATGAATTATATAGATTTCTATCACAATCAAATATCCCTAGTAACCAGTTCAAATCTGATTACGTAGAGAATACTTCTACAACTCTATCGTGATATACCCACTAGTATACATCCATAAACATCCAAGTCTAGACTTACCAAGCCTAGCTTCCGTTGCAAAATAGTTCAATCCAAAGTTGTGGTATCAAATCTTAGCTGAATAAGAGGAAATCGATCCAAATTCCAATATCCTCATCCCTAAAATCATAAAATCTTTAAGCTTACATCGGACCTACATATCACAACCATAATATAATTAGATCGAGACTCACCTAGCACAGCTTCAATTACAAAGTCAACTGATCCAAAAACAGAGTAATAGGAGTGATTCAAGCTGTTGGATTAGAGCAAAAGAAACCCTCCGATAACTTGATCACTGTAAGACATCACAAACCCATTGTAACTCTATTAAATCTGTTTTCCCTCACCTTTATCGCCTTACCATCACCCAATCCCTCTGATGCAGCTCTATGTCGAGTCCGTCCTCCTCGGTCACCATGGCAGCACCATATTGCGCCGATGGTTTTACTTGAGCTTCTGAAAACCCCAAATCAACACAAATGGTGATGTACTCTGGATCGGGAACCATCACAGAAACACAACGACGATCATCATGTGCAGGGCTAGTGGCTAGACACGTATAAAATGATGATAGCCGGCGTCGACCTTGAGCTCGTGAGAAAGGAGAGGTCATGGCCGGGTCTGCAGCATTGTAGAAGAAACGGCGGCTCAACCACAACTAGTCACCATTGCTGTCGGAGGCGAGCCAAGCTCGCGTCGCTCAACTCAAACACGAAATCGGAAGGTTGAAGATGCCATCGTTGTTACTTCCGCCGATGATAGCTGTGATTCTCCCTCTCGGACTATCTTATAGTTTCTTAACTGACGTAGGCATAAGGTACGCCTCATTCAACTGCATCGGAATTGCTCTAATCCCTGAAACGATGCATCCGCGTAAAACATCCTTTTTGTCCACTCCGGAAGGATTAACTAATAGTCGTGTAAAAGTTAATCATCATCTAGGTCCTATAAACTGGTTTCCCCAGCTTCTAACTAAATGATTTCCATCATCACCTTTGTCAAACAAGTCAGTGGTATAATAATGCTAAAACATTCTATCCACATCTACAGTACTAACCAAACCATACATTGCAAACCACCATCGACGGTGGTCGAGTGCGCAACTCCAACTACCACAATCAACAGTGGCCAGGTTACGCACCTCCAACAACCACAAACTGATCCAATCGTGTCCAGGATACATAATTCTCAAATTCATGGATGACTAAATCGTTAAATACATCTAATAACATTAACAACAGCTCATAAATTCATACTAAGAATGAAATGTCATCCTTCATACACCTGCATCCTATTTACTCTATGCTGATGATATATCAATCATCACAATGACAATGATAATTGTATGACATCATGTCACTACAATATCAACGCTCCAGTCATAAATCGATCCTAGAGTATACACAAGTGTCCTTAACTAATCTAAATAGATCATTTATCCACAACGAAGGATATTCATTTACTACAACTACTATATTTCATCATCGATAATCGATGCATACTTTCAAAGGTCCATCTCTCTTTTAACAAAGAGTTCTGGATCCTTCTCAAGGAGAAATACTGGGACAGATAAATATCCCCTCCAACGTCTCCTATAATCACAACTTACTTTCTTCCAATTCCCATAGTGTTTAGTAACACTTACGCCAACAAAATTACCCCTCATATGAGGTATTCAATATCGACACTATCTTCGAAATCACTCCAATCGCCTACTCCACTTGCCTATGCAGCGGCAAGCCTAGGAGTTCATCCAAAACTACATCCGACTACTCTCGGATTATTTGCACATCCGAGAGACATATCGTACCATACTTCCAATAATTTGACTATCCGTAATGATATGTCTACAGTAAAGGTATGTCTATCAAAGTCTAAGGGCATCCCTTAACTTCTTAATTGTTGGTCCACTTCTCACCTGACGGTAGAGATACCACCGACCTACAAGTCGATGTAAAGGACCCTTCTAATTAAAACAAAGAATGTTCTAGACAAAGATACCTGTAAATACAAGCATCTCTCAATATATTAACCCAGAGGATAAACTAACGTAATACTCTGAACAATCCATTATCTGTCGATCTGATTCAAAGGCTCTATGCAGGTCTCAGCCTTTCTCCGAAGAGAACACAATCAGATCCAACAGTCCACGACAATTCGGTCATATTTCTACGACGAATAATTCGGGGATTTTCCTAGATCATCTGATCTCATCACTAAATCCTACTAGTTGCAATTGTAGGATACCGAATAGATACGACCATCATCGTATACTCTCTCCTCTGTACTAAGCAAATCACATCTGGAGGTAACTGTTGTTGTCTGCTGAATCTTCTAAAATGTCTTCTGCTGATACCGCTACGTACATCACTTCCCTTGAAGGAAAGTATCACAGAACTCTAACCACGCCTAAGGTGGTAGGTTACTGCTGATGAGATAACTCAATATTCTGTGATGATCTCTGCTGTCGAGACGATGCATCATCCTCCCAGAACACCATTGATAGTCTTCAACTGAGTCTTCAAAGTATACCTCAAATGTACTGGTTGCTCACAATAGCAACAAATGAACTAATCCAACGGATAATCTGACTTCACGTGTCTTCGTGATCTGCACTACACGCACGCAATCCCTTCGAAGTCTTTGTTCTAATTTTGTTGATATCCACGAGAACATCCTGATGATCTGCGGTTGGTCTTCTATAATCAGAAAATAGCTCAAAGCCTATGACTCTGATCTTGCTCCTTTATCCAATAGTTGGAGACTTCTGACTCTATTAAGTTGACCTGCAATATTTGCTTACCTGTCTCCAACTCTTAAACCCATGTACGGAGTCATTTCTAAACTCCTGTCTCAATCCAATGTCTTCCAGCAGGATCTGGTAGAAGATCCCGGCATCCTAATCCAACTATAAGCCAATAACTCTGGGTGGCTTAAATCATCCATTCATCTTCTTGAGCTATTAGGTGGTCGTAACCTCCGCAAGTCTCACGACTCTGCACAGTACACTATTACTAACCGATCACTTTTTCTTGAAGCTCAAGAATTCCTTACAATGTGTCACTAAAAGTGACATGGGAAAATACTCTCTTTCAACATCACTAAACCATGATCAAGTGATATATTATTTTCTGTATTTATCACCAAATATCGGCTTGATCCCGATAATGGTATGCCAACAACTCTTCTTTCTCGGTATAACATGAGTTAGGTACTCAAAAGTACTCTCAAAGTTATACAACTCAGTACGAACAACTCAGGGATAAAATCCCTATAAAACACCGTAACCTAGTCTTCCAATATCTGCATCAACAATAGTCACTTGTCTTGTCCATTACCCAACAGGTAATGATCTAACTAGCATAATTAGTGAAAATCTATAAGACTGTAGTCTCTGATTTCTACAAGAAATGTGACAACTTGACCCCTGTTTTCCGACTCGGTATCAATCGGCTCTCAAAGGTAAATCACCTTTTCGACACAGGTTTAAGACTCACAGACTTAACAGGTCATTCCCGTGGTCAACTAATACCACGATTACGAATAATAACCAGTATACTACAGGTTATTCCCCGTTATTAACATTAAAAGCATAGTCAACTAAAACCGGGAGTATAAACACTAAAGATAACTCCGGTTAATCGCCTCGGTGGACGACCCCTACTACGAGTCTGTACATGTATAATAACTCTAACTATATACACCTGTTGAGAAAATTTAGATAAATATCTACTAAACTATAAGTTATCAAGAATTCTTACCTCGTGCTGCTTAGAGCTCAGGCTGCTGTCAATCTCATCTCAGAAAACCAAAATCGAATAAATCGACTACCGAGAATCCAAGACTCGACACAAAAATCACCTTGTATGGCATCGCAAAACCTAGGGCTCTGATACCACTAAAGTTGTCACGCTCCGAGAGTATGCCGGTCCGAAAATCAAACGGACGACATCTCCCCTGTACGTGGCAACATCTCGTGTTAATACAAGGCCCATAGGCCACAACAACAACAACAAATAAATATGTAAACAAACTAACTACAACAAATATACAGCGGAAACATAAAACACAACATCACAAACATGCATACCGGTATGACTAACACTGACTCAGAACACCATAACAAAATCGGAAAAAGAAAGGTATAATATTTACAATGTCCAATCACTACAAAACATCACCTAAACCAAATCCATATTGGAACACCAATGAAAACACCAAAAACCGGACTCTCGGAGTTGAGATGAGACGATGCCAACCAGCGGTGCTCCAAGTCCATCACGAAGTCAGCTACTTGTTACCTGAGCGACAGAAAAACCCAGGGTCCGTGGTGGTGGTGAGTAAAACTTAGCAGGTAATAGGAAAACATGCAAATATATGTATCAATATTACATGTCATTCAACAGTTTAATCTACTCGTACAATAGGTATACATCATCATAACAAGTATACATGCATGCATACACTAAGTAAACTGAACAGCAAATGATGCTGACATACCTGACAGTCAGCTACTCTATCCTCTTCCAACCTGGGCATATATCCACAACATAAGGTATAAAGAATAATACTAACTCACACTACATCCTGCTATGGGTCGAGGGTATGATAGTGAATAACCAACAAGTATACAAGTACGGTCTACTACCATACAGAAAATACAATAGCATGTATGAATATGTACAAACAAATACAACAAACATAGTACATACAAATGCAGCATCACAATAAACATATATATATATACTGCATCTATATATGTATACTAATCACAATCATCTATATATATATATATATATATATATATGCAAAAATGTCATAAGTCGGCAATGCAGTATGCATGGTCATGTCGGCTCACCCTAAAGCTACCACGACCTCAGTGTGGCCTCGGTGACTCGAGCATGACAACTGTCCCAACTCAACACCAACCACTACTTTCGAGTGGCCGAGTGGCCAGTATGATCGAGTAGCATATAAGCGTAAAGAGCAAGCTACACGATGGGGGTCCCTGCTATTGGCCACTCCGACAGTCACTACCCATGAGTGGTCGAGTGTCACACACGCAGGACTATGACACACAAATCCCACTACCACCGTCTATAGTGGTAGAGTACGGTACCACAATGCTCTGCCCTCACAACGATTACCCCTCCTATGAGTAACCATGGAGGCAAGATGACTGGTGACCCTCTCAACCACAAGGAAGACCTCGTCGCCAGCATGCATGCAAATGACATGAATGCAATGTCTCACATATAGACATCCACCATAGACTCTCTATTCTACAGAAAGTCATACTAGTCAGATAAACGCACTCTCTATCCTGCAGAGAGTCGTACTCAACTGATCATAACACTCTCTATCCTGTAGAGAGTTATATCAATCTAATCAACGCACTCTCTATCCTGCAGAGAGTCATACTCAACTTATGGGCGCACTCTCTATCCTGTAGAGAGTCGTACTCATCTGATCGATGCACTCTCTATCATGTAGAGAGTCGTACTCAAACTGATTATATCAAGCTAAGACCCCCGGTCCGTAGCGACACACTAAATACCATTCACCTGACCATTTACACAATACATAGTCGGTGATAAATATACAACCTAAGGGTATTAGAATTAACCCTACGTTCAAAACATTACCTACCCACAGATGACCTCTTTGCCCAATTTACAATCAGGTTGTCATCCGGACTTGACTATTCACACTTAACTAAACAAATTTTAGGTTACTTACATCACCTATATATATATAACTCCTAATCATGATCAAATGTAACATGATAGCATCAATGGAGTTAACAACCAAAGGTAAGGTATCAAGCATAAGATAAATAAGAGCAGAGTCAAGGTAACATAATCATATAAGATGATCATGCATCTAAATCTGTATGCATTAAAACTACTTGACCACGGTAGAAATTACCTACCTGCTATAGAATGTACTGATTGTCGTCATATCCATGAATCTACCTTGAATCAAATCCTGAAACATAGTATATGAATTATATAGATTTCTATCACAATCAAATATCCTTCAACTGACACGTAGAGAATACTTCTACAACTCTATCGTGATATACCCACTAGTATACATCCATAAACATCCAAGTCTAGACTTACCAAGCCTAGCTTCCGTTGCAAAATAGTTCAATCAAAAGTTGTGGTATCAAATCTTAGCTGAATAAGAGGAAATCGATCCAAATTCCAATATCCTCATCCCTGAAATCATAAAATCTTTAAGCTTACATCGGACCTACATATCACAACCATAATATAATTAGATCGAGACTCACCTAGCACAGCTTCAATTACAAAGTCAGCTGATCCAAAGACAGAGTAATAGGAGTGATTCAAGCTGTTGGATTAGAGAAAAAGAAACCCTCCGATAACCTGATCACTGTAAGACATCACAAACCCATTGTAACTCTGTTAAATCTATTTTCCCTCACCTTTATCCCCTTACCATCACCCAATCCCTCTGATACAGCTCTATGCCGAGTCCGTCCTCCTCGGTCGCCATGGCAGCACCATCTTACACCGATGGTTTCACTTGAGCTCCTGAAAAGCCCAAATCAACACAAATGGTGATGTACTCTGGATTGGGAACCATCACAGAAACACAACGATGATCATCATGTGTAGGGCTAGCGACAGTGCAGAAACACAGATAAAATGATGATAGCGGTGTCGACCTGAGCTCAGAGAAAGGAGAGGTCGGCGAAGCTGCAACTATGGTAGAAGAAACGATGGCTCAACCACAACCAGTCATCGTTGCTGCCGGAAGCGAGCCAAGCTCGCGTCACTCAACTCAAACACGAAATTGGAAGGTTGAAGATGCCATCATCGTTACTTCCGTCGATGATAGCTATGATTCTCCCTCTCGGACTCAAAATCTCCTCGTGAGATGTCGTTGATGGCTGGAGGTGCTTGCTGCCGCCAAGATTGAGAGGAATAAGGTACAACCGGCGGAGATCAGGCTGAGACAACGACTAGCACGGTGAGGAGAACTCGAGAGGAGACTGCGGCAGTGGCATGTGCGACGAGCGGCTCGAAGAGGCGACCATGGGCGGAGATTAGGCGGAGATGGAGTGAGCTCGAGCATCGGCGGCGTGCGGGGAGAAGATCAGGCTAAGGAAGGAGATGCGATCGCCTCTGGTCGCTTCAGAGAGGAGGAAAGGCATTCGGGAAGAAATCGATCGGGCGAGCAGAAAAGAAATCGACGAAACGAAGAAACACCTGTGGAAAGCGACGATCGGGTTATTTTAGTTGGTCTAGCTAGCCCAATTCTAACCCAATCATCTATTTAAGCCTTCATCTTCCTCCGATTCAGTCATATGAACTCAATTAAATTCTAGGAAAATTCCTAAAAATTCCTGTAAAATTCTACAAGATAATTTCTTAATTAACAAGGGTATTTTCTATTATATATTTTTTTTTGGTATTTTACAACTTAGTGACTTGGCCCCATGTGAATCAAATAGATTCAAGTGTAGGAGCTCAAGAACACTCTTGGTTCTATCTGAATTAGTTAATTTATGTGAAGTTTTAGTTTGTTTTCCTTGTTGGCAAGCATCACACACTTTATTTTCTAAATTGCTTAATTTGGGTAAATCTCTAACTTGTCCATTATGACTTATTTTCGAAATAAGTCTTGGATGGATGTGGGCCATTCTCTTGTGCCACAACCAAGATTCCTCTTGTTGTGTCATTAGACACTTGAGTGAGGAAGTTGGCAAGTCTATGGTATAAATATTATTTTTCCTAAGTCCTTTAAGTATGACTTCTGGGCATTCAATTTTTCTAACTAAGCAGTCATTTGAAGAAAATTTAACCTTATATCCACTATCACAAAGTTGACTTATACTTAGAAGATTAAAGTCAAAATTTTCAACTAACAATACTTTGCGTATAACTAAATCTGAATTTAGCTCAATATCACATGATCCGATGATCTTGATTTTTCTATTATTTTCGAAGGCTACTGATCCATGGTTTTTGAATTTTAACTTCGTAAATTTCAGTCGGTCTCCGGTCATGTGTCTAAAGCATCCACTATCCAACATCCATTGATCCTACACATAAAGTAGTTGGATTGAATATTGGAATTTTAAATTGGTTTTAGAAAATTTTATTCTAACTTTCATCTCACCCAATCTATAAGATCAATCAGGTTAACCTTATATGTTTTTTGAGATGACTTTTCAATTTTACTTAGTTAATTTTAATGATTTGAAAATTAATTAACCTTGGGTTAGATTCGGATTTAACCTTAAGTTAGTTAAGTAAACTTTTCAAAAGATAGCTTCTAGGTTGTGGCGAGGCACAGAGGCCTTCTTTGATCGGAACAACGATCACTTCCTTAGACAAAGCCAATCTTAAGAAATTGTGCACTTAATTCACTTTAGGGTTACGTTCTGGTCTAACTAGTTTAGGATGTGGTGAGGTAGCTTCAGCTAGTTCCACTTAGCCAAGTGCACCAAGCTAGATACTCCTTATCTAACCCGGACACACGAGACTTCGTTTCCCTAACGTACTATCATCTCATCGCGTCCTGATACTAAATTATCAATGTTAATTAACTATTAGTCCTATCTAGCCGTTCTAAGTTCAGCAAATAAAAACTAACTAAGCATGCAAAGCTAAATTAATCAAGTAATTGAGCATACAATTTAAGTATTGGCTTCCCCTAGATCATTGAATCGATATGATCTGTCCACATAGTGGATTTGATCCTTGGGAACCCAATACTTGGTTGACGCTAGTTGTGATTTTAGACTCGACTTGGGGACCCATGCTTGGACTTGTTTACGATCACGATTTACGAGTGAAATAAAAGATCTATTTTCTACTCTAAATCCAAGTCCAGTCTTGTTGTACACAACACGTTGAGACCCAAGTATTAGGTTGAGACCTTTGGATCCCAACATGAACTTTTTCAACATTTTCTTAAGATCTTGAACTCGTCCTTTCAAGGAGGAATTCTCTTCCTCAAGTGCCTTGACTCGAGTTGAGGTTCCTTCTTGAATGTGACTAGTTGAAGAAATTAAATTAGTCTTCTTAAGGGTTTCAACTTCCTTAAGAAGAGACTTGACCATAGACTTGGACTTAGTTAACTTTTTATTCAAATATTTAATTGCAATATATAAGTTTCTAATTGTAGAGAGGCGTACCTTTAATGAAACTTTGGAAATGGATACGGATCCGTGGCTTGTCTCGGACTCTGACTCGGAGTTGGACTCGCACTCGGATTCTGACTCGGACTCGAATTCGGAGGGTCTTGCCATGAGGACGAGGTTGTCGATTTGTTCTCTTTCTTCTTCATCCGACAATTCTTCCCATGTTGCTCTAAGAGCCTTCTTGGTAGATTTTGACTTTAGTTTGGGGCAGCCAACTACGAAATGACCCTTCTTGTTGCATTCATAGCACTTGTAGTCTTGCTTGACCTTTTGATTTGTCTTGGGATTTTTCTCTTTAGCTAACTTGTTTGTATGCCTTCTTTTCTTAATTAGTCTTCGAACAAGGTTGATAATCTCCATTTCTAATTCATCGTCTAGATCCAAATTGGAATCATTGTCTTCGGGAGTTGGTTTACCTTTTGTTTTCTTTTTCCTTGCAAACAGAGCTATACTTTTCTCGGCCGGCGAATTAGTCTGCTGTAATTCAAATTTAGAAAATAGTTCATCTAATCTAATCTTAGAAAGATCCTGGGACACTTTGTAAGCATCAACCATTGATTCCCACGATGTAGTCCTAGGGAAGGCCTTAAGTGTGTACCTTATAATATTGCGATTCTCCACCTTCTATCTGATCGAATGGAGGTCATTTAGGATGTCTTGGATGCGAGCATGAAGTTGACTCGCAGTCTCGTTGTCATGCATTTTTAAATTAAATAATTTATTTAAAAGTAAATCCTTTTTACATACCTTTGTATCGACTGTTCCTTCGTTGGGCTCGGTAAGTTTATCCCACAAATCTTTAGCGATGAAGGGCGTCTGATTGAACTCCTCTTTTGATAGACCACATTGCAAATTTTGGGTTGCATTGGCATTCGCTTTAATTTGTTTCTTCATTGCATTGGTCCATAGATCACACTCCAATAGCTCACCCTTTTCGTCATTTGGTAGATCAAACCCTTTCTGGATGATGATCCACATGTCGACTTGAGTCTTGAGGAAATACTCCATCCGACCCTTCCAATAACAGAAGTCATCTCCACAAAAATACGGAGGTCGAACAGTGCTAAATCCCTCTGACTAGTCATATAAATCAACAACTGCACGAAACAGAAACAACAAAAATATTCCAAGACTGGGTCTTGGGTTAGTAGTCTGGGATAAAACTTATGCAAAGAATATAAAGGGAAAAAAAACTTGCTCGACCAGTGGTTGCACCGAATCTGAGCGCCCCGCTCTGATACCAATTGTAGGATTGAAAAAATGCTAGAAGGTGGGATAGCATGTTTTTTTAAAAAAAAACTTCTTTTCTAAACACAAAATAAATGCAGCGGAGACACAAAAATAAAGACAAAGAATACAAGTGATTTTTTACTTGGTTCACAGCCTATTGGCTGCTAATCTAAGGCCCGCGATCCTAGATCATCGTCGAAGGGCAAAGCACTAAACAATCTCTTCCTCGTTAGAGGTAAGAGACAAACCAATTACAGAGTGATGTCGAGGACAAGGTAACAATCCTACCTTTCCTCCTAGCAATTAAAGATTAAGTAACAATAAGCAAAATAATACCAACTGCAGGAAGTTGAAGTTGGAAGCTGTGACGGCATAGCAACGTTGATGAGCAGAGATGAGAACTTCGACTTGATGCAGCACTCTTGAACAGTTTTTCAGTTATTTAATTATCTTTAGAATAGTGATTTAGCTCTCTTTTTATAGCCTGGTGCCTTGAACTAATTCCAGATCTAGACCAAAAGCTCGTGGATCTTATCTTGAGGTGGTAGCTTATCTTCTCTTGAGGTGGTAGGTTTAACTGATCCAATTTGCGACTTCGTGTTTTAGCTGATTCACAGACATCAATCGGCTAAAGTCCAACATCAGTCGAATTACACTAAGTCACAGTTCTCTTCCAGTCGATATTTGAACTGCTTGCTCAGAAATTGTACTGACCACTCGATATTTGTACTGATCACTCGGAATTTATATTAACCGCTCGATCGCTCAAGTGACTTTTTCTCCATCGTGATGCATCGCTCGATATTTACACTGACTGCTCTGCAATTGCATCGACTGCTCGAGATTTACACTGACTACTTGGCAATTGCACTAACTGCTTGGGATTTACACTGATTGCTCGGCAATTACACTGACTGCTCGGGATGTACACTGATTGCTTGACAATTGCACTGATTGCTTGGGATTTACACTGATTGCTCGACAATATGATAGAAAGCACATAAAATAAAGTTATCACAAGACCTATATATATAAGACGATCCTTTACCATCCGATCTTAACTTAGACCTTCCTCCGGAAGTCTTAGTTGGATCGACGCCTAAGGTTGTCCCCGTATGGAGAACACGACCTCACCATCACTCCACACCTGAAGCTTACCTTTGGTCCTTCTAACCTGTCGCTTAGCTTCCGGTCACTTGACCACTGTGGTTTCTCCTTCCGAGATTCTCCTGGTATCGTTGACCTTAGCAAAGCCTAATACAATACCTGCACACTTAGCATATATGAGACAACAAAATAGCTTAACTTTGAATTTTTGTCATTATCAAAACCTATGTTCGATTATCCAGTGCCCCTGCACCAACAATGCCATGTTGAACTGGAGGCAGAGAGAGTTGAATCTGTAGGGATTTCTAGACAAACTTTTGTAGTTATTGGTTCTATTGGATCATCAGGATCCAAAAAGAAAAAAAAATGGTTCAAGAAGGGAAAAGGAAAGTCAAAGGAAGTTGTTGCTGGGCTGGGTTCAAACAAGAAGAAAGGAAAGAAGACTGGAAAGAAACCTAAAAGCAAGTTGACTTGATTTAACTGTGGCAAGAAAGACCACTTCGCTCGACAATGTACTAAGCCGAAAAAGGTATATCCAAGTCTGTCTTCTTTTCCTGAGCATTATGTTTCTATATTGTTAGTTGACTCTTATCCTTTATGGATTATAGTTTTGGGAACAACAAACCATATAGTGTTGGGATTATTGGGAATACAATTAAAGTCCCACATTAGTAAGGCATAGAAAAGATCATGCACTTATAAGATGAAAATATATCTCCATTGAAATGAAGTCTTCTAGGTATAGCCCGAAAATAAAACTGAGGGCTTAGGCCCAAAGTGAACAATATCATATTATTGTGGAGATATGTGAATCTTATTTGCACCAACAATTGGTATCAAAGTCATGGTCCATGTCAAGTCATACACCTTGAATGAAAGAAGTGGGGCTCCCATGTTTGGATCAAGAGAACCAAACACGAGGCAGGAATTCTAATTGGGTTAAGAGGATCGGATAGTTGGTAGGAAGTACAGCTGGGTTAAAAGGGCCAAACAGTTGGCAAGAAGTCTTGGCAGGTTAGGGATCATACATCAAGAAGAAGAAGTTTTTCGAGGATGGATAGGCTTGAGGGGGGCCAATGTGGTCCTTCGTTTGAGGGGGAATTATTGGAAGTATTAGGAATACAATCAAAGCCCCACATTGATAAGGTATGAAAAAGATCATATGCTTATAAAATAAAAAGATATCTTCATTAGAATGAGGCCTTTTGGGTATAGCTCAAAAATAAAACCATGAGGGCTCATTCCCAAATTGGGCAATATCATACCATTATGGAGATATGTGAATCTTATTTGCACCAACATATAGCTCATGAGCGAGTTACATTTGTGAAGTATCATCGGATACCAACTGATAACAGATGGATATATGTAGGAAATAATGTAAGGATTGAAGTCAAAAGGTTTGACACTTACAAACTCAACCTTCGTGGTGACATACCTTATTTCTACATGATGTCATTTATGCTCTTGAGATTCGATGGAATTTAGTTTTTGTTACATGTCTTCTTTATTTGGGATATTGCATACATTTTTACAGCCATTGTGTTGAACTTCATATTGACTCTATGTTAATAGGATATGATTTTTTAACTAATGGTTTCATAGTTCTTGATATGGAATCGGATATCAATTATAGAATTTATGGTTGTTTTTTTAAACATTGTTCTTACTAGTGATGTGGATATAACTGATGATATTTGACATGCTAGATTGGGATATATATGACAAGAACATATGAATCGGTTAGCTAGAAAGAGCTTGTTGGGCATTCGTGCTAGGATTAACTTGTCTATATGTGAGCATTGTATTACTAGGAAACTATTTGGTAAGGCTATTAGAGATGATTCACCATTGCAATTAATTCATTTGGATATTTATAGTCCAATGAATGTGAAGGCTAAATATGGAGCTTCATATTTCATTACATTCATTGATGATTTCACTTGTTTTGGTCATATGTACTTGATTTCTCATTAATCTGAAGCATTGGATTACTTCATTGTTTATATTAATGAAGTTGAGAATCAATTAAACCGTAAGGTTAAAACCTTAAGTACTGACCAGGGAGCACTACAAGAAAAATGGTATTTAGCATCGAATTTTTTTCATCGCTCATACATAATATTCGCCGCTAAATCACATTAACGACAATAATATTTTGTCATCAATTTCATCGCAATAAGCTTGTCGCTAATAAACTATAATGATGAATTATTATAATTTCATTGTTAATATTAAAGACAAAAGCAATAACGTGGCTAAACAATTAAAAATCACCACTAAAAAAATAAATTAGCGACAAATAAAGTATTTTCGTTGCTAACACTGGATTTTCAACAAATCAACTACCTACTTTGTTAGCAACGAATTAATTAATTTTGTCGCAAATCGTAGTCGACTATTATGTTTTGGCAGTCAACTGATATGAAGAAATTTGGCCTGACATAAACCAACAGTTGACTAATTGGGTACACAGCCGACTGAATAGGCCACAGAATATTTTTTAGCCGACTGGCCAGTCAACTGCCAATGATTAGCGATGAATTTTCATAAATTTATAAATTTCATCGCAAACCATAGATTATCTTGAGAACCGTGTATCAAAGAGTAGCAACGAATTAATTAATTTCATCACAAAACCACAGTCGATTGCTAAATTTATGAGATCAATATGTAATTTCCCGATGAACTTTTGCTTCTACCGAGAGCTACCTATTCCTAACCAAGTTTACCTTTCGGATCATTAGAGCTCAGGGGGTTGATACCGTTGGGAGCCCTCTGTCACTAAGGTCCCTCAACCCTTCTAGAGTTAATTTCTCCTACTTTGGCCCTTCTGCTAAGATAGGAAATTGGGTACCAAGATGTCCTAACAATCCCTTTGTAGAGGTGGATCTTATTTCATATCCTGTCCTATCATATTCTATCTTCTACGATTACGGGAGGTAGGATGACCGCAAGGCTCATTCTTGATTCTCCTAGGTTTTTGATACGAAGACTGTCACCCTTTGTATATGCTACACACGGTAGAATTAGAATCAAAACACAATCTTCATAAATCTCAACACACAAAACTGCAAATAAAATCAAAGGAGATAAATGACTATTTGCACTAACATGTCCACAAACATAAGTTACTCCCTAATCCTAGAATCGAAGTATCTACTCTATAAACAAGGAAGAATAAACACAAGACAACTTAGAAAACATCATTACACTAAAAATAGAACAAGAGGATAAAGAAGATACTCTCTATCCTAACCAATATATGTGTCTTGGTTGTTCTCCACAATGTTGGAGCGTTGGGATGGATCTCTTAGCCACTTCTCTCCTCCCCGTTGCGAGTCTCCGGTGCTTTTTAAGGCACCGTTTGTCATTCTAGCTGTCGGGGCCTCCCCCTAGGGTTTGGGCGTGCCTTCCTTTTTATAGACGTGAAGCCGACTCTTCATAAATCCCACGAAAACCCTAGTCGTGTCAAAACTGCCCAGTGCCACATGGTCGTGTGGAATCCACACGGTCGATCGTGTGGAGTGATGGGATGGTTGGCCTCGGGGGTTTGGACATGGCCATGTGGAATCCACACGGATGGTCATGTCTGCCTCTGTTCCACCAAGTGAATGCCTTCCTTTTGCTCCAAAAGTGTGGCATTTCACTTATAAAATATCGTCCTGCACACAAAAGTAACAAGAGCAGATCTCCGAACCAAAAAATAGGAAATGCATGCAAAATAAAGTAGAATATGCATGAAACAAGTATAAAATGCAATGAGATGTGTACTAAAACTACTCTTAAATCCCTATATATTTTGCTCACATCACCAATTCACCAAAAATCAGGTTTGGGACTTAGTACCAGCACCTAAGAACAAAACTATCAGAGACACAAAATGGGTATCTAGAAACAAGCATGATGACAAAGGTGAAATTGTTAGAAATAAAGCTAGATTAGTTGAAAAAGAGTTTAGTCATATAGAAGGTTTAGATTATGATGAAACCTATGCACCAGTAGCTAGACTTGAGTCAATTAGAATGTTATTAGCCTATGCCTCACATAATGGTTTTAAATTATATCAAATGAATGTCAAGTTGACATTTTAAAATTCTTTCATTAAAAAATAAATATATGTGAATCAACCACTAGGATTTAAAGACCTAGACTAACCTAATTATGTATACAAATTGTGAAAAGCTTTATACAGACTAAAACAAGTACCTAGAGTTTGGTATGAATGGCTAACAATTCACTTAGAATCTAAAGGGTTTAAACAAGGATAAATTAACCCAACCTTGTTTGTAAAAACATTAAATCAAGAAATTTTCATAGCCCAAATTTACATAGATGATATAATCTTTGGCTCAACAAACACTATGTTTTTAAATGAGTTTATATCATTAATGGAGAGTGAATTTGAAATGAGTCTAGTAGGAAAACTTAGTTTCTTTTTAGGGTTACAAATAAAGGAGGGAAATTATGTTTATTAGAATAAATACACTAGGGAGTTAATTAAGAAATTTGGTATGGAAAATGTTAAAGAAATTAGTACACCTATAGCAATTAATGTAAAAATAGATGATGACTGAAAACCTATAGACTTGAAATACTATAGGAGCATGATAGGAAGTCTTCTATACTTAACTGCAAGTCGACCTGATATTATCTTTATAGTAGGTATATGTGCAGAATACCAGTCTAATGCAAAGGAGTCACACCTAACTTTAGTAAAATGAATTTTTAGGTATATCAAAGGAACCCTAAATGTAGGTATTTGGTACCCTAGATCCAATCCAATAGCTTTAACTTAATAGGATTTTCTAACTCAGATTATGCCTGATGTAAATTAGATAGAAAAAGTACAAGCAATAGTTGTCAACTTTTAGGTCAAAGTCTAGTTAGCTGGTGTAGAAGAAAATAACACTGTGTTGCACTATCCACTACCGAAACAGAATGCATAGCCTCAGGTGAATGTGTAGCTCAATTTCTTTGGATGATGCATACACTAAAAGATTTTCAACTAGAATTTAAAAATATTAAGGTTATGATAGATAATATTAGTTCAATTAACCTAATAAAAAAAATCCAATTCATCACTCAAGGACTAAACACATAGAAGTAAAACATCATTTTGTTAGGGAACATGTAGCCAAAGGTGATATAACACTTGAGTATGTTGAATCTAAATCGAACATAGCAGACATATTCATGAAACCTTTACTCGAAGATGAATTTAATTTACTTAGAAGAAAATTAGGAATGTGTTTAGTAGAATAGGATTTTACCTATGTCACTTATCTATCCTTCATTTTATTTTTGGAACTAGCATAGGACTTATCTTAGAAATCATGTTCCTATAGATCTAAGGAGCCAATAGATCTCACAACACTCAGGTCTAATCTGGTTGTGTACTGAGCCATGTAGATGGGCATGAGATGTTAGAAACTTACTCCTGATTTCATATGTAGATTGAGTGCATCGACATGAATCAAAAAGTACAATAATCAAACAAATCACTTAGGTGACCCACTAAGACTTAGTGATAATTTAATATCATTTGAGTCAAAAGAGAGTTGGACATTTTATTAAGGACAATTTATTATATGATATTATTTTTCTAAAAGTAATTTAAAGCTCAAGGATACATGCTTGGATTCATAAATCTATTTATTAGATGTTTATTTAATTCATGAATTATCATTGGTTCTTTATCGAATACTTGGAATTAACATGTATTGTTTTTTATATATGACAAAGGGGGCGATATATAAAAGTTAAGAAATTTTGAATTTTGAACTCTTTAATTATTTTTCAAAACTCATCAAACATTAAGGGGGAGGTAATATTAAGCGAGAGTGTTTTTTTAATAACTCTTGTTTACATATTATGATTTCCTTAACTTTGAACAGGGTTGTCATAAATTAAAAAGGGGGAGATTGTTGGTGCAGAGGCATCAGATAATCGAATTTGAGTTTTGATAATAGAAAAGGGTTCAAAGTTAGGCTACGTTGTGATCTTATATGTTGTTTTAAGCTTGTAGGACTTAAACAGGGTAAAATTCCTAGTAGGTTTACATGACTTGATTAGGGAAGTATTCACAGATTGAAAACACCGGAGAATCTCAATGGGTCAGTGGAGTCTAGACATCGGAGAAAGCTAGGTTGGTTTGAGGATTGAGGGCTAAGTAGGAAAGTCCAAACATGTCAGAGGACCAAGTGTTTGGCAGAGGTAAGCAAGGTAAGGACCTTGTGTGGAGTGGTTCTTCTGGACAAGAAGAATTGGTAATGTTGCATCCTTGGTATGGGGACAACCTTAGGTGTTGATCTAGCTAAGGGTTCTAAGGGAATACCAAGATTGAGATCGGACAATCGAAGACTATCATTGCTACTATGTTGTGCTAACTTTGTGGTACAAAATCTTTTTAAGCTAACGAATAAGCTTCATGCAACTGGATTGATCCAGACAACTAGAACAGGTCTAGGTGATTGGAATAGGTCCAATTGATCAGAACAAGAGTTAAGTTTAATCAGCTAAACAAGATGCCACATCAGCATTCCAGGCGCTTGGACTAGGTTCAGGTGACTAGAAAAGAGATAGATCTTAACGGTTGAAACGGGATCAAGATTAAATCAGGAAGTGTCACATCAGCATTCAAAGTGACTGGAATAGGTCCAGGCACTTAGGAACAGATAAACTCTAGCTAGATCAGAACCTATCTGGATGAGCTGGAGGCGCCTGGAAAGGTCTATAAAAGAAGTTTTGGACAAAAGTCCTAAATCATCAATTCTAAGTGCTTGTGCTTCCATTTCTCATTCGACGCTCGACTGCGTTGTTGTGGTGCTACAACTCTGTACTTCTTTTTTGTCATCGTTAAAGTCGGTATACAAGTTATATATTGTCTCTTTCTTTAATATGGGTATGGTAAGATTGTTATTGCTCCTTATATTTTGTAAATAAGTGAGTCTCTTATCTTCAACGAGAAAGAGACACTTAGTGGATTTCCCTTCGATAAGCGATCTCGAATCGCGGGCCTTGGATTAACAGCCTTACGATTGTGAACCAAGTAAAAAAGCTTTGTGTATTGATTTTTATTTTACATTTCTGCTGCGTACTCTTATGAGTTTTAACAAAAATAATAAAGAAAAGTTTGACTCTACTCATCCCCCCTCTAGCATATTTTTGATCCTACATCCTTGACATGGAGTGAAAGAGAAAGACATATAGAAGGGTGAGGTGGCGACCAAACAAGGTTCTTAGCCTTTTACCAATAGTAATGTGTGTGTGCTAATTGGCACAAAGGTTGAATTTTAAAATTAGACTGTGCAAGGCTATGTAACCCTTAAGGATAAGAGCTTAGAGTAAGATTGCACCCAGGGTCACTGCGGAAACCTAATGGACTTGGATTGGGTTGAATAGGAGGCGAATAGAGTCATCAATAGATTTTGATTGAAATCCATTAATGGACCTAGACGAGTTGAAATTGTGAATGCTTGATATGGAGTGGATGAGGAAGACATATATAAGGTTTAGGTTATGACCAAACTAGATTCTGAGCCTCCTACCAGCAGTAATGTGTGTGTGCCAATTAGCACGGAAACTGAATTTTAAAATTAGGCAGTGAAGGCTATACAAACCTTGAGGATGAGAGCTTAGGGCACAGTTGCACCCAAGGTCACTTCGAAAACCTAATGGACTTAGATTGGGTTGAATAAGAGGTGGATAGGGCCATCAATGGATTTTGGTTGAAACCCTTTGATGGATCTAGAGGAGTTGAAATTGTGAATCCTTGACATGGAGTGGAAGAGGAAGGCATATATAAGGTTTAGTTGGTGCCCAACTGGACTCTGAGCCTCCTACCAGTAGTAATTTGTGTGTGCCAATTGGCATGGAGGCTTTTGAAATCAAACTATTCAAGGTTATGCAACCCTTGAGGATGAGAGCTTAGGGAATGGTTGCACCCAGGGTCACTTTAGAAACCTAATGGATTTAGATTGGGTTAAATAGGTGGATAAGGTCATCAATGAATTTTTTTTGAAACTTATTGATGGACCTAGAGGAGTTGAAATTGAGAATCCTTGACATAGCGTGGAAGAGGAAGGCACATAAAAGGTTTAGGTAGTGACTAAAATGGGTTATGAGCCACCTACTAATAGTTATGTGTGCTTATCGATTGGCATAGATGATGAATTTTGAAATTAGGTTGTGAAAGGTATGCAAACTTTGAGAATGAGAGCTTAGGGCACAGTTGCACACAAGGTCACTTTAGAAACCTAATGGAATTGGATTGGGTTGAATAGGAGGTGGATAGAGCCATCAATGGGTTTTGGACGAAACCTATTGATGGACCTAGAGGAGTTGAAATTGACAATTCTTGACATGGAGTGGAAGAGGAAGGCATATAGAAGGTCTAGGTGGCATTCAAACTGGACTATGAGCCTCTTACCGGCAGTAATGTGTATGTGCCAATTGGCACAAAGGCTAAATTTTAAAATCAGGTTGTATAAGCCTATGCAACCCTTAAATATGAGAGCTTAGAGTACCATTGCACCCAGGGTCACTTTGGAAATCTAATAGACTTGGATTGGGTTGAATAGGAGGTGAATAGGGTCATCAATGGATTTTTGTCGAAACCCATTGATGGACTTAGAAGAGTTGAAATTGTGAATGCTTAATATGGAGTGGAAGAGGAAGACATATAGAAGGTTTAGGTGGAGACCAAACTAGGTTTTAAGCCTCCTACTAGCAGTGATGTGTGTGTGTCAATTAGCACGGAGGCTGAATTTTGAAATCAGATTGTGCAAGGCTATGCAACCCTTGATGATGAGAGCTTATGACATGGTTGCACCCAGGGTCACTTTGAAAACCTAATGGACTTTGATTGGGTTGAATAGGAGATGGATAGGGTCATCAATGGGTTTTGGCTGAAGCTCATTGATGGATCTAGAGGAGTTGAAATTGTGAATCCTTGACATGGAGTGGAAGATGAAGGTATATATAAAGTTTAGATGGTGGCCAAACTGTACTATGAGCCTTCTACCAACAATAATGTGTGCATGCCAATTAGCATGGAGGCTGAATTTTGAAATCAAACTATGCAAGGCTATGCAACCCTTGAGAATGTGAGCTTAGGGCATGGTTGCACCCAGGATTACTTCGGAAATATAATGGACTTGGATTGGGATGAATAGGAGGTGGATAGGTATCAATGGGTTTTAGCCAAAACCCATTGATGGACCTAGAGGAGTTAGTGTTGGTGCAGTGGCACCAAATAATTGAACCAAGATTTTGATTATGGCAAAGATCCAAAGTTAAGGTCATATCGTTATCTCATGAGTTGAACCTAGTGTGCAGAAATGATTAAGCTGAGTTGAAGGTCGGTGACACCCGGAGAATCTCGAGTCGAGAAACCGTGGTGGTCGGGCAATACCGAGAGAACTTCGGATGGAGTCGAATAACCCAGGTGAAGACTGAAAGCTAAGCTGCAAGTCACAAAGGACCAGAGGTAAGCTCAAGTGTGAGTTAAGGCGAGGTCGAGTCCTCTGTACGGGGACATTTTTAGGCGGCTATTCGACTAAGACTTCCAGTGGAAGGTCCAGGTCGAGATCGGATGGTAAGTGGTCGTCGAATTTATCTTTACTCATGTGTTTTCGAACTAACTCTTTGTTACAGTTGAATAACCTAGCTAGCAGTCGACTGCTAGCTATTGGCAATCGACTTCTACTGAAATCAGTCGACTGATGAAGGCCATCAATCGACTGCTATTCAAACTGCCAGCTTCAATGAAGGTCAAACTTGATCCCTTTATCTTGGGGCGATGTGGCCTTTTTGTTGGATCTTGATCTCATCGATCAAAGGGTTGAAGGGCTATAAAAAGAGGAGGGTTCACACCTTTTTGCATCTAATTCAAGCTCTCGAAGTTCTCCCGCAATGTCGCATCTCTACGACTCCGAAATGCTACCGCAACGCCGACAACACGCCATCAACTTCAAGCTCCGATCGTCGTCGGTATAGTTTAGAATTTGCATTTCAATTACTTGTATTCAATCGTTGATTTTTGAGCTTTTAATCGTAACGAGGAGAGGTGGATTTGTACCTCTATCTCGAGTTTTTATTCTCTTGTAATCGTCATCTCCTACCTCCAATGAGAAGGAGACTTGTTAGTGAATTGCCCTCCGTACGCGGTCTAGGATCGCAGGGCCTTGGATTAGCAACCGTTAGGTTGTGAACCAAGTAAAAATAAATGTGTATTCATTTACTTTTCCACTGCATTACTCGTGTCTTGTTTTAATCGAATGAATCAAAAAAAAATTATCGCTAGCTATTCACCCCCCCCCCCTCTAGCGCACTTTTTGATCCTACAATTAGTATCAGAGTGGGGGCACCACGATTTGGTGCAACCACCAATCTAGCATTGTTTTTGGATTTTTTTTCGTATTTAGTTTTATTCTCTTTTCATATTGTTTTTTGTTTCATTAAATTTTCTTTTCTCCCGCACTACTAATCCAAGACGAGTGTCTTGGAAATTCATTCATTCTTGGTGTCGTCTTTGTTTTTGCAAGGTTTTTTCCTTGATGGCCCATCTCGAAAGGTTTAGCACACTTGACCTCCATTTTACAATGGAGATGATTTCCATTACTGAAAGGGTCGGATGGAGTGCTACTTGAAAACCCAAGTAGAGATGTGGATTGTGATACAAACCGGCTTCACGCTTCCAACAAATGAAGACGGTGAATGCTTGGACTGCGATCAATGGACCAATGCTATGAAGTGTCAAGTGGAAGCCGATGCCAAGGCTACACAGATCCTGTAATGCGGACTGTCCAAAAAGGAGCTCAACTGCATCAGCTCGTTCATAAGCGTGAATGATCTTTGGAACAAGCTCATCGAGCTTCACGAAGGAACCGCCGACACTAAGGTATGTAAAAGAGATCTCCTTCTAAATAAATTATTTAATTTGAAAATGCAGGAACACGAGTCGGCCACTCAACTCCATGCTAGAATTCAAGACATTATGAATGGGCTACACTCGATCGGACAGAAAGTTAAAAATCGAGATGTGATCAGGTACCACTCAATGCATTTCCTAGACCACCAGGGAATCCATGATCGTTGCCTATAAGGTTTCTAGAGATCTATCAAAAATTAGGTTAGATGAACTTTTCTCTGAGTTTGAATTACATGAGCAGTCTAATTCGGCCCCCGCCGAGAAAAGTGTTGCTTTATTTGCAGGTCCGAAGAAGAAGCCGAAGAGCAAACCTCCTCCCAAGGAAGAAGACGAGTACGAATCGGAGGTGAACGACGAGATGGAGACTGAACTAGTAAATCTAGTTCAGAAAATGATCAAGAGCAGAAGATGACTGATCCATCAA
The DNA here is from genome assembly GCA_025175895.1 of Wurfbainia villosa. Taxonomy (NCBI): domain Eukaryota; kingdom Viridiplantae; phylum Streptophyta; class Magnoliopsida; order Zingiberales; family Zingiberaceae; genus Wurfbainia; species Wurfbainia villosa. The sequence goes on along the minus strand of CM045987.1, from coordinate 119,558,519 downwards.
TCCAAGGAAAACAAGTCAAAGAAAAATTCCAACTACAAATGCTACGAGTGAAACAAGATGGGACACATCAAATCGGAGTGCCCAAGACTCAAGAACAAGCCATCTCAATCCAAGAAGGCACTCAATGCAACGTGGGAGGAATCGTCGGAGGAGGAAGACGAGCTCAACAATCTTGCCTTCATGGCCAAGCCGACCGAACCCGAAGATGAGTCCGAACCCGAAAATGAGTCCGCCTCCGGATTCGACGATGAGTTCTAATTCAAGACAAGCCACGGATCCGTATTCGGTTCAAGAGATTCATTCAAGGTGAGTAGGTCATTAATTGATACACTTTACAATGAAATTAAGTTTTTAACTGAGAAATTAGCTAAGTCTGAGTCCAAGGTCGAGACCTTAGTTAAAGAGGTTAAACTCCTTAAACACGAGGTCTCCCTAACCTCTTCGACTAGGCAAGTTCGAGAGGAGAACTCGACTCGAGTTGAAAAACTCGAAGAAGAGAACTCTCTGTTAGGGCAATCAACCCAAGTATGGTTTGGTTTTGATGTGTGACAAAGGTTTTAAGTTAGGTTGTTTATGTGATTTGATGTGTGTGTTTAACTTGTGCAGGACTTAAGTTAATCACACATGGTTGACTTGATGAAAGCATTGGCGAGTTCACCATCTCATGGCTCGGGTCCTTGAGTTGGTGAAGGATGATATTGCAGAAGCCAAGCGCTTGGTGCATCTGAGGGACTGCCAGATGAGGAGCATTGGAGTGAAGCCAAAGGAAGTAGACTTTAGGGTGAAATGCAAAGGATGGCACTAGAGGAGCCACGAGCTTAGTGCATCCGAGGGATGTGGTCGGACGAAGAGAACTTCGGTGAGGGACTCCATGGGAAGATGAGAGATTCAGCGATTGTAACCCAGGATGGGGTAGCTCATAGGTGAACTTGGCCGAACGACTAAGTCAAGTGTCGAATGCTCAAACTTAGGTTTGAGGTTTTACCCGATAAGTCGGATGCTCAAACTTGTGTTTGAGGTTTTACCCAACGATTGGATAAGTCGGATGCTCAAACATGAGTTTGAGGTTTCTACCCGACGAATAGAAGTGTCGGATGCTCAAATAGGAGGTTTTAGGTTTACCCGACCGTCAGATGCTCAAACAAGTGTTTGTTTGAGGTTTTACCCGACATCAGTCGACTGCTATAGATAGCAGTCAACTGATCCAAGTTGAGAGCAATTGATTGGTGTTCAACTAATGGGTTTCGCCCAAAGAATGATCGCTAGGGTTTGGCAATGATCACTGCACCATTAGTCCAAGGTATGGCGTCAATCTTCAAGGGTGTTGCAGGCACAAAACCATTTTGAGTCGACTGATTGCTTGGAGCAATCGACTGATGGTTCGATCAGTCGACTGATAGGGTCTGGCAGTCGATTGATGGGTTATCCGTTGGCTGGATGCCAATGTGGATGAAGTCGTTGTGAGACAACAGCTATAGTAGCAGTCGACTGCTGGCATGTAACAGTCGACTGCTGCATACCCAACGAGAAGAATGGCTTCCTCTCTATAAGAGGAGGCCTTGGGTCCCTTGGGGAGGTTAATGCTTAACTCCCTTTCATACTCCCAAATGCCCTAAACGTTTTCCACTCATCTTTCTTGTGCTTACTTCTATTCTATTGTAAGAGGGAGTGAATTGTTGTAAAGAGGTTACCTCCACCTTGTTTAAGCTAAAGGAGAGATTAGTGATTTGAGTTGAAGAGTGATTCTCCTTACGAATCGTCCATGGATTAGCGGCTAGAGTCGTGAATCACGTTATATCTCTTGTTAGCATTTGCATCTCTTAATCTTTGTCTTTAGTCCTAATTGTTTTTGTTTTACATATTCCTCTATGCTAATTACTCTTATAGACGATTAAGACGCGAGCGATTTCCATCTATGACATCGAGGCTATTCAACCCCCTTCTAGCCGGGCCACGATCCTCCAACACTCTTTCTTGAAAGGACAAGTCCAAGATCATAGGCAAACGTTGGAAAGGTTTACTTTGGGATCCAAGGGGCTTGACCTACTACTTGGATCACAAAGGGTCGTGTACAACAAGGTCGGACTAGGATTTAGATCAACCACGACCAATAAATATTATATGTCAATCGTGAATCGAAATAGACAAATAGTACAAGCATGGGTCCCTAAGACCGCTTTAATTTCATAATTAGGATTCAATAAGTACTGAGTTCCCAAGGACCAAATCCACTATGTGGAAAGACTGAATCGATTCAATGGTCCAGGGGGAGCTAGTACTAAACTTGTTTGTTCTATTTCTTGAAATTAGTTTTGCATGCTTAGTTAATTTTTTCTTTTAATTTTTAGAATGACTAGATAGGATCAATAACCACTCAATCTTGAAGATAGTATCAGGACGCGGTGAGATGATAGTACATTAGGGAAACGAAGTCCTGTGTGTCCAAGTTAGATAAGGTGTATCTAGATTGGTATACTCGACTAAGTTGCACTAGCTGAAGCTACCTCACCGTATCCTAGACTAGTTAGACAAGGAAGCAATCTTAAGTGACTCAAGTAATCAATTTCTTGAATTTGACTTTGTCTAAGGAAGTAGTCATTGTTTCGATCAAAGAAGGCCTCTATGCCTCGCCACGACCTGGAAATCAATTTCTCGAAAAGTTTACTTGACGAGCTAAGGGTTAAATCTGAATCTAACCCAAGGTTGATTAGTTTCAAGACACTAAATTTAATCAAGTAAAATTTAAGTCATCTCACAGAACACATAAGGTTAACATATTTGATCATGTAGAAAGGGTGAGATGATTACTAGGATTAATAACCTTCAACCAATTCTTAAAATCCCAATATCCGATCCAACCACTCTATGTGTAGGATCAATGGATGTTGGATAGTGGGTGCTCCCGACACATGATCGGAGATCAACTGAAATTTTTGAAACTCAAATTCAAAAATCAAGGATTGGTAGCATTCGTAAACAACGGGAAGCTCAAAATCATCGGATAAGGTGATATTGAGCTGAACTTAAAGATTATAATTCGTAACATCCTTTTAGTTGAGAATTTTGATTTTAATTTACTTAGCGTAAGTCAATTGTGTGATAACAACTATAAGGTTACCTTTTTACAAAATGAATGCTTAATTAAAACTAATGATACCTCAAAAATAATACTTAAAGGAACTAGGAATAACAACATTTACACAATCAACCTACCCAACTCCTCAACCAAGTGTCTTATGACACAGCAAGAGGAATCCTGATTGTGGCCCGGTGACTCGGCCACTCTCACCCAAGACTCGTATACAAAATCAATCAAAGTGGTTTAGTCAGAGGTTTACCCAACCTTAATAACTTGGATAATAAAATCTGTAATGCTTGTCAACAAGGGAAACAAACTAGGACATCACATCAACTAACCAAACAAGAAAGAACCAAAAGTGTACTTGAGCTCCTACATTTAGACTTCTTTGATTCTCATGGAGCCAAGTCACTAAATGGAAGTCAATTTTGTTTAGTTATAGTTGATGACTACTCTAGGTTTACATGGGTTAGGTTCTTAAAACACAAAAGTGAAACCCTAGAACAACTCATCAACTTATGCAAATTAATAGAAAACGAAAAGAATCTTAAGGTTAAAAGAATTAGAAGTGATCATGGTGGTGAATTCAAAAACCATAGGTTCACCGACTTCTGTAAACTAAATGGATACCATCATGAGTACTCCTGCCCTAGAACCCCACAACAAATTGGTTTAGTCGAGCGAAAGAATAGAACCCTATAAGAAGTCATTAGAACCATGTTAAATGAATACAACCTTCTTAATAGGTTTTGAGCAGAAGCCGTTATTACGACTTACTATGTCCAAAATAGGATCTTACTAGTTAAAAGACACCTTAAAACCTCATACAAAATCTATCATGAAAAACTACCTAACATTAAGTACTTTAGGGTATTTGGATGTAGGGTACATATATTAAATACTAAAGACTACCTAGGAAAATTCACTTATAAAATAACTGCCGAAATATTTTTAGGATACTCAACCACTAGTAAAGCCTATAGGGTCTATAATCATGAAATCCTAAAAATCGAAGAAACAATTAATGTAGTATTCGACGAAGAAGATAAACCTACAAAACCTGAAGTAGAACTAGTTGATAAATAAATTGATACTAGACCTGAATCTAATCATGAAATCGAGTCTAGCATAAATCCTAACCCAAGTCAGTCTAGGTTACAATCAAATCACCTTATTGATCAAGTGATAGGTGATCCCAACTTAGGGGTTCGAACTAGAGCATCCTATAGAAACCTAAGTCAAATTTCACTAATATCGAAAATCGAACCCAAAACAATTGAACAAGCTCTTCTTGATCCCGATTGGATTATAGCTATGCAAGAAGAGTTAGCTCAATTCACTAGGAGTGAAGTTTGGGAATTAGTACACCCACCCAAAGAAAAAACGATCATTGGAACAAGGTGGGTATTCCGGAACAAACTCGATGATAAAGGAAAAGTAGTTAGGAATAAGGTAAGATTGGTTGCTAAAGGATTTAGTCAAGTAGAAGGGTTAGACTATGACGAAACCTATGCACCCGTAGCTAGACTTGAATCGATTAAAATATTATTAGCATATGTTGCACATCGAAGATTCAAGCTATTTCAAATGGATGTTAAGTCAGCGTTTTTGAATAGATTCATTAAGGAAGAGGTTTATATTAGCCAACCACTGAGATTTGAGATTTTAGACAAACCCGACCATGTTTTCAAACTTAGAAAAGCCTTATATGGACTAAAACAAGCTCCTAGAGCTTGGTATGAAAGGCTTTCGATTTATATCAATTCTAAAGGGTTTAGTCAAGGTTTGATAGACCCAACTCTCTTTGTGAAATCCATAGGAAAAGAGATTTTCATTGCCCAAATATATGTAGATGACATAATCTTTGGAAAAACTAATTCAATATTACTAAATGAGTTCATTTCACTAATGGAAAGTGAATTCGAAATGAACTTAGTAGGGGAATTAACATTTTTCCTAGGCTTACAAATAAAACAAACTAGGGAAAGAATTTACCTACATCAACATAAATACGGTAAGGAGTTAATTAGTAGATTTGGAATGCAAAATGCTAAGGTAATCAATACACCAATGGCTACAAATGTTAATATAGGAGAAGACTTAGAAGGAAAACCAATAGACTTAAAATACTATAGGAGCGCGATAAGTAGTCTCCTATACTTAACTGCGAGTCGACCCGATATACTATTCGCAGTGAGTATGTGTGTGAGATTTCAGTCTTGTGTTAAGGAGTCGCACCTAACATTAGTCAAACGTATTTTTAGATATCTAAAGGGTACAGTAAACGTAGAAATTTGGTACCCTAGATCTAACGAGTTTGAACTAATCGGCTACTCTGACTCAGATTATGTCGGTAGTAAACTCGATAGAAAGAGCACGAGTGGGTATTGCCAAATTCTCGACTCGAGTCTAGTTAGCTGGTGCAGTAGAAAGAAATATTGTGTTGCCTTATCTACCATCGAAGCCGAATACGTCGCGATGGGTGAGTGTGTAGCTCAGCTCCTTTGGATGAAGCACACTCTCCAAGACTTTAAACTAAACTTTAACAACACTAAAATTTACGTCGACAACATTAGTTCTATTAATTTAACTAAGAACCCTATCTATCACTCTAGAACCAAACATATAGAGGTAAAACACCACTTCATTTGAGAACATATAGCAAATAATACCATACAACTCGAATACGTGGAGTCCAAATCGAACCTAGCAGACCTGTTTACCAAACCCTTATCCGAAGCAGAGTTTAGCCTGCTTAGACAGAAATTAGGTATGTGTGTGATAGAGTAGGACTTAAAACATTTTTTTTATACTCTATTTTTATTTTTCATGCTAAATGGAACTAGCTTAGGGTGTATCCTAGAAAGCATGCACCTATAGATTTAAGGAACCAACACATCTCACAACACATAGGACTAATGTGTTTGTGTACTTAGCCACGTAGATGGGCGTGAGATATTAGGACCTTACTCCTGGTTTCAGATGTAGATCTAGAGCATTGACATAAACTATGGAGTATAATTATCTAAAATAACCAACTCTAATCAAGACTTATTGATCATTATATATCAATTAAGTCAAAAAGAGTTGAACATACTATTAGTTGAACTTATGTTTAAACTATTATTTTCAAAATCTACTAGGGACATGCTTGGATTTACAAAGCTTATTTTCTAATTTTTTTTTAACAAACCCCCATACTTTTCGATTTATGACAAAAGGGGGAGAAAAAGGTCAAAGTTAAGGGATCAAAAATTGGATCAAGAGGAAGGTTACCTCAAGGGGGAGAGCTAAGATCTTTTTTCAAGTACTCATTTAAGGTCAAGGGGGAGGTTACCTCAAGGGGGAGGACTTTAAAAAGAGTTTTACTCATACTCTTACTCATGCTAAACTTACTAAGTTATGCATTCATACTTCTTTCATATTCATGCTAATTGGATCTAATCATTTCACTTACTTAATATACTTTATGCTTTAATTTTCCCTTAACTTTGTGACGGTTTTCCATAGATCAAAAAGGGGGAGATTGTTGGTGCAATGACACCAGATAATCGAACCTAGGTTTTGATTATGGCAAAGGCCCAAAGTTAAGGTCATATCGTTATCTCATGAGTTGAACCTAGTGTGCAGAAATGATTAAGCTGAGCTAAAAGTCGGCGACACCCGAAGAATCTCGAGTCGAGAAACTGTGGTGGTCGGGCGACACCGGGAGAACTTGGATGGAGTCGAAGAACCCAGGTGAAGACTGGAAGCTAAGCTACTAGTCACAAAGGACCAGAGGTAAGCTCAAGTGTGAGTGAAGGTGAGGTTGAGTCCTCCGTATGGGGACGTTTTTAGGCGGTGATCCGACTAAGACTTCCAGTGGAAGGTCTAGGTCGAGATCAGATGGTAAGTGGTCATTGAATTTATCTTTACTCATGTGTTTTCGAACTAACTCTTTGTTGCAGTTGAATAACCTAGGCGATTATTGGCTTCGGCATCGATCAGTGATGAAGGTCATCGATCATCGCTATTCAACCGGCCGATGAAGGTCAAACTTGATCCCCTTATCTTGGGGTGATGTGGTCTTTTTTGTTAGATCTTGATCTCATCGATTAGAGGGTAGAAGGGCTATAAAAAGAGGAGGGGTTCACACCTTTTTTGCATCTAATTCAAGCTCTCGAAGTGCTCCCGCAATGCTGCATCTCTATGACTCCGAAATGCTTCCGCAACACCGAAGACACGCTCTCAACTTCAAGCTTCGATCATCATCGGTATAGTTTAGAGTTTGCATTTCAATTACTTGTATTCAATCGTTGATTTCGAAGCTTTTAATCGTAACGAGGAGAGGTGGGTTTGTCCCTCTATCTCGAGTTTTTATTCTCTTGTAATCGTCATCTCCTACCTCCAACGAGGAGGAGACTTGTTAGTGAATTGCCCTCCGTACGCGGTCCAAGATCACAGGACCTTGGATTAACAACCGTTAGGTTCTGAACCAAGTAAAAATAAACGTGTGTTTATTTACTTTTCCACTGCATTACTCTTGTCTTGTTTTAATCAAACGAATCGAAAAGAATTTGTCGCTCGCTATTCACCCCTCCCCTCTAGTGCACTTTTCGATCCTACAGTTAGAATTATGAATCCTTGACATGGAGTGGAAGAGGAAGACATATAAAAGGTTTAGATAGAAATCAAACTAGGTTTTGAGTCTCCTATCACTGTTATATGTGCGTGCCAATTGGCACACACCGCTAAATTTTGAAACAAGATTGTGAAAGATGAGGTGCACGGTGGTGTTGATATTGAAGGTCTAGCACCACCTTAGTGTTATACTTTAAAAAGCAAGACAATTAATGTTTGAGATCAGTTACACAGTGGTGCTGATGTTTAAGGTCCAACACCATCATAGTGTTGTACTTGGAAAATTAGCATCATTAATGTTTAGGATCAACTACGATGGTCGATGTTCAAGGTCCAACACCACCTTGGTGCTATACTTTGAAAACCAACACCATTAATGTTTGAGATTAGCTATGTGGTGGTACTGATGTTCAAGATCTAGCATCACCCTGGTAGTACACTTTGAAAATCAACGCCATTAATGTTTAGATGAGTTACACGATGGTGTTGATGTTCAAGGTCCAACATCACCATCGTGTTGTACTTTGAAAATCAGCACTATTAATGTTTGAGAATAGATACACAATTGTTTCCATGGGGATGGCGTGTTAGTAAGGTTGTGTGGTAGCTTGTGGATAAGGCACGGGTCGAATCTCGGAGGGAGGTCTAAAACTCTCCCCCGGGCTCAGAATGGCTCTCCACGGCCTTGCCAATCGTGTCAAGGTCCATAGGACCCTCGTGATTTACCTCCCTCACAATGGTCCTGGGACAGAATGGTGGGGGCTGCTAGGTTGGCGGTTCCAACCTTTTGCAGAGAATAGCTACACAGTGGTGATGATATTCAAGGTCCATCACCATCTTAGTATTGTACTTACAAAATCAACAACAAGAAGGTTTGCCATAAGCTACATGGTGGTGTTGGTGTTCCAAGTCCAGCACCATTATTGTGTTGGACTTTGAAAACCAGAATTGTGAAGGTTTGAGATGATCTACATGGTGGTATTGATGTTCAAGATCCAACATCATTCTTGTGTTGTACTATCAACCCAACACAAAGAAGGTTTTTGATGAGCCATATATTCGTGTTGATGTTCAAAGTCCAGCACTACTTTGGTTCTGAACTTTCAAACCAACACCATCGTAAAGAACAACAACACTGTGTTGTTGAATGGCGCCATCATTGTAGTGTTGTGTTTCGAAATAATAATTGTGATACTAGATATAGATTTCAATAGGACCAAGTAGGAAATTTGAAAATATTAGAACAACTATGTTTCGGATTTTTAAACCTGAGCCTCTTTACTTTCTACTACATTTGCAAAGTTTTGCATCGAGTAATAAGTATGCAAAAAATATAAAAAATCAAAACGTCTACTAATGGAAAGTAAGTAAAAGATTATATTGTATAAGTTATTTGTGTGTACTATATTTTTTCATTTTATATATTTATCTTGTAAAAAATCTTTAAATCTCTAAATAAAAAAATCTAGCCTATACAAAAACTAGTATCATATACACATGAGAATACTTTGAGAAGTAGAAGTTGAATGAGTTACATCGAGTTCTATAAATCTTAATCAATATTCTTTAAAGAAGAATTAGTCTTCAAGAGTTTCTTCTATCATTTCTTTAAAAAAAAATTCTCTGTTGTTGGGTGAGGGAAGACTTGCGTGTCCAACAAAACTTAGTATGGGAAGCACAAAGTTCGATGATGTATTTGGATAGGTAATAATGCACGAGGGTCGATGTGATGTGTGGATGGCTCAGAATTTTTTATTGTGATTCGAGTGCATGTAAAAAAAATTAAATAAAATGATTGACAAGAGAGGTAATGTAGAAATTCTAAAATTTCAATGCATTTTTTAGCCAGTAGAAAATTTTATATGTGCTCTTTGATAATTTGCTGAATAATTCAATGTCCCTTCTTATATTTTTGAGGGAAAAGTGAATCCATTTTATTCATTTTCCCCCTTTTTCTATTTGTTGAATTTATGAGTTGGAATGCAGTCAATTACCTATCTCGCAGTTGTCAATGGCAACCATTTTTGTCCTCAACCTGTCTTGACTTGTCTGCGAATGAACTATCAATATCTCATGGTCACTTCTTACAAGTTCACCAAAATCTGCAGTATAATCTCTTACTTTCATGCATAAACTTTTCTCACTTTGTTAACTAATTATAATTTTGCTTAAATTTAGTAACTAAGGTGGAGAACTTCTAAAGTAAAAGTAGACAATGCCATCAATCGAAAAGGATGTATGTTATTTGCGGTAGAAGATAGAAACATAACATTGGAAGCTAAAATCTTCATAGCAAATCAATCAGTCGAAGCAGAGATGAAAACAATTAATGCACAAGAATCCTTCAGTTGCTAGATATTTCATTGGCAAGTAATTAGGCCAAAGTGACAAATTTGGATATAGATTATTCACATCTTTAGCAAGCTTAAGATCTTATTTTTGGTTACAAAAGGTAATAATATTCATCTCGAATGCCCTTCCAGATCGATGTCACAACTGATGCGGGTGCGGGGGAAAAATCCGTTCGCTCCGTTTTCAAGGCGATGAGGCGATGAGGGAGGTCTCGGAGTATTCTCCCCCCGGCAGCGATCAGTAAAGAATAAGAAAATGGAGTAGACGAAACGCGAAAACCCGACACCAGCAATCGAGATTCAGACACGAGATGTAACGTGGTTCGGAATAAGGATTCCTACTCCACGAGGGTGAGGTTGCTCACCAGATGCGGTGCCTAAGCACTTTTCACTACGAAAATCCTCCTTTACGGAAAGCAAGTTTCCGAAGGTGGAGGAGAAATGACCTCTTACAATGATGTTACAAGATGAGGAAAATACAAGAGACTTAACAAACAGCAGATCTCCGTCCTCCTTCTCCGGCGAGACCGCTCTTCCTTTTTCTCCTCGTCTCCTCTTCTCTCTTGCTGGATGTGAATGATTGCGGATCTATCTCTTTCTCTTGCCTCCTTCCCTCCCTTTTATCTTCTCTTCTCCTTCAACATAACGTCGCGGATTATCTCCATTGTACACGTGGCCACCACCTCCTCCGGGAGAATAATTCTGTTACAAATATGAGGAACGAGGACTCCCCCGAATATTGCGTGGGGCCCCCCAAGTCGTTGCATAGCACCTTTTCCTTTACTTTTTCAGGCGATGAGGTTAACCTGTTTCCCTCACCTCTCTGCTTTGGGTGAAGTTAACTTAGGCCCCTATACCATAGGTGACCTAGCCTTAGGGTTTCTCCCTAAACCGAACCAATTCTCCTTTTTCCCGTACCAAACTTCTTTCGCATCGATTAGGTTGAGTTGACCCTTCCTCCATCCCATTGGCTTCCGGACTTGCTTAGTTGAACCAGTTTCTAGTCCTCTGTTAACTAAGTGCCTTCCACCTCTTTTCCACCTGCGTTCCTTGTTTCTAGCATTCGCCCGTGCCGATAGCTCGTTTGCTTACCGTCGGATGACCTCTGGTACTTGTGCCCGTGTCGATTACTTCCGATAACTCTCGCCCATATCAATGGCTTCTGATAACTCTCGCCCGTGTCAAGGGCTTCTGATAACTCGCCGAGCGGTTTCCCCCTTTGGTGAACAACGGTGTTTTGGGGCGGTCACGGGTCACTCCGACTTTTCTATCGGGAATTAGGTAGAAGAAGTACCAGTAGTATCATTAGTCAACCCCGAAAAATAGTCAAGCGAAGTTATAAGCTTGACTTTCCAGATGTGCGTAAAGTTTATGCCCTATTCTTCATTCCTCCGTTTGAATCCACCTTTTCCTTTATAACTCCTTTGTGTGCCTTCGAGGCGGCCTGATGGGCCCATGGGCTCCGCTTCTCCTTCTCTCTCCGTGAAATTGAACCGTCACGGGAAACCCTATATAAACCTCCGCCTTCTCCTCTTAGGTATCCCTTAGCGTGCCTAACAATCCAGTCTGTTCTTCTTCCTCATGATTTTCACCGTGTGTTTGTGATTGATCCTCCCCTTCTCATGCGATTCTCCCTTTCACCCGAGTAAGTGCTCTGTTTAGTTTAACGCCCATGGCTCCTAGGACCACCCTTCCACCTGCCTGGTACGAACATACCGTAACTCAGTTAGATTGCAACCATTACTTCTTTAACATTAAGAACGACTACATAGCCCCCTCTATAAAATGCTGCTTCACAACTAAAATACATCGACCTCACAACCCTCCTCCTGGCCTGACCTGCTTTTTCTCCGAACAATTTCTTAACGGCCTATCCCTGCCGGTACCCTCGGTCTATTTGGACCTGCTAGATTTTTATGGACTACCCCTGAACCAATTCACCCCCAACTCCTTAGGATTCTATCGAGCCCATATAGTGTTCCAACATTTGAACCTCCCTTTGACCCCAGAACTATTCCATTGCTTCTTCCAATTAAAGTCTTCTAAGGCAGGCCTCTTCTATTTGTCTAGTCGTTCGGACTGCCAATTCCTGGTGAACCTGCCTACCTCCCACAAGGGCTGGGAAGCACTATACTTCTTTGTACAACTTCCTGAGTCTTTACCTTATTCTGATACTTGGAAGGTAGACCTTCCTGAATTACCTTCCTTCCGGGACATGAGGACCAAATGTCCTTTCCCGGAGGTGTATAAAGTTTTAGGAGAGCTGCACTACTTGCTCAATCACCGCTAGAGACTCCCCTCTTGCGTCATTTTGGATTATCTCCTCTACCTCTGACGACTTCGGTTGCTGTAGGTAGGGTATTATTTAACTGGCAATAGGACTTCTTTTCTACATTATTCATCTTTCCTGACAGCATACCTTGCAGATAATCTGATGCAGAAGGCTTTGGTAGAAGGGGAGGCGATTGAGGCCGAGAAGAAGAAGAAAACCTCGACCAAAAGAGGTAAATCAACCGCAGCTCCATCATCTCCTCGTAAAAAACTACGGCTTATTAAGAAAGGAGCCTCGAGTTCCTCGGCTCTTCCTCCCTCATCTTCGGACCCGCTAGAATCTCAACCCCTGACCATTTATGAACCACGAAGAGAAGGTACTACCTCCCCTGTCTATTCTCCATCTCCTCAAGGAGGGGATTCTCCTTCTCATTTTCTTCACTCCTCCCCTGCAAAAAATTCACCTCCACCTTCTCATGTGGAGCCACTCCAAGCTCTGCCGGACCTAAGGCGCTCCCTCCCCCTTCGTGATCAGGCCTCCAACCTCCTCCTCAAGGGGAAGACCCCTCCTTCCTGTTCCTCAGGGTCACGTTAGGGTCCCCTGGTAAATTCGGCACCCTCGAAGGTGAAATTCTTTAATCACCCAGCATAAGGCCCATGCGAGCAAGTGGGCAAGCTACTTGGCGAGGTATCTCTTATTTCTCCCTTTTCTCTTACTGCAAGTATTACTATATGCCAATTTGTAATGACAATTTCTTTCTCGCAGCCGCCGCCAAAGATGATAAGATGGTCACTCGGTGGCACACTTTCAATCTACTGTGGAAACTCGTCACTTCGCCTCGTGTCACAATGAAAAAGCTGCTCAAAGAATCGAGCAAGCAAGAGGCGAAGGAAACCGATATGAGGGCCAATGCGAGGAAGCGATGATGCAATAGCCTGCACAGAGCGAGAAGAGGAGCTGCGCGAAAGAACGAGGACTTGAGCAGAGGATTTTTCTCCAATCGGTGAATCGCAACAAGTAGATGAATTGGCTCGAGTCAAGGAATACAAAAATATCTTATGGATGCCATGATCAAGTGACTCTGCGGCTACTATCTCACGGCTTCAACAAGAATGCAACCGCCTTAACTCGAACGCCAAGCTCGGGCCATTACTCGGGAATCTGCAAAGAAGTGTCGAAACTTTCTCGCAATAACGGCTCTTCCCAACCTTATCACCGGTGGCCCAAAGAAGAATCCACCCTCCAACAGAGTATCTTGAAGCCCTTCGGCCTTAGGACAATGAGCTATAAAGGCACCGAGAGATGCTTTGGCGATCAAATTGGTGAAAAGTCAAACTCAGGTGGCTCAATATCAGGACCAATTAAAGGAGCAGGAAACCGACCTCAAGAGGCGCTATGTCAAGAAAGGGGTAGATCTCTTTATATTAGGCTTCGAGGGGGCTGTAGCTCAAAACGCCGAACAAGGATATCCGCCTCCTGGCGCGAACACTAGTTACTTAGATCCTGTAGCGGCGTTGGCTAACTGTTCCCCCGAACGATTTGAACTGTAACCTCCAGTACTGTCTTTTCTGTAATAACTCTTTCTTTACTGTTAAGAGCTGACTTTTATCAATATGTCTGTCCTTGCGGGTTCCCTAACGAGTCGGGGTTTCTGGGCCAATTTTGAGCTTCCCCTCGTTATTTCTTTACCCGTACCACATAACGCTCTCGCCTGGCTGGCTCGGGGTCTCTCTTGCGGGATTTTGCCTACTAGTATCCATATCCGCCCCGATTTTGGTTCGGACGTCACTTTAAATGACCTTTTGCCTGTTGATTTTCCCTATCCTTCCTCCTGCTTCGGAAAAGATGCCAGCCTCTTCGTCTTCTCCCCCTTCCCCCGAACTTTTTCGCCATTCTCCTTCCATTATAAATCCTTCGTCCCCCTTGTCTTCGTCTTGCTATCTTACCATCATGGCTTGTGAGGCATCCCATTGAAATTTCTTGAATCGAAATCTTTTGAGATACAGGTTTGGATCTCTCAAGATGAATCTGGTCGAGAGACACGATCAACCGCCACTTGGTCTTCAATCCCTACCTTTTCCGCCTTGGGTCCCAACTCCCACCCTCGGTGGGAGATCCTTCCGCGCTCCTTTCCCCTCCTTCCGCAACAGGGTGTGGAATCCTCCCTTCACGTGGGAGTATACGGTGGGAGATCCTCATGCGGCCGTTGATCTTCCTCCACTTCCGCCAGCATTGGCTTTCGTGCCGGTTCCTTCAGCGAGGACTCGTCCTTCCCCTTTCGATGAAGGTCCACCAGTTCTTCCTCCACCTCAAGGCGGCGTTTAGAGTCATATTGGCTCCTTCTCCCCCAAAGAGACATCTCCGTCTCCATCTGTTAAGAGTAATCGGGAAAGTCCGTAAATCAAGCCAATGTAATTATTTCAAGTATATTAATGAAACAAAGAAGGAAAACTTTCTGTTTTCAGAAGGATGGTACCCGGATCCGAACACACACTTTTCTGTCAGTTCTCAGGGATTTGGACCCTCTTAATTACGGTTGTCTTCCCGTCGACCTTCCCACTACCGCCTGCATGTTTCCCTTTCTTTTCTGGCATTTATGGTCCCTACCTCTTCTGCCAATAAATGCATTCCTCCCCTTCATTGCTATAAAAATCCACCGACCTTTACCTGATAGTCTCCACCATTCTCCATTTCCCTTAGCTTGTCATGGACAGAATATCGGAACAAGGTAGCAGTTCCTCGCCTTCTAAAGAACAGATAAATGACCGCCGGTACATAGTCATTCTGGAGGAACAAGTGAAGCGTTCTGACGAACTAGAGGAAACCTCCGCCAACAATCGTTCCTTGCGCCAACAACTGGTCGGGTCCCAAAAAGAACTGTCCAATCAAATCTTCTTGAAGCAGTCTTATCTTCAACAGCTACTGCGCCAACCCCGACCGCGCAAAGAAATTCCATCCGTTCCGCCTAACAAAGAATTGTAATACCCTAGATGTATTAGGGTTTCTCTTGTTGTTTCTCCTTGTAGATGGCTGGGAGTATGTAGTTCTCCCGTATCATTTCCCTAGTTTATCTCTTTCCTCCAGGACCTTCTGAGTTGTACTACTCTTTACTCCTTTTGTATTTACATGTAATTTGGGGCATATTTCGACTCTTCCTTCATTTTCAATCTGCGAGGTGTATAGACCCCTTAGACGAGCCGATTCCACTATTGCACAAGAATACAATCATATAAAGTTAATTATTATAGGACAAATAATAACCAAGGAATTTCGGTTCTTCCGTTTCACCACCGCACGGGGATATCTTCCGCTCTGCGGGGATAACATTTTGTATATAGAGTAAATAGTAACCGAGGAGTCTCGGTTCTTCCGTTCTACCACCACACGGGGATAAACTTCCGCTCTGCGGGGATAACATTTTATATATAGAGTAAATAGTAACCGAGGAGTCTCGGTTCTTCCGTTCCACCACCACACGGGGATAAACTTCCGCTCTGCGGGGATAGCATCTCATATATAGAGTAAATAGTAACCGAGGAGTCTCGGTTCTTCCGTTCCACCACCACACGGGGATAAACTTCCGCTCTGCGGGGATAACATCTCATATATAGAGTAAATAGTAATCGAGGAGTCTCGGTTCTTCCGTTCCACCACCACACGGGGATAAACTTCCGCTCTGCGGAGATAGCATCTCATATATAGAGTAAATAGTAACCGAGGAGTCTCGGTTCTTCCGTTCCACCACCACACGGTGATAAACTTCCGCTATGCGGGTATAGCATCTCATATATAGAGTATATAGTAACCGAGGAGTCTCGGTTCTTCCGTTCCACCACCACACGGGGATAAACTTCCGCTCTGCGGGGATAGCATCTCATATATAGAGTAAATAGTAACAGGAGTCTCGGTTCTTCCGCTCCACCACCACACGGGATAAACTTCCGCTCTGCGGGGATAGCATTTTGTATATAGAGTAAATAGTAACCGAGGAGTCTCGGTTCTTCCGTTCCACCACCACACGGGGATAAACTTCCGCTCTGCGGGGATAGCATCTCATATATAGAGTAAATAGTAATCGAGGAGTCTCGGTTCTTCCGTTCCACCACCACACGGGGATAAACTTCCGCTCTGCGGAGATAACATCTCATATATAGAGTAAATAGTAACCGAGGAGTCTCGGTTCTTCCGTTCCACCACCACACGGGGATAAACTTCGCTCTGCGGGGATAGCATTTTGTATATAGAGTAAATAGTAACCGAGGAGTCTCGGTTCTTCCGTTCCACCACCACACGGGGATAAACTTCCGCTCTGCGGGGATAGCATCTCATATATAGAGTAAATAGTAACCGAGGAGTCTCGGTTCTTCCGTTCCACCACCACACGGGGATAAACTTCCGCTCTGCGGGGATAGCATCTCATATATAGAGTAAATAGTAACCGAGGAGTCTCGGTTCTTCCGTTCCACCACCACACGGGGATAAACTTCCGCTCTGCGGGGATAGCATTTTGTATATAGAGTAAATAGTAACCGAGGAGTCTCGGTTCTTCCGTTCCACCACCACACGGGGATAAACTTCCGCTCTGCGGGGATAGCATCTCATATATAGAGTAAATAGTAACCGAGGAGTCTCGGTTCTTCCGTTCCACCACCACACGGGGATAAACTTCCGCTCTGCGGGGATAGCATCTCATATATAGAGTAAATAGTAACCGAGGAGTCTCGGTTCTTCCGTTCCACCACCACACGGGGATAAACTTCCGCTCTGCGGGGATAGCATTTTGTATATAGAGTAAATAGTAACCGAGGAGTCTCGGTTCTTCCGTTCCACCACCACACGGGGATAAACTTCCGCTCTGCGGGGATAACATCTCATATATAGAGTAAATAGTAACCGAGGAGTCTCGGTTCTTCCGTTCCACCACCACACGGGGATAAACTTCCGCTCTGCGGGGATAGCATTTTGTATATAATGGGCTATTTAGGAAAAAATAAATCCTTCTTTCCCTTTCACTACCGGCGCGAAGCCCATTAACAGCTGCAAGCCCATTCTTCCTCCTTTTATAGGGGACTTCTTTCGCCTTCGTTTCTTCTGCTACCTTCGTCCCCTTGTCTTTTGGTTTCCTTCTTCTTCGTCTGCTTGCTCCTCCGCCGCCAAATTTCGTTTCTTCGATCTTTTCTTCCCGGTTCCTCGTCTTTCGTTGTTTTCAGATATCCGAGATGCATTCCACCTTCTTTCAGGAAATAGCGGGCCGCTACGCGAACCGCCAACGGGGTATCAGTCAACCCTTAGCTCCTTCTTCTTCTTCACCTCCTTCGATCACCACCATACAGGGATCACCTCATCGTTCTCCCTCCCCTCCTTCGGTGACTTTCGCTACCCCCATCCCGAAGGAAGCCGGGGTCATCAGTCCCTCTTCACTTCCTCTACCGCATAAGCCCTAACTTTCCCCTTTGCCTCATACGATATTCAGAAATTGCCCTCTTCTTCCCCGCAACCTGGGGAGGCATCTGGGAAGGGGGTGCTTTCATGTCCGCCAATAATAGAGGTTATACCGCCCCTGTCTTCTCCTTCCTCGGCCCATCATTCCTCTCCTGAACCCATGGCGGTTGACCTTCCTTCGCTAACCTCCCCTTCGCTTATCGCTGAAAAGTACTCCTCTTCCTGTAGGCCCTAATCAGGAGCCTTCTACTTCTAAAATTCTCATTGAAGGCTTCCCTGACCCAGTGCTCATCATCTCATCTTCTTCAAGACCCTCCTCCGATCAGCCTCCTTCGATTTTTCCTTCCGACTTCACCTCCCCGACAAATGTGACGCCCGTTCTCCCCGCATCTCCGGATATGCCATCCTTGACCACCACTTCCACGGGCCTTTTGAATGAGACTCTTCCCTCTCTCCGTCCTCCACCAATTAATACCGCCTCCATTCTCCCCTTTGCGGGTGAAATTCACCCTTCGACGTCATCCGTCCCATCTTCTTCCCTTTCTCCCAGGAGTCTTCGGATCCTGAACTTAGAGGAGATGACTCCTCGTATGGAAGGCCTGCGTCACGCTTTGGACCTGGTACGTTTTTTCAGTCCATTTCCTTACCTTTGTTTAACTGACTCATTTCTTTTCTCCTCAACCGGTATGCAGGCCCTGACCAACCACCGAGTTGGATCGTTCCCTTCACCAATACCGGGCTCAAGCCCAAGAATGGGAACGGCAGCAACGGGAAGACTTGGCGAATGCTCAGAGTCGAGAACAACTTCTATCACAACAATTGCGCTGGTGCCAGGAGCAATTAACTGAAGCTCGCCAGCAAATTCAAAAAGATGCTGACATTATCGCAGTATTAAAGGAACGACCATGTCCGGGGGCGGGGCTACTTGTCCCTCAGCAGGAAATCCCATCAAGTTCTCTTGACACGGAACCATCCTCAGCTCAAGAGCTACGGCGTCTTCAAGGGCAGGTAGCAGAGCTCCTCAAGGGGAAGCAACAGGACGCGGACACCATCACTCGCCTTCAAGTTCAATACCAACGAGCACAGGATAAGATAGGGGACCTCCGTACCCGCTTGTGTAAGGAGGTATAAGAAAACTCCTCCCTTATAAATTCCCGGGCGCATGCTCATGCCCGTCTACGCAGGCAAGAGACTTCCCTTCAGAGGATGAACACTGAACTCGTCCGGACCAGATCTTATTCTGAAGCGGTGGAAGGGATTTCGGCCTCTATGCGTCGGAATATGGTGGAGATGACGCATCTTGTGCAGCAGGACCAAAGCTCTCGAGCCGATGATGTTTCCACTCTGGCTGACGCAATCATGGAGGTGTCACGGCGCTATGTGGACGTGCATCGTAATCTTCGCGAACAACAAGAAAAGTGCAAGAGGCAGCATCGAGAACGAAGCCCTGACCGCCCGAACCGCCAGGAGCGACTCGTTATTTTAATGCGTACCACTTATCAGGATGGATTTAACGACGCAGTTAAACAATATGCCGCCCAGGGATTGCCTCCTCCAACTTATCCTTCATTTTCTTTAAATTGGGAGGCTGGGTTCAAACGTTATCCTCCCGAACGATTTAAGTTGTAATATAGTATCTCATTTTGAAACGGGGATTTCCTTCGTTTGCTTGCTTTCTCCTTCGATACTCATTGGTGATGCCGTATTGCCCTTGTAAATAACCCCTTAATGAAATTTAGAGAGCATTTGGCATTCCATCGATATAATCAATTCAATATACACCCCCTCTGAGTTTCATAATTTCTTCCTTTCTATTTCATATTTCTCATACAAAGGTGAAAGAGCTTCATGAAGGGCGTTCCAAGGTCGTGGAAGCTCTTTGCCTTCTTCGAGATAATATCTTCGCACGCAGCGCGTTATCTCGTAAGGTCCTTCCCAGTTGGGAGCCAACTTTCCAGGATCTCCAGCGGGATTGACCTTACGCAAAACCCAATCTCCTTCTTGAAATCTCCGAGGCACCACTTTCTTATTAAAGGCTCGCTGAACTCTCTGCTTGTAAAATTCGCTCGCCGCCATCTCCCGCCTTTCCTCCACCAGATCTAATTCGGTGCTTCGGATAAGTTGGTTCTGATCTGGCTTGTATGCTTTTACCCGAGCGCTATCCAACAAAACTTCGACCGGAATAACGGCCTCCGCCCCATATACCAAACTAAAGGGAGTCTCTCCTGTCGCTGTATTAGGTGTGGTTCGATATGACCACAGGACGCTGGTAGCTCTTCCACCCATTTCCTCTCCGAGCACCCAACTTGGTCTTTAATCCTTGAATGAGGATCCTGTTAGTTACCTCCACTTGTCCATTCGCTTGAGGGTGGGCTACCGAAGTGAAAGCTTGCTGAATGTTGAGACTTTGGCACCATTCTTGAATCTTTTTCCCCTGGAATTGTCGCCCATTATCACTGACTATTTTCCGAGGGATACCATACCGACAAATGATATTTCTCCATAAGAACTGTATTACGGCATTCTCAGTAATTTTGGCTAAGGGCTCGGCCTCCACCCATTTGGAAAAATAGTCCACAGCGACCAATAAAAACCTCTTCTGTAAAGGTGTCGTTGGCATCGGACCCACTATATCCATTCCCCATTGATCAAAAGGACAGGAAGAGACTACAGCTTTGCGGTTGCTATGTTTCTGACAAGCGGTGCAACTTTGCACTATACGAGCCGCATCTTGTTGAAGAGTAGGCCAAAAGTATCCGGCCAACAAGGTCTTTCTTGCTAAAGCTCTCCCTCCTAAATGATTGCTGCAGCATCCCTCATGGATCTCTCGGAGTACCCATTCTGCATCCTCCTTTCCTAGGCATTTTAACAAGGGTCGCCCGAAAGAGGTCTTGTATAGGTCTTCATTTAAGATGATGAACCGTTTGGCTCGGTGTATTAAAGTAGATGCCGCAATTTTTTCTTCAGGAATCTTCCCGTGCCGTAAATAAGCTATGATATCAGTTCTCCAATCAAGAATTAGGCTTGATCAAGTCTCTCTTCTATGTTTGCATATTGCTAAGGAAGTGTGAATTCTACTTTGGATCGTCTCCGATGATTTCATTCCTCCCACAAAGACTAGCCATCCGAGTCAATTCATCGGCCTTCTCATTGTGCTCCCGCGGGATTTGCTTCAAGAGGACTTGATGGAATTGAGCTTTTTCTCTCTCAAAAGCTTTCAAATATTTGTGCAGCCTTTCCTCCCGAACCGCAAAAGAACCTTGAAGTTGGGATATTACCAACTGGGAATCCGAGTGGATCACAATGGAAGAAGCCCCTACCGCTTTAGCAGCCTGCAATCCTGCTAGGATAGCTTCATACTCCGCTTCATTATTAGATGCTTGATATTCCAGGCGAACGGCTAATCGAGTTTCTTCACCCTCCGGGGTAATTAATGAACACCAACACCATCGCTCAGATCCCGAGGAGCCATCTACGAATATATTCCATGCCTTTGGTTCTCTCTCCTTCATAGTGAACATTCTTCCGAACCACAAGGTACCTCGGCCAGGAAATCAGCGAGTGTCTGGGCTTTGATGACCGTGCGAGGTTGGTAGTGTATATCATACTCGCTTAGCTCTATCACCCATTTGGCTAATCTACCCGAGAAATTTGGCTTAGTGACGACCTTGCCCAATTCGCTGTGTGTTAAAACGGTGATAGGATGAGCCAAAAAGTATGGCCTCAATTTGCGGGCGGTTAGCACTAAGATATAAGCCAGCTTCTCTAACTCCGTATAACGGAATTCTGCTCCCTTCAGAATATGGCTGGTATAGTAAATAGGTTGCTGGTGAGAACCTTCCTGTTTCAGTAATACCGAACTAACGGCTCCTTCTGAGATGGCCAGATACATCCATAGTGGTTCTCCCTGTATTGGTTTAGCCAATAATGGGAGTCCAGCCAGATATCTCTTCAAATCCTGGAAAGCTTGTTCACATTGATCGTCCCACTGAAATTTAGTAGCTTTACGCAATATCTTGAAGAAAGGTAGCCCTTTGTCCGCCGATCTGGCTATGAATCGGGATAAAGAAACAATCCCCGCCCACTAACTCGGGTCTCGTGCAGATTAGTAGGTGACTTCATGTTGCATAAGGCCTTCACCTTCTCGGGGTTGGCTTGCAACCCCTTCTCAGTCACAATGTACCCCAAGAACTTGCCACTTTTTACCCCGAACAAGCATTTGTTAGGGTTTAGCTTCATATTAAATCGCCTCAACGTAGCAAAGGTTTCATTCAAGTCTTTGACTAGATCCCGAGTGACCTTCGACTTGACCAGGATGTCATCCACATAGACCTCCACATTCTTCCCTTTCTGTTCTGCAAAAATTTTGTCCATAAGACGCTGATATGTAGCCCCGGCGTTCTTCAATCCGAACGGCATGACCACATAGGCATATAATCCTCCTGCAGTCACAAAGCTAACCCTCTTTCGGTCCTCTTCGGCCAAAGGTATTTGATGATATCCCTGATAGGCATCCATCAGGGAAACCACTTCATATCCTACAGTAGAATCCACCAACTGATCAATACGAGGCAAGGGGTAGCAGTCTTTAGGGCATGCTTTATTCAAATCACGGAAATCGATACACATCCTCCATTGCCCAGAAGGCTTGGGGACCAAGACTACATTAGAAACCCATTCGGGAAACTGGATTTCCTTTACGTGGCCCGCTTTTAGTAGCTTATCCACCTCCTCAGCTATGATCTTGTCTTTCTCGGGTCCAAAATGTCGCCTCTTCTGTAGGACGGGTCGGGCTCCTCTAATGATGTTGAGGTGGTGTTCCGCTACTTGAGGATGGATACCCGTGAGATCATGCACATCTCTTGCAAAGATGTCCTCATTCTCCTTTAAGCAGGCCACCAGCTCTTCTTTGATATCTAACTGTTGTGCTATCCGTGTGGCCTTTCTCGGAGCGATCTCCACCAGTTCTCCCTCCTCTATCTTATCAGCCTTGGGGGGAGATTCCTCCAGGACGCAGACGCTGAGGCGATAAGCTTTGTCTTTAGGTCTTCAGTCCTGGCCTTCTTTTGATCGTCCCGAACCATTTGCACATAGCAGCTCCGGGAAGCCTTCTGTTCTCCACGAACTTCTCCCACCAATTGTCCCACTGGAAATTTCAGCTTCTGGTGGTACGGGGAAGCCACGGCCTAAAAAAGGGTGAGGAAAGGGCGCCCCAGAATAGCATTATAAGTGGATGGAGCATCCACGATAAGGAAAGGGATTATACTAGTTTTTTGGCGGGGCTTTTCACCCAGAGTTAAAGGCATGAAATGAAATGCCATTGGGTGGACCATATGCCTGCGAATCCGAAAGGGAGTGGACACATCTTCTAGGGCATTTCGGTTGCATGCTTGAAGGCCTCAAGAGGATGTTGTGAGCTCCCGAATCAACTAGCACCCGGGCCACTTCATAATTAGCCAGGGATATACGGATAACCAAGGCATCTGTATGAGGCAGCAGAACACCCTGCAGATCTTCTGGCCCGAACGAAACAGGCGGCGCCGCTTGTACAGTCTGGTCGATGACGATGGCCAAACTCTCCATAAGATGGGCGTATGACTTCCGGGCCCGGTTAGAGTCCCCGTCAGTAGGTCCTCCAGCTATCACATGGATAACTCCCCGAGGGGGAAGGTCATCTGAAGCGGAGGAAGGGCCCTCACCTGATGGGCCTTCTTGGGAGACCACCTCTCGGGACGACATTTGGGGGAAAGTGACCCGAGGTTGTTGATTATACGGCCCCGGACGGGCGACATTGGTTCGGGGGCCTCGCCGTGCCGTTCCTCCGGCTGGATACCTCAATTGCGGATATGCAACATGGAGGCGATCTAGTTCTTCTTGCAGCTTGAAACATTGATCGCTAGTGTGACCATACTCTGTATGATACTGGCAGAAGAACGGGGCTGGGGGATTACGCGGGATCCCTCTATGTCCCAAGGGTCGTTGTAGCAGACCCTGTTGATCGTAGAACTCCATTTCACGTTCTTTCCAAGTCCTCACAGGAGGAAGCACTTCAGCAGCCATGATTTGCAATGGCGGGGCGGGGCGAACTCCCTGTAGCATTGGTCGAGGCCTCGGAGCCTCGTGCCGAAAAGGTCTTGTATACTCCCGTCGAGGAGGAGCTTGAGGAGCAGCGGGACGAGCCCTTTCAGTTGGTACTGTTGCGGCAGTTCGCTCGGCTCTCATCACCCTTAATCCTTCTTCTTCGCGGATAAACTGCTCTGCACGGCTCAGTAGCTCTTCATAGCTTTCCGTAGGCTGTCTCAGCAAGGAACTAAGGAAGGGGCCCTCCTTCAGCCCGTGCTGAATGGCACCCCGGAAGGATTCAGATCGGGCTGCGGGGATTCCCCTAGCTGCTGAGGTGAATCGATGGATATACCCCCTAAGGGATTCTGAAGGTCCCTGGGTGATATGCATTAACATAGAGGCGTCTTGCTTATACGCCTTACAGCTGACAAATTCTCGACTGAACATTCTCTGGAAGTCAGCGAAACAGGTGATAGATCCCGGTGGCAGAGTAGTGAACCACTTTGCGCGAACCAATCGGTGGTCGGAAGACTCGACACTTGAGAGCGTCAGTATAACAGTGAAGCGAGGCCGCTCCGTTATTGCGATATGTGCTCTTCCGGATCCGTCGAACCGTCGTACTTACTGACCTGAGGATTTCGGAAGTAGGATGGAGGAGCTCGAAAGAATGTCCATCGTGAAGGGGCTAGGTTCGTAGAACTCCGGAGGTCTGGTTGATTGACTTTCACCCTGTTCCTCCCGGCGCGTTTGGGTGAAGGGCGTAGTATTCTGGGGTGTTCTTCCCCCGAGTCCGCCTCCAGGCAACACCTCACCATGGGCGGCGGTACGAGAGGGAGGAGGCATTTCGAGGAGGATCTGGAAGAAGGTTCCTGAGTGCGAATGCGATATCCGTCCTTCTCCTTTCTCTAGCGAGGGCTTCTGTGATAGCATCATCCATTAAGGCCTTTAGTTGCGATGGTAGAAGGGTGATGGGGCGCTCCTCCGCCGCAGAGATATCAGGTTGTTGCATTTCTTCTGGTTGCATCTCGACGTCCAGCTCAAATGTTCCCACAGACGGCGCCAACTGATGCGGGTGCGGGGGAAAAATCCGTTCGCTCCGTTTTCAAGGCGATGAGGCGATGAGGGAGGTCTCAGTATTCTCCCTGCGATCAAAGAAAGAATAAGAAAATGGAGTACGAAACGCGAAAACCCGACACCAGCAATCGAGATTCAGACACGAGATGTAACGTGGTTCGGAATAAGGATTCCTACTCCACGGGGGTGAGGTTGCTCACCAGATGCGGTGCCTAAGCACTTTTCACTACGAAAATCCTCCTTTACAGAAAGCAAGTTTCCGAAGGTGGAGGAGAAATGACCTCTTACAATGATGTTACAAGATGAGGAAAATACAAGAGACTTAACAAACAGCAGATCTCCGTCCTCCTTCTCCGGCGAGACCGCTCTTCCTTTTTCTCCTCGTCTCCTCTTCTCTCTTGCTGGATGTGAATGATTGCGGATCCATCTCTTTCTCTTGCCTCCTTCCCTCCCTTTTATCTTCTCTTCTCCTTCAACATAACGTCGCGGATTATCTCCATTGTACACGTGGCCACCACCTCCTCCGGGAGAATAGTGCATTCATAAATATGAGGAACGAGGACTCCCCCGAATATTGCGTGGGGCCCCCCAAGTCGTTGCATAGCACCTTTTCCTTTACTTTTTCAGGCGATGAGGTTAACCTGTTTCCCTCACCTCTCTGCTTTGGGTGAAGTTAACTTAGGCCCCTATACCATAGGTGACCTAGCCTTAGGGTTTCTCCCTAAACCGA
The DNA here is from genome assembly GCA_025175895.1 of Wurfbainia villosa. NCBI lineage: Eukaryota > Viridiplantae > Streptophyta > Magnoliopsida > Zingiberales > Zingiberaceae > Wurfbainia > Wurfbainia villosa. The sequence continues at coordinate 119,532,888 of CM045987.1, read as the reverse complement.
ACCAATTCTTCTTTTTCCCGTACCAAACTTCTTTCGCGTCGATTAGGTTGAGTTGACCCTTCCTCCATCCCATTGGCTTCCGGACTTGCTTAGTTGAACCAGTTCCTAGTCCTCTGTTAGCTAAGTGCCTTCCGCCTCTTTTCCACTTGCGTTCCTTGTTTCTAGCATTCGCCCGTGCCGATAGCTCTCGTTACTTGCCCGTGCCGATGACCTCTGGTACTTGCGCCCGTGTCGATTACTTCCGATAACTCTCGCCCATGTCAATGGCTTCTGATAATTCTCGCCCGTGTCAAGGGCTTCTGATAACTCTCGCCCGAACAGTTTCCCCCTTTGGCTGAACCAGGTGTTTTGGGGGACGGGTCACGGGTCACCTGCTGACTTTTCTATCGGGAATTAGGTAGAAGAAGTACCAGTAGTATCAACAATATTTGAAGAGCAATAAATCATGATGATCGAACGACCTCCTAAGTGAGAATATCATTTATTCCAAATAGCATGTGCCCCAGGAAAATTGATTTTATCCATTATTACACTTCTACAATTCGAGAACCAACTCGACTATGTCCACGGAGACTTAAGATCTTATTTATAAATCATACAAAGAATTGATTCAAATTTTTAAATGTGAATTCTAAACCATAGTAAGGTAACCTAATATTGTGCACCTCCAAATATTGCGCACTTCCAAAAGAATATGTTTGATTCTTTTGGAAGGATAAAGTAGTGCCAACATATATAAGAATGTAGAACCGTCATATTAGTGATCTCCCTATGATTGTCCCATGCATGAAGGAGAGAAGTAAATCGAAAAGTACTTGTGCATACTTCTTCATCCTAGCTTCCCTAATTTGTCATCCTATTTAGAGAAAAATCCTACAAATTCTTCGTAATTGGGGATCAAACTGTGGATACCTAATCTAGGAGTCAAACTAGATACTCTGCCGTTGCACCGTAGTCCTAAGGGCAATGCCAACACATATGGATTTTCAAAAGAGATGATAATTGAGGAGCATATGATAGAACTTTGAGGACTACTAAAATTTTTGACAAAAAAAACCAACCAAGTTTACATCTAGTCCTAACTAGTTTCTCCATTTGAAAATTTTGCACAACACAACTAAAGGAAGAAAAATGTGTCAACTAAGCCTTGTCCAACAAGTTTACCAATGAAGACTAAGTATATAAATAGTTGCGAAGCACAAAAGACATTGGGAATATTTATTTGACTAGAATAAATGTTATCAAAGAATTCTGCACTAATAAGGTTATCATATGTAATAGCAGTAAAGATGATTATGTTCACTCCTAGTACCCCTCACCACTAGTCCTTCGATGATGATTGTTGGTGCAATCGGCGCAGGTCACGATTGACCAGACTCGAGTTTGACTTGAATAGTGTTTTGATGTTTGACGATGAGTTAACCATTGTTTGACAATGGGTTGACTATATGGTTGACATGAGGTTGACCATATGATGGAGAAGTCCAAGTGGGACACTTGACATGAAAAGTCCAAGCAATGGTCTTGGCAATGGGAAAGTCCAAGTCTTGCATACTTGGCATGGAAAGTCCAAGCATGAATCTTGGTAATTGGAAAGTTCAACATGGGTTGGAAAGGAAATTCCAAGGGTGTAGTCTTGGCCATGTAAGTTCAAATGTGTAGTCTTGGCAGTGAAAGTCCAAGTCATGGGTACTTAGCAATTGGAAAGTCCAAGGGTGTAGTCTTGGCCACATAAGTCCAAGTGTGTAGTCTTGGCAATGAAAGTCCAAGTCATGGGTACTTGGCAATTGGGAAGTCCAAGAGTTGATATTGGCGGCATAAAGTCCAAGGGTGGAGTCTTGGTAGCATAAGTCCAATGGTTGATGGCGTAAAGTCCAAGCGTGTGTCTTGGCAGCGTAAGCCCAAATGTTTCTTGGTGGTGTAGACCAGCTTAGCATGACAATAGCCGATGGAAGCACCTGAAAGCTAGTGTATGGATGAACAAGTCATGGATGACTTGGAGGGATCCAATAGGCATGAGGCTGATGGAGGTATCTAGAAGGCTTAGGTCTAGGCTAAGGGTGGTCTAGCAAGTATGAGGGCATCATATAGGGTAAACCTCATGGTTGAGGTGTAGCAGTCGACTGGGGTTATGGACCAGTCGGCTAGTCAAGTATTTTGACACTTAGGCGTAGATTCAACACGAGCGATCGACTAAGGATTATGACCAGTCAACTGTCATGAGTCGACTGACGTTCGACTGTGACAAGTGGCCTTGACAGTCGACTACCAACATTGGGCAGTCGACTGTACATGAGCAGTCGACTGCCATGGAGGGCAATCAATTGCTTTTTGTTTTGGTCGCGAGGACAGAACGCTCGATAGTCGACTGAGCAGTCGGCTACGGGCTTGAGCAGTCGACTATTGGAAATGATAATCAACTACCAGTGTATCCGTTGGCTTGAATGCTAACGTGGATCAAGTCTGTTGTGAGACAACGACATTGTTGGCAGTCAACTAGGGTCTTTTGGCAGTCGACTGCCAGGCAGAAATTCAGGTCGTGCAGAGGCATAAAAGGAGCTCGACGGAAGGATTTCTACAGTGGTTTTCTTGGGCGATTTGAGGGGGAAAAGTTAGTGCTTTCCAATCCTTCGAGGCTAGTCCAAGGCAATCAATAAGCAAACATTCAAAGCAACCGTTTGTAAAGTTTTCTTTACGTTTTTTGTTATATTTACTTTGTATTTGCTTATTGTATTTTGTTTATTGTTATAAATGCTTGTACAAGGTTTCTCCACCTCCGACTTATTATCGAGAAGGAGATTTATTAGTGGTGTGTACATCACTAGAGCTCATTGAGCTTGTCCCGTGGAGTAGGAACTCTAAGGTTTTGAACCATATATATCTTGTGTATTGTGTGCTTGTGTATTTCATTTATGCTTTATTATTATTTCCACTGTGCATATTAACAAATATTGTAGACAAGCACACAAACACGATCGAATTTCATCAAGTGAACATAGCACGATGCTATTCCCCCCCCCCCCTCTAGCACTCACCGAAGTTCCTACAATGATGAAGGTGAATTACGCCGAGGGAGGGGCAATGCGCCTTGTCCCGTTGGCCAGAACACCGAAGGGCTTCTAAGCTCGGGTGAAGATTTTAGACCCTACGTCGAGAATCAACCTCTACCCATCTGTAGCGGCATATGCACTATTCTAGCCAATGGATCATCTCGAGGGGGTTCACTCTGAGCTAGTCTCGCATGTGCGCGTCATATGACCCTCCACGTGTATGCATACTTCCAATTTTGCTAGTAACTATTGTAACTTTTGCTCCACGGATATCCTAAATCTTGCAAATCTACATGAAAAACATTCCTACACTCAACAATGACTTTCTTAGTGGCACAGTGACACACGCACATCCAACAACCCTTATTTTAAGATGCAATCTCATCTTCCTCTAAGTCATGATGAAAAGAAAAGATGGAGGAGTAGTACTTAATCAAAGAAAACATAGAAAGCCCTGTCTACAAGGATGATGGCATTGACATCATCTATAACGATGATAACATTGACATCATCTACACTGATGATAATATTGATGAAATAATTGAAGAAGACATGAAAGAATCCATCTACAACAATGAAGGAGACAAGGAAGATCGTGCCTATGAATAGGTTGACTTTGAGAGCATTAAGTTCAAAGAAGACATGGAAGACCCCCTTTAAAACGAAGATGACATTGATGAGTAAATGAAAGACCCCATCTACAATGAAGACAACATGAACAACTATGATGAAGATAACATGAGCATCTATAATGAAGATAACATATTGGTTGAAGAAGACATTAACATAGTGGTTGAAGAAAACATGGGCATCTACAATGAAGATGACATATTGGTTGAAAAACACATGGGCATCTATGATGAGGGTGATGATGACAAGATACTTTACGGAGATGACTACAAGACACTAACTTTTCAAAAGAATCTTTTTTCTCCCCGAGGTTAAAGCGATGATTCCATGTTGCATATTGTTGGAACAACTTTTGCAATATGATCATGAAGCTATCAACATTGGATGGAAGAGCACATGTACCAGAGGTCAAAAGATTGTACCAGCACCATGGTGAAAGAACCCCACTACTATTTTAGTATCTTCTATCTCTTCTCTTCTTTTTATGTCCAGATATATCAAGGTGGTCACACAAAAGGAAGTCGCCTATACCCTACTACCTCACCTGAGTAGCGTTTTAGATTTATTGACAAGGAAATAGGTAATGAAGCTAGTGGACCGAGGACACACTTGAGAGGGCATGATTCCTTATGCCAAAGAAGGTGATGCATAGCATTGGTTCGAACTCAATGATAATTTCTTTTCAACCCCGGACAACTGATGCAGGCGCATCCAGTAATTTGATCAACTCTTATCTTAAGATGCAATCCTGCCTTCCTCTAAGTCATGACAAGGAGAAATTGAGCCCAAAAATAAAATTTTCAACACCTCCATAGCCCTCTGGCACGGATATGTTTCATTTTGAATCAGAATGAAATGTAAAGGAGCTCCCAAAGACTACCACGACCTATCCGTGGTCACTACCATGGATGGGGCTATTCCGTGGTTTGACAAAGGCCTCCAGTGACAACCATGGCATGCCCGTGGTCCCCACCATGACTGTGATTCCCAACACCACCATGTCATGCTCAATGACACGGTCATGTCCCAAGCTGTTGAAGAAGTTGTCTCCCAAGAGGAGCACAACTAGCTCGTGGCATTCACCACAGTCGTGGTTGTCAACACGGCTAGCCCATGTTACATGACACGACCATGTCATGCTGCCACTTCAGCCTAGTAAATTAGGGTTTCTGGTTTTGCCGTTTAGTTTTTTTTACTTTTTTTTACTATTTAATAATTTTTTATTATTTCTTTTGATTGTTTGGACTTTTCTCCTTCTATAGCCTACTTAAACATAGGCTTATGCTCTTGTAATGCATTGATTATTTTTGAATTAATGAAAGTTATTTCATTTCATTTAAACTTATAGGTGAATCCTCTATGTTTGTGAAGTTTCCCTCCACCTTCAATTAATCTGCAATCTCTCTTCTAATAACTCACGTGGAAGGATGTATCATCCCAACCCACCTGTATTAATTGGTATCACTCCTGGGGTTGAAAAGAACTAATTCTCAAGTTTCGATTAGGTAGACTTGATCCTTGGTTGGTAAATCTAGACCCGAGTCTAATACGTGGCTTGGAACAAGTAGCAAAGCAAACAAAACTTCTTCTTGTGCGACCACCTCTAAATACTTGGACATAAAAAGAATAGGGGAGATGGAAGATACCAAAATAGGAGTGAGTTCCTCTCACCAAAGCACAACCTTTTATCCTTCGATATATGTGTTTTTTTGTCCATCTTATATAGCTTCATGATCATGCAGGCAAGGTGATTCCAATGATATGCAGTCACATGCCTCCATTGCTTCTTCATTGGGAGTGAAAATTGTTGGGGAATCGGTGTTGTGCTAGAGGGGGTGAATAGCGATTTTCACGATTTCACTCGATTCGATTACATTCGTGCTTGTCTACAAGATTGTTAATGCGTAGTGGAATACGAAATACAAGTAGAAATAAAATACACAAAATAATCACAAGCACAAGATGAGATTTTATGTTGTTCGGAACCTATGGTTCCTGCTCCATGACCGAGCTTTATGTCTACTCCACTAAACTACTTCTTCTTTTCGGAATACAATCCGGAGGTGAAGAAACCCCTTACAATATGAATTACAATAGTAATACAATCAAAAACGAAATACAAAAGCAAATGAAGAAATACAAGTGAAAATATTACAAATGAGAGCTTTTGATCGCTTTGCTTTTTGGTTGCATTGAATGGCTTTAAAGACCAAGAATTACATCAGCACTTCCCTTCAAATCCCTCAAGAATCGACAACTCCCAATCTTTCTGTCAAATTCCTTTTTAAGTCATGCATGACCTAGATTTCTTCCTGACAGTCGACTTCCCTATGTGTCATTATCTCACAACGAACTTAATCCACTTTGGATTACTCTATGGATACCCTAGCGATGATCGCCCATACCAATCAAATAATCGTCGAACCACCGATCAACTACCCGATCAATGACTACGGGCTTATGTGCACTCATGATTAGTCGATTGCCTATCCATGGTGTTAGGGCAATCAACCCAAGTATGTGTTTGATTTTGATGTATGTGGTAAAGGGTTTAAGTTAGGTTGATTATGTGATTTGATGTGTGTGTTCAAGTTGTACAGGACTTGGTGAATCACACATGGTTAGCTTGATGAAGCATTGGTGAGTTCATTATCTCATGGCTCAGGTCCTTGAGTCGGTGAAGGATGGAACGGTGAGAAGCCATGAGCTTGGTGTATCCAAGGGACCATCGGACGAGGAGGGAATGGAGTGAAGCCAAAGGAAGCAGACTTCAAGGCACGACACGAAGGATGGCACTGGAGAAGTTGCAGGCTTAATGCATCCGAGGGACATAGCCGAACAAAGAGAGCTTCGGTGAGGGACTCCATGGGAGATGAGAGATTGAGCGATTATAACCCGGGTTGGGGTAGCTCAAGCTAGGTGAACTTGACCGAATGGCTAAGTCAAGTGTCGGATGCTCAAACATGATGTTTGAGGTTTTACCCGACAATAGTCGACTGGTATATGTAGGATCGTTGGCGTCGCTAGAAAGGGGAGGAATGAATAGCTATGCTCGTCTTTTCGATTCGTTGTACCTTTCTACAATGATTAGTACGCAACGGAAACAAGAAAATGAATACAGAAAGAATAACAAACGCAAACACCCCAATTTTACGTGGTTCGGAACACAAGTCCCTACTCCACGGTTGAGCCCTCGTCGGCACTAATGATGCGCACCACCACTATAAACTTCTCCTTCTCGGTGATACACCGAAGGTGGAGAAACCTTTTTGCACAGTCTATCAGAAACTTTACAAGAAAGCTTACAGTAGTCACTGAAGAAGCAATAAAACAAATACAGATTTCAGAGAGAATGGTACTGCTCCTTGCTTGCTGAATAGTTGAAGCTCCTGTGGGATGATGAAGGCTTTTTGAATCAAGAAGCTCTTTCACCCGTGTCTTTTCTTCAGAAAATTGTCGTAAGTTATTCTTCTTAACTTTGAAATATATAAGCCCAGAATACTTGATAGCTCGAGCCTGATTAGGGCTTTTTTGCCCGCCCAGTCGAGTCGTCTCAGCTGGTGCCTCGACTGGAGCATTAATTAGCATTTATTAATGGCTTCAACGGTAAGATTTAGACCTTAATTAGTTTTATTTCCGTTGAAAACATAGGTCCAGTCGAGGCGATGATCCGACAACTGATCGGGCGTGCTTTGGTTCCAATGAGCGAACAGAGTAAGCTCGGCTCGGCCCTCGGTCCCTTGCGTGCTCGGTTGGATCAAAGTCTAGTCAGTCGCCGCCTCATTGGTAGGCCTTGGTTCCAATCGAACAGAAGCAATCGAGCTCCGGTCGGCCGGTCCTTGCGTCTGTTCGGTTGGATCAAAGCTCTAGTCGAGTCCTCGCTTGGTATCGGTAAGCCTTGGTTCCAATCGAATGAACGATCGAGCTCGATCGACAGTCCCTTGCGTCTGTTCGGTTGGATCAAAGCTCTAGTCGAGTCGTCGCCTCGACTGATATAGTCAGAACCTGCTGTTTGTCCAGAGCAGTCGAGCTCTCAGTCGACACCTCCTTGCTTCTTCTTAGTTGAACCAAGCATCAGTCGTGGCGTCGCCTCGACTGATATGAGTCAACCTGCTTCTCGACAAGAGCAGTAGGTTCCAGTCGAGGCGTCACCTCGACTACACCTTTACCTGATGCCTATGAATTACTGTTCATAGGTCTTCCATGCCAGGAATCATCTCCGGGACTTCGTGCCAAGACTCCCTATTCGGGTCTTCACTGCCAAGAGGCCACGCCTCCGGGACTTCATTGCCAAGACTCCTCGTCCGGGTCTTCACTTGCCAAGACTCCACGTCCGGGTCTTCATCAATCTTGCATCCAGTCCTCGACCTACAAGAGATTTCCTGAAAATACCTCTCAAACAACCGTATGAGATAACACATAATTATCACCTTGACTTAAACCCTTGTCAATCACCAAAAACATCCTTTGGGTCTGATTGCACCAACAATCTCCCCCTTTTTTGATGTTTGACAATACGGTTTAAGTTTAGGTGATGAAATTATAGCACAATATAACGTATTCGAAATTTAATATGTAAAAAGAAGAGATATAGATGTGTAGTTTCAAAAGCTTTAATTTCAGACTTAAAGCCCATCTTCTCCCCCTTTGGCAAACACCCAAAAAGAAAAATTGCTTATAGAAGCACTCCCCCTGAATTCATTACCCTTAGGTTATCAAATGCACTAACAATATATTTTAGCAAGATAAATGTCAGTCGTGCATTTCTAAAGAAAGATATAAACCACCGGAAGAAAACTTTGACATACACAGAGATATTAGAAATACATATACAAGCATACACCCAAAAAGTCACCCAAAACATCCTGATATATATATATATTCTTGAATTCAAACTGTTCATACAGATAAAAAAAACAAAAACTAAAGCTATGAAGATGATGGTTTACGATGAATCCGACATCATGGCATGAAGGAGAGATAGAATTTCCTCTTGCTGGGTAGAGATCTCGGAAAACCGAGCATCTAGCTTGGAGTGAAGCTCTTCGAATTTAGTGTTGATTGACGTACTAAGGTCCTTGAATTTAGTATCAATTGAGTTTATGAACTCAGCTTGATCTTTTCATAGATTCTCCAGCTGTTCAGACATGGTGGAAGATGGTTCAACAGCTGGACGTTCTTGTTCACCTTCTTCCTCCATATCCCACCTTTCACCCGCTTGATGTCCATCCGCCCACTCAACGGTGCTACCAACTTTTGACATGCCGTCCAAAGAAAAGTTTCTCCACTTTATGAAATCAAAGTCTTTCATTTGCCTAATTTTCCCCCTGCTTGTGTTGATGCCTATGGATTCTAGCTAAAATGTGATGATATGACCAAAAGTCATGTAAATTTTCTTTTGGACAGGAGTTGAGAAGTGGACTATGCAGAGAAAGATGTTTAAAGCAACATTAAAGTTTAAACGTTGCTTTAAGAGATGTAGAGATAGTAAATGATGTGGTCTTATCTTAGCTTGCCCCCTAGTAACAATTGGAAGGATGCAACCTACAATGACCTTATATAGGACATTATCGGGGGCAGCTAATGCCATGGCCGGAAATAGAGTAAGACCAGGTTGTCTAGGTTTTTTAAAGAAGTACTCATGAATTACATTTATGGAGTATCCCTCAACAGGTTCTTGAATGCTTGGATAGCATTCAAGGGTTGAGTTTGACTCTTGACACTCTAGAAATGCTCTGAGGATATCAGGAGTGAAAGATGTCCTTTCTGGCTACCCTACTCTTAAAGATGAGCCTATCACTTGTAGGTTGTAGATTGTTGTAGAATTCACTAACTAAGTCTATATTGATGTCATGATCACAATAGACTAGTTTATTGAGTCCATAGTAGTTGATCATTTGTATAACATGTTGAGCATGTTTTTCAAAAAATTCTTTATCTAATGATCTAGTATGCATCAACTTAAATTTGTGGGCAGTAAAGGGATGTTGATGATGTGCGGAGGGAAACCGGGGATCCGTAGATGGATTTTCCTGAGGTGTTTCACTTGACTCGCCTATCCTACGTTTTTGTCTAATGAATGCCAAAATGATGTTCCAAAAAAAATCAATATGATGGTATGATGAATGCCAATAACCAACACCCAATTAGTTTACCCAATATTACTAAGTCTTGTAATCAAAGAGATGAGTATAGAAATTTACTTAGGTGCCATTTTTCCTGTTGTTGACTGGTCTTGAGGAATCAGGAAGATGACTTCTGTGAAATCACCTTCTCTAGCTAGAGAAAACAGAACTGGCGAACCCTAGAAAATCTGGTAAAATCTAGGGTTTTAGAAAATCGTCGACTAGGGTTAGGGATTGACCAAAAGAAGGAATGAGGGGCTGGAGAACTTACTTGAAGTTAGTTTAGGAGTAAGTGAGGTAATCTAGGGTTTTGTCAGTGTTAAACTTGGCCGGAGACTTGAACGGCGACAGCTAGGTGACAGAGGAGAAAGAACCGGGGCGAGAGGAGTTGAGGCGAGTCGCGAGTTTGGGAGAGTCGGTAAGTGAAATTCCTTATATATTTCTTAGTTACGCAGTCGAGGCGGTAAGTTGAATGCCTCGACCGTTATATCAGTCGAGGCGTCGGTCGAGTGCGCCTCGCTTTTGTTTGCTCACACCCTCTATCAGTCGAGGCGATTATTGAAATGTCTCGACTGTTATTCTGAAGGTTCATTTTTGTCTTAGATATTTTAAGTTCCAAATTCGTTGTATTTAGGTATTTAAAACATTTTAAAAGTGACAATATCCTCTATCGACCATATCAAACATATATTGGATGTTTCACTTGAGTTTTAAGATGTCCAACCAATTTTACTTGGTTGGAATGTCCAATTATGTTTTTTAAACCAAATACACATGAATTATGTATCAGTCTTCCCCATAATTGGTCAACTTAATGATTCATGCAGTTTTCAACCGCATTACTCAAGTTATGCATCATAACAAGCAATTTGAGTAAATTGGTTGCTCCTAACATCTCACCCCTATCTAGCAATACACAAGCATAGTTAATCCTATGATTTGTGTGAGATGTTTCCCAAAGGTATCCCAAACATTATTTTCCCATTTCTTTTGAACTTATGAATTAGTCCTTATGATCATGGAGAGTTTTCACTCAGCTGTACACATTCCCAACTCTCTTCTTAAATGACTAAATTCATTTTGGAAGAGGTTTTGTGAAAATATCGGCCAAGATTCGCCTTAGACTCAACATAATTGAGTATAATATCTCCTCTTGCTACATGATCCCTAATGAAGTGATGTCTCACTTCAATGTGTTTTGTTCTGGAATGATGGACTGGGTTTTTTGTTAAGTTGATCGTGCTAATATTATCACAAAGCACTTGCACGTTCTTATATGAAAAACCATAATCCTCCAATGTGTGAGTCATCCATAACAATTGTGACACACTCTCTCCCATGGCTATGTACTCAGCCTCAGTGGTGGAGAGAGCAACACAATGTTGCTTTCGACTTGACCAACCAACTAAAGCTGAACCTAGGAATTGATAGCCCCCGCTAGTACTTTTTCTATCTAGTTTGCATCCTGCATGATAATCAATCAGTATAGCCTACTAAATCAAAAGACTCGGTTCGGGATACCAGTCCAACTGATATTGTTGCTTTAAGATATCTCATAATTCTTTTAACAGCAACCCAATGAGACTCTTTAGCACACGATTGATATCGTGCACACATGCCCACCGCAAATACTATATCAGGTCTACTTGCTGTAAGATATAAAAGACTACCTATGGCACTCCTATAACGTTTTAGATCAACAGGTTTACCATCTACATCACTATCTAGATGAGTGTTTTGTGCCATTGGAGTGGCAACCTCCTTCACATTTTCCATGTTGAATCTTTTTAGCATCTCCATGGCATATTTTGATTAACAAACATGAATTCCTTCTTTAGTTTGTTTGATTTGAAGTCCAAGGAAAAATGTCAACTCCCCTACTAGACTCATCTCAAACTCACTCTCCATGTGTTCTATGAATTCATTGAGATAATCCCTATTGTTTGAACCACAGATTATGTCATCGACATAAATCTGAGCTACAAATATGTCTTCACCGTTTTTTTTTTCAGAAAAAGTGTGGGATCAATTTGACCTCTTCTAAAACCCCTCTCAACTAGAAAAATTGACAACCTTTTGTACCAAGCACGAGGTTCTTGTTTCAGCCCATAAAGAGCCTTCTTTAGCTTATACACGTGATTTGGAAATTCAGAATTTTCAAATCCCGGGGTTGTTCAACATAGACCTCTTCCTTTATAAACCCGTTCAAAAATGCTGACTTCACATCCATTTGATATAATTTGAATCCTCTATATGCTGCAAATGCTAGCATTAATCGAATGGATTCTAACCTAGCCACGGGTGCATAAGTTTCACCATAATCAAGTCCCTCAATTTGATTGTATCCTTTGGCTACTAACCTAGCTTTATTTCTCATTATTTCTCCTTTATCATTCAATTTATTCTTGAATACCCATTTGGTTCCTATTATGGTAGCTTGATCAGGTCTTGGAACTAAATCCCAAACTTGACTTCTCTCAAATTGTCCCAATTCATCATGCATTGCTATAATCCAGTCCGGATCAAGCAAAGCTTCATCAATTACTTTTGGTTCAATTTCAGAGATTAATGCTACTTGATTCACTTCATTTCTAAAGTATGATCTTGTCCTCACCCCTTGATGGATGTCTCCAACAACTTGGTCTAGGGAATGACTAGTGCCCATTCTAGTGGATCTTGGTACTTGAGATGTTTCTTGAACCTCATTTTTAGATACAATCTCAAGCAATGACCCTTCTGATCTAGATTTTTCATTTTCGGAGTCAGATTTGACTCCCCCTACACTTGTGTCCTCCTTCAAACTTAATCTTTTGAGTTCGACCTTTACTGCATCACTATTATCCTTAGAATCAATTTGGTCTTTACATTCCTCAAAAACCACATTTGACGATTCCTCAACCAAATTTGTTCGTTTGTTGTAAACTCGATAAGCCTTACTAGTGAGGGAATATCCTAACAGGACACCTTCATCTGCTTTTGCAGTGAATTTTCCTAGATGATCCTTAGTGTTTAATATGAAAACCTTGCAACCAAAAACCCTAAGATGTTTGACTGTTGGTGGTTTTCCAAACCATAGTTCATGAATCTATGTATCAAAACTCTATTTTGAACATAGCATGCAGTGTTAATTGCCTCAGCCCACAAGTAACTAGGAAGAGTATACTCATTTAGCATACTCCTCGCAACTTCTTGCAAAGCTCTATTCTTCCTTTCTACCACACCATTTTGTTGTGGTGTCCTAGGAGTGGAAAACTCATGTTTATAGCCTTTTTCTGAACAGAATTCCTTAAACCTCATATTTTCAAATTCTCCTCCATGATCACTCCTAATTGTTTTAATTGTTGAGTTTTTCTCATTTTCAATTCTTCTACAAAAAGGAATAAAAATTTCTAATGTTTGATCCTTATGTTTGAGAAAGAAAGTCCATGTATATCTAGTATAATCATCTACAACTACCAAGCAATATCTACTTCCATTCAAGGTTTTTGTGGAGCTACTATCAAACAAATCTAAATGCAATAAATCTAAAGCATTTAAAGTACTTATAGTGTTCTTGCTTTTATGTGATGCTCTTATTTGTTTACCTTTTTGACATGCATCACATAGCTTGTCCTTTTCGTACTTGAGCAATGGTAGACCCCGCACAAGCTCTTCCTTGGCCAACCTCTTGATATTGTTCATGTTGGCGTGTGCTAGTCTCGATGCCATAGCCATGATTCATCTTCTTTGGACAAAAACACTTCACATGCGAGTTAGTAGCACTACTAAATTGAACTTGATAGATATTTTCCTTCCTCGTCCCTACTAGCATGATAGTATCGGTTTCATTATGTTTAATTAAGCATTTAATTGAATAAAATTCTACTCTATATCCTTCATCACATAATTGGTGACACTTAATAAATTAAAAACCATTCCTCTAACTAGCTAACATTCTTAATCCTAAATTGTTCGGATATTACTATGTCTCCTACTCCTATGACTTTTAGTTTGCCACTATTACCAAAAGAAAGCAGTACCTTTACTCCTGTTTTTAAATGTAGCAAACTTTGTGGAGTCCGGTCATGTGCTTGGAGCATCCGCTATCTCGACCCACATCATTGGATACTCCTCGTAGTACCTAATCAAACACGAAAAACAAGATCTTTTGGAACCCAGTTTTGGGTCCATTAGCACTTACAACATATGTTTAGGAATCCAAGCCTTAGTTGTGTTTGCTTTACCAACATGAATTCTATTGACTAATGACATGAAACTGAATTCCCTTTTGTTGGTTTGTAGTCTATTCTGCTCTGTTGTAAAGCGCCTTTGGGCATCTAAAATCATGTTAAGAGTTTGAGAGTTTGTTGTGAATCTCTCAAGTGTGCACTTGAGATCATCAACTTGTGCTCTCAAGAGATTGTTTTCTTCCCTAAGTTTTTCGATTTCATTAGTCTCAATCCTAATTTCTGCAGGAACAGAATCCTGAGTTTTAAGCTCCTCTAATTCTGATTTTAACATCTTAGCTTTAATTTTTTATCTACTCAAGGCATTAGTTAAGCATGCTACTGTTTCATACAATTTATCTAGTTCAGGAGATGTTACCTCATCATCATCAGATGATGATGATGTGTCCTTCCGTGAAGACTCATCTGAATCTGTGTGATCAAACGCCATTAGTGCCGTATGCTTGGCTCCTTTTACCCTGTCTTCATCTTCTGAGGAACTGGAAGAAGAGTCATCCCATGTTGCCCTCAACGCCTTCTTTTTCCTGGACTTGTCCTCTTTCTTGTTGAGATCAGGACATTCACTCTTGATGTGACCTTTCCTGTTACACTCAAAACACACAACATCAGATTTACCTCTAAATTTATGTGATGACTTACCTTTCCTCTTGTCTGCGAAGATTTTCTTTACATCCTTCTTATTGTACTTTCTGCTTCTCCTCATCATTCTTCTCACGAAATTGGCTACCTCGCTGGATGAGGACTCGTCGTCACTGTCACCACTAGTCTCAGATGAGGATGAAGATGACTCCTTCTTCTTCTCCTTTTTCTTGTTCTCCTTGTATTGCTCACCTGCAACAAAAGCAATACCTTTCTCTTTTGGACCCTTGTTAGCTTGCTCATGTAATTCCATTTCACAAAATAATTCATCCAACTTTATAGTAGACAGATCCCTTGATACTTTGTAGGCATCTACCATAGATGACCATAAAGCATTTTGGGGAAAAGACTTTAGGACGTACCTGATAATGTCTCTATTCTCCAAGTTTTCACCGACCGAATGCAGCCCATTCAATACTTCCTTGAACCTTCCATGCAACTCACCAACAGTCTCGCCATCTTTCATAGCAAGATTTTGCAGCTGGTTCATGTAGAGATCTCGCTTTGCTATCCTCGAGTCTCTTGTCCCTTCGTTCAGTTCTATCAGTTTATTCCAGAGATCTTGCGCGCTGTTGAACGGACCCACTTTGTTGAGTTGATCCTTCGCTAGACCACATTGCAAAGTCACGGTGGACTTAGCATTTGCTTGTGCCTTGCGTTTTTGTTCAACACTCCACCTTCCAGACTCAAGTACTTTGCCTTCTACGTCCATCGGTGTCGTGAAGCCTTCGGTTACCGAAAACCACATATCTATCTCAGTCATGAGATAGTACTCCATCCGGCTTCGCCAATACTGGAAGTTCGTTCCGTCAAAGAATGGAGGCATGTTTGTGTTGTAACCTTCTTGCATCGCCATTTGAACTTGCTCTTGCGGTTGTGAATCCGAAGAAGAGCACCAGGCTCTGATACCAATTGTAGGATCGTTGGCGTCGCTAGAAAGGGGGGGGGAATGAATAGCTACGCTCGTCTTTTCGATTCGTTGTACCTTTCTACAATGATTAGTACGCAGCGGAAACAAGACAACGAATACAGAAAGAATAACAAACGCAAACACCCCAATTTTACGTGGTTCGGAACACAAGTCCCTACTCCACGGTTGAGCCCTCGTCGGCTCTAGTGATGCACACCACCACTATAAACTTCTCCTTCTCGGTGATACACCGAAGGTGGAGAAACCCTTTTGCACAGTCTATCAGAAACTTTACAAGAAAGCTTACAGTAGTCACTGAAGAAGCAGTAAAAAAATACAGATTTCAGAGAGAATGGTACTGCTCCTTGCTTGCTGAATTGTTGAAGCTCCTGTGGGATGATGAATCTTTTTGAATCAAGAAGCTCTTTCACCTGTGTCTTTTCTTCAGAAAATTGTCGTAAGTTATTCTTCTTAACTTTGAAATATATAAGACCAGAATACTTGATAGCTCGAGCCTGATTAGGGCTTTTCTGCCTGCCCAGTCGAGTCGCTTCAGCTAGTGCCTCGACTGGAGCATTAATTAGTATTTATTAATTGTTGGATCAATGCGGTTCGCTAGAGGGGGGGGTGAATAGCGAAAGAAAATTTTTCTCGTACGAACTCGTTTTAAAAGAAAACTTATATGCAGCGGAAAGATAAGCAAAACAAAAAGTAAAGGAGACAATAGACACAAGAGATTTACTTGGTTCGTAGCCGAAGGCTACTACTCCAAGGCCCTAGTGGTCCTTGACCACGTACGGAGGGCAAAAGCACTAAAGGAACTCCTCCTCGTTAGAGGTAGGAGTTAATCGATACAAGAAGAAACCACAAAAACTTGAGGTAGAGGGACACTCCCCCTCTCCTCGTATACGATAAAAGCTCCGGAAATATAAATGACAAACTGATAACAAAAACTAAGACCGACGTACAATAATAAAGAAAGTTAAACCTAGACGTCGGAATGGAAGGACTTCGTTGTCGTAGAGTTGCAGCGTAACGGAGGCTTTTGAGAACTTAGAATTGTTGATGAAACCCTAGGTTTGGCCCTCCTTTTATAGCCTTTGAGCCCCTTTTCGAGTGGGTCTTCAACCAATCACAAATGGACACCAAACCGCTTTGAGGTGGAGTGATAATCCTTGACTCCTCGAATCTGATCATTGACCATCAGTCGACTGATGGCCATCATCAGTCGACTGATGGCAGCATCAGTCGATTGATGACCTTCGACGATCGGTGATACACCGGCGGTCGAGTCCTCAGTAGCAGTCGACTGATGCTTGCTGCAAGTCAAAGTTAGCTCAATAAAAACATAATTTTGATGGTCGTTGACCATCCGATCTCGACCTAGACCATCTATAAGATGTCTTTGGTCGGATCTACGCTTAAGATCATCCCCGTAAAGAGGATACGACCTTACTTACTCTCGCACACACGAGCTTACCTCGATACTTACGTGTCGCTTTTGCTTCCGGCCTTCCACTCGATTCCTTTGGCTCCCTCCGAAGTAACTCGAGTATCGCCCGACCACCGCGGCTTCCTCCGGGTGTCGCTAGCCTTCAGCTCCAGCTATATCAATCTTCTGCACACTCGATTCAGCTCGTGAGAAAACAAAATAGACTTAACTTTTGTGTCTTTGCTATAATCAAAACACAGGTTCGATTTCGGTGCCTCACTGCACCAACAATCTCCCCCTTTTTGATATATGGCAAAAACACACAAAGTTAAGGAAATTAAGTGCATGAAATAGTAAAGACAAGAAGCAAAAGTAGGAGTAGTAAAAATATTTCTCAAGTTCTCCCCTTAGAGGAACCCTCCCCCTTGACCGAGGGTGAGTACTTGAAAAAGACTTTTAGCTCTCCAAACACAAAAGATAATGAGTTAAGTAAATGGCATTACTTAACTTAGGCTTCTTAGAGTCAAAAATAAGTGCAATTTAAGTAATCAAAAGTTAAGTCAAAAGGTTAATTATTCAAAAGGTTTAACTTTTGATTTCTTAACTTGGGCCTTTAAAGTTTTCAATTCCGAAGAGTTGAAACCTAAACCTTACTCCCCCTTAACTTAGGCCAGAATCAAAGTTTTAAGTTAAGTTATCAATTTCAAAAAATTTGAAATTGAACTTTGGCCTTTTCTTGAACCTTAACTTTGGCCTTTTCTTGAACCTTAACTTTGGCCTTTTCTCCCCCTTTTGACATAAATCAAGGAAAAAGTGGGGGGGTTTTAAGAAAACCCTAAGTCCAAGCATGATGATTTTAAAAATAGTATGTGAAAATAATTCATCTAAATGTTCAACTCTAGTTTGACTTGATTGAAATGATATTATCAACAAGTCCTGATTAGAGTTGGTTAATATTAGTTGCATATTTATACTCCGAGGTTCATATTGACGAACTAGATCTACATCTTGGAACCTGGAGTAGGGTCCTAACATCTCACGCCCATCTACGTGGCTAAGTACACAAACACATTAGTCCTATGTGTTGTGAGATGTACTGGCTCCTTAAATCTATAGGTGCATGTTATCTAAGGTATGCCCTATGCTAGTTCCATCAAAATGAAAAATAAGAAATAGTAGTAAGAAAATATAGTTTGCAAGTTCTTATTCTATTACGCACATGCCCAATTTTCGTCTTAATAGACTAAATTAAACCGGGTAGGGGGTTTAGTAAATAGGTCTGCTAGGTTAGATTTCGATTCGACGTACTCGAGTTGTATGGCTCCGTTGGCCACATGTTCTCGAATGAAATGGTGTTTGACTTCTATATGTTTGGTCCTAGAGTGACATATTGGATTCTTGGTAAGATTAATTGAACTAATGTTATCTACGTGAAGTTTAGTATTCGTAAAGTCTAACTTAAAGTCGCGGAGAGTGTGCTTCATCCAAAGAAGTTGAGTGACACACTCACCCATCGCGATGTATTCGGCTTCGGTGGTAGATAAGGCAACACAATGTTGCTTCCCTCGCACCAACTCACTAGACTCGGCCGAGTAGTTGACAACAACCACTCGTGCTCTTTCTATCGAGTTTACTACCGGCATAATCCGAATCGGAGTAGCCGATTAGTTCGAACTCGGTAGATCTAGGATACCAACTACCGACATTAAGTGTACCCTTTAGATATCTAAGGATACGCTTAACTAGGGTTAGGTGAGACTCCTTAGCACAGGTTTGAAACCTGGCGCACATACTTACTGCGAATAGGATGTCGGTTGGCTTCGCGATTAAGTATAGAAGACTTCCTATTGCGCTCTATAGTACTTTAAGTCAATGGACTTACTTTCTAGGTCTTCTCCTATGTTAACATTTATATCGCCATTGGGGTGTTTATTACCTTAGCGTCTTGCATTCCAAATCTTTTAATTAACTCCTTAGTGTATTTTTGTTGATATAGGTATATACCATCCTTAGTTTGTTTAATTTGTAGACCTAAAAGAAACTTAACTGCCTACCAAGTTCATTTTGAACTCATTTTCCATAAGTAAAGCGAACTCATTTAGTAAGGGTGAGTTAGAGGTTCCAAAATTATATCATCTACGTAAATTTGAGCTATGAATATTTCTTTACCTAAAGTTTTTACAAAGAGAGTTGGGTCAACTAAGCCTTGGTTAAACCCTTTTGACTTAAGATGGATTGAAAGTCTCTCGTACCAAGCTCGAGGAGCTTGTTTAAGTCCATAGAGAGCTGTCTTAAGTTTTAGAACATGGTCGGGTTTATCTAGATTTTCGAATCCGGGGGGTTGGCTAACATAAACTTCTTCTTTAATGTATCCATTTAGGAATGCCGACTTAACATCCATTTGAAACAGCTTAAATCTTCGATGTGCGGCATAAGCTAGCAACATTCGAATGGATTCGAGTCTAGCTACTGGGGCATAGGTTTCGTCGTAATCTAAGCCTTCGACTTGGCTAAATCCTTTGGCGACTAACCGAGCCTTGTTTCTAACTACTTCACCTTTATCATCAAGCTTATTTCGAAACACCCACCTTGTTCCAATTATCGTTTTGTCTTTAGGTG
Organism: Wurfbainia villosa; assembly: GCA_025175895.1. Lineage (NCBI taxonomy): Eukaryota > Viridiplantae > Streptophyta > Magnoliopsida > Zingiberales > Zingiberaceae > Wurfbainia > Wurfbainia villosa. Next base: position 119,513,257 of record CM045987.1, on the reverse strand, counting down.
GTGGTACTAATTCCCACACTTCGTTCCTAGTAAATTGAGCTAGCTCTTCTTGCATTGCAATAATCCAATCGGGATCAAGAAGAGCTTGTTCAATTGATTTGGGTTCTATCTTTGAAATTAAGGAAATTTGACTAAGGTTCCTATAGGATGCTCTAGTTCGAACTCCTAGATTAGGATCTCCTATCACTTGATCGATAGGGTGGTTAGTCTGAATCCTAGATTGGGTTGGGTTTGTGTCACCTAATGCTTGATCAATGGGGTGACTTGGTTGAACACTAGTTTGGTTGGAGTCATCTATCACTTGATCAATAGAGTGACTAGGTTGACTTAGGTTAGGATTAGCACTGGACCTGATCTCGGATCGAGTAAAGGTCTAGTATGAATCGGCTCGCTAATTGGGGTTTAGGGGTTTTGTAGGTTCATGTCCTTCATCAAATACTACATTAATAGTCTCCTCGACTCTAAGGGTGTCATGGTTATATACTCTATAAGCTCTACTTGTAGTCGAGTATCCTAGAAAGATTCCTGTCGTGGTTTTGGATGTAAATTTCCCTAGGTAATCCTTAGTGTTTAGGATATGTACCTTACACCCAAATACCCTAAAGTACTTGATGTTAGGTATTTTATCGTGATAAATCTCGTACGAGGTCTTAAGGTGCCTCTTTACCATAAGGATCCTATTTTGGACATAGCAAGCCGTGCTAAGCCGCCCCAAAACCTATCGGGTAGGTATATCGTTCAACATGGTCCTAGCGACTTCTTGTAGAGTTCGGTTTTCCGCTCCACTAGGCCATTTTGTTGAGGGGTCCTAGGGCAAGAGAATTCATGGTGGTATCCGTTTAGGTTACAAAAGTCGGTGAACCTTTGATTTTCGAATTCACCACCATGATCGCTTCTAAGTCTTTTAACCTTAAGGTCTTTTTGATTCTCGATTAATTTGAATAGATTGATTAATTAATCTAGGGTATCATTTTTATGTTTGATGAACCTAACCCAGGTAAACCTGGAGTAGTCGTCAATTATGACTAAGCAATATTGACTTCTATTGAGTGACTTGGCTCCATGTGAATCGAATAGATCCATATGCAGGAGCTCAAGTACACTTGAGGTTAGTTCTTGGTTAGTTAACTTGTGTTGTGTCCTAGGTTGTTTTCCTTGTTGACAAGCATTACAGATTTTATTAACCAAGTTGTTGAGGTTAGGTAAGCCTCTCGACTAAGCCACTCGACTCATCTTGTGGACGAGTCTTGGGTGCAGTGACCAGAGTCGTCGGTGCCACAACCATGATTCCTCTTGCCTTAGTGTCATAAGACACTTAGTTGAGGAGTTGGTTAAATTGATCGTATAAATGTTGTTATTTCTAGTTCCTTTAAGAATTATTTTAGGTTTCGTTGGTATTAATTACGCATTCATTTTCTAGAAATATAACCTTATAGTTATTATCACACAATTGGCTTACACTAAGTAAGTTATATTCAAAATTCTCTACAAGTAATACATTTTAATAACAAAATTAGGTTAAGCTCGATATCACGATCCGATGATTTTGAGCTTGCCGTTATTCCCAAAGGCTACCGATCCTTGTCGTTTGAATCGAAGCTTTGTGAATTTGAGTTGATCCCGGTCATGTGTCGAGCAACACGTATCAACATCCATTGATCCTACACACAAGGTGGTTGGATTGGATGTTAGATTTTTTGTTAAGAAAATTGGTTGTAAGTTGTTAACCCTAGGTCATCTCATCGGAGTCTATATGATCAAGCATGTTATACTTATGTGTTTATTTTGAGATGACTTCTAATTAAGTTGATTAAGTGGATTTAGGTTCAAGTAATTTTATGTTAGATTTGGATTTAACCCTAGGCTTGTCAAGTTTACCTTTTCAAGATCATGGCTTCCAGGTCGTGGCGAGGCACAGGGGCCTTCTTTTATCGGATCATCGACCACTTCCTTAGACAAAGCCATTTTCAAGAAAATGATGACTTGACTTACCTAAAATTATTTCCTCGTCTAACTAGTTATTTTTGAAAAGAGGCTCCCCGAGGCTCAATCTTTTCGAAGAATTTTAGTTGGTTATGTTTTTGAAAAGAGGCTCCCCGAGGCTCAATCTTTTCGAAAAATTTTAGTTGGTTATGTTTTTGTTCTAAGTGAGTTCACAAGTTTTAAAGTACAAACTTTCTAAGTTAAAGCATGCAATTTCTAAGTTAAAGCATAAACATTCTAAGTTAAAACATGCAATTTCTAAGTTAAAGCACAAACATGTTTTGTACTGGCTCCCCCTAGACCATTGAATCGGTTCGGTCTATCCACATAGTGGATTTGGTCCTTGGGAACCCAGTACGGGTTGGATCCTAGAGTTGAAATCAAAAAGTTCTTAGGGACCCATGCTTGGACATGTTTCTTATGTCGACTTACAATCGACATATACGACCTATTAGTCGTGTTTGAGTTAAACCCGAGTCCAGCCTTGTTGTACACGGCCCTTTGAGATCCAAGTAGGAGGTCAAGTCCTTTGGATCCCGAAGTGAACCTTTCCAACGTGTTCCTAAGATCTTCGACTTGACTTTTCAAGAGAGAGTTCTCAACTTCGAGCTTTTCAACTCGAGTTGAGTCCTTCTCTTGAACTCGACTAGTCGAAGAGGTTAGGGAGACCTCGTGTTTGAGGAGTTTAACCTCCTCAACAAGGGTCTCGACCTTGGACTCAGACTTAGCTAACTTCCTAGACAAAAACCTAACCGTATTATGTAAAGTATTAAATAAAGTTCGACTCACCTTAAGGGTATCTTTTGAACCCGGATGCGTATCCGTGGCTTGACTTGAAGGTAGCCGTGGTCCGAGTCATCCTCGTGTTGACTCAAGTTCGGTCTCGTGTTCCTCAATTGATTTCGCCATGAAGACGTGATCTTCGTCTTCTTCGGATGACGCTTCTTCCCATGTCGCGTTGAGGGCCTTCTTATGCTTAGGTGCTTGGTGGTTGAGCTTGGGGCACTCGGACTTGATATGTCCAAACCTGTTGCACTCATAACACCTAATGTTAGAACTTTTAGGCTTACCTTGGTTGGGTCGAGTCGTGGTTCGCTTTCGTCCCTTGGCTATCCTTCGAGCTAGGTTCATTAGTTCGTGATCAACTCGGTCAACTTCTTCTTTGGACTCGTCTTTCTCCTCGGTTGGTGGTGGCTTGCTTGCGATTTTCTTCTTCTTTGAACCTGCAAACAAGGCTATACCCCTCTCGGGTTTCGAGTTGGATTGTTCATGTAATTCGAAATCGGAAAAGAGTTCATCTAACCTAATTTTAGAAAGATCCTTGGAGACCTTATAGGCATCAACCATGGATGCCCATAAGGTAGTCCTCGGAAAAGAGTTTAGGACATACCTTATAAGGTCGGTTTTCGACCTTTTGCCCGATTGCGTGTAGGTTGTTGACTATGTCTTGGACACGGGCGTGGAGTTGCGTCGCGGACTCGTGTTCCTGCATTTTTAGTGTGTACAATTTATTGAATAACAAATCACGTTTGCAAACCTTAGCTTGATCCGATCCTTCGTGCAACTCGATTAGTTTTGTCCAAAGATCCTTTGCGCTTATGAAGGGCCGACGCGATTTAGCTCCTCCTTGGATAGGCCGCATTGGAGGATTTGTGTAGCCTTGGCGTCGGCTTCGACTTGTCTTGTTGCAGTCCATTGATCGCATAATCCAAGGAGTCACCCACTTCATTGGTGAAGTGTGAAACCCGTTTGGATTATGATCCACATCTCAATTTGGGTTTTGAAAGCATTCCATCCGACCTTTCGATGGAAATCATCTCCGTTGTAAAAGCGGAGGTCGGACGGTGCTAAAACCCTCGAGATGGGCCATTAGAACAAAAAGACAAGGAGACTAAAATGAAAACCTAGCAACAACAAAAACACGAAAGTACCAAGACTTGCGTCTTGGATTAGTAGTCTTGGGAAATAAAAGAAATAAGCGAAAAATAGAAAGTTAAGCAAAGAAATAAGAAACTAAATAAAAAGTAAGTACTCACAACCTTGATGTCCCCGAAGGCTACTAAACGTCGTTTTTGAGGATGAAAACAGCTTGTTACGGGGTAAACCCCATAAGAAGTGTAGATCTCTGCGAGGGCTTCGATTTGGTAGGTAGACCGTGTCTAGGTCAACTTATGCGAAAAGTTATGCCCGTTTGACCGTCGGCTACTCCAAAAGCGAATACTTGCAAAACAAAATCAAGCGAAGAGTACCAAGACTTCGTCTTGGATTAGTAGTCTTGGAGAAAAATTTAAGCGAGCGAAAAACAAATCTGTAAAAAATGTTAGATTGGTGGTTTCACCAAATCTAAGCGCCCGACTCGATACCAATTGTTGGATCAATGCGGTTCGCTAGAGGGGGTGAATAGCGAAAAGAAAATTTTTCTCGTACGAACTAGTTTTAGAAGAAAACTTAAATGCAGCAGAAAGAAAAGCAAAACAAAAATTAAAGGAGACAATAGACACAAGAGATTTACTTGGTTCGTGGCCAAGGCTACTACTCCAAGGCCCTAGTGGTCCTTGACCACGCGTCGGAGGGCAAAGCACTAAAGGAACTCCTCCTCGTTAGAGGTAGGAGTTAATCGATACAAGAAGAAACCACAAAACTTGAGGTAGAGGACACTCCCCTCTCCTCGTTACGATAAAAACTCGAAATATAAATGACAAGCGATAACAAAAACTAAGACCGACGTACAATAATAAAGAAAGTTAAACCTAGGCGTCGGAATGGAAGGACGTTGTCGTAGAGTTGCGATGAGGCTTTTGAGCACTTAGAATTGTTGATGAAACCCTAGGTTTGGCCCTCCTTTTATAGCCTTTGAGCCCCTTTTAGTGGGTCTTCAACCAATCACAAATGGACACCAAACGCTTTGAGGTGGAGTGATAAGCCTTGACTCTCGAATCGATCATTGACCATCGGTCGGAATCATCGATCGTGATGGCGGCGATCGATTGATAACTTTCTCGGCGATCGGCCCGATACGGCGGTCGAGTCCTCAGTAGCGGTCGGGATGCTTGCTGCAAGTCAAAGTTAGCTCAATAAAAACATAATTTTGATGGTCGTTGACCATCCGATCTCGACCTAGACCATCTATAAGATGTCTTTGGTCGGATCTACGCTTAAGATCATCCCCGTAAAGAGGATACGACCTTACTTACTCCGCGAGCTTACCTCGATACTTACGTGTCGCTTTGCTTCGCCTTCCACTCGATTCCTTCGGCTCCCTCCGAAGTAACTCGAGTATCGCCCTGCCGCTTCCTCGGGTGTCGCTAGCCTTCACTCGGCTATATCAATCTTACACTCGATTATTTCGTGAGAAAACAAAATAGACTTAACTTTTGTGTCTTTGCTATAATCAAAACTACGAGTTCGATTTGGTGCCTCGCGCACCAACATTAATATTCTTTTAGACCATAATTAGTTTATCCTTGAAAACATAGGTCGATGGCGATGATCGATGACTCGTTGGCATTTAGTTCAACTAAGCTCTCAAATCTTGCATCTTGGTTGGATCAAAACTCTTGTCAGTGATTTGGTGACCTACAGCATCGAGCTCACTAAAGATCCCTTGTGTCATTCGGTTGGATCAAAGTCTTCGAATCTCCGTCTTAATAAATGATCGAGCTCGGTCGGCCATCTCTTGCGTCATGGTTGGATCAAAGCTCTAGTAGTCGTCGCCTCGATATAGTCGACTCTTCTTTGTCAGCGATCGCTCTCGATCGACACCTCCTTATACCTTGTTAACCAAGCATCATTTCGCCTCGGTGGTATGAGTCAACTTTCTGAGACAAGTAGTAGGTTCGATCGCGTCATCTCGACTACACCTTTACGATGCCTATGAATTCTTCATAGGTCTTCCGTCTGAGAATCATCTAGGGACTTCGTGCAAGACTCCATGGGTCTTCCGCCGAAGGTCGCCTCGGGACTTCTTGCCAAGACTCCTCGTCGTCTTCACTTACAGACTCCCGTGTCTTCATCCTACAAGAGATTTCCTGAAAATACCTCTCAAACAACCATATAAGATAACACATAATTATCACCTTGACTTAAACCCTTGTCAATCACCAAAAACATCCTTTGGGTATGATTGCACCAACAGTATAGGTACCAGTTGATTGCTCCAAGTCGACTATCAGTTGACTAGTGTTCAACTAGGTTTTGTGGCCCAACAGTCGACTGCTAGGGTTTGGCAGTCAACTGGTCCACCATCAATCGACTGTTGTTAAGGGCGATCAACTGTTATAAGTGGACATAGCACAAAAACCATTTTTAGTCGATCGATTTCTTGGAGCAATCAATCGATGGTTCGATCACCGATCGATGGATTGATCACCAATCGATCAAGGTGTCGTTGACTACGACGATCACGATCAAGCCAGAAGCCGATCGATGGCATGCAAAGCAATGATCGGCCGCATGGCCAATGAGAAGAAACCCTTCTTCTCTATAAAAAGAAGGGTTGGGGGCCTTAGGACAGCTAATGCTTCACTCCTATTCATACTCCAAGTGCCCTAAATGAGTTTTCTCTCCTCTTCCTTATTCTTATCTCAATTATATTGTAAGAGGGAGAGATTGTGTAAAGAGGTTACCTCCACCTTGTCTTGAGCTAAAGGAGAGATTAGTGGATTGATTTGAGGGAGTGATTCGCCTTACGAATCGTCCATGGACTAGCGGCAAGGGTCGTGAACCACGTTACATCTTTTTGTGTTAGTGTTTTTCTTCTCTTTACATTGCTTTAGCTTAATTGTCTTTGTTTTAGCATTATTACTATTATTCCACTGCGCTAACGATCATCTAGACGATTAAGAATGAGCGAAGTCCATCAAGCATGAGTTTGGCTATTCAACCCTCCTTCTAGCTGGGCCACGATCCTCCAACAAGTGGTATCAAAGCCAAGGAAGCTTGTCAATGGACTCACCACCGCAACAAGCACAACAACGAAATGGCCAGCATGAACATCCATCCACCCAAATTCGAAGGCGACTTCTCTTGGTTGAAGAAGAGAATGATAGTATTCTTTGAAACCAATTTTGAAATTATGTTAATTATGGAAAATGATTTCGAAATGCCTAGAGATGAAGAAGGGAGGCCATTAGAGAAATCAAGATGGTCAAAGAAGCAAAAAGAGGAGCACCTAGCAAATTCGAAAGCCAAGCATCATCTTTTCAATGTGCTACCTCAACAAGAAATCAACTGGAGAGCTGCCGCCAAAGAGATGTGGAGAAGCTAGTGGAGCTTCATGAAGGCACCTCCAAGTAAAACTCACAAGAAGGGACCTTCTCCGATCGCAATTAAATAACATCAAGCTAGACAAAGGAGAAAAGGTACTATCTTTGCATTCTAGGTTTAAGAAAATAATTAATGGTTTATCAAGTGTAGGGGAGAAGCTTTCAAACTGAGACATGATAATGAAAGCAATTGATGTCTTCCCCCGGTCATCAAAGTGGAGCTCAATGGTGGATTCATTTTACATCTCAAGAAATCTAGAGGTAAGTACTCTAGAAGAATTTTTCTCTACTATGGAGCTTCACGAAACTAGACTTGAAGGAATAATAAAAGAACCAAGCAACAATTCAAGGAGTAGCACTAGTAGCAAACAAGGGAAAGAAGAAGGAGACTACACTTCACCAGATGATGACTCATCTTCCTCCATGAACACCGATGAAGAGGCTTATATGGTAAGAAAGGTAAGGCGTGCTCTTAAAAGTTTTAAATTTAACAAGTCTCATGAAAGGAGAAGAAGGAGAAAGGTTATATGCTATAATTTCCAAGGAGAAGGACACATGAGGGATAGTGTCCACTATTGAACAAGAGCAAGGAAGAGAAAAAGAATGATAGCAAGAACAAAGAAGAGAAGAAGTCTAAGGAAAAGGAGAAGAAAGCCCGGAACCTTAAAGCCACATGGGACGATCTATCCTCATCGGAGGAAGAAGAAATTGTCTCCCATTTTGCACTTATGGGAATAGATGACATTGCCTCCACCTCCTCCGAGCAAGAAGAAGGAAGCACAAGTGAGGAGGAGAGCTCAAGTGTAGGGGGAGCATCATCATCATCGAAATCTGAAGGAGATTGGGTAAGTGAGGTAAGAAAACTCCCTACCCAAGATATTGTTTCTATGATTTCTAGTTTAACTAAAGATTTATTTAGAACCAAAAAGAAAAATAAATGCATGAAAAATGAAATTAAAAATCTAGAAGAAAAGATCAAAAATGCATGTTCACATGATAATGCTTCTTCTTCTAGTTTGAATGATGCATGCTTAGAAGAAAATAAAGTTTTAAGGGAAATGGTAGATTATCTCACTAAGGCCCTTGAAAAATTTACTGTAGGCTCAAATACTCTGAACATGATCATTGGGAGCCAAATGACAAATTTCAATAAGAAGGGCCTAGGATATAAGGGATTTAAAAATGAAAAGGCCTACCATTGTCTAATTGCTAGAGGGCAATCAAAGACTATAATGGTAGCTAGAAAATGGATCCCTAAGGAGTATTTGGTGAACTCTATTGGAAAGAACTTATATTGGGTTCCCAAGTTAATCCTTAAAGGTTAGAAAAATCTAGGATAGTCAACCATAAGTGAACTTATTTCATATCATGTTATTTGGTTGACTTATGAGCATGTTGGGTGATAATTTTTGACTTGTGATCATGATGGATAATACTTAACCTTGATAGTATTGTATGAAACTTATGGTTAAGTATAAATACCTTAGTTACATCTCACAACCCACCATAAGGCTAACTTGATTGAAAACATAGCAATGGGTTAGATGTAAGGTTGATACAAATGATTCACTAATGCTTATGACATTTTGATGAGTCATTAGGTGTATCATGATATAGTAATCATAGACCAACTGTGGAGAAAGCATATGTTTAATTCATGGACATATTTCCCAAAAATCATAGTTGGATATTTTTAATAATTTAAAAAATATTTTATGTTTTGAAAATAGAGGGTTTATGTTTTGAAATGTTTTAAGGTAAAACTAGCTTTCAAAGTTGATACATAATTGAAAATGTTTATAACTTTTGAGTTTTTGTCTAATTTTCTAAAATTGGATGAATTTTCATGAAAACTTATTTTTCCTTGATAAAGGAACTCATTAGAAATGTGTTCACTAAATTTCATGATTTTTTAAATTTTTTGAAATTTTCAATGTATTTCGGTTGGCTTTAGAAATCGTAAAATGTTGATTTTCATGTACCGATCACGCTCGATGCAGCTTGATCGGATCGCAAGTACGAGCACAGTAACCTATTTTGGGTGTTTTTCAGCCTGGTTTTGGTGATTTTATTCCCTTAGATATTGATGCCATGTTGTTTAACATAAGTATGATGTTTTGATAGGGGATAAATGTTAGAGTTTAAGTTAATCATGCTAGGGAGAATTAGCATGTGTTAAGGGGGAGTTTTGATACTCATGTTATGATTTACATGCTCACTTTCCTTATGTATTTTGTTAATGTTTTACCTAACTTAAACATGTTTCCACACATCAAAAAGAGGGAGATTGTTAGGACAATCAACCCAAGTATGTGTTTGGTTTTGATGTATGTGGCAAAGGGTTTAAGTTAAGTTGATTATGTGATTTGATGTGTATGTTCAAGTTGTGCAGAACTTGGTGAATCACATATGGTTATCTTGATGAAGCAATGGCGAGTTCATCATCTCATGGCTCGGGTCCTTGAGTCGGTGAAGGATGGCATGGGGAGAAGCCGTGAGCTTGGTGTATTTGAGGGACCACCGAACGAGGAGTGAATAGAGTCAAGCCAAAGGAAGCAGACTTCAGGATAAGACGCGAAGGATGGCATGGGAGAAGTCATGGACTTAATGCATCCGAGGGACGTAGCCGGACGAAGAGAGCTTCGGTGAGGGACTCTATGGGAGATGAGAGATTGAGTGATTGTAACCCGGGTCGAGGTAGCTCAAGCTAGGTGAACTTGGCCAAATGGCTAAGTCAAGTGCCGAATGCTCAAACATGATGTTTGAAGTTTTACTCGACAGTTGGATGCTCAAACAAAGTGTTTGTTTGAGGTTTTACCCGACAATAGTCGACTGCTCCAAGTCGACTATCAGTTGATTGGTGTTCGACTAGGTTTTGTAGCCCAACATGCGACTGCTAGGGTTTGGCAGTCGACAGGTCCACCATCAGTCGACTACTATGAAGGGCAATCGACTGTTATAAGTGGACACGGGCAAAGAACCATTTTGAGTCGATTGATTGCTTAGAACAATCGACTGATCAAGGTATCATTGGACTGTGACGATCGTGATCAGGAGTGGTCAAAAGTCGTTGGAACGACAGCAGTCAACTGATGGTATGCAGCAGTCGACTGTTGCATGCCCAATGGGAAGAAACCCTTCTTCTCTATAAAAAAAAAGGGTTGGCGGCCTTAGGGAAGCTAATGTTTCACTCCTATTCATACTCCAAGTGCCCTAAATGAGTTTTCTCTCCTCTTCCTTATTCTTATCTCAATTATATTGTAAGAGGGAGAGATTGTGTAAAGAGGTTACCTCCACCTTGTCTTGCTAAAGGAGAGATTAGTGGATTGATTTGAGGGAGTGATTCGCCTTACGATTCATCCGTGGACTAGTGGCAAGGGTCGTGAACCACGTTACATCTTTTGTGTTAGTGTTTGTCTTCTCTTTACTTTGCTTTAGCTTAATTATCTTTGTTTTAGCATTATTACTATTATTCCGCTGCGCTAACGATCATCTAGACGATTAAGAACGAGCGAAGTCCATCGAGCATGAGTTTGGCTATTCAACCCCCCTTCTAGCCGGGCCACGATCCTCTAACTCATGGCAGTCGACTACTCAAAGCCGCTGATTATTTGCCCATTCCACGCAATCAATTGCGCGGTGACACACGAGCGATCGGTGAGTCGACTAGTCATAATCTCAGTTGACTGCTGTAAGTCAACTAAGCTCCCGACTATTAAACACTTGACCAATCGACTTATCCATAACTCTAGTCGACTTGTAAACCTCAAACATGAGGTTTAACCCAAGTATGATCCCCTCATACTTGATCGACTACCCTTAGCCTTCTAGTCACCTCCATCAGCCTCACGCCTCTCGGATCCCTCGAGTCCATGACTCTTCATCCTTCGCGTTAGCCTTCAGGTGCTTCCCTCAACTGTGTCATGCTAACCCGTTCCTTTGCCAAGGTTCATTTTGTTAGGGCAATCTCTTTCCATGATAAGGTTTTGATGTGTATGGCAAAGGGTTTAAGTTAGTTTGTTATTGTGATTTGATATGTGCGTTGAAGTCGTGCAGGGACTTAGTAATTCGCACATAGAGCCTTGGCGAGTTTCACATCTCATGACTCGGTCCTTGAGTCGGTGAATGATAGCTTTACGGAAGTCGTGCACTTGGAGCATCCAAGGGACCGCCGGACGAGGAGCTTGGAGTGAAGCTGTAGGAAGTAGACTTCGAGGCAAGAGACGCGAAGGAGAATTGCAGAGCCGTGCGTCTGATGCTGCCGAGGGACATGGCCGAGAACGAAGAGAACTTCAAAGGCGAGGGACTCCGAGGGATGAGAGTGAGCGAATGTAACTCGGGAAGGGGTAGTAGCTCTTAGGTGAAACTTGGTCTTTTGGCCAAGGGTCGGATGAGTTTTCCCAACACCAGTCGACTGCCATGTCATGGCAATGATCGCCTCGAGTCGATGGTTCGATCGACTGGTTTAAGGAGCTAAATCAAGTTGATCACCGATCAAGACATGGGCGATCGATGGCTTGATCGGGCCGATCCGCCATGAGCGATGGTCGATCGATAGCACCGCATGGGCAGTAATGGAGTCGAGCTCGAGAGCACTCGACTGATGGTTCATCAGTCGACTAATGGTAGGATCAGTCGACTGATGCCTATGCCGTTGGATGAAATCCAACGTGGAAAGCAGTCGTTATTCACAGACTACCGACCGATCGTGGTCATCACCGATCGATCCTGTCAACGGGAATAAACCCTCTTCCTCTATAAAAAGGAAGGGTATGGGGCTTTGGGGGGCTAATGCTTCAACTCTAATCTTCTCCCAAAGTACCATAAACATCTTCCCACTCTTCTTACTTGCTTTTACTTCATTCTTATTGTAAGAAGAGTGATCTTGATTGTAAAGGTTACCTCCACCTAGCTTGGTGCAAAGGAGAGACCATTAGTGGATTGGTTTTGGCGGAGTGATTCACCGAGGACGAATCGGGGACCGTGGATTAGCGGCGTAGCCGTGAACCACGTTATACTATCTTGTTAGCGTTGTTTGTATTCTTCTTTATTGTTTATTTGCTTGTCTTGTTGTTTCTGTTGCACTAATCTTTTGTATACGAGCAAATTCCGTTATCCATCGATCGAGGGCTATTCACCCCCCCCCCTCTAGCCGGCCACCACAACTACACATCGATCCTACAAGTGGTATCAGAGCCAAGTCGCTTATCGAGGGCTATTCACCCCCCTCTAGCCGGCCACCACAACTACACATCGATCCTACACATTTGGACTTATGTCATCAAGACCCATGCTTGGACTTTACACCACCAAACTTACACCCTTGGAATTTAACATTGCCAAGATCTATCTGGACTTACGCGACCAAGACCTATGCTTGGACTTTACGCCGCCAAACCTACACCCTTGGACTTTCACTTTGCCAAGTACCCATGACTTGGACTTTCTATTGCCAAGTACCCATGACTTGGACTTTTCAAATGCCAAGTACTCATGACTTGGACTTTCCAAATGCCAAGATCATGCTTGGACTTTCCATGCTAAGACCATGCTTGGACTTTCCTTACCAACTCCATGTCAAACTTTCCAATTGCCAAAGTTCACTTGGATTTTATGCCGCCAAAACTACATGTGTGGACTTATGTTGACTATACCTTTAGACTTCCCTTGCTAACTATCCATATTTGGACTTTTCTTGCCAAGTATCCAAACTTTGACTTCCAAGGTTGATTGCTCCAATAATCTCTCCCATATGACTTTGGATATCCCAATCATCCACTAGTCATATGGTCAAACTATATAGTTGAACAATGGTCAAACCCATTGTCAAACATCAAAACACTACTCGAGTTCCACTCGAGTTTGGTCAACATTGACCCAGGGATTGTTGCACCAACAATCTCCCCCTTTTTGATGTTTGACAATACCTTTAAGTTAGGCTAAAAAAACCTAACTTAACTCTTCCAATGTCAAAGCATAGTGAAGGTTTACCTAACTTAAACCTCACTTCTCTCCCTTTAGCATACATTAAAAAGACTACCAAGCGTTTTCCAATGTTTCATCTCCCAATGAGATCCTACATTCTCTCACTTGGTCTAAAAACATTTAGGATGTCTTCACTCTTCCTAGTGATAAATCACATATCACTAAATGAAAGGCAATCTATAATGAAAGTTTACCAAACCCTCACTTCTCCCTTTTGGTCAAAATTACATCCATCATTCCAAGATGGTCACACTCTCCCTAAAGGCTTGCTCCCCTTGACCATTGCACTAGTAATGTCCTTGGAGAGTTCATAAGTTTATATAAAACTTAAACCATCGAAAATAAAGGTAAACATTCAAACTTGAACTTTAACCTCCCTTAAAATTTGATACTCCACCCTAAAAACTCTCCTAATCATTTACAATGATTATTTCACACTTCCAATATTTTCCAAAGCATATCCTAGGATTAGGAGACGTTAGAGTAACATAAAATAGAAGATACATGACTAAACAAATCTTGTTCAGCCAAAATCAACACCATCGATCATTGACTTACCACGTTAGTAGTTTTATGATAATGCTTTCAAAAATAGAGTTTTAAAACACCTTAGTACAGATAATTATTTATAAAAATCTTGAAATTTCATACGTACATTACTTACATGAAATACAATGAGTGAAAAATAATTTTAAATTAAAATACCCATTAAATTGCAAAATTGATATAAAGTTCAAAACCATTGAAAACTTTAATATTTTTATCTAACTTTATATCAATTTTCTCAATGGTGATTGTCATCAAAAGATAGACTTAACTAAGGTTTTTCAAAATGATTTTAAAATATTTTCAAAATTTTATTTTGAACCATGGTCTATGGGCTAGAAGTACATGACTTGTATATTAGCTTTCCTCATGATTCATCAATGTCATATTATGAGTTTGAGTTCATCTAGATGCAAGAACTATGCACCTTAAACTTAACTCATTTTTCTAACATCTCACATGCGTCTAGGGTGTATCAATATACACACATATTAATTTAATATTTTTGTGAGATGTGGATTTTTGTTCTTCCTTATCTAAGGTTCATGAATTTTATCTAAGACACTCTAATTGATTCCCTTATCATGGGACTTCAAATCATGTCATTATCCTTAATTTCATTTTAATTATCATAAATGCATGAGATATGATCATGGCATAAATGATAGTATAAATTAAAATATTTGCAAATAATTATGATGTCATGGCATAAAGATAGACCTAAATAAAAACATGACATATTAACTTAACATTTTCATGACATTTAAATAATTATATGAAGCATGATGTCATGACATACCATGAAAACAAAGCATGGTAAATAAGATATAAAGGTATAAGAATACCTAAATTTTAAGCCTAATTGTCATTTACTAGGATTAAACCTAATTTTGCCATAATAGTTCAAATTTCTAAGTGTGCCAAAAACCCAAAATGACACACTATTGACTTTAATCTAGTTTGTACCAATTTTGATTGACTTTTCAAATTTTATAAATTTTATTGACACATCCTAAAATCTTTTAGGATTAAATTCTAAAACCATTTTCAAAGCATTACAATATTCCAAAAATGTCCTAAAGTGTCATCTTTACCATGGTTAGGTTAACTACCTATCCATTCAAGGTTGTCACACCCTAAACCCATCTAGCATGATGGAATCACACTCCTAGGAATCTAATACCTATTGGAGCTCCTTGAGTTAGCTAGGTACTCACTAGGGATAACTTCCCTAGCTACCCTCCTAGTGACCCTCCTAAGCTTTGAAGCCTTAGTCATTTGAGTCTTCTCTAAGTTAACCTTAGGGGTAACTCCCCTTGTAACCTTGTTAGTAACTTTTCTAGGTTCCTTCGAAACCTTAGCCACGGTCAACTCTAGGGATGACTTCCCTTGTGACCTTGAATTTCCTAGACCTAGTATTTGTTCCATAATTAAATGGAACACTATGGTAAGCCGACATTACTTTTTTGGACTTAGGCTTGCGACCCAAGCCTTTCTTGTCCTTAGACAATGCTTGCCTCCTAGACCCTAACCTTTGACTACTTGACCCTTGACTTGAATTTGTCATTTTTGCAAGGGTCATTTCTAATTCCTCAAGTCTTGACCTCAAGGCTTAGTTTTTCTTTTCTAATATCTCAATTTTTTTATTTATATTATTTCTTGAGATATTCTTCTTCCTAGCTATGTGTCTAGATTTTTTGGGATTTATGCCTAAATTTTTGTTATCCTTAGGTGGGGTCTTGACCTTATCTCTAAGATTACAATGTTGGCACCTGAATAAAAATATTTATTTCTACTAGCATACTTCTTATGATCATGAATAATTGAAAGTAAATTTCTAGCATTCTTCTTAACCTTAGAATTTGAAAGTGCATTAATAACTGTTACCTTAGCCTTAGAAGCTCCCCCTACTTTCGAGCTCTCTCCCTTGTCCTTCCTAGGGTGACTCTGTTAGTGATATATGAGAGATGTCCTAAGGCAATCGCTTTATGTTTGAACCATTTATATGATAAATGAAGATTCACTATTTGAGTATACATGTTTTCATGTATTTGATTAGATCTTAAACTCATTTACTGAATGTCCATGATATGATTCACAACATAAGAGAATTTGTGATTGGATCACAACTAGTGAGTATCTCTAAATGTGTAATTGTGATGTATCGGAATTATCCCTAGTCGATGAATTGATGGATTTAGACACCATTGATTCTGTCGAGACTAGCACGAGGTATACTCCTTGGTGTATCCAAGCAGCTGATTCTCACTGGCTGGAGACATTGTGATGTCCGGAGTTAATCGTGAATGCTAGTTATGGTAACTAGTTCATTGGAGTGATCAGCCGTAAGACTTCATATGGTTCTCTGCATATATAGATATGTCAATGAAGTTCTTACTGCAGCTTAAGTGCGATGTTCCTTTGACTTGCGGTATTCAAGTCATCTTGATCATAAAGACTTATGCTTTGACATCTTAAGCAAGCATCTCTGAGGAGATGTAGACCCGGGATGATTGGGTATAAGTCGAAGTGATCGAAGGTGTTTGAATAGCCTATAAAGGATTCACCACTCTTTGCAAGGAGATGTATACCCATGGCCTCTCGTCGGATTGTTACTAAAGTCTTTGGCCAAAGCATTACATGTTTAGAGTAAGGTACTCTTCGATACATGTGCAGTAACTAGAATTCGTAGGATGAGGAAATGATACTTGGGCTAAGTGTGACGTAGTCAACCTAGTGGGGACTGACACTATAGATCATGTCCTGAACCAAGTGGGTATAAGATGAGTGAAGGGAATGGGGCACGATTCATTCGAGCTGCTGAAGGGTTTCAGAAATTGTTCTGGATCAACCGTTGATCTTTTTGGTTAATTGAGGATCATGATGTACTACTAGGTGCCACTCATGATCGTTCTATAATTAATGGTTAATTATAGATGGCCAACATAAACCGAGAACCTATTTGGTCACACGCACAACGAGCGTAATCCGATGGATTTAAAACGAGCTTGAGAATGAGATTCTCAGACCGAGATAAACTAGGTTTGGTTGGACCAAACATGGAGCAAGCATGAAATCATTTCAGTCATAATGGAAGCATGGATGGGTCGTGTCTTATGAAGACATGATGGATGAACCAAATTGGTTTGGTTCTAATCCAATGGAGGAGAATAAACCAAAGGGTTTGGTTTGTTTTTAACGAATGAACCAAAGTTGATTCGGTTCATTTTAACTTAAAATAGACCAACATGGTTTGGTTTATTTTAACTTAAATTAATGGAGTGGGTTAACAGGCTTTTGGTTATGATCCGATAACCATTAAGAGAATTTGTTCTCTATAAAATAGGGCTTAAGGGTTTTTGTTAAACCCTAATTGATGCAACTCTAATTGTTTGGCCACCCACCCTCTCCCTCTTCTCCAAGTGGTCGGCGCCAACCTCCTTGCCGCTGCCTAGCTCCTTCAACCGGCGTCCATCTGCTGCCGACCATCCCTCTTGCCGGCGTCGAGCTGCTGCCGGAGGAGCTCCGGTGATCTTCCTTGGCTCCGGCGACAAGGTGAGCACATTGCTTTCCTTATTTGGCCGGCGCAAGGTCTCCACCAAAGCTGTCCAGTTTTCTGGACAGCTTGTTTCCCTCTTGTCGGAGCATCATTTGGACGATGTTTGGAGCTCCGACAGTGGTAGACTTTCCGGGGATTCGATCTCCGGTAATCCTCATAGGTGGAGAACGAAGGATTCGTCAAACGGTTGATGAATACCTCTCTGGAGAAGCGAGTTTTTGAGGACTCATTTTGGATCCGAATTTTGATTAGGATCGTGATCTTCTCTCGATCACATCGTCTTCAACACGTGGCTAGTAACCCATACGAAGACGAGGCTCGTGACTTAGTGAAGTCATCCCGAAGATACTCGGCGTAGATACGGATAGAGACGATTCTAGCGAGGATCGTTCCGGTTGATGTCTTTCCCGCTACACGTGATACGTCAGGTATACGTAGTGTAAATTTCCTTTTATTGTAAAATTTGAATTTACGGTTATGTCTACACATGTTGTACTATGCATGTGTGTGATGTGTGTGTTGTAATAAATTAGATTTATTATTTTATTCCTTCCGCTGTGCACATGTTTACGAAACATGTTTGAACACACACTCGCCGCCGTGCCGGAAACCCAACAGTGGTATAAGAGCCCAGGTTGTGTTTCGACATAATCGTAAAATTATTTTGCGATAGTCATAATGATATTTCTGGAAATTTTCTACTTTTGGAAAGTTAGAAGTATTTATAGAAATTTTTTTAATTTTGGAAAGTCTAGAAGTATTTATAGAAATCTTCTACTTTTGAAAAGTTGGAAGTATTTATGGAAATTGATATTTTCCATGAATAAAATATTTGATTAGATTTTGGAAATTTGTTTCCTAATTTAATCATGATTTGATTTGGGAAATCAAATCTGAAAATATTTTATTTGCATAAGTAGTTTTGATGATTTAGGAAATTGGTTTCCTAAATTGACTTTTCTTAATCAACTATTTCCACAAATAAAATATGTGATTAGATTTGGAAATTTGTTTCCTAATTTAATCATGATTTGATTTGGAGAATCAAATCTTAAATATATTTTATTTCTATAAATAGTTATGACATATAAAGAAATATTGTACATGACATAATTGTATGTCATGTAATTGCATTAGATGCATATCATTATGTCATGCGTGTCGTGACAAGTAGATGTATGTCATGTATGTCATGCCATGTAGATAATAGTTATTTGCATGCAAAGAGGATGAGACATAAAACCCTAACTCAATATTAAAGCATACACCTTCCATTAATATGGTTAGAACCAGAGTTCCGTTTCTTGTTCGGGTTGTTGGACTCTCTCCAAGCCCGGCTCGAACCCGAACATGTTCAAACCATGGAATAGTTTAATACTAAAATGGTAAGAGTCAGAGGTCAATCGTTAGCTTTGGTTGTTGGACTCTCTCCAAGCCGGGCTAATTGGTTGAATGCGCTCTAACCATATTAAAACTATTTCTCGATTAATGGGTTGACTTTAACCTGGAGCATCGGCTTGTTGGACTCTCTCCAAGGTCGATGTGAAGGGAGGTGAAGTTGGGTGCTATGCATATGATGTATACTTGTTAATATGTTAACAACCCGATGTATGTGTGAACATTCAATTAGTTGATAGCACATTGTGATAGTTGCATATACGTGATATGCAATCGGTATAATTGATACCTACCATCGTAGTTATGAATGGCTTGTTGGACTCTCTCCAAGGTTGTTCATATCTATGATGGATATCAGCCCATTCGGAGATGGACCTACGATCTCCCGAAGTGATTTTGGGGTTTTTGAAATTCAAAAAATGAATGGGATTTATAAATGTATGTTGATACATTTAAAATCATCTTTCTCATATATGCTCGATTTGTATTTCTAAGTTAATCAATTGATCATGATGTCTTTGAATTTGCGTTCCATTTTGGATTCGAATAAATTGACTGGGCCGAACTTCTTGGACTGGCTTAGAAACTTGAGAATTATTCTCATGGTGGAAAAGCTTGTGTATGTCCTCGAAGAGCCTCTTCCCGCCTGTCCTAGTGATAACGCAACTCTGGACCAATTGTTGGCCCATCAGAAACATATGAGTGATTCTGAGCAAGTGAGTTGCATCATACTAGCCACAATGATACCTGAGCTGCGGAAGCAGCATGAGCATATGGACGCTCATACCATAATCTTTCATCTTTATGAGTTGTTTGATGAGCAAGTGAGATTCGAAAGGTTTGAAGTCTCCAAGCTCCTCTTCACCTCCAAGATGCAAGAAGGTTCATCTATGGTACTGCTTAACATGCTGAAGACTGTGGAGCCTTCTGAAAAGCATGAGCAGGGGACGGTGATGTTAGTTGATTCCTTGAAGAAAGGTTCTAAGAGGGAGTCAAGGGAACAGCAGAAGGGGAAGAAGAAAAAGGCTAAAAAGACAGAACTAGCTCAAAAGGGTACTTGCCATCATTATGGCAAGGAGGGTCATTGGCGAAGAAATTACAAGATTTATCTTGAGTTCATGAAGAAGAATAAGGCATCGGATGCCCCATCTTCTTCAGATATCTTCGTTATTGATTGCCATTCTATTTCCTCAAACACTTGGGTATTGGATACTGGGTGTGACTCACATATATGTAATGACATACATGGGCTAAGGAATAGAAGAAGACTCGTCAAGGGAGAGTCAAATTTACATGTTGGGAATGGAGCAAAGGTTGTTGCACTCGTCATTGGAACGTATTTGCTAAAACTCCCTGCAGGACTTGTCTTAGAACTAGACAATTGCTATTGTGTTCCTTCTCTAATAAAGAACATTGTTTCTATTTCCTGTTTAAATAGAAATGGTTACCATTTGACATTTAGTAACAATTGTTGTTATATAACTTTGAATGGCGTACTTTATGGAACTGGAACTTTGAGCAATGGCATTTATACGTTGGACGTATCCAGTGACATTTTCAATATCGAAGCGAGCAACAAGCGTACTCGAAAGGATAATCAATTAGACTCCTACATGTGGCATTGTCGTCTTGGCCATGTAAGCAAGAAACGCATGTCCGAATTACACCGATGTGAAATTCTGGAATCGTTTGAATTGGATTCATATGATACATATGAATCATGCTTAAAAGGCAAGATGACTAAGTTACCTTTTACAGGAAAAGGTGAACGAGTGGGAGAGTTACTAGGTCTAATACATACTGATGTATGTGGACCTATGTCAACTCAAGCTTTAGGAGGCTATAGCTACTTCATTACCTTCACCGATGATCACTCACGGTTTGGGTATGTGTTCTTGATGAAACACAAGTCTGAAGCCTTTGAAAGGTTCAAAGAATTCAGAAATAAAGTAGAGAAACAACATGACAAGAGTATTAAAATACTTCGATCGGATCGAGGTGGTGAATACTTAAGTCAAGAGTTTCTTGATTATCTAAGAGACAATGGTATATTGTCTCAATGGACTCTGCCATATACACCACAGCATAATGGTGTATCTGAGAGGCGTAACCAGACCTTGTTGGACATGGTCAGGTCAATGATGAATCATGTGAATCTTTCCAAATCCTTTTGGGGCTATGCACTTGAGACAGTTGTTTACTTGTTAAACAGAATGTCAACCAAGGTAGTCTCTACTACTCCATATGAGATATGGAATAGTAAGAAACCTCATGTATCTTACTTGAAGATATGGGGTTGTCCTGCTTATGTGAAGCGGACTGTATCAGACAAATTGGATGCTAAGTCTGATAAATGTCTATTTATTGGATACCCTAAGGAAACAAGGGGTTACCAGTTCTATCATCCTGTGGAACAAAAGGTGTTTGTTTCAAGGCATGCTGTATTTCTAGAGAAAGAGTTTCTCTTGCAAGAAAATAGTGGGAGTATTGTCGAGCTTGAGGAGGCTCGAGAAACTCAAATAGACATTGATGAGATACCTGGTGAAGCACAACAGCCGATAACTCATAGTGATGAGCAATCGACTGGACCTATTGTAACACCACATCTTCGTAGATCTGGTAGAACACGCAACATTCCTGAGAGATATGGATTTCTCGTAAGTGAATCGAACGATGTGTTACTCATTGATGATGAGGAGTCTACCAGTTATGAAGAAGTGCTGACAAGTTCAGAAAGGGATAAGTGGGTTGATGCCATGAAGTTAGAAATGGATTCCATGTATGAAAACCAAGTTTGGAACTTGGTTGACCCACCTGAAGGCATCAAGCCTATAGGGTGCAAGTGGGTTTTCAAGAAGAAAACCGACATGGATGGTAATGTGATTACCTATAAGGCTAGATTAGTGACGAAAGGATATCGTCAAAAATAAGGTGTTGATTATGACGAAACCTATTCGCCTGTAGCTATGCTTAAATCCATTCGGATGCTCCTGGCCATAGCAGCTCATTATGATTATGAGATATGACAGATGGATGTGAAAATAGCTTTCCTTAATGAAAACCTGCTCGAGGACGTGTATATGATACAGCCTGAGGGTTTCACATCGGTTGATAAAATCAAGGTATGCAAATTGCGACGGTCCATATATGGATTGAAGCAAGCATCCAGGAGTTGGAATATCCGTTTTGACGAGACAATCAAAAGGTTTGATTTCTCACAAAATCCAGACGAACCTAGTGTGTACAAGAAGGTTAGTGGGAGTGCAGTCGTGTTCCTAGTATTATATGTCGATGACATATTACTTATAGGAGATGATGTTTCAGTCTTACAGTCAGTTAAGATTTGGTTATCCAAGACATTCTCCATGAAAGACCTAGGAGAAGCAACCTACATCCTCGGGATTAAGATCTATAGAGATAGATCGAAATGGTTTCTTGTGTAGGGGATCGATTGGCCGGCTAGAGGGGAGTGAATAGCCCTCGTACGTTGGACGTCGTAAATTGCTCTCGTCTACAAAAGATTAGCGCAAGCGGAATATACAAATACAAAGCAAAAGACAAACAATAAAAACAAACGCTAACACGATGGTATAACGTGGTTCACGACTACGCCGCTAATCCACGGTCCCCGATTCGTCCTCGGTGAATCACTCCGTTAAACCAATCCACTAAATGGTCTCTCCTTTGCACCAAGCTAGGTGGAGGTAACCTTTACAACCAAGATCACTCTTCTTACAATATGATTGAAGTAAAGACAAGTAAGAAGAGTTTAAAGCTTGTGGGGCACTAGGAAGATCGTTTTGAGTATGAGCATTAGCCTCTCAAAGGCTTACACCCTCTCTTTTTATAGAGAGGGTCATCTTCTTCCCGTTGGCCGCCACCCGATCAGCCGCCCTTGGCGATCGTATGCGTCCTACAATGGCCTCCGAACACGTCGGATCCCGGCCGTTGTAGTCAGCGGAACTCTTGGCGATCGGTGATGGACCTCATCGATCGCACTCCGTAATCGGCCGCGATCGGCTCACGGTAATTACCCCATTGATCGATCATTGCGCCGATCGGCGATAATCTCTTGCGATCGCTCACGTATGGCGGGCTGCGCCAATCCGGATCGATCGTATACCGATCGAACTCACTCGACTCGGGCGATCGGCGCCATGACATAGCGATCGGTGGTGCGAAAAACCCATCCGACACTTGGCCAAATGGCCAAGTTTCACCTAAGAGCTACCCTTCCCCGGGTTACAATCGCTCACTCTCATTTCTCGGAGTCCCTCGCCTTCGAAGTTCTCTTCGTTCTCGGCCACGTCCCTCGGCAGCATCAGGCGCACGGCTCTGCAATGCTCCTTCGCGTCTCTTGCCTCGAAGTCTACTTCCTCCGGCTTCACTCCAAGCTTCTCGTCCGGCGGTCCCTCGGATGCTCCAAGTGCACGGCTTCCGCAAAGCTATCCTTCACCGACTCAAGGCACGAGTCATGAGATGTGAAACTCGCCACGACTCTATGTGCGAATTACTAAGTCCTGCACGACTTCAACGCACATATCAAATCAACATATCAAACTAACTTAAACCCTTTGCCACACCATCAAAACCATATTACGGCAAGAGATTGCACTAACAATCTCCCCCTTTTTGATGTGTGGCAATCCGTTTAAGTTAGGTAAAAACATTTGATATAAATTCTAAGGTAAGAAAGCATGTAAAGATAAACATGATATAGCAACATGCAACTCCCCCTTAATCCATGAAACTCTCTATGCAAATTTTCTCCCCCTATCATATATTTCTCCCCCTAAAATATATTTCTTCCCCCTAAAATGATTAACTTAAACATAAATTATTTCTCCCCCTTTGACACCATCAAAAAGAATAACACTAAGTCATAAGCTCATGGCATCAAGTATAATGGAGGGAAAATATAACAAGTTGATTTAAAATTGGGTACCACTTGTTGGTTTACAAACTGAATTCGGCCTTCAATGTTCTGATTTACAGGCCACCAGTCGACTGCTATCAGTATGGCAGTCGACTAGCACAAAGGAGTCCGAATTTTTGATTTTCTGGACGAATTTCAGAAATGCATTATAAATTCTAGAAAATTCGAAAAATCATGAAATTTGGGGAACATATTTCTATTAAGTATATCTATCAAGGAAAAATAGTTTTTCATGAAAAATCATTATATTTTCCGAGATTTGCCAAAAATCCAAACACTTGAAAAAACACTAGTTTTTGAGCATGTTAGTATCCATTTTAACACCTAGTCTTGCTTTGAATTGTTCCAAAACATGAATACATAGATTTTAGATTAAGGAATTGTTTTGAAAACATATGAAATATCCAACCATGATCTTTGGGCAATATGTCTATGAATTAAACATAAGCCTTCCCCATGATTGGTCTATTATTGCTATGTTGATACTTTAAATGACCATCTAAATGCCATAGGCATTAGTGAACATTTGTATTATCCTATCATCTCACTCATGCTAAGTTTTCAATCAAGGTAGCCTATGGTGAGTGTGAGATGCATCCTAGGGGGTATTTGTATATACTTAACCAATATATTCATGCAATTCTTTCATGGTTAAGTATCAACCTAACAATTAACATGATCATAATGACATATATGAATGAATTCTACATTATGATCATGAAACTCATGTTTTCATCAAATAATAGTCATGCATTAGGTATTATATGGTGATACTAAATAAAGTATTACCTAAAGCATGATTCAAACTTATTTCTTATGATAACGTGCCAAATTTCAAAAACATAAATCATGATTTCAACCATACATAGGGATTACATTAATCATCATGATTTAAGCATTATTACCTATTTATGGGCACGTTATCATCACCCAACACTATCTAAAAAATGTTGTCCCGTCATCCTAAGTCAACCAAAATATGATATAGGTTAAGTTCATATGGTTGACTACCCTAGGGGTTTTCTAACCCTTAAGGATGGATTTTGGAACCCAAAATAAATTCTTTCCTATTGGGTTCACTAAATACTCCTTGGGGATCCATTTTCTAGCTATTATCTTCTTCTTATCTTGTCCCCTAGCTATTAGGCATTTATAGGCCTTTTCATTTTTCTTTTCCTTGTAGCCTAGGCCCTTTTTGTTGAAGCTAGCTCTTTGGCTCCCTAAGATCATGTTCAATGTGTTGGAGCCAATTGTGAATTTCTCTAGGGCTTTGGTTAAATAATCTACCTTTTCCCTTAATGCCCTATTTTCCTCTATGCATGCATCATTAACATTCAAAGGCATATAATCATGTGAGCATGCATCATCTAAGCTAGAAGAAATATTATCATTTAAGCATGCATTTTCTAGCTTATTTTCCAATGTCTTAATTTGATCTAGCATGCTTTTGTTTTTCTTCTTAGCTCTAAATAAATCTCTAGTTAAGCTAGAAACCATGGAAACTATTTTCTTAGGAGTTAGATTTGTTACCATAGTTTTCATGTCCTCTTCTTCTTCGGATGAGGAGGATGTGGAGGCTCCCCCTTCACTTGAGCTTTCCCCACTTGAGCTTGATTCTTCATTTGAGGAGGAGGAGGAGCAATCCAAGTCATCAAAGGCCATCAAGGCCAAATTGGTGACAAAGGCATTCTCCTCATCGGATGATGAGGAGGAGGATGAGGATGGATCATCCCAAGTCCTTGCCTTGAGAGCCTTAGCCTTTCCCTTCTCCTTTGTCTTCTTCTCCTCTTCCTTCTTTTTCTTGCTCCCCTTTTTCTTCTTCTTTTCTTCTTTCTTCTTCCTCTCTTCCTTGCTCTTGTTTAAGAGAGGACAATTGTCCCTTATGTGCCCCTCTCCTTGGCAATTGTAGCATATGACCTTCCCCCTTGGTCTTCTATTCCTATCATTAGATTTATCAAATCTAAAATTCTTAAATGCACGTCTTACCCTCCTTACCATATAGGCTTCTTCGGTGCTATCCATGGAGGAGGAGGAAGACGCTTCGTCATCGGAGGAGGAGGAGGGGACTTCCATCTTCTTCTTCCCCTTGTTTGCCATCAAAGCCACTCCTCTTGAGGGTTGAATTCTAGGCTCCTCTAGTATTCCTTCAAGCCTTGTCTCATGAAGCTCCATGGTTGAAAAGAATTCCTCCAAGGTGCTCACTTCTAGGTTCTTGGAGATATAAAATGAGTCCACCATGGAGCTCCATTTTGAGGATCGGGGAAAGACATCTATGGCCTTCATTACCATATCCCGGTTTGATAGCTTCTCACCTACACTTGTTAGCCCAATTAAAATTTCTTTAAACCTAGAGTGTAGTGAGGTTACCTTTTCTCCCTTTTCTAGTTTTATATTGGATAGTTGGGAGCGGAGGAGGTCTCTCCTTGCTAGCTTGGCCTCGGATGTGCCTTCATGGAGTTCTATAAGCTTCTCCCACATCTCTTTGGCGCTAGCACATTCTCCGATCCGGTTGATCTCTTGTTGGGGGAGCACATTGAAAAGATGATGTTTTGCCTTTGAGTTCGCAAGGTACTCCTCTCTTTGCTTCTTGGTCCACCTAGATTTCTCTATTGGCTTCCCTTCTTCATCCCTAGGCAAAACGAAACCGGATTCCATTGTAATCATTATATCAAAATCCGTTTCGAAAAATACCTCCATTCGCTTCTTCCACCAAGCGAATTCTCCTTCAAACTTCGGAGGATGAATGTTGGAGCCGGTCATTTTGAAAGATGCTTGTTGTGGCGGTTAGTCCTCGACAAGCTTTCCTCGGCTCTGATACCACTTGTAGGGGATCGATTGGCCGGCTAGAGGGGGTGAATAGCCCTCGTACGTTGGACGTCGTAAATTGCTCTCGTCTACAAAAGATTAGCGCAAGCGGAATATACAAATACAAAGCAAAAGACAAACAATAAAAACAAACGCTAACACGATGGTATAACGTGGTTCACGACTACGCCGCTAATCCACGGTCCCCGATTCGTCCTCGGTGAATCACTCCGTTAAACCAATCCACTAAATGGTCTCTCCTTTGCACCAAGCTAGGTGGAGGTAACCTTTACAACCAAGATCACTCTTCTTACAATAGGATTGAAGTAAAGACAAGTAAGAAGAGTTTAAAGCTTGTGGGGCACTAGGAAGATCATTTTGAGTATGAGCATTAGCCTCTCAAAGGCTCACACCCTCTCTTTTTATAGAGAGGGCCATCTTCTTCCCGTTGGCCGCCACCAGTCGACTGCCGCCCTTGGCAGTCGACTGCTGTCACTACAACGGCCTCCGAACACGTCGGATCCCGACCGTTGTAGTCCAACGGAACTCTTGGCAGTCGACTGATGGACCTCATCACGATCGCCGCCTCTAGTCGACGCCCGATCGGCTACGAACGGTCTGGTCGAAACCCCATTGATCGATCGCCGCTCGCGCTTGGATCGATGGTCTTAGCGATCGGATCGCTCACGTATGGCGGCAATGATCGCTGGCCACAATCGATCGATCGTATACGGTCGAACTCACTTGACTCGAGCGATCGCCATGACATGGCGATCGGTGTCGAAAAACCATCCGACACTTGGCCAAATGGCCAAGTTTCACCTAAGAGCTACCCTTCCCGGTTACAATCGCTCGCCACTCTCATTTCTGAGTCCTCACCTTCGTTCTCTTCGTTTCGCCACGCCCGTCCTCGGCGATCAGCGTGCGGCTCGCAATGCTCCTTCGCGTCTCTTGCCTCGAAGTCTACTTCCTCGGCCACTCCAAGCTTCGTCCGTGGTCCCTCGGATGCTCCAGCGCCGGCTTCGCAGCTATCCTTCACCGACTCAAGGCACGAGTCATGAGATGTGAAACTCGCCACGGCTCCATGTGCGAATTACTAAGTCCTGCACGACTTCAACGCACATATCAAATCAACATATCAAACTAACTTAAACCCTTTGCCACACCATCAAAACCATATTACGGCAAGAGATTGCCCTAACATCTTGGTCTTTCGCAGTCTACATATATAGACCGAGTGCTAAAGAGGTTTAGCATGTCGAAATCCAAGAAAGGTTTCCTACCCATCATGCATGGGATATACCTTTCGAAGTCTATGTGTCCGCGCACAGAAGACGAGAGGATTTGCATGAGTAAGATTCCCTATGCATCCGCAATATGATCTATCATGTATGCTATGTTATGTACGAGGCCCGATGTATCGTATGCTCTGAGTGTCACGAGTAGATACCAGTCTGATCCAGGAATGGATCATTGGGTGACTATTAAGACAATCCTTAAGTACTTGAGAATAACTAAGGATGTGTTCCTAATATATGGAGAAGGGTACATGGTGATACGTGGGTATACGGATGCCAACTCCAGACAGACAAGGATGATTCCATGTCTCAGTCTGGGTATGTATTCACCTGGAATGGAGGCGCAATAAGTTGGAAAGGTTCCAAGCTTGACACTATAGCGGATTCTGCCACTAAGGTAGAATACATTGCAGCTTTGAAAGCAGCAAAGGAAACGGTTTGGATCAAGAAGTTCATCTCTGAACTTGATGTGGCCTCATCAATGATCCAAACATGTGCTTCGCCACTATCATCTGATCAGAGAGATCATTAGTAGGAAGGAAATACAAATCGAGAAAATCCCCACTGAAAGGAACTTAGCGGATCCTTTGACTAAGGCATTACCTCAAAATAAGTTTGAGGGTCATGTTAGAGCTTATGGTATTGGATACCGTAGCGATTGGCATTAGGCCAAGTGAGAGTTTGTTAGTGATATATGAGAGATGTCCTAAGGCAATCGCCTTATGTTTGAACCATTTATATGATAAATGAAAATTCACTATTTGAGTATATATGTTTTCATGTATTTGATTAGATCTTAAACTCATTTACTGAATGTCCACGATATGATTCACAGCATAAGAGAATTTGTGATTGGATCACAACTAGTGAGTATCTCTAAATGTGTAATTGTGATGTATCGGAATTATCCCTAGTCGATGAATTGATGGATTTGGACACCATTGATTCTGTCGAGACTAGCACGAGGTATACTCCTTAGTGTATCCAAGCAGCTGATTCTCACTGGCTGGAGACATTGTGATGTCCGGAGTTAATCGTGGATGCTAGTTATGGTAACTAGTTCATTGGAGTGACCAGCCGTAAGACTTCATATGGTTCTCTGCATATATAGATATGTCAATGAAGTTCTTACTGCAGCTTAAGTGCGATGTTCCTTTGACTTGCGGTATTCAAGTCATCTTGATTATAAAGACTTATGCTTTGACATCTTAAGCAAGCATCTTTGAGGAGATGTAGACCCGGGATGATTGAGTATAAGTCTAAGTGATCGAAGGTGTTTGAATAGCCTATAAAGGATTCACCACTCTTTGCGAGGAGATGTATACCCATGGCCTCTCGTCGGATTGTTAATAAAGTCTTTGGCCAAAGCATTACATGTTTAGAGTAAGGTACTCTTCGATACATGTGCAGTAACTAGAATTCGTAGAACGAGGAAATGATACTTGGGCTAGGTGTGACGTAGTCAACCTAGTGGGGACTGACACTATAGACCATGTCTTGAACCAAGTGGGTATAAGATGAGTGAAGGGAATGGGGCACGATTCATTCGAGCTGCTGAAGGGTTTCAAAAATAGTTCTGGATCAACCGTTGATCTTTTCGGTTAATTAGGGATCATGATGTACTACTAGGTGTCACTCATGATCGTTCTATAATTAATGGTTAATTATAGATGGCCAACATAAACCGAGAACCTATTTGGTCACACGCACAATGAGCGTAATCCGAAGGATTTAAAATGAGCTTGAGAATGAGATTCTCAGACCGAGAGAAACTAGGTTTGGTTGGACCAAACATGGAGTGAGCATGAAATCGTTTCAGTTGCAATGGAAGCGTGGATTGGCCGTGTCTTATGAAGACATGATGGATGAACCAAATTGGTTTGGTTCTAATCCAATGGAGGAGAATAAACCAAAAGGTTTGGTTTGTTTTAAATGAATGAACCAAAGTCATATACTTCATGGCTAGAAGTACATGACTTGTACATTAGCTTTCCTCATGATTCATCAATGTCATATTATGAGTTTGAGTTCATCTAGATGCAAAAATTATGCACCTTAAACTTAACACATTTTTCTAACATCTCACATGCGTCTAGGGTGTATCAATATACACACATATTAATTTAATATTTTTGTGAGATGTGGATTTTTGTTCTTCCTTATCTAAGGTTCGTGAATTTTATCTAGGAAACTCTAATTGATTCCCTTATCATGGGACTTCAAATCATGTCATTATCCTTAATTTCATTTTAATTATCATAACTGCATGAGATATGATCATGGCATAAATGATAGTATAAATTAAAATATTTGCAAATAATTATGATGTCATGGCATAAAGATAGACCTAAATATAAACATGACATATTAACTTAACATTTTCATGGCATTTAAATAATTATATGAAGCATGATGTCATGACATACCATGAAAACAAAGCATGGTAAATAAGATATAAAGGTATAAGAATACCTAAATTTTAAGCCTAATTGTCATTTACTAGGATTAAACCTAATTTTGCCATAATAGTTCAAATTTCTAAGTGTGCCAAAAATCCAAAATGACACACTATTGACTTTAATCTAGTTTATACCAATTTTGATTGACTTTTCAAATTTTATAAATTTTATTAACACATCCTAAAATCTTTTAGGATTAAATTCTAAAATCATTTTCAAAGTATTACAATATTCCAAAAATGTCCTAAAGTGTCATCTTTACCATGTTTAGGTTAACTACATATCCATTCAAGGTTGTCACACCCTAAACCCATCTAGCATGATGGAATCACACTCCTAGGAATCCAATACCTATTGGAGCTCCTTGAGTTAGCTAGGTACTCACTGGGGATAACTTCCCTAGCTACCCTCCTAGTGACCCTCCTAAGCTTTGAAGCCTTAGTCATTTGGGTCTTCTCTAAGTTAACCTTAGGGGTAACTCCCCTTGTAACCTTGTTAGTAACTTTTCTAGGTTCCTTCGAAACCTTAGCCACGGTCAACTCTAGGGATGACTTCCCTTGTGACCTTGACTTTCCTAGACCTAGTATTTGTTCCATAATTAAATGGAACACTATGGTAAGCCGACATTACCTTTTTGGACTTAGGCTTGTGACCCAAGCCTTTCTTGTCCTTAGATAATGCTTGCCTCCTAGACCCTAACCTTTGACTACTTGACCCTTGACTTGAATTTGTCATTTTTGCAAGGGTCATTTCTAATTTCTCAAGTCTTGACCTCAAGGCTTAGTTTTTCTTTTCTAATATCTCAATTTTTTTATTTATATTATTTCTTGAGATATTCTTCTTCCTAGCTATGTGTCTAGATTTTTTGGGATTTATGCCTAAATTTTTGTTATCCTTAGGTGGGGTCTTGACCTTATCTCTAAGATTACAATGTTGGCACCTGAATAAAAATATTTATTTCTACTAGCATACTTCTTATGATCATGTATAATTGAAAGTAAATTTCTAGCATTCTTCTTAACCTTAGAATTTGAAAGTGCATTAATAACTGTTACCTTAGCCTTAGAAGCTCCCCCTACTTTCGAGCTCTCTCCCTTGTCCTTCGTAGGGTGACTCTGTTAGTGATATATGAGAGATGTCCTAAGGCAATCGCCTTATGTTTGAACCATTTATATGATAAATGAAGATTCACTATTTGAGTATACATGTTTTCATGTATTTGATTAGATCTTAAACTCATTTACTGAATGTCCACGATACGATTCACAACATAAGAGAATTTGTGAATGGATCACAACTAGTGAGTATCTCTAAATGTGTAATTGTGATGTATCGGAATTATCCCTAGTCGACGAATTGATGGATTTGGACACCATTGATTCTGTCGAGACTAGCACGAGGTATACTCCTTGGTGTATCCAAGCAGCTGATTCTCACTGGCTGGAGACATTGTGATGTCCGGAGTTAATCGTGGATGCTAGTTATAGTAACTAGTTCATTGGAGTGACCAGCCGTAAGACTTCATATGGTTCTCTGCATATATAGATATGTCAATGAAGTTCTTACTGCAGCTTAAGTGCGATGTTCCTTTGACTTACGGTATTCAAGTCATCTTGATCATAAAGACTTATGCTTTGACATCTTAAGCAAGCATCTCTGAGGAGATGTAGACCCGGGATGATTGGGTATAAGTCGAAGTGATCGAAGGTGTTTGAATAGCCTATAAAGGATTCACCACTCTTTGCGAGGAGATGTATACCCATGGCCTCTCGTCGGATTGTTACTAAAGTCTTTGGCCAAAGCATTACATGTTTAGAGTAAGGTACTCTTCGATACATGTGCAGTAACTAGAATCCGTAGGACGAGGAAATGATACTTGGGCTAGGTGTGACGTAGTCAACCTAGTGGGG
This sequence comes from Wurfbainia villosa, assembly GCA_025175895.1. NCBI lineage: Eukaryota > Viridiplantae > Streptophyta > Magnoliopsida > Zingiberales > Zingiberaceae > Wurfbainia > Wurfbainia villosa. The sequence goes on along the minus strand of CM045987.1, from coordinate 119,481,114 downwards.
ACTGACACTATAGACCATGTCCTGAACCAAGTGGGTATAAGATGAGTGAAAGGAATGGGGCACGATTCATTCGAGCTGCTGAAGGGTTTCAGAAATTGTTCAGGATCAATCGTTGATCTTTTCGGTTAATTGGGGATCATGATGTACTACTAGGTGCAACTCATGATCGTTCTATAATTAATGGTTAATTATAGACGGCCAACATAAACCGAGAACCTATTTGGTCACACGCACAACAAGCGTAATCCGAAGGATTTAAAACGAGCTTGAGAATGAGATTCTCAGACCGAGATAAACTAGATTTGGTTGGACCAAACATGGAGTGAGCATGAAATTGTTTCTGTCGCAATGGAAGCGTGGATGGGTCGTGTCTTATGAAGACATGATGGATGAACCAAATTGGTTTGGTTCTAATCCAATGGAGGAGAATAAACCAAAGGGTTTGGTTTGTTTTAAACAAATGAACCAAAGTTGGTTCGGTTTGTTTTAACTTAAAATAGATCAACATGGTTTGGTTTATTTTAACTTAAATTAATGTAGCGGGTTAACGGCCTTTTGGTTATGATCCGATAACCATTAAGAGAATTTGTTCTCTATAAAATAGGGCTTAAGGGTTTTTGTTAAACCCTAATTGATGCAACCCTAATTGTTTGGCCGCCCACCCTCTCCCTCTTCTCCAAGTGGTCGGCGCCAACCTCCTTGCCGCCGCCTAGCTCCTTCAACCGGCGTCCAGCTGCTGCCGACCATCCCTCTTGCCGGCGTCGAGCTGCTGCCGGAGGAGCTCCGGTGATCTTCCTTGGCTCCGGCGACAAGGTGAGCACATTGCTTTCCTTATTTGGCCGGCGCAAGGTCTCCACCAAAGCTGTCCAGTTTTCTGGACAGCTTGTTTCCCTCTTGTCGGAGCGTCATTTGGACGATGTTTGGAGCTCCGACAGCGGTAGACTTACCGGGGATTCGATCTCCGGTAATCCTCATAGGTGGAGGACGAAGGATTCGTCAAACGGTTGACGAATACCTCTCCGGAGAAGCGAGTTTTTGAGGACTCGTTTTGGATCCGAATTTTGATTCGGATCGTGATTTTCTCTCGATAACATCGTCTTCAACACGTGGCTAGTAACACGTACGAAGACGAGGCTCGTGACTTAGTGAAGTCATCCCGAAGATACTCGGCGTGGATACGGATAGAGACGATTCTAGCGAGGATCGTTCCGATTGATGTCTTTCCCGCTACACATGATACGTCAGATATACGTAGTGTAAATTTCCTTTTATTGCAAAATTTGAATTTACGGTTATGTCTACACATGTTGTACTATGCATGCATGTGATGTGTGTATTTTAATAAATTAGATTTATTATTTTATTCTTTCCGCTGTGCACATGTTTACGAAACATGTTCGAACACACACTTGCCGCGGTGCCGGAAACCCAACAGACTCCCCCTCAGGCATTGGCTTCGGTAATACCCTCTTTAGTTGCACTTGAAGCATACAATGTGCTCCTTGCTCTTGCGGATCGGGGGCTCCAGCTTCCTTGACCTTCTCCTTCCCCTTGGGCACTTGAGTCATCTTCTTGACTCTTTTTGGGTATTTGCTCTTATAATGTAATATATTAAAAAAAATTTAATAATAATAATATTTAAAATGAAATAAATAGATAAAATAAATTTATTTTTATTAAGACAAAATTAAATTATTTAACATTTATTAGAAGTTCGGAATAAATTTATTAGGCTTTGACTAAGCCTAATTGACCTTATCCAATCATAACTAGGAGTTGATAAAATGTTAGGTTGGATAATTAAAGCCTAAATTTCATCTGAAATAATTAAATATTTATTAGAGATTTCGGGATAAAATTTTATTAGGTTTGACTAAGTTAATTATTATTGATTAGATCAATTAACCTAGGTTATATAACTTAAAATCCTAGGTTAAAGAAAAGGCCTAAGTTCCCTTTTTCCTAATCTTGTCTTCATCCCCTGTTCTTCTCGCGTCGGCTCTCACGCACACGCACCGCTGCCAGCATCGACCTTCCGATTCATCGGTGCCTTCTTCCCCACGCCCCATCTCCGCACGCCGTAGCTAGAGCCCTCCGCTTGCACACCCGCAACTTGCCGCCAGCAGCCCCTGTAGCCATCAACTGCCACCTCCATGGCCTCGTGACCAACCTTGCTCGTGATTTCCAGCAGCCCCCCTCCACGATCGGCGTGACCCAGCAACCCACCACCACTGTGGCCCCGTAACCAGTTCCACCTCCCCTCCTGCTCGCACACCACCCTGTCGGGCTGCCTCCACTACTGCAGCTTGCACCACACCACGGTCGCTCCGCACATGACACCACTTCACCATGGCCTTCACCAGCTGCTCACGCATGCGCATCATGCGCCAGTCATCGCGTCGTCACCCACGGCAGTCGTCAGCCCCATCTCCGACCACTATCAAACCCCACGCACCTCCTACCTCCTTTTCATGTTTCCATCATCAGCTTTCCCATTTGATGACAATGGAGATCTCGGATTCTCTCTTCCTCTGGGACTTAGTCCGTGCCACCTCTGAATCTACTCCTCTAGCCATGGACTATCCAACGAGATCGATGGCATCGATGATGTCACAGTGGTTTGGTCGAACAGCAGCGTAGAAATTTCTTCTGTGACCGTTGCGTTGCCTCCGTCTCCTGTGCCTGGCGAGGTTGCTGACTCATTCCCCCCTGGTGGCGACTCTTCAACATTTGATCGATGCATTCCATGGTTTTAGCGGTCTGAACCGATGGCCTTCTATTGCTTTACAATTGTATTAATCAGAGTGGCGACCATCCCACGTATTAATTAGAGTTGCGACCATCCCACTTATATTGAATTAAATGAAATCCACCATGAAGCTTAACATGATGAGGCCAAAAATACAGCAAATTAAAGAACAAATGAATCCAATGGTTCCTCGATCTGTGCAGGAGGGGCAACAACAAATGAAGGCACTGTTCATCAAATTTGAGAACGGACGCATAGATTCAAACTTGGAGATAGCTAGGATGCCCGAAAGTCAGAGGTGGGTGATTCTGTGATCTCTTTAGAATTTAGTGTATGGTTATATTAATTACATTGCTTACTTAGGTTATATTATAGTTACACTTTACGTTCTTTCTAGAATTTCTTTAACCCTATATCTACTGGACCGTTGGATTCTAGGTTCCTTGCTCATCATTAGCATATAGTTTTTGATTGATATTATCATATAATGTGCCTATTTATCGCGATATAAATTGGTAGATATTACTGGTATATGCTTACTTATTATTTGTTGGATTGGTATTATGGTTGGACTAGTGGGGTAGTATGACTAAGATGAGATAAATTCTTAGAAGGTATATATTGGTTCTATGACCTCTTTAGATTTTAGTGCATGATTATTTCGATTACGTTGTTTACTTAGATTATATTATATTTACACTTTATGTTCTTTCTAGTATTTCTTTTACCTGACTTGACCCTTGTATGTTCTACTTAGTTACTGAGTTGCTTCTCATTATTAACATGTAGTTATTTATTTTAGTGTTTGGTTGATATTACGGTTATGTGCTTATTTATTACTTCGGTATAAATTAGTAGATGTTACTGGTCTATATTTATTTATTTATTCCTTCAGTTGATATTTTGATTAATACTAGTTGAGATAGTATAATTTGGATGAGGTTATTCCTTAGGAGCGAATCTAAGGAATGAAACAACATTAATAGAACCCTAAGTGTTGGAACCCTAAGCGTAATAACCCGGATGTGCTTATTGGTAGATGCTACTGGTATATATTTATTTAGTTATTATTTTGGTTGATATTTTGATTGAGACTAGTAGAGATAGTATAATTTAGATGAGGTTATTCCTTAGGAGCGAATTTAAGGAATGAAACAACATTAATAGAACCCTAGGTGTTGGAACCCTAGGCGTAATAACCCAGACGTGCTTTTTGGTAGTTGTTACTGGTATATGTTTATCTATTTATTGTTTTGGTTGATATTGTGATTGGACCAGTAGAGGTAGTATGATAAAGATGAGATTAGTCCTTAGAGGGTATATATCGTTTCTCATATCTCGGCAGCCAACTATATCTTCCATTCGTGGTTAAGAGAGTCTGCAGCAGAGTTTTTCTATGGTTACCTATGGTCGATCATGTCTCCCATTCATGGTTGAGAGAATCTATCATAGAGTTATACTCTGGCACTACCCGTTCGGAGTTAGTGGTACTTGGAATCGTGTGTCGTCAGTAGCTAGATAGCTACCTTACATCTTAAGTGCCCACGAGACCCGTTCGTGATAACATATTGTGGTGTGCATGATTGAACTGGTAGAAATAGTATAATTTAGATGAGATTATTCCTTAGAAGGGAATGTAAGGAATGAAATGTCATTTTATGGAACACGTGCTTATTAGTAGATTTATGATCTTTATCGGCCTTGATAGGTGTTTTATGTTAGTTGGGTTAGAACTCTAGGATTAACCACCTCGACATGCTTCTGAGTAGATTTATGATCTTTATCGACTTTGGTAGACGTTTCATATTAGAGGGTTGAAACCTTCGCTTAACCACCTCGACGGGCTTATTAGTAGATTGATGATTTTTATCGACTTTGATAGACGTTTCATGCTAGACGTGTTGGATAACCCTAGGCTTAACAACTTGGGGTAATCGATTGCCCACGAGGCCCATTCGTGGTAGCACGACTTTGATAAACATTTCATGCTAGACGTGTTGGATAACCCTAGGCTTAACAACTTAGGGTAATCGATTGCCCATGAGACTCATTCGTGGTAGCATAACTAGATAGTTATATACTCTAATTTCCCATGAGACCCATTCATTGTAGCATGTTATTGCGTGCAATTAATAGCTAGATAGCTATATACTCTATCTACCCACGAGACCCATTCGTGGTAGCATGTCGTTGCCCGCAGACATTGAGTCTTAATATTGTCTGTCTATCCATGAGTCACATTCGTGGTAGCATGTGGTTGCACGTAGATAGTGCTCTGTATATTGTCTATCTGCCCACGAGTCCCGTTCATGGTAGCATGTTGTTGCTCGCAGATAGTGCCCTTTTGTATTACCTCGAGAGCCACGAAGCTTTGTTGCAATATCTTGATGTGTATTGCTTGTAGATTTCAGTCGGTTGTGTATGTCACAGGTGCATTTATTATATTGCTGACCAGGTTAGTTGCAGATTGATATTGGTACTCTAAGGTTTGGGTTACTCTAGTTTATTTTCTTTGACCTCCATTATGTTTATATAATCATGCACTATCTTCTATCCACCCACTGAGTGGTTGTACTCACCCCCTCTTCTTTTATCCTCCAGGTTAGCTGATAGAGGGCATGTCCTGTTAACCTACTTTCGCGTCGCTCAGATAGTCCCTTGCCGTGCTGGTCCCACTACATCATCGAGATGTCATTTTATTTTCTTTATTGTTATCGTATTTTATGTACTCCCTTCAGATTTTGGTTGCAATTTGATTTGGCGTCATAAATCTATTTTACTTTTAATTGATTTATATTTTAGTCGTGCATACATGAAGTTAATATAATAATTGTATTCTATTATTATTTTGAAGTTTTACCATATCTGGTTCCAGCGATGTATTTCAGAATATTGTCACTAAGGGGCTCCTCCGTCATTTGAATGACGAATATGCTCCCGAGGCGTGACATATAATGCCCTACTTCCCTACATTCAAAGCATGTTATATGATTTTTTAATTTTAATACGTGCATTTGAGTTACCTTCTTGGTTCATAGGGAAATGGTGGATTTCTTCTTCATTTCTTCCGAAGGTAGATGTTTCCTCTTGTTCTCGCTCCAGAGTGGATGGTCTCTCCTCCCCCTCAATCCTAGAGGTGGAAGCTTCCCCAATTTCTTCTTCGGATGTTGAACACCTATCAACCTCCAACTCTACAAGCTCTTAAGATGATGATGATTCTTCTTCTTCAAATGTTGAGCATCTCTCAACTTCCGTGTCTTCATGAGCTTGAGATGAGGTGCACTCTTCCTTGGACTCCTCCTTATCTTGTATTTGGACCGGTGATGGATCTTTATGGAACTTGACCAAGTTGTTCCACAAATCTCTTGCGTCCTTATAACCACCTATCTTGGGAAAAATATCGTTAGGTATTAAACTAACCAATATTTTGCCTACCTTATCATTGATGTCGGATTTTCGACGTTATTCCCTAGTCCATCTTTTCTTCTTGAGAAGTCCACCCTTTGAACCTCTTGGTCATTCAAATCCATCTATAATAATAAACCAATCTTCTATATTACACATAAGAAAATGCATCATCCTACCTTTCCAATATGTGGTCTTCGCAGTCGAAGGCGGGTGGAATTGTGATGTCGTCCCTCAATCTTTCTTGAAACTCCATTTCTTTTAGCACGTGATCTCTTGGTTGTTAATCCGGTGATTATCTCTGATACCAATTGTAGGGTTGGTAATCAGAGTGATTTGTTCTTCTGAGTGCACCGAGCTCTGATACCACTTGTTGAGGAATCAGTGTCAAGGTATAGGGGTGAATAGAAGTTTTCATGATTTCACTTGATTCGATTGCGTTCGTGCTCGTCTACAAGATTATTAGTGCACAACGGAATACGAAATACAAGTAGAAACAAAATACACAAAACAATCATAAGTACAAGATGAGATTTTACGTGGTTCGGAACCTACAGTTCCTACTCCACGGTCGGACTTTAGTGTTTACTCCACTAAACCACTTCTTCTTCTCGGAATACAATCCAGAGGTGAAGAAACCCCTTACAATATGAATTACAACAGTAATACAATCAAAAATGAAATACAAAAGTAAATGAAGAAATACAAGTGAAAACACTTTACAAATAAGAGCTTTTGATTGCTTTTCTTTTTGGTTGCTTTGAATGACTTTGAAGACCTGGAATTGCAACAACACTTCCCTTCAAATCCCTAAAAAACTGGTAGCTCCATATAATCCCGACAAGCACCTTTTAAGTTACGCATGACTTAGATTTCTGCCTAGCAATCGACTGCCAAAAGGCCTCAGTCGACTACTCAGTGTGTCGTTGTCTCACAACGAACTTAATCCATGTTGGATTACTCCAACAGATACCCTAGCAGTCGACTACCCATACCAACAGTCAATTATCGCACCATCAGTTGACTATCTAGTTGACTATCAGAGTTTCTATGCTCTGATCACTCATGATCAGTCAACTTTCCATCCATGGTAGTCGACTGCTCAAGGCCAGTCGACTGCCCATCCATGGAAGCCGACTGATCATCCATGATACTGATCGCAGAATACACAATAGATCGAGTTGCAATGATCGATCATAATAATCCTAGTCGATCACGCAAGTCAATTGAGCTCTCGAGTATTGAACACTCAACCAATCTACTGGTCCATAACCCCAGTTGACTTGTAAACCTCAAACATGAGATTTAATCCAAGTATGATCCCCTCATACTTGATCGACCACCCTTAGCCTAGACCTAAGCCTTCTAGCCACCTCCATCAGTCTCACACCTCTCAGATCCCTCAAGTTCGTGACTCTTCATCCTTCGCATTAGCCTTCAGATACTTCCATCAGTTGTGTCATGCTAATCGAGTCCTTTGTCAAGTTTCATTTGGACTTATGCCGCCAAGACCCATGCTTGGACTTTACGCCACCAAATTGACACCCTTGGACTTTCACATTGCTAAGATCCATTTGGACTTACAGCTCAAAGATCCATGCTTAGACTTTACACCACCAAACCTACACCCTTGGACTTTCACTTTGCCAAGTACTCATGACTTGGACTTTCAATTGCCAAGTACCAATGACTTGGACTTTCCATTTCCAAGACCATACTTGGACTTTCCATGGCAAGACCATGCTTGAACTTTCCTTGTCAACTCCATGTTGGACTTTTCAATTGCCAAAGTTCACTTGGACTTTACACTGCCAAGACTATACCTTTGGACTTCCCTTGCAAAATATCCATATTTGGACTTTCCTTGCCAAGTATCCAAACTTGGACTTTCGAGGTTGATTGCTCCAATAATCTCCCATAAATAATCTCCCCCATATGACTTTGGATATCCCAATCATCCACTAATCATATGGTCAACATATTGTCAAACCATATAGTTGAACAATGGTCAAACTCATTGTCAATCCATTATTAAACATCAAAATACTACTCGAGTCCCACTTTGGTCAACATTGATCTGGAGCTTATTGCACCAACAAAAACAACTAACTTCTCATGGTCATCTTCATCAAGTTCATCATCGCTCTTGTCGTAGATGAGGTCACCTATAACTTGGTCATCCACCAAAGGTTGCTCCTCTGTCTTCTCATGCCTATCTCCATAAAGCTCCTCATCATCATCATACTCGTCGTAGATGGGATCGTCCATGTCTTCTCCATTCAATAGAATTTTGCATTCGGTGCTCTTGTATCCATCTTCATACATAACCTCATCAACATCATCGTCATAGATGAGATCTTCCATGTATTATTTGAACTTGGTGCTCTCAAGGTTATCCTTATCATAGATGAGATCTTCCATGTCTTTTTCAACATCATCATCATCATAGATGGGGTCTTCATACCATTCTTTGCGACCACGGTATTCATGATGAAGTGGATTTTTAGAGTGTCAAAGACTTACCTCAAATTCTTGCAATCTTACATGCTAAACTAACACTTTGATTTTTCTCTGTAGATTCTTGATGATCTCTTGGGATCTTCGATCCTGGGGTGCGGCTTCCTCAATCGGAACCTACCTGTCACGACCATGATGATTGTTGGAGATTTGACGATGCTAGAGGGGGGGGGTGAATAGCGTGATACTGTACGTAGATGGAATTCTTTCGCGTTTGATCGTCTACAATCTTGTTAGCATAGCGGAATAGTAATAACAAATAAATATAACAAGACACACAATCACAACACAATCATATAACGTGGTTCGGAACCACACGGTTCCTACTCCACGGATTGAGCTCTAACGAGCTCTAGCGATGCCAATGCAATCACTAATCAATAAACTCCTTCTCGACAACAAGTCGGAGGTGGAGAAACCTCGTACACAAGATTACAACAATAATCTAAAGAAATACAAGCAAATACAAAGGAAATGTAAAGAACACTTTACAAAACTAGGGTTTGAGCGCTTTGCTTGTTGGTTGCTTGGATGAGGTTGAAGGGCCCTGAAATGCACCTGCAAATCGCCTTCAAATCGCCTCAAGAAAGCTCCCCAAGAACTGATGCCGCAATCTCCACGAACAGCTTCCTTTTATCTCGCGTCGGCCGATTTCCGCGCGATCGACCGCCATAAATCACCGATCGCTAACCGCTAACATAGCTGAGACAACGGCTCAATCCACGCTGACAAATTCCAACGGGACTCTCACCGATCGCAACATTGGCCGATCGCCAACAACGGCTACGGAGCGTTCGCTCGTTTCGGCCGTGATCCATCCATCCCTTGCGATCACGATCGCTGCCGATACCGATCATCTCCCATGAGCGATCGCCAGAGTTCTTAAAGTTTCAACCGAATAACTCGAGTCGACTTCTGAACGCCATAATGCTGCCGACCAACCTCAAGAATGAGGTTTTAACCCAAGTATGGTGCCCCATACTTGCTAGACCACCCTTAGCCTAGACCTAAGCCTTCTAGCCACCTCCATCACCTCACGCCTCTCAGATCCTCCAAGTCATCCATGACTTGTTCATCCATCGCGCTAGCTTCAGGTGCTTCCATCGGCTATGTCATGCTAACGGTGTCTACACCGCCAAGGCACATTGGACTTACGCCGCCAAGACTCCGCTTGGACTTTACGCCGCCAATATCAATCCCTTGGACTTCTCAAATGCCAAGACTCAAGCTTGGACTTTCCCTTGCCAACCCATGTTGGACTTTCCATGCCAAGACCCATGCTTGGACTTTTCCATTTGCCAAGACTCATGCTTGACTTCTCATTTTGCCAAGACCCATGCTTTGACTTCCCATGCCAAGTACTCAAGACTTGACTTTTCCCAAATGCCAAGTGTCCCACATGGACTTTCCATGTCAGTACCCATGACTTGACTTTCCCATATAACACATGGTCAACCCTAGTCAACCACCAAAGTCTCCTCGAGTCAAACTCAGTCAGTATTATAACTGGGTCGATTGTATAAACAATCTCCCTAACATATTAACCGACATTAATGTCAAACATCAATGTCAATCCTATGTCTAACATACTTTGTCAAACATACTTTGTCAAACATCAAAACATCACTCAGTCAAAACTCGAGTCCTGGTCAATCGTGACCTGGGCCGATTGCACCAACAATCTCCCCCTTTTTGATGTTTGACAAAAACCAAATAAAACCATGAGTTAGAACACTAACTCAAATCCCTTACCAATTATCCCAAATTGGTAAACACTCACCAAATGTTCTCCCCAAACATTCAAGTGAAAATGTAAATCAAATGTTCTCCCTCAAACATTCTCCCCTGACTAACATCAAAAGGTTTTCTCTCAAGGAGGTCAATGTCTCATGTCCCAATGAGATCTTACAATCTCCCCTTGATCAAAAATACCTAGGATGCCTACTACCATCTTCCTAGTGATAAGTCCCATATCACTCAAGAGAGGCACTCCTATCTCACTCTCCCAATTTCCAAATTGGGTATCAAACACCCATCAATTTTCAATTGATAACATTCTTCCCAAAAAAAAACATTCATCATCCCAAGATGGATACTCTCCCCTAAAGGCTTGCTCCCTTGACCATTGCACCAACAATGTCCTTGGAAAGCCCTAAGCCAATAGGAACTCTAAACCATCAAAATTAAGGTTCTACTCAACATAGAACTTTTACTCACCCTAAATTTGATACTTTGACCTAACACAACTCCTAATCCATATCCAATGGATTTTCACCCTTCATAATGCTTCCCAAAGCATATCCTAGGTTAGGAGTGGTTAGGAACCTTACCATTGAACACGGGCTAAACAAACCTTGTTAACCCGAAATCAGACTGGCACTTGACTGATAGTTATCGATCACATTTCACTCATCGATCATGACACAAGTGGCGATCGTAGTCAAATTCGAATTTGTTTATCGAACGAATTCAAAAATTCATAAATAATTATACGTACATCGAAAAATCATGAAATTTGATACGTATAATACTTATGACCAAAACAATAGGTGAAAAATGTTTGAACAATATTTTACCCATAAAAATAGTGAGTTTGATACAAAACTCAAAACCATTGAAATTTTCAATGTTTTGGCCCTATTTTGTATCAACTTCATCAATGGTGATTGCTATCAAAAGATAGACTTCACCAAGGTTTTCTAAATTGATTTTAAAATGATTTCAAAACCTTATTTTGGATCATATTCCTTGGGCTCTAAGTACATGACTTGTACACAAGCTTTCCCAATGATCCACCAATAAAATTAGATGAGTTTTGGTTCAACTAGATGCAAAAACTATGCACCTTGAACTCAACTCATATCCTAGCATCTCACATGTATCTAGGGTGTATAAATACACATACATGTCAATTGGATGTGAGATGTGGGTTTTGTTCTCCCTAAACTAGGGTTTCATGCATTTTTCTAAGGCAACTCTACTTGATTCCCTTATAAATGGGACTCCAAGTCATGTCATAGTCCTTAATTCAATTTTAGTCAAATTTTCTTAAATGCATGAATGATTATGGCATTAACGATGATATAAATAAGCATATGCTCATAATCATGATGTCATGGCATAAAATAAGATCTAAAACCACATGACATTTACCTAAATCCTAAGCATGAACATGACATATAGAATGATTAAAAAATAAGCATGATGTCATGGCATGTTATATGACAAACAAAGCATGACATATAAAACATATAGGTATAGTAATACCTAAATTTTAATATTAATTGCCATTTCATATAATTAATTATATTTTGCCATATTTCTAGTTTTCTCCCAAGTGTGCCAAAAACCCAAAATGGCACACTAACCTCTAAACCTAAATTGTGCCAATTTTGATCATTTTATCAAACTTCTCAAGTAATATTGGCACATCCTAAAAACTTTTAGGATTATAGCTCAAATGTATTTCCAAGGTGACCATAACCTTGAAAATATCCTAAAGTGCCACCTTTACCATGGTTGAGTAACTACCCATCCAATCAAGGTTGGCACACTCTAAACCCATCTAGCGTGAATCAATCACGCTCTTAGGAACCCAAAACCTATTTGAGCTCCTAGGATTACTTAGATATTACTTAGGGATAACTTCCCTAGATACCTTTCTAATGACCTTCCTAGGCTTATTAGCCTTGGTCATTTGGGTCTTGCCTAGGTTAACCTTAGGGATTGCCTCCCTAACAACCTTCTTAGTGGCCACCTTAGGTTTCCTAGAAACCCTAGCCACTAGGCATATCCTTTGGTCAACTCTAGGGATGACTTCCCTATTGACCTTGGTCTTCCTAGACCTAGTTTGTGTTCCATAGTCAAATGGAACACAATGATAAGCCACCTTAGGCTTAGGTTTGTGACCCAAACCTTTCTTGCCCTTGGTTGACTTTTGACTCTTAGGTCCTAAGTGTTGACTGTGACTATTGGACCCTTGATTTTGACCACTAGACCCTTTAAATTGATTTTGTATATTCCTAAGGGTCTTTTCAAGTTTTTCAAGCCTTGACCTTAAGGCTTGGTTCTCTAATTCTAATTTCCCAATTTTAGAATCTTGATTTAAATCTTGGGCATTTGACTTTCTTGGCATATGCCTAGTCCATTTTGGATTAAAACCTAGATGTTCTTGTATTTTCTTAATAGATTCACTAGGTATGGTTTTTCTAGGGACATTAGTCCCAAATTTCTCCTTATTACTAAAATGGACACTTTTAGCTCCTAAGCAAAAATATTTATTCCTATTAGCATGCTTTTCATAAATTGCAAGAGAATTTAAATTCCTAGCATGCCTTTGCCTATTAACTAAAGAAGGTACATTATTGAAATATACCTTAGGGTTTGCCCTAGAGGCTCCCCCTACATATGTAGCTCCCTCTTTGGTCTTTTTGCTTCCCCTAGGACATTGATTCCTATAATGTCCCCTTGAGTTGCACTTGAAGCATATGATATGGTCCTTGCTCTTGATATTTGGGGAACCATCATCCTTGACTTTTGGAGCCGGTGAAGCTTTCCTAATCTTCTTTGGGCACTTGCTCTTGTAGTGCCCAAATTCCCTACACTCAAAGCACATGATATTATTTTTATTTGAGATTGATGTGTTTGAGTTACCTAGTTCGGTGGTAGGTGCCGGAGTTGTATTTTGAGCTTCCTCATCTTGATTGGATGTTGAAGCTTCTTCTTGTTGCTCCGGTATGGAAGTTCTCTCCTCCCCCTCAATCCTTGAGGTGGATGCTTCTTCCACTTCCTCCACCAACCCGGAAATTGACTCCCTATCAACTTCCGATTCTACTTCCTCTTCCTCTTTGGATGTTGATGATCTCTCAACCTCCAAGTCCTCACTTCCTTGTGAAGATGATGCATTAGCCTCTTCGGTCTCTTCCTCTTGGACCATGAATGGGCTTTCATGGAGCTTTGCCAAATCGCTCCATAGCTCTTTAGCATCCATGCATTCACCTAGGCTACACAAGAATTCATTTGGAATTAAATCAAAAATAAATTTGATTACCTTCTTGTTTTTCTCGAATCTTTGGAGTTGATCTTCACTCCATCTCTTTTTCTTGAGGAAGCCACCTTTTGATCCTCTCGATACTCAAATCCTTCCATTAATAGAGACCATTCCTCAAGGTCTCTCATCATCAAAACTCTTCAATTCTCGCCTTCCAAGAATTGAAACCTTCTCGCCCATAGAATGAATAAGGGACCGTGTGTTGATATCCCATCCTAATTGATCTTGGACTTCCATCTTTACCCTCTAGCTTCTAAGCCTAGCTCCCTGTTTAGTCCGTAGAAGAGCCCTCATACCACTTGTTGGAGATTACGACGCTAGAGGGGGTGAATAGCGTGATACAGACGTAGATGGAATTCTTTCGCGTTTGATTACAATCTTGTTAGCACATATGAATAGTAATAACAAATAAATACAACAAGACACACAATCACAACACGATCATATAACGTAGTTCGGAACCACACGGTTCCTACTCCACGGATTGAGCTCTAACGAGCTCTAGCGATGCCAATGCAATCACTAATCAATAAACTCCTTCTCGACAACAAGTCGGAGGTGGAGAAACCTCGTACACAAGATTACAACAATAATCTAAAGAAATACAAGCAAATACAAAGGAAATGTAAAGAACACTTTACAAAACTAGGGTTTGAGCGCTTTGCTTATTGGTTGCTTGGATGAGGTTGAAGGGCCCTGAAATGCACCTGCAAATCGCCTTCAAATCGCCTCAAGAAAGCTCCCCATGAACTGATGCCGCAATCTCCACGAGACTTCCTTTTATCTCGCCGGCCGGATTTTACCGGCTGATCGCCATAAATCACCACGATCGCTAACATGAGCCGTGAGACAACGGCTCAATCCACGCTGGACAAATTCAACGGGACTCACCGATCGGCCGATCGCCAACATTGGCGATCGCTAACGCCGTAGTCGATCGGCACGAGCGCTCATCTTTGCAGACTCGGCCGTGATCGCGCCATCTCGCCGATCGCTGCCGACCTACCAATCGCTTCCCATGAGCGATCGGCCGAGCCTTAAAGTTTCTCATAGTCAACCGAAGTCGACTCAGCAATGAATCCATAATGCCATAATGCCGCCGATCGCCAACCTCAAGAATGAGGTTTTAACCCAAGTATGGTGCCCCATACTTGCTAGACCACCCTTAGCCTAGACTAAGCCTTCTAGCCACCTCCATCCTCACGCCTCGGATCCCTCCAAGTCATCCATGACTTGTTCATCCATCGCGCTAGCTTCCAGGTGCTTCCATCGGCTATGTCATGCTAACGGTGTCTACACCGCCAAGGCACATTAGACTTACGCCGCCAAGACTCCGCTTGGACTTTACGCCGCCAATATCAATCCCCTTGGACTTCTCAAATGCCAAGACTCAAGCTTGGACTTTCCCTTGCCAACCCATGTTGGACTTTCCATGCCAAGACCCATGCTTGGACTTTCCATTTGCCAAGACCCATGCTTGGACTTCTCATTTTGCCAAGACCCATGCTTGGACTTCCCATGCCAAGTACTCAAGACTTGGACTTTCCCAAATGCCAAGTGTCCCACTTGGACTTTCCATGCCAGGTACCCATGACTTGGACTTTCCCATAAACACATGGTCAACCCTAGTCAACCACCAAAGTCTCCCTCGAGTCAAACTCGAGTCTGGTCAATTATAACCTGGGTCGATTGTATAAACAATCTCCCCAACATATTAACCGACATTAATGTCAAACATCAATGTCAATCCTATGTCTAACATACTTTGTCAAACATACTTTGTCAAACATCAAAACATCACTCGAGTCAAAACTCGAGTCCTGGTCAATCGTGACCTGGGCCGATTGCACCAACAATGATCATCCATGAATCACCAATATAACTTCGTGATTTGTCCCTATAGATCGATGAGCTCGTGTATACTTCGATCATGGGGTGTGGCTTTCTCAATCAAAATCTATTGACTATGATCATGATCATGATCATGATCACGACCACGACGTCCTTCCATGGATCTAGGGCTTTGATACCAACTAATACAGGTGGGGTAGCGGGATGGGTGCATCCTTCTACATGCACTATTAGAAGAGAGGGACAGAGAGATTCGAAGGAGAAGAGAATTTGCAAACAAAGAGGAATCCACCTCTAGGTTTAAATGAAATGAAATAACTTCATTAATTCAAACTAATTGCCTCTACAATAGCCTTGGCTCATATTTAAATAGACTATGAATTGAAAAAAAAATCATAACAAAAATAGAAAATTTCAAAAACAAACTAAAACATTCAAAACCCTAATTAACTTAGCTTGTGGAGGAGGCACACTAAGGTCGTGGAGGTGTCCACAACCCGTCCATGATATGGATCACTGTCGTGGTGGTGGCCATGGCTTGGTCATGGTCTAGACCATAACCATGGAAGGGAACACTACCAAACTTCTAATTGAGCCCCAGAATGGGGCATAGTTGTAGAGGTAGTCACAGTAAGCCCGTGTTGGCCTTTGAAAACTTCATTTTGCTCCATTTTGATTTAGAATGTCGCTATATCAAGGGCAAGCCGTGTTGTGTTGAATGTGCCCGCATCGGACTCGAGTTGAAAAAAAAAATCATCCTCTATTTTTAATTAGGTAGACTTGATCCTTGGTTGGTAAATCTAGACCCGAGTCTAATGCGTGGCTTGGGCCAAGTAGCAAAGCAAACAAAACTTCTTCTTGTGCGACCACCTCCAAATACCTGGGCATAAAAAGAATAGGGGAGATGGAAGATATTAAAATAGGAGTGGGTTCCTCTTGCCGGGGCACAATCTTTTGTCCTTTAATATATGTGTTTTTCCATCTATCTTGTATAGGTTCGTGATTGGGCAACCAAGATGATTCCAATGATATGTACCATGCTTTCATTGCTTCTTCCTTGGGAGTGAAAACAACCAACATCTCGTGGTCATCTTCATTAAGTTCCTCATCACTCACATGATAGAAGGGGTCGCCTATGACTTCGTCATCCACCAAAGGTTGCTCCTCTATCTTCTCACGCCCATCTCTATAAAGCTCCTCATCATCCTCATACTCATTGTAGATGGGGTCACCCATGTCTTCTCCATTCCACAAAATTTTGCATTCGGTGCTCTTGTATCCATCTACGTACATGGCCTCATCAACGTCATCATCATAGATGGGATCTTTCATGTCATCTTTGAACTTGGTGCCCTCAAGGTCATCTTCGTCATAGACGAGATCTTCCACGCCTTCTTTAACATCATCATCATCGTAGATGGGGTATTCATACCATTCTTTATGACCACAGTGTTCACGTTGAAGTGGATTTTTAGAGTGTGAAGACTTATCTCAAGTTCTCGCAATGTTACATGTCGAGTTAAGACTCTGATTTTTCTTCGTAGATTCTTGATGATCTCTTGGGATCTTCAATCTTGGGGTGCAGCTTCCTCAATCGAAATCTGTCTGTCACAACCACAACGACCATCCATGAATCGCCGATATAACTCCATGATTTGTCTTTGTAGATCAATGAGCTCATGGGTACTTCGATCTTGGAGTGTGACTTCCTCAATCGGAACCTGTCGGCTATGACTATGATCGTGATTATGATGTCCTTCCATGGATCTAAGGCTATGATACCAACTGATGCATGTGGAGTAGCGGGATAGATGCATCCTTCCACGCACGCTATTAGAAGAGAGGGGCAAAGGGAATCAAAGGAGGAGAATTTAGAAAAAAAAAAATCCAACTATAGGTTTAAACAAAATGAAATAACTTCATTAATCCAAATTAATCACCTTTACAAGAGCTTTGGTCCATGTTTAAATAGACTAGGAATTGAGAGAATTTTGTAACAAAAATAGAAAATTTTAAAAACAAACTGAAACAATCAAAACCCTTATTAACTTGGCTTGTAGCGGTGGTGCACCACAACCATGGAGGTATCCATGACCCAGTTGTGGTTTGGACCACGTCCATGGAGGTGGCCATTGCATATGATTGTGGTCTGGACCACAATCATGGAAGGGAACACGATCAGGCCGTATTCCCTACTGGAAGTTTTGGTTGAGCCCCATAATAGGGCACGATCATGGAGGTGTTGAAATTCTTAATTTGGGGCTCAATTTCTCCATGTCATGACTTAGAGGAAGGCGGGAATGCATCTTAAGATAAGAGTTGATCGAGTTACTGGATACATATGCATCAGTTGCCCAGGGTTGAAAAGAACTCATCCTCGAGTTTGAACTAGTGGCATCACCTTCTTTGGCATAAGGAATCATGCTCTCTCGGGTGTTTCCTCGTTACACTAGCTTCATCACCTGTTGCCTTGTCGGTAAATCTAAAATATTGCTCAGGCGAAGTAGTAGGTGTTGGTGCAGTAGGCACCTAAATCGAACCTGAGTTTTGATTATAGCAAACGATACAAAGTTAAGCTCATGTCGTTATCTCACGAGCTGAATCGAGTGTGCAGAAGATTGCTATAGCTGGAGCTAAAGGCTAGCGACACCCGGAGGAAGCCGCGGTGGTCGGGCGACACCGGGAGGACTTCAGAGGGAGCCGAAGGAATCAGGTGGAGACCAAAAGCAATGCTTCAAAGGTAAATGTTGAGGTAAGCTCGTGTGAGTGAGCGTAAGTAAGGTCGAGTCCTCCATACGGACATCCTTAGGCGATGATCCACCAAGACTTCCCATGGAAGGTCTATGTTGAGATCGGATGGCAAGTGGCCGCTGAATTCTACTTATATTTCGAGCTAACTTTTTATTACAATGAAAAGTCTAAAAATCAGTTCAACTGCCAAAAATCAGTTCAATGCTAAGCCATCCTCAACCGCCAAGGATCAGCTTCAACTATGAGCCATCAGTTCAACCGGCCAAGAAATCAGTTCAACCGATGGTCAAAAATCAGCCTCGAGGAGTCAAGCTTTATCACCATTTTTCAAGGAGTTTTGTGCCCAATTCCTATTGGTTGAAGACCCATTCGATGAGGGGCTTAAAGGCTATACAAGGAGGTCCTAACCTAGGGTTTCATCATTAATTCTAAGCCTCCAAAAGCCTCCGCAAAGCTACAACTTCTCCGACAACGAAGTGCTTCTTCTCCGACGTCTAGGTTTATTTGTTTTCATTTTATTACGTCGGTTAGAGTTTTATTTCAGTTTAGTACTTTCATTTTCGGAGCTTTTATCATAACGAGGAGAGGGGGAGTGTCCCTCTACCTCAAGCTTTGTGCTTTACTTGTATCCATTAAACTCCTACCTCTAAAGGGGAGGAGTTCTTTAGTGTTTTTGCCCTCCGTACGTGGTCGAGGACCGCTAGGGCCTTGGAGTAGTAGCCGAAGGCTACGAACCAAGTAAAACTCCTTTGTCTCTTTTTACTTTACATTTACATTTCCGCTGCAATTAATTATCTCTCGAGTTTTAACGAACGAAAAGAAAAGAAAAAGGTTTTATCACTATTCACCCCCCCTCTAGCGATCCGCTTCGATCCAACAGTAGGGTATAGGCAACTTCCTTTTGTTCAACCACCTGGATATATCTAGACATAAAAAAGAAGAGGAGAGATAGAAGATACCAAAATAAGAGTGAGATCCTCTCGCCGTGGTGCTAGTACAATCTTTTGACCTCCGATATATGTGATCTTCCATCCATCGTGGATAGCTTCATGATCGTATTGCCAAGGGTGTTCCAACAATACGCAACATGCAATCTTGCTTCAACCTTGGGAAAAAGAAGATTCTTTTGAATAGTCAATGTCTTATGATCATCTCCGTAAAGTACCTTGTCTTATTGCCCTCGTCGTAGACACCCATATGTTTTTCAACCAATATGTCGTCTATATCATAGATGCTCATATTTTCTTCAACCGTTATGCCAATGTCTTCTTCAATCGATATGTCATATGCATCGTAGATGCTCATGTTGTCTTCATCATAGATGGAGTCTTCCATTTCCTCGTCAACATCATTTTCATCGTAGACGGAATCTTCCATATCTTCTTTGAACTCGGTGCTCTCAAAGTCAACCTCATCGTAGATGAGATCTTCCATGTCTTCTTCATTGTCGTAGATAAGTTCTTTCATGTCTTCTTTAATTACTTCATCAATGTTATCATCGTCATAGATACCATCAGTTGGTTATTTCATTTCGTATCGTCCCAGCCCCGCCTGTGTCACACTGTCTAAATTGTAATATTCTATCTCTATAACATCTATATGGTTAATAACATTCCCGATAATGGATTTCACCTTGGAGATATCTCTACCTTCAAGCTACCAGCACTAATCTTCCCTATGGTGGACAACACCTTTGACATAGCTTGCTCTAAGTTAGCAACTTGAGCTTCAATAGCATTGCCTCCACTACCATAACCTTGTCATACCTATCTTATATATACTACTACTATAGTGCACAACATTGATTTCTTAAGATCTGAGTGTTAGACGTCATTGCTCTTGAGCACAACATTTATATATATTCTGGATGATAGGAACTTGTCTCTATCACCAATTCTCATTGAGTTTATTTAGCACCTCACCTGTATGATATTTATGTTGGTACAATCGGCCTAGGTCACGATTGACCGAACTCGAGTTTGACTCAAGCAATGTTTTGATGTTTGATATGGAAGTTTGACATTGATATCAGATATTGTTTTGGGGAGATTGTTGGCACAATCGACCCGGGTCATGATTGACCGGACTCGAGTTTGACTCGAGGGGGATTTTGATGGTTGATTGGAGTTGACCATATCATGGAAAGCCCAAGTCTTAAGTACTTGGCATGTAAAGTCCATGCATAGGTCTTGGCAAGGAAAAGTCCAAGCATGGGTCTTGGCATGGAAAGTCCAACATGGGTTGGCAAGGGAAAGTCCAAGCTTGAGTCTTGGCATTTGAGAAGTCCAAGGGGCTTAATATTGGCGGCGTAAAGTCCAAGCGGGAGTCTTGGCAGCATAAGTCCAATGGTTGGTGGCGTAAAGTCCAAGCGGGAGTCTTGGCAGCGTAAGTCCAATGTGCCTTGGCGGTGTAAACACCGTTAGCATGACATAGCCGATGGAAGCACTTGAAGGCTAGCGCAATGGATGAACAAGTCATGAATGACTTGGAGGGATCCGAGAGGCGCGAGGCTGACGGATGTGGCTAGAAGGCTTAGGTCTAGGCTAAGGGTGGTCTAGCAAGTATGGGGGCACCATACTTGGGTTAAAACCTCATGTTGAGGTGTATCATTCGACTGATGTAAGTCAACTAGGATTTGACTGCAGGAAGTGTCCTAACAGTCAACTTCCAGAGATGGGCAGTCACCTGATTGGTCGAGCAGTCGACTGATCTTGTGATCAGTCGACTGGTGCTCAATTTTTTGGGTACAAAATGGAGTCGAGACACGACTGTGGGGGTTAGCAGTCGAATGAAGGCTCCATCAGTCGACTGATGGGTATGATCAGTCGACTAATGATGGATCCGTTGGATTTTTCCAGTGTGGATCTAGCCGTTGTCTCACGATAATAGTGGCACCAGTCGACTGATGGTCCCAAGCAGTCGACTGATCGGCGATTTCTAGCTCAGGCAGAAGCTTTAAATGGAGCTCATGGAGGAGGAAATCAAAAACGATTTTTGAAGGCTTTTGAGGCGATTTGTTGCTGCAAATTAGGGTCTCCAAGTGCAATTCAAGCAACCACAAAGCAAGCAAGCAATCAAAAGAGCATTTGTAAAGTTTTTCTTTGCATAGATTATTGTATTCTTTTTGTATTTGCTTGTTTTACCTTGTATTACTTTTGTAATCTGTTGTAAGAGGTTTCTCCACCTCCGGATTGTTCCGAGAAGGAGTTATTTGTGATTAGTGGTTGCGTGTGCATCACTAGAGCTCTTTAGAGCTCGATCCGTGGAGTACGAACTGTTCGATTCCGAACCATGTTATATGATTGTGTAATTATGTTTGTCTTGTTTTGTTATTGCTATTATTTCTATTTCCGCTGCGCTAACGAGATTTGTAGACGAACACGGAACGAAATCCATCACGCAACGAATCACGCTATTCACCCCCCCCTCTAGCGGTCAACATTTTCTCTACAATTGGTATCAGAGCCCGGGGCTCTTCTATGAACTAACCGTTGGGAGCAAAAGACGCTAGAGGGAAGATGGAATTCCAAGACAAGCTTGGATGGGACATCAACACTCCACCACCATACGACCGAGAAGATTTTCCGACGTGGAGGGCTAGAATGGAAAATTTCTTGATGATGGATATAGAGAATTGGTTCATCATCATGGAAGGCTTTGAATCTTCTAGGGACATGAAGGGAGATGTCCTCAAGTTAAAAAGGTGGACCCAAGAATAACGCCAAAAGTTCAAGACCAAAGTCAAGGTAACAAAGCTTTTAGAAGATTTGATAGCTAATGATATTTTGTCTAGTTTAGGTGAATTTCAAGATGCTAAGGAGCTATGGGACAAATTGGCCAAGTTCTATGAGAAGCCTCACTTGGCACAAGTAGAAGAAGAAGAATCTTCATCGACTCAAGAAGAGGAAGAAGCCGAGGAAGAATCATCATCATCCTCACAAGAAAGTGAGGAGTTGGAAGTTGAGAAGGAATCAACTTCCGGATCGGTGGAAGAAGAGGTGGAAGAAGTGGAAGAAACATCCACTTCTAGGATTGAGGAGGAGAGACCATCTACTCCGGAGCAAGGGCAAGAGCAAGGAGAGCCATCTACTTCCGGGAGAAGTGATGAACAAGCTCAAGAGGCCCTAACCACCACCCTAGGTAACTCAAGCATTTTGGTTCAAAATAAAATTCATATAATTTGCTCTGAGTGTAGGGAAACCGGACACTATAAGAGCAAGTGCCCAAAGAGAGTCAAGAAAAGTCCACCGGCGCCAAAGATCAAGGATGTCGGTGCCCAAAGTCAAAAGAGCAAGGAGCACATCATTTGCTTCAAGTGTCATCAAAAGGGGTACTATATGAGTCAATGCTCTAGGGGGAGCAAGAAGACTCAAGAGGGAGTATCACATGAAGGGGGAGCTTCTAAAGCAATACCTAAGGTAAAATTTAATAATGCACCTTCTAAATTTAAAACTCAAAAGCATGCTTTTAATTCAATTGATATTACTCATGAAAAACATAATAGTAGAAATAGATTCTATTGCCTAGGAGCTAAGAATGTTAACTTAGGAAAAAAGGAGAAATTTGGGAATAATGTCCCTAGAAAAACTCTTCCTAAGGAAAGCATTAGGAAAATAGAAAACCATTTAGACATTAACCCTAAGAAGGGTAAGCATATGCCTAGAGGAAATGATATTGCCCAAAGACCAAATCAAAATTCAAAAATTGGGCAATTGGAGTTGGAAAATCAAGCCTTGAGGTCAAGGCTTGAGAAAATGGAAAAGACCCTTAGAATTATGCAAAACCAAATAACAAGGTCAAATGGTCAAACTATAGGGTCTAGAAGTCAAAGTCAACACCTAGGGCCTATGAAACAAGAACTATCCAAGGGCAAGCCTAAGCCCAAAAAGACCTATCACAATGTTCCATTCGATTATGGAACTCAAATTAGGCCTAGGAAAGCCAAGGTTACTAGGGAAGTTATCCCTAAGGGTAACCAAGGTATGTGCCTAGTGGCTAGGGTTTCAAGGAAACCTAGGGAAGTCACTAAGAAGGTTACAAGGGGAGTCACCCCTAGAGTTAACCATGGCAAGACCCAAAATGACCAAGGCTAACAAGCCTAGAAGGGTCATTAGGAATGCATCTAGGGAGGTTATCCCTAAGGAATACCTAGTAAACCCTAGGAGCTCAAATAGGTTTTGGGTTCCTAAGAGCGTGATAGATTCACGCTAGATGGGTTTAGGGTGTGCCAACTTTAAATGGAAGGGTAGTTAACCTAACCATGGTAAAGGTGGCACTTTAGGTTATTTTCAAGGTTATGGTACCTTAGAAATAGGTTTGATCTTTGATCCTAAAATATTTTAGGATGTGCCAATACATTGTTGGGATTATGAAAAATCAATTAATTTGGCACAATTTAGGTCTAAAGGTCATTGTGTGTCATTTTGGGTTTGTGGCACACATTGGGGTTTAGTAGCAATATGGCAAAATATACTTAATTATATCAAATGGAAACTAATTTTAAAATTTAGGTATTCTTATACCTATACCTTTTATTTGGCATGCCTTGATTGTCATATAACATATCATGACAATATGTTTATTTTTATCATTTATATGTCATGATTATATGTAGGAGTAAGGTTTAATGTCATGTGTTTTTAGATTATATCATATGTCATGACATCATGATCATTGGGCATGCTTAATTATTGCTATCATTTATGTCATGATCATTCATGTATTTAAGTTAATGAAAATTGATTTAAGGATAATGGCATGACTTGAAGTCCCATTTATAAGGGAATCAAGTATGGTTGTCTTAGAAAATGCATGAAACCCTAAATTAGGATGAACAAAACCCACATCTCACATCACATTGACGTGTATGTGTATTTATACACCCTAGATACATGTGAGATGCTAGGATATGAGTTAAGTTCAAGGTGCATGATTTTTGCATCTAGATGAACTAGAACTCATCTTATCTTAATTGTGGATCATTAGGAAAGCTTGTGTATAAGTCATATACATTGAGCCCATGGAACATGATCCAATATAGGTTTTCAAAATCATTTTAAAATCACTTTAGAAAATCTTGGTGAAGTCTATCTTTTGATAGCAATCATCATTGATGAAGTTGATACAAAGTGAGCTAAAACATTGAAATTTTTCTTCACTTTTGAATTTTGTATCAATTTCGATATTTTATGAGTAAAATATTTTTCTATCATTTTTCACCCATTGTATTGGTCATAAGTATTATATGTATGAATTTTCACGATTTTTCAAATTACATATAATTACTTATGCTTTTTGCAATTTCATTTCTGATAATTGAAATTCTGATATTTGATTATCATCGATCATTCATAGTGGCATGATCGTGGTAGCATAATGATCGTGATTTCGAGAGACTCATTTGTCGGGCTAATTTCGAGAAAAACAAGATTGTTTAGCCCATTTTCAGCCATGGTAAAGTTCCCTAACCACTCCTAACACTAGGATATGCTTTGGGAAGCATTATAAAGGGTAAAAATCCACTGGATATGGATTAGGAGAGTTGTTAGGGTGATGTATCAAATTTAAGGTATAGGAAAGTTCAATGTTGAACTTTAGACCTTATTTTTGATGGTTTAGAGTTCCTATTGGCTTAGGGACTTCCCAAGGACATTGTTGGTGCAATGGTCAAGGGGGAGCAAGCCTTTAGGGGGAGGTATCCATCATGGGATGATGGATGGTATTTTTTTCTTATGAGGGGGAAAAAGGGATTTTAAGATACCCAATTTAGAAATTGAGAGTGTATAGGATTGTCTCTCTTGAGTGATATGAGACTTATCACTAGGAAGATGGTAGGCATCCTAGGTATTTTTGGACCAAGGGGGAGATTGTAAGATCTCATTGGAACATGAGACATTGACCTCCTTGAAGAGAAAACCTTTTTGATGTTAGTCAAAAAGGAGGAGAATATTTTAGGGGAGAATGTTACGGAGAGTGATATCAATTGATGTTATCAATTGTCAATTCGGAGAATTGGGGAGAATGTTTGAAATTACCAATTTGAGATAATTGGTAAGGGAATTTGAGTTAGTGTTCTAACTCAAAGGTATGTGTTTTGGTCAAACATCAAAAAGGGGGAGATTGTTGGTGCAATCGACCCAGGTCACGATTGATCGGACTCGAGTTTGACTCGAGCGATGTTTTAATGTTTGACATAGAAGTTTGACATTGATGTTTGACATTGATGTCTGATATTGTTTTGGGGAGATTGTTGGCATAATCGATCCGGGTCATGATTGAACGGACTCGAGTTTGACTCGAGGGAGATTTTGATGGTTGACTGGAGTTGACCATGTCATGGAAAGCCCAAGTCTTGAGTACTTGACTTGTAAAGTCCAAGCATGAGTCTTGGCAAGGAAAAGTCCAAGCATGGGTCTTGGCATGGAAAGTCCAACATGGGTTGGCAAGGGAAAGTCCAAGCTTGAGTCTTGGCATTTGAGAAGTCCAAGGGATTTGATATTGGCGGCGTAAAGTCTAAGCGGGAGTCTTGGCAGCATAAGTCCAATGGTTGGCGGCGTAAAATCTAAGCAGGAGTCTTGGAAGCATAAATCCAATGTGCCTTAGCAGTGTAGACACCATTAGCATGACATAGCCGATGGAAGCACCTGAAGGCTAGCGCAATAGATGAACAAGTCATGGATGACTTGGAGGGATCCGAGAGATGTGAGGCTGATGGAGGTGGCTAGAAGACTTAGATCTAGGCTAAGAGTGGTCTAGCAAGTATGGGGGCACCATACTTAGGTTAAAACCTCATGTTTGAGGTGTGCCAGTCGACTGGTGTCATATGGCAGTCGACTGGTGTAAGTCAACTAGGGTTTGACTGCGGGAAGTGTCCTAGCGATCATTGCGGAGGTGGGCAATCGGTGATTGGCCGAGCAGTGGCGATCTTGTGATCGATCGGTGTGCTGATTTTCGGCACAAAATGGAGTCGAGACTCGATTGCGGGGGTTAGCAGTCGAGTGAAGGCTCCATCAGTCGACTGATGATGGATCCGTTGGATTTTTCAAGCGTGGATCTAACCGTTGTCTCACGACAACAGTGGCATCAATCGACTGATGGTCCCAAGCAGTCGACTGGTCGGTGATTTCCAACCCAGGCAGAAGCTTTAAATGGAGCTCGTGGAGGAGGAAATCGCAAGCGGTTTTTGAAGGCTTTTGGGGTGATTTATTGCTGCAAATCAGGGTCTCCAAGTGCAATTGAAGCAACCACAAAGCAAGCAATCAAAAGAGCATTTGTAAAATTTTTCTTTGCATAGATTGTTGTATTCTTTTTGTATTTACTTGTTTTACCTTGTATTACTTTTGTAATCTATTGTAAGAGGTTTATCCGCCTTCGGATTGTTCTGAGAATGAGTTATTTGTGATTAGTGGTTGCGTGTACATCACTAGAGCTCTTTAGAGCTCGATCCGTGGAGTAGGAACCGTTCGGTTCTGAACCACGTTATATGATTGTATAATTGTGTTTGTCTTGTTTCGTTATTGCTATTATTTCTATTTCCGCTGCGCTAACGAGTTTTGTAGACGAACACAGAACGAAATCCATCATGCAATGAATCATGCTATTCACCCCTCCCCCCTCTAGCAGTCAACATTTCCTCTACAATTTAGACAACTTACTGTCGCAAAATGCATAATTTTGCTTAGCTTATCAAATACCCCATCAAAAAAGGTAAATAGCTTGAGTTTAGATGGAAAAAAAAATAAAACACCTTGTGCACGATTAAAATGTAAAAATGTATCTTTTTATTAGTGCTTATAAGATTCATATAAGTCCACAGTGATATAATATTATCTATTTTGAATCTAAGTCTTCATGATTTTATTTTTTGATTTTATCCAAAAGATCTCATATCAATAGAGATATTTTTTTCATCTTATAAGCACATGATATTTTTCATGTCTTATCAACATGGAACTTTGATTATATTCCTAATATTGGACTTCCTTTGTTTGATGTTCAATCCTCAATCCACCAAGTCTTCTTGTCAACTGTCTAATCCTCCTAATCTATCTAGACTTCCTGTCAGTTGTTCGGTTCTTCTAATTCAACTAGACTTCTTGCCAGTTGTTCGGTCCTCCTTGATCCAACAGGACTTCCTGTCTGGTATCTAGTTCTTTTGATCTGGATATGGAAGTCTCACTTCCTTCGTTCGAGGTGTATGATTTGATATGTATCATGACTCTAATACCAATTATTAGTACCTATAAGATTCATATTTCTTCAAAATGATATAATATTGTCTATTTTAGATCTAAATCTTCATGATTTTATTTTTAGATTTTATCCAAAAGATCACATATCAATAGAAATATCTTTTCATCTTTTAAATAATAATCTTTTTCGATTTTAATTGTATTTTCAATTGCCTTATGCTTTTGCCAAATTATATTCCATCATTGCATATTGCATTACAATGTACATCGATAATAACACAACTGTAAAAACCAAAATTACTTCCCATAATTATTTGCAACAGAAAATGACATCCCAAAACATATGATGTTGCATAATTAGTGATATCAGTCATCGTCGCCATCGCCAAGAGGATTGGAGGCGTCTGTGTAGTCGCAGGCCGGAGAGGTGAAGTAGAAGGGCCCGACAGTGTACTTAACGAGGCTGCTGTGGAGGGCGGAGGGGTGGTGCGGGCGCACGCCGGAACGGCCGCCGCCGAAGTCCGTCATGACGTTGCAAGTGGAGTCTGACGAGGAGACCAGCCGCACCGTGCACTCCTCTACCTCAATCGCCTTGCCGTACGACCGCCGCCGGACCACCTCCAGCTTGAACTCCCCCTTCTCGTCGGTAAAGTCGCTTCCGTGGTAAACCACCCGCCCGCGGCAGTCCATGCAAGTCACCGCCACCTTCGCGCCTGGTGACGTATATACATATGCATATCTAAATTACGTACCGAATTGATTGTGCCTTAGTTTGGAATCAAAGAATCGTACGTACCTTTGATGGGTTTGCCGTCGATCCACTCCGCCCATCCTTGGTTGCAGTCCTGGCACAATACCTCGCCGGCGATGTGCACCGCCTTCACCTCCTCCCCGTAGCCACGCCGGCCTTCCACCCTCCCTGCCACCGCCAATATGACTACTGCAGCTGCCGCCGCCGCCATCGCCACCCAATTGCCTTTACCCATCATTAACGCTCTCAGCATATTGTAGTGCCTTGCGTATGTTTTCAACTCCAATCCATTTGCCATTTTATAGAGAGCGAGGGGAAGAAGTAAGCGAACGTGATGACGACGACTAATCAATATAGAGACGTGGATGCCATTTAATCTGGAGCTCAGGCTCAGATCTTTAATTTAGTCTATCCGCACTCTTCAAAGATCGTTCCCGACTCTTTTTATTATTTCATTTTTTAGAGTTATAAAATCTAATGTGAATAAATGACCATGATCGAGTTGAAACTGTAAAAAAAATAAAATACAATGATAATAAATAACAGAGACCGGCTGACAGTGATCAGAAAATTATTTTGATCACTAGATAACTTATTGTACTTTGCCTTTAATTTGATCATACCTATCGATGTTGATTCTCTCCCAACTTGTTGATTTTTGTCTAGTCCCTATTGTTAATTAGGGTGCTTTTTCTTCTTACTAGTTCTTGGGTTGGCTAGGTGAGTTTGTGCTTTCGTTGGAAGCTTTCAATTCACTCTCTTTTCAAATATCCTATTGTTCTTTAAGACTGGGAGTCAGACAAATTAGATCCTTTTTTTGTTAATTTTATCTCTTTGCTTTTATGCTAGAGATCGTTTTGACTGTAAGTTACCATTCTTCACGTTGTGTTTATTGTCTAATAACTCTGATGGAGCCTTGGCCATCATCATTGCACTATACATACACATTGTATAGTGTATCTTCTAGCCCTTTTTGAAGACGTAGTTCTTGCATAGAAAAGTTTTCTTTTTTAATGCAATTAATATTTTAGTCACTTGAAAGTCATCTTTCGATTTGGATATGATAGGACATTAATTTTCCAATATGAACTCTTGCAAGTACAACGCTTTTAAATAAATATATAGTATTATTATTACGCCGTTTAAAAGTCAATTCCAAAGAATTTATAGTCGTTGTAATTGTAAACTATGATCTTAAATTTATTGTTGAAAATATCTCTTAATGAGATTGGTTCGATTGTGCGAGGTCTAATCAACTAGCTTCTCCGTAAGATAATAGTTTAAAATGACGAGATAAGGTACGAGAAGGTAGATATCGAGATATTCTTTCATGGATTTGATATTGTGCAATTGTATAAAGATTGGAACCGTAAATTTAATAGTTCTTTTATTTCGTTTTCTCAAAAATTGAAAGAGGAAATTACAAAAGGAATATTATACTCTGTATACGATTGATAAGACAATGAATGACCATCTAAATCATATCCAAAATAAAATTTTAAATTGTCTTCGAAATAACTCCTTATTCATTGTATAAATTTTTCTACGGACTTATTAACGAGGAGACTTTATATGGTAGACATAATATTATTGGTTAGTGGTCGTTGAATTGCTTTTATGGATATTGACATTTTATTTAGTAAATTTATTTTTTGAGGTAAGAAAATTTGAAGTTAAGGCAAGGGTAAAACATCTCTCTTTAATATAATATTATCCTACTCGAATATTTATGATTTATTAACAACCTTCTTCTAAGATACAAAATAAAACCACTCTAAAATTTGAGTCCTAGAATTTTTCAAAACCTTGAAACTTTTTAAGAGTGAGAAAGAGGGGGAAATCACAGAATTAAATAATTTAAATCAAAGGAAATAGGTTCCTTTTATAAGGTGATTTTTTTGAAAGGCAAAAAGGCAAATTTTTAAAGCATCTCTTTACAGAAAAGTCCTATTATTTAATTGATTAAATTAATATATTCTCTCCCTTTCGGCACAAAGATTAGTTGTACTTGTTATTTGTCATTCTAAGTGGACGTGACAACCAAGGAGTGGAAACACTTTGGTGGTTTGTGTTCGAATTCCTCCTATACGCATGCTTTTAAGAACCAATAAGTGGACAATCTAGAATTTTGAAAGACATTTTTGTATTTTTTAGAAAATGTGTCCCTCGACTCTGTTGGAGAATTGAGGCCGCCAGAGGGGGGTGAATAGCGTTTGACCGTACGTAGATGAAATTCGTTCACGATCGTCTCTACAAAACTCGTTATGCGCAGCGGAATAGAAATAATAAAAGCAATAACGAAAAGATACAATCACGAACACAAGGATATAATGTGGTTCGGAACCGAACGGTTCCTACTCCACGGATTGAGCTCTAGCGACGCCAATGCAATCACTAATCAATAAACTCCTCGACAACAAGTCGGAGACGGAGAAACCTCGTACAAACGTTTACAATAATAAACGAAAGAAATACAAGCAAATACAAGTGAAAATGTAAAGAACACTTTACAAACTAGGGTTTTGAGCGCTTGCTTGTCGGTTGCTTGGATGAGCTTGAAGGATCCTGAAATGCACCTACAAATCGCCTTCAAAATGCCTCACCAAAGGCCCCAAAGAACTGATTAATGAAATCCTCCACGAGCTCTCCTTTTTATCTTGCGTCGATTTGGATTATCGATCGTCATAAGTCCTCCGATCGATGCCACTGTTGTCGTGAGACAACGGCTCAATCCACGTCGGACAAGTTCCAACGGGACTCTTGGCGCGATCGCAACATTGGCGATCGATCATTGCAGCCGCGTCGCCGATCGGCCGGGCCTACGGAGCGTTACTGCTCGACATTGGGTGGCGGCAATGCGCCCTTAGCGGATCAGCCGTCACAAACACGATCATTGCGAGCATTTCGACTCTAAACTGGTAGTCGAGCTCAAGTCGACTCATGGCAGTCGAACCGGCCATAATGTCAGTCGACTGCCAACCTCAAAAATGAGGTTTTAACCCAAGTATGGTGCCCCCATACTTGCTAGACCACCCTTAGCCTAGACCTAAGCCTTCTAGCCACCTCCATCAGCCTCACGCCTCTCGGATCCCTCCAAGTCATCCATGACTTGTTCATCCATCGCGCTAGTCTCTAGGTGCTTCCGTCGGCTATGTCATGCTAACGGTGTCTACACCGCCAAGGCACATTGGACTTACGCCGCCAAGACTCCGCTTGGACTTTACGCCGCCAACCATTGGTCTTATGCTGCCAAGACTCCCGCTTGGACTTTACGCAGCCAATATCAAACCCCTTGGACTTCTCATGCCAAGACTCAAGCTTGGACTTTCCCTTGCCAACCCATGTTGGACTTTTACATTGCCAAGACCCATGCTTGGACTTTTCCCTTGCCAACCCATGTTGGACTTCTCAAATGCCAAGACCATGCTTGGACTTTCCCTTGTCAACCCATGTTGGACTTTTACATTGCCAAGACCCATGCTTGGACTTTTACATTGCCAAGACCCATGCTTGGATTTTTCATGCCAAGTACTCAAGACTTGGACTTTACCAAATGTCAAGTGTTCCACTTGGACTTTCCATGCCAAGTACACAAGACTTGGACTTTCCCATGACAATTACATTGTCATATGTTTTTGTCGAAACATCAAAACATTACTCGAGTCAAACTCGAGTCCTGGTCAATCGTGACCTGGGCCGATTGCACCAACAATCTCCCCCTTTTTGATGTTTGACAAAAACCAAACAAATCATTTGAGTTAGACCACTAACTCAAATCCCTTACCAATTATCCCAAATTGGTAAACACTCTCCAAATGTTCTCCCCCAAACATTCTCCCCCTTTTTGACTAACATTAAAAAGGTTTTCTCTTCAAGGAGGTCAATGTCTCATGTCCCAATGAGATCTTACAATCTCCCCCTTGATCCAAAAATAAATACCTAGGATGTCTACCATCTTCCTAGTGATAATTCACATATCACTCAAGAGAGGCAATCCTATACTCTCTCCCAATTTGCAAATTGGGTATCAAAAACCCATCAATTTTCTCAATTGATGATACTCTCCCAATAACTTCTCCTCTTCAAGGAGAAAAACACATCCATCATCCCAAGATAGATACCTCCCCCTAAAGGCTTGCTTCCCCTTGACCATTGCACCAACAATTGTCCTTGGGAAGCTCCTAAGCCAATAGGAACTCTAAACCATCAAAATTAAGGTTTTACGTTCAACATAGAACTTTCACTCACCCTAAATTTGATACTTTGACCTAACACAGCTCCTAATCTATATCCAATGGATTTTTACCCTTTATAATGCTTCCCAAAGCATATCCTAGGGTTAGGAGTGATTAGGAACCTTTTCACTAGCTGAACACGGGCTAAACAAACCTTGTTAACCCGAAATCAGACTGTGATGACTCGGCGATGAATCGATCATTGCCACCCATATCGATCATTGCCACCAGGCGATCGTGATAACTGAAATTTCAATTTTATCGTAATCAAGTTTTGAAAAATCATAAGTAATTCTACGTATTTTGAAAAATCAAAACTTGATATCATTATATTACTTATAGTCATTACAATGGGTGAAAAATATTTGAAAATTATTTTACCCATAAAATAGTGAGTTTGATACAAAACTCAAAACCATTGAAATTTTCAATGTTTTGGCCCTATTTTGTATCAACTTCATCAATGGTGATTGCTATCAAAAGATAGACTTCACCAAGGTTTTCTAAATTGATTTTAAAATATTTTCAAAACCTTATTTTGGATTATATTCCTTGGGCTCTATGTACATGACTTGTACACATGCTTTTCCAATGATCCACTAATCATATAAGATGAGTTTGAGTTCATCTAGATGCAAAACCTATGCACCTTGAACTTAACTCATATCCTAGCATCTCACATGTATCTAGGGTGTATAAATACACATACATGTCAATTGGATGTGAGATGTGAGTTTTGGTTCATTTAAAACTAGGGTTTCATGCATTTCCTAGGCAACCCTACTTGATTCCCTTATAAATGGGACTTCAAGTCATGCCATAGTCCTTAAATCAATTTCAACCAATTGTCTTAAATGCATGAATGATTATGACATTAGAAATGATATAAATAAGCATATGCTCATAATCATGATGTCATGGCATAAGATGAAATCTAAAAACACATGACATTTAAAACCTTAATCCTAAAACATGAACATGACATATAAAATGATTAAAAGTAAACATGATGTCATGGCATGTTATATGGCAAACAAAGCATGACATATAAAATATATAGGTATAATAATACATAAATTTTAATATTAATTGTCATTTGTTGGGATTAATCATATTTTGTCATATTAACCTAATCTCCCTAGTGTGCCAAAAACCCAAAATGGCACACTAACCTCTAAACCTAAATTTGTGTCAATTTAATTGATTTTTCTTACTTTCAAAAGTGCATTGGCACATCCTAAAATCTTTTAGGATATTGATTCAAATCTATTTCCAAGATAACCATAACCTTGAAAATATCCGAAAGTGTCACCTTTACCATGGTTGAGTTAACTACCCATCCAATCAAGGTTGGCACACCCTAAACCCATCTAGCGTGAATCAATCACGCTCTTAGGAACCCAAAACCGATTTGAGCTCCTAGGGTTAATTAGGTATTCCTTAGGGATAACCTCCCTAGATATCTTCCTAATGACCCTCCTATGCTTGTTAGCCTTGGTCATTTGGGTCTTACCTAGGTTGACTCTAGGGGTAACTCCCCTTGCAACCTTCTTAGTGGCCACCCTAGGTTTCCTAGAAACCCTAGCCACTAGGCACAACCTTTGGTCAACCTTAGGGATGACTTTCCTATTGACCTTGGTCTTCCTAGACCTAGTTTGTGTTCCATAGTCAAATGGAACACTATAATAAGCCACTTTAGGCTTAGGTTTGTGACCCAAACCTTGCTTGCCCTTGGTTGACTTTTGACTCTTAAGTCCTTGGTGTTGACTTTGACTTTTGGACCTTTGACTTTGACCATTAGACCCTTTAAATTGGTTTTGTATATTCCTAAGGGTCTTTTCTAGTTTCTCAAGTCTTGACCTCAAGGCTTGGTTTTCTAATTCCAATTGCCCAATTTTAGAATTTTGATTAAGTTTTTGGGCATTACCATTTTCTTTAGGCATATGCCTAGTCCATTTAGAGTTTAGACCTAGGTGCTCTTGCACCTTTCTAATTGTCTCCCTAGGTAAAATTGATCTTGAGTTATTTGACCTAGGTTTGTCCTTAGGTAAATTGTTTTTAGGGACATTAGTCTCAAACTTCTCCCTATTATCTAAGTAGACATTCTTAGCTCTTAAACAAAAATACTTGTTCCTATTAGCATGCTTTCATAAATTGCAAGTGAATTGAAATCCCTAGCATGCTTTTGCTTGTAAATTGAAGAATGAGCAAAATTAGAAGTTACCCTAGGGTTTGCCTTAGCTCCCCCTACATATGATGCTCCATTTTGAGTCTTCTTGTCCCCCTTCTTGCATTGACTCCGGAAATGTCCCGGTTGTCGGCACTTGAAGCAAATTACTTGTTCTTTGTTCTTTTGCGTTGAGGGACCGGCATCCTTGACCTTTGGAGCCGGTGGAGCTTTCCTATTCTTCTTTGGGCACTTGCTTTTATAGTGTCCGGTTTCCCTACACTCAAAACATATTATATGCATTTTATTATTAACACATATGTTTGAGTTACCTAGGTTAATGGAGACCGGAATTGGACTTTGGGCTTCTTCATCTTGACCGGAAGTCGAAGCTTCTTCTTGATGTTCCGGTGTGGAAGTTATCTCCTCCCCCTCAATCCTTGAGGTGGATGCTTCTTCCACTTCCTCCACCTCCTTGGAGATTGATGGCCTCTCAACCTCCAATTCTTCACACTCTCCTCTTGCCCCGGATGTTGACTCTTCTTCAACTTCCGAATCCTCACTTGCTTGTGAGGAGGAGCTTGCTTCTTCGGCCTCTTCCAATTGAACCGATGAGCATTCTACATCTTCTTCTTCTTCTTGGACCAGTTGAGGGTTTTCATGGAGCTTTGCCAAATCGCTTCATAGCTCCTTGGCATCCACATAGTCACCTAGACTACACAAGAGGTGTTGGGTTTCCGGCACCACGGCGTGTGTGTGTTCGATCATGTTTCGTAAACATGAACACAGCGGAAGCAATAAAAATAATAAATACTCCTATTTATTACAACACACACAACACACACATGCATATTACAACAAGTGTAGACATAACCGTAAATTTAAATTTGCAATAAAAAGGAAATTTATCTACGTTATACCTTTCGTATGACGTGTAGCGGGAACGACATCAACCGGAACGATTCTCGCTAGAATCATCTCTATCCGTATTGTTGGAATTTTCCGAGCCGCAAAAACCGCTTTTTGCGTTGCGGAAACCTCGGAAGCCCCGGCCACGGATCCGTGCGAAGTATAAAAATTATAATTACATGTATGTGCTTACAGAAATCCTAGATCTACCTTAAATCTAAGAGGTTAGAACGTTACCCTCGTAGCGACGCCCTTCGCTTATCCCGCTCGTCCAAAAGTTCGCCGGAACTCGAGAGTGTCAAGTGCACACTCCTCTATGGTATCCACACAAGCAATAGGTGGAGAGAAATGCCTTAGAGTGTGCTAGCACTCCCTTAGGAATTTCGGCAAGATTAGGTTTTGAGAGGTAGAGCTTGAGAGGAAGAGCACCAAGGTTGAAGATGAAGTTATTGGAATAACTCACCAAATGAATTCACCACCCATAACCCCTAAGTGGCCGGCCACTTCATGGAGGGGGGGTTACATGCATGCATGTAACTCCCATGACCCTTGGTCTCCCTCATGATGTGGCACCAATTGACCAAGTCAATGATGATGTGGAGCACCATCATTGGCCGGCCATGCCTAGTCATCATCATGACATGGAATTTGGTCAAGTCAAACTTGACCTTTCATCTTCCCTCTCAAGTCAAGTCAAACTTGACCTCTAATCTCCCATGGTTGATCAAATCTAACCACTTGACTCAAGTCAATTTAATTTAATGAATCTCTATTCATTAATTTAAATTGATTTGATGAATCAAATCTCAATTAGACTCATTCAACACTTGAATCAACTTGAGTCTAACTCAATTAGTCTAATTTGGATTACTCTTAAGCCAATTTGGTTCATCCCATGAACCTAATCCTCATGGTTCATCATATGAACCTAATCTCCATCTAATTGCTCTTATGTGTGTGACCCTATAGGTTCTTGTAACGTTGGCAATGTCCCTAAACCGATTTAGGAACATAAGCGATGGCGGTATCTAGCAACACATCATTGCTACCCAAGTTACAAGAATGTTGAGCTCCAACATCACCTTTGTGACTACTAATTGTGACTCTGTGACAATGTCCCTCTATCCTTGACATCTAGATTGACCAATCGAGGCATAGACCGTGTCATCCTCGGTACAATCTAAATCTTGAACTCAAGTAGACTCACTCTAATCAAATGAGCTCAATATCTCATATTGACTCATTTGGGCATAACCATACGCCGTGGTCTCACTCTACTAAGAATATCGATGTCACCCCCGTCATATAGGAGGGATAGATCCCATCTACATCACTCACATCCCTCGCATAATTGTTACATACCCGATGTCGCCTTTATAGTCCACCCATTTACGGGTGGCGTTTGTGAAGCAAAGTATGCAACTCCTTATGTAGGGAACCATGGTGACTTGGTCTAAGGACTAATAGTCATACTAATAGCCACATGAGAAAGTATATGACACTCATATAGCGATCCATGATACTTTCTCATGGCGGGTCATTCGGTATACATTCTCGATGCATACCCATGTGTGTCAACTTGATATCTCATATCCATGACTTGTGAGATCAAGTCATCTTGTTGACCTACATGCTAGTCTCTACGCATTAACATTGTCCCTGAATGTTAATACTCGACTAGGAATGATTAAGAGTAGTGTTCTCTATATCATCTCATTATCGATTCAACCAATCGATTGATATAGATAGAACCTACTACTCAAGGACATTATTATATTTAGTTATTTGGCACCAATACAAGTAAATATAATAACCATGCCTTTATAAATAGGAATATGATACAATAAAGTCCATACAACAATCATCACATGATTGGCTCTGGGGCTTTCACTAACAATCTCCCACTAGCACTAGTGCCAATCATGTAGTATCTAATACCCAATGACCTAGTGTGACCATCATGCTTTTACGTACTGAAGCCTTGGTCAAGGATCTGCGATGTTAGCCTCTGTGGGTACTCTGCAAATCTTCACATCTCCTCTATCGATAATCTCGAATAAGATGGAAGCATCGATATATTCGGCCTCTGTTGTAGAATCGACAAGCTGTATTGCTTGGAACTATTCCGACTCACAGCCACCATTCAAGCAAAACCACGAACCACATTTGCGATCTATAATCATCACAGTCGGTTTGGAAGCTTGCATCATTGTAACCCTTCTGACTAGCTCCTCATCGCCTCGAATATCAAGAAATATTCTTTAGTCCTTCTCAAGTACTTAGAATATTCTTGGCTACTATCGATGGCGCTCACACGGATCGGTGTATCTACTCGTCATGCTCAAGCATCACGAGACATCGAGCAGTACAGCATGCGTACATGATAGATCCTATAGCGGATCGTAGGGATCTTATCCATGCGGTCTCTCTCCTCTCTAGAAGGGACTTTGAGTCTTGAAAGACTCACACCATGTGACATCGGAAGTCCTTTCTTGGAATCTACATGGCAAACCAGTAATACCGTGTCAATGTATGTATGTACTCGACTTAGGAAGCAATCTCTTAGATCTATCTCTATAGATCTTGATGCCTAGAATCTGGTTTGCTTCACCTAAGTCCTTCATTGAAAAGCACGTCCCGACCAAGTCTTCACGCGGTATGGCGAAGGATGTCATTCCCAATAGTAGTATGTCATCCACATACAATACAAGGAACACAAGCTGTGTTCCCATTAACCCTCTTGTAGACCACGGGGTTCATCTTCATTCTTGATGAAACCAAACTGTTTGATCGCATCATCGAATCGAAGATTCCACTCGAAGCTTGCTTTAGCCCATAAATGGACCTTTGCGGCTTGCATACCTTCCCGGTATCTTTGTGGATCTACAAAACCCTCGGGTTGTGTCATGTACACATCCTCGAGCAAGTTTCCATTCGAAAGCGGTTTTGACATCCATCTGCGGATCTCATAATCGTGGTATCTTTGCGATAGCAAGCAAGATCCGAATGGACTTAAACATCGCCCCTTTGGAGAAAGGTTTCATCATAGTCAATACCATGAATTTGCTTGAAACCTTTAGCCACCAATCGGCCCTTATAGGTATCGTAAGTCCATCCATGTCGATCTTTCTCCTAAAGACCCACTTACACCCAATGGGTTTGACCCCTTGGTGGATCGACCAAAGTCCATACTTGGTTGGTGTACATGGATTCCATCTCGGATCTCATGGCGTCTAGCCATTTCTCGAAATCTGGGCTCATCACGGCTTCTACGATGAAGGTAGGCTCATTCTCAATGAGCATAACGTCATCATGGTCGGACAAGAGAAATGAGTATCTCTCGGTGACGGCGTACCCTATCGGACTGCGAAGAGGTAGGTCTACTTGAGCAGTGGTTGTTCCACAACTCTTTGTCAACCTCATCACCCACAACACTTTGTGGTTCTGTTCAACCTCCATCAAGGCCTCAGTGCTATGGTCCTTATCTTGAATTTCTTGAGATCGAAGGTACTCCCACTAGTTTTCTAGAAACAAAATCCCTTTCTAGAAAAACCTCAGTCTTTACCACAAACACTTTGTCTTGTGGGAAGTAATATCCTTTGTATCCTTGGGATATCAACAAAATAGCACCTATCGGATTTGGGTCCCGGTTTATGCGAGACTTGATGTCGAGCGTAAGCCTCACAACCCCAAATCCTCATAAAGACATCTTGGGATTTTTCCTGTCCATATCATTATATGGTGTCTTTACCATGACCTTGGATGGTACGGTTAAGGGTAAAGGCTGCTTTGTGTCGATATCCCCAAAAGGATATAGGAAGATCTGTGTGACTCATCATAGATCGTACCATATCCAATAGGGTACGATTCCTCCTTTCGGATACACCATTCCACTGTGGTGTTCCAGGAGGAGTGAGTTGGGATAGACTCCCACACTCAGCTAGATAGTCACGAAACTCATGGCAAGGTATTCACCACCTCGATCTGATCGAAGTATTTTATACTCTTGCCAAGCTGGTTTTGTACTTCATTCTTGAATTCTTTGAACTTTTCAAAGGATTGATTTATGTCATAAGATACACATAACCATATCTCTGAAGTCATCGATAAATGTAATGAAGTACCTGTAACCACCTCTAGCCAACGGACCACATACATCACTATGTATAAGTCCTAATTGCTCTTTCTATGTCCACTAAAGAGTCTTGGTCATCTTGCCTAAAGGCAAGACTCGCATGTCTCATCTCGATTCAAAATCAAATGAGTCTAGCGATCCATCCTTATGGGTGAGATTAGCGACTCTCATTTATGTGACCTAAGCGACAATGCCAGAGATAAGTTTGGTTCAACTCATTTGACTTGAACCTCTTGGTACTTATGTTATAGATAGGGCTCTCTAAGTCTAGAAAGTAGAGTCCGTTCATTAGAGGTGCACTACAATAGAACATATCATTTAAATAAACTGAACAACATTTGTTCTTTATTATAAATGAAAAACCTTTCTTGTCCAAACAAGAAACTGAAATGATGTTCTTAGTTAAGGTAGACACATAACAACATTCATCTAATTCTAGTACAAGCCCAGAGGGCAGAGATAGATCATAAGTTCCTACAGCAACAGCAGCAACCCTTGCTCCATTGCCTACTCGTAGGTTCACCTCGCCCTTTGTCAATGTCTTGCTATTTCTCAGCCCCTGCACATTGGTACAAATGTGAGATGCACATCCGGTATCTAATACCCATGATGAAGAAATAGATAGATTGACTTCTATAACATTTATACCTGAAGTAGAAGTCTCACTTCTCTTCTTCTTAAGATCTTCGGTATGCCTTGCGATTCGCTTCTAGTGTCACTGCTTCCTTGCGGAAGCAAGCCCCTTCCTTGGCTACCCCTCCTTTGGGTTTAAATTCTTTGCCTTTGCCCTTGGCAGGACTTTCCCTTACCTTTAGGCTTGCCCTTGCCTTTCTTCTTGCACCATCAAAATGGTGTCAGTTACCCTTCTTAAGGTTAAGCTCTGCGATTCTCAACATCTTTGAGCATCTCGACAATGGACTTATCAATTTCATTCATGTTATAATTCATGACAAATTGATTGAAGGCTTGTGGCAAGATTGCAAGATTAGGTCGGTGGCGACTCTTGGCCAAGTGGGAATCCCGACCTTTGTAGGTTTTCTCGTACCCGATCATCTTGAGTACATATGTACCTACTGAGTCTCTTCTTGCATTTTGGACCCAAATAATGCCTTAGAGACTTCATATCTCTCATGCCTAGCTTGTCCTTGATATAGTTGTGAAGATGTCCAACCATATCATAAGCATTCATGAACTCGTGTTATACGAGCTCGAGTTCATGGTCGCGAGCATTAGACATGACACATCTAATGCATCATCTTGATGCTTCTTGTAAGCATCTTTGTCATTTCGAGGCATTGGCGGAGGTGCCTCGGAATGGGCTGCTCGGGCGTCTGACTTCCTTTCTTGGGTGAGAACAATTCTCGAGTTCTGTGCAGTCCGGAAATTTGCTCCATTGAGCTTGTCCTTCTCGAGGCGGCGGATCGCAGAGAGAGTGTTCGTGGTTGTCGACATAGT
Organism: Wurfbainia villosa; assembly: GCA_025175895.1. Taxonomy (NCBI): domain Eukaryota; kingdom Viridiplantae; phylum Streptophyta; class Magnoliopsida; order Zingiberales; family Zingiberaceae; genus Wurfbainia; species Wurfbainia villosa. The sequence goes on along the minus strand of CM045987.1, from coordinate 119,439,948 downwards.
TATCTACAACATACAATGCAGAGAATTAATATCATATTCCTTTTATCATTTAATTAGGCCTTTAATCAAATGATGCTCCCATTGAATTATAGGAATTTTGTAGAATCGAGTTATGGATGTGGTCAAACCACATTATTAGATTCAAACAAACTAGCTATAATTCTTGCGGGACAAGATCCACATCATACTAAGCCTTGAGTTAGCTTTGGCTAAATCGCCCAAGACTTAATCGATCGGTGGGTAACACATTACCGATTACATCTCTATGCAACTCTTGTTTATAGGATTAAGACCCACATTTACAAAAGACCTTGAGTTAGCTTTGGCTAAATCGCCCAAGATTTAGTGTAAATGCGATCTTAACCTATCTTTCCAACGATTGGAATATGCCTATAGTTCTACTCGATCCAATTGAGATAACTAGTTTTGCTCAATCTAATTGAGCTTACTCTAACCCGAGTCGTGATAGGCGGGACCAAGATTGTCCCTCCGCACCCTACCAAGATAATATGCGTTGCTCTACTTTGGCAGATTCAACAACAATAAATGATCGAGGTAGTGATGGGTATCAAGGCTCGGTAGGCATTTTCGAGTTGATTCGATTATGATCTAATCTAATCGTAATGTGTATCTTATACGCATTTAGGCCTTTATTATCCTATATTAGCATGCATCATATACATACATTAATTATTCTAGCATGCATCATATACATACAAGAAAATTAACCTAGCATGCATCATATACATACAAACATTTTTCTACTAGCATGCATCACATACATACAAGTAAAATCAATTAAATATACATATATATATATATATATATATATATATATATCAACATATATATATATCATTAAATGTGATATAGTCATGGCCCTACTACGATCTTCTCAAGCCAATGAGAAGATCGGACGGTCAACCTAACTCTAGCGTCTTCTCAGCGCTTCCTTTGACCGCCATGTGTCGTCGTCACCCTTCTCGTAATCGTCTTGAGTGGACTTTCCACCGCTCCATTTTGTACATTACAAATATGAAACTCGAGTTACATTCGAGTCTAAAAACTAATTACAACTAGAATTTCAAAATAAGAAGTCTGGCGCGCAGTCGCATACACTATCTGACACACATGACCACAAAAGCGCACGGTAGTATTATGAATTACAACACACTTATTCAATCAAATTGGGGTCATTGGGCCATGACAATCACAGAATTATACATAATTCTAAATTATGTATTTTTACAGAAATTTCTATAATTTTTCCTAATTTATTTCGAATTTATGAGTCCACTCTCCGTAGCAGTCCGCTAAGCGGTTTAAGCGCGATCGTGGGACATGGCCCCTTTCGGGGATAGAGGCAGCGCCCTACTGCAAAATAAACTTCGCGAGTGTCCCTACAATGATCTTACAGCGACTTAAGTCGCTGTCCCAAAAACCTAAAGCGAGAACTCGCCGATTCGGAGAGTTTTTCTCGACGGTTGAAGCCTACGAGTGTCCCACCACTCGTTGCTTCGACTCTACGAGAAAAATACCCAAAAATTCTATAAAATAAGAAAATTTACAGAAACATATAAATCTGTAATTTTTATATCTAATATAAAAACTACAAAAATGAAACACATACATGCTTCGAACCTTGCTCGATACCCTTTGTTGGAATTTTAGAGCATGAAAACCGCTTTTTGCGTTGCGACCTCGGAAGCCCGACCACGGATCTTTGCAGTATAAAATTATAATTACATGTATGTGCTTAGAAATCCTAGATCTACCTTAGATCTAAGAGGTTAGACGTTACCCTCGTAGCGGCGCCCCTTCGCTTATCCCTCTCGTCCAAAGTTGTAGGAACTCGAGTGTCAAGTGCACACTCCTCTATGGTATCCACACAAGCAATAGGTGGAAGAAATGCCTTAGAGTGTGCTAGCACTCCCTTAGGATTTTCGGCAAGTTTAGGTTTTGAGAGGTAGAGCTTGAGAGGAAGAGCACCAAGGTTGAAGATGAAGTTATTGGAATAACTCACCAAATGAATTCACCACCCATAACCCCTAAGTGGCCGGCCACGGCCTGGAAGGGGGGTTACATGCATGCAGGTAACTCCCATGACCCTTGGTCTCCCTCATGATGTGGCACCAATTGACCAAGTCAATGATGATGTGGAGCATCATCATTGGCCGGCCATGCCTAGTCATCATCATGACATGGCATTTGGTCAAGTCAAACTTGACCTTTCATCTTCCCTCTCAAGTCAAGTCATAGACCTCTAATCTCCATGGTTGATCAAATCTAACCACTTGACTCAAGTCAATTTAATTTAATGAATCTCTATTCATTAATTTAAATTGATTTGATGAATCAAATCTCAATTAGACTCATTCAACACTTGAATCAACTTGAGTCTAACTCAATTAGTCTAATTTGGATTACTCTTAATCCAATTTGGTTCATCCCATGAACCTAATCCTCATGGTTCATCATATGAACCTAATCTCCATCTAATTGCTCTTATGTGTGTGACCCTATAGGTTCTTATAGCGTTGGCAATGTCCCTAAACCGATTTAGGAACATAAGCGAATGGCGGTATCTAGCAACACATCATTGCTACCCAAGTTACAAGAATGTTGAGCTCAACATCACCTTTGTGACTACTAATTGTGACTCTCACAATATGTGACAATGTCCCTCTATCCTTGACATCTAGATTGACCAATCGAGGCATAGACCGTGTCATCCTCGGTACAATCTAAATCTTGAACTCCAAGTAGACTCACTCTAATCAAATGAGCTCAATATCTCGTATTGACTCATTTGGGCATAACCATACGCCGTGGTCTCACTCTATCAAGAATATCGATGTCACCCCCGTCATATAGGAGGGATAGATCCCATCTATATCACTCATATCCCTCGGCATAATTCGTTACATACCCAGTAATCGCCTTTATAGTCCACCCATTTACGGGTGACGTTTGACGAAGCCAAAGTATGCAACTCCTTATGTAGGGAACCATGGTGACTTCAGGTCTAAGGACTAATAGTCATACTAATAGCCACATGAGAAAGTATATGACACTCATATAACGATTCATGATACTTTCTCATGGCGGGTCATTCAGTATACATTCTCCAATGCATACCCATGTGTCAACTTGATATCTCATATCCATGACTTGTGAGATCAAGTCATCTTGTTGACCTACATGCTAGTCTCTACGCATTAACATTGTCCCTGAATGTTAATACTCGACTAGGAATGATTAAGAGTAGTGTTCTCTATATCATCTCATTATCGATTCAACCAATCGATTGATATAGATAAGAACCTACTACTCAAGGACATTATTATATTTAGTTATTTGGCACCAATACAAGTAAATATCATAACCATGCCTTTATAAATAGGAATATGATACAATAAAGTCCATACAACAATCATCACATGATTGGCTCTAGGGCTTTCACTAACACGTATCCACGCCGAATTCCTCGGGATGACTTCGCTAAGCCACGAGCTTCGTCTTCGTACGGGTTACTAGCCTCGTGTTGAAGACGACGTGATCGAGAGATGATCACGATCCGAATCCAAATTCGGATCCTAAGACGAGTCCTCAAAACTCGCTTCTCCGGAGAGGTATTCGTCAACCGATTGATGAATCCTTCGTCCTCCACCTCAGAGGATTACCGGAGATCGAATCCCCGGTAATTTAGCGCTATCAGACTCTAACGTCGTCAAGCAGCGCTCGGCGGAAGGAGAAGAAGCTGTCAGCTGGACAGCTTGGTGGAAGGAAATGGCCGGCCAAAACAAAGGAAGCCAAGTGCTCACCTTTTCACGAGGCCTAGGAAGATCACGGAGGGTCGCGGAGGGTTCAGCTGAAGCTTGGGCCGGCAAGGAGATGGGCCACACAAGCGGGCGGCGGCAATGGAGTTAGCGCCAACAAGAGGAAGGGTTTGGGCGGCAAGCTTGATTAGGGCTTTGGATTAGGGTTTAAGCCCTATTTTATAGAGAACTAATTCTCTTAATGGTTAATGGATCATATCCATAAAGCCCGTTAACCCGCTCCATTAAGATAAGTTAAAATAAACCAAACCATGATGGTTTATTTTAAGTTAAAACGAACCGAACCAACTTTTGGTTCATTCATTTAAAATAAACCAAACCCCTTTGGTTTATTCTCATCCATTGGATTAGAACCAAACCATTTTGGTTCATCCATTACGTCTTCATAAAGGCCGCGGCCCATCACGCTTCCATTGCGGTAAACAATTTCATGCTCGCTTTATGTTTGGTCCAACCAAACCTAGTTTCTCTCGGTCTGAGAATCCCATTCTCAAGCTCGTTTTAAATCCTTTGGATTACGCTCGTTGTGCGTGTGACCAAATAGGTTCTCGGTTTATGTTGGTCGTCTATAATTAACCATTAATTATAGAACGATCATGAGTGGCACCTAGTAGTACATCATGATCCCCAATTAACCGAAAAGATCAACGGTTGATCCAGAACTATTTCTGAAACCCTTTAGTAGCTCGAATGATTCGTGCCCCATTCCCTTCACTCATCTTATACCCACTTGGTTCAGGACATGGTCTATGTGTCCGATCCCCACTAAGTGACTCGTCACACCTAGCCCAAGTATCATTTCCTCGTCCTACGGATTCTAGTTACTCCACATGTATCGAAGAGTACCTTACTCTAAACATGTAATGCTTTGGCCAAAGACTTTAGTAACAATCAGACGAGAGGCCATGGGTATACATCTCCTCGCAAGGAGTGGTGAATCCTTTATAGGCTATTCAAACACCTTCGATCACTTCGACTTATACCCAATCATCCCGGGTCCACATCTCCTTAGAGATGTTTGCTTAAGATGTCAAAGCATAAGTCTCCATGATCAAGATGACTTGAATCTGTAAGTCAAAGGAACATCGCACTTAAGCCACAGCCAAGAACTTCATTGACATATCTATATATGCAGAGAACCATATGAAGTCTTACGGTGGTCACTCAATGAACTAGTTACCATAACTAGCATCCACGATTAACTCGGACATCACTATGTCTCGGCCGGTGAGAATCGGTTTGCTTGGATACACCGAGGAGTATACCTCGTGCTAGTCTCAGCGAGAATTGATGGTGTCCGAATCCATCAATTCATCGACTAAGGATAATTAGATACATCACAATTACACATGTAGAGATACTCACTAGTTGTGATCCAATCACAAATTCTCTCATCTTGTGAATCGTATCGTGGACATTCAGTAAATGAGTTTAAGATCCAATCAAATACATAAAACATGTATACTCAAATAGTGAATCTTCATTTATCATATAAATGGTTCATACATAAGGCAATTGCCTTAGGACATCTCTCATATATTACTAACAAGAGGTCATTAGGAATTAAATCAAAAATGAATTTGATTACCTTCTTGTTTTTTTCGAATTGTTGGAGTTGCTCCTCACTCCACTTCTTCTTCTTGAGAAACCCTCCCTTTGGTCCCTTAGGATATTCAAATCCTTCCATCAATGCGGACCACTCTTCAAGGTCTCTCATCATCAAAAAATCTTCAATTCTCGCCTTCCAAGAATTGAAACCTTCTCGTCCATAGAAGGAATAGGGAATTGGGGTGTTGATGTCCCATCCCAATGGTTCTTCCATCTTCACCCTCTAGCCTCTTTGTCTTAGCTCCCGACGGTTAGTCCGTAGAAGAGCCCAGGGCTCTGATACCACTTATTGGAGAATTGAGGCTGCTAGAGGGGGGGGGTGAATAGCGTTTGACCGTACGTAGATGGAATTCATTCGCGATCGTCTCTACAAAACTCGTTATGCGCAGCGGAATAGAAATAATAAAAGCAATAACGAAAAGATACAATCACGAACACAAGGATATAACGTGATTCGGAACCGAACGGTTCCTACTCCACGGATTGAGCTCTAACGAGCTCTAGCGACGCCAATGCAATCACTAATCAATAAACTCCTTCTCGACAACAAGTCGGAGGCGGAGAAACCTCGTACAAACGTTTACAACAATAAACGAAAGAAATACAAGCAAATACAAGTGAAAATATAAAGAACACTTTACAAACTAGGATTTTGAGCGCTTGCTTGTCAGTTGCTTGGATGAGCTTGAAGGACCCTGAAATGCACACCGTCGCCTTGAAATGCCTCACAAAGCCCCCAGGCGATTAATGAAATCCTCCATGAGCTCCTTTTTATCTTGCGTATTTGGATTTCCACCTATCGATCATTGCCATAAGTCCCGGTCGGTGATGCCCCATTGTCGTGAGACAACGGCTCAATCCACGTCGGACAAGTTCCAACGGGACTCTTGGCGATTGCCGGCGCCCGCGCCATGGCCGTGGCCTCTGGCGTTCTCGTGCTCGACATTGGGTAGCGATCGGCTGCCGACCCTTAGCGATCGTATCGTCGACACACCCATCGGCCGCGAGCATTTCGACTCTAAGCGGCGGTCGAACTCAAGTCGACTCACGGCAGTCGAACCGGCCATAATGCCAGTCGACTACCAACCTCAAAAATGAGGTTTTAACCCAAGTATGGTTCCCCCATACTTGCTAGACCACCCTTAGCCTAGACCTAAGCCTTCTAGCCACCTCCATTAGGCTCACGCCTCTCGGATCCCTCCAAGTCATCCATGACTTGTTCATCCATCGCGCTAGCCTCTAGGTGCTTCCGTCGGCTATGTCATGCTAATGGTGTCTACACCGCCAAGGCACATTGGACTTATGCCGCCAAGACTCCGCTTGGACTTTCTGTATGACCATTGGACTTATGCTGCCAAGACTCCCGCTTGGACTTTACGCAGCCAATATCAAACCCCTTGGACTTCTCATGCCAAGACTCAAGCTTGGACTTTCTCTTGCCAACCCATGTTGGACTTTTACATTGCCAAGACCCATGCTTGGACTTTTCCCTTGCCAACCCATGTTGGACTTCTCAAATGCCAAGACCATGCTTGGACTTTCCCTTGTCAACCCATGTTGGACTTTTACATTGCCAAGACCCATGCTTGGACTTTTACATTGCCAAGACCCATGCTTGGACTTTTACATTGCCAAGACCCATGCTTGGATTTTTCATGTCAAGTACTCAAGACTTGGACTTTACCAAATGTCAAGTGTTCCACTTGGACTTTCCATGCCAAGTACACAAGACTTGGACTTTCCCATGACAATTACATTGTCATATGTTTTTGTCGAAACATCAAAACATCACTCGAGTCAAACTCGAGTCCTGGTCAATCGTGACCTGGGCCGATTGCACCAACAGACTCTTCTATGAATGCTCGTGTTGAGGCTACTACCAAGCGTGAGCGCCAAAGTCCTCAATTGCCATGTAGACACATGCGTCGAGATCCTTAGTTTTCATGTGGTTGAGGCTACTATGAATGTTCGAGTGGGTGCGAAGTCATCACTCGTGGCAAAAGACAATAACCTCTGCTACTGAGATCCCTCACCGTTAGTCCCTTAGTTATGATGAGAAGAGGTAAATTATATATGGACAAAACGACGAAGATTCTATTGATCCCAGGGATGATTTTAATCTCCTCTGGAATCGAACCGTACTTCACTTGTGACAAATCTATGCTGCTCTAGCCAAAGTCGATCCTCGGTGTTTTAAGGTCTTAGGTGAAACAATAAAAATTGAGCTCTTTTATAGATAAAAAATTAGGCTCTTTTCCTTTTAAATTTTGAAAAAAAAATTCTTTTGCCTCTGGACAGAGGCCCCAGCTGCGCTTGCTCGGGACCGGCCCAGGCTCTAGCCACTAGATCGTCCCAAGAAGATAGGTGCAAAGTCATCACAAATTGCCCTTACCTTGTCATGCATATCTCGTTGTATGATATTATTATAGTCAAATGTGATTTTTTCGCACGTGAATTGCGAGGCTAGCATTTTTTTTTATTTAAGTTGAAATTAATTAAATTTGACTAGAAATTAGTTCTCTTTTCATAGTTGTAATTTATCAGTCAATCTAGTTAATATTGTTTGTGTTTGTATATTGTAAATGCTTAGGAGAGGCGAATCTTCAATTTTAATGCACATAGTAGTTAATTAGTGCAAGTAGAGTTTTGATCTTGTAGATAATCTCCCCCGGCAAGCAGAGTTTCATCCATCTCAGAGATCATGTTTACCTTTGATGCCCTTCCACTCCAATCCACCACCGATCTTCCTCTAGGAATTATAGCTACTTAGCTCGAGAAGCCCGGTTCCACACCAGATTATACTTCTACATTTGTATGTTTTGTTTGCTTCATCAGTGTATTATCTGATGCAATAGGAACGTGCTGCTTAAATCTGAATGCTTTGCTTGAGGATTGTTTTGCCACTCAATAGTTAATGAATTTTTCACATCAATTAGACGAATGCCAATGGCAGAATTTATAGTGCTAACATTGAGCAATGAAAGGAATTCATTGCCATTGGAGATAAATGCCAACGAATTGAAGAAAGCAAATAGATGATTGGAATGAATGGGAGAGCAAGTGAAACAATTTATTGTGCTCTTTCTATTGAGCAAAATTTTGCAAAATTGATGTGTCCTCGAACCTATACAACTGTTTCTCTCTATTTATGTTGGTGCCACTGATCCTCAAATGCACAGCAGTTAATCTGTGCCCGGCATACTGGCAAATTTGCATCGGTGACACCTGAAGGGAAAGTAAAATTCTTATTCCAGAAAAAGAAGACTCTGAATTGGTGGCTAGTCGCTAAAGGATTCAAATAAGTCCCTGATCATCTGTCTTTCCTCCTTTGTAAGGTCGGCATCTTTGTTTTCTAAACGGTTGCTTAGATCCATTGCCTCAGTATTCATGTCCCTATTGACAATCTGCAGTCCAAAGAGAGAACACCGTCCAATCAAATAATTTCTGAATGCAGAGACCATGGAAGAATTCAGAATGGAATATCTTACTTCAACATAGTTGTTTACATGACCGTCACTATTTGGAAAAGTCATCAACTCATTTTGATTACACATCCATTCACCATCAATTATGTACTTGTACTCGTAGCGCCCCTCCTATCACAAATTCAAATCGACATATGTTGTTCAAACGATGGTTCTAATTATATAACCTACAACACATTCTAGTTAGTTTGGCTAAACCAGTTCAATATATCAAAATAAAATTTTTATAAGCTCAACTAGATAAAACTCTAACACGAAGGCATAAAAAACATATTATTTCAAGAGTTGCCTATTAAGGAAATTTTAATAAGTTCAACTAGAGGAACTAAAAATACCCACATTTAATTCCTTCTCGAGAATCCACACACCTTGTTCCTCGTTGAACTTCAGAGGAATTCTCTGAAAAAGTAAGAATACACACTTCATTGGTCAAAGAAATCTTTTCACGATACACAACTTTAAAAGGAAATTTTTAAATGATATAAATATATATAAGAACATATACTTTTGAATTTCAAAGGAATTTCATCACTAGTAAAAAATCAACCCGGTGCACGAAGCTCCCGCCACGCGGGGTACCGGAGAAGGAATCCATTGTACGCAGCCTTACCTTGCTTTTTTTTTTGCAAGAGGTTGTTTCCAGGATTTGAACCTGTGACCTCTTGGTCACAAGGCAACAACTTTACCGTTGTGCCAAGGCTCCCTTCTCAATAACATTTTTTAAATAGTGCAGCATGGAAATCATCATATCCAATTTGTTCAAATAGTGCAGCATCGAGAGGTAGGGTCAGCATGTAGGGAGAAAAGTTTTAATTGATTGAAAACTAGAGGAATTGTTGGAAGAGAAAATGGTAAAGAAAATGAATATGCTTTATGTATTGCTACTCAAACATACTTGAGAAAAAGTTCTGCCAATACACTATTTTAATTAAGAAAAAACAAAAGAATGCAAAATGATTAATAACTACTAACTGTTACATGACTCTGAAGTAAGTACAGATATGCTGCAAACTTTAATTAAGTGGTTACCAAATATGATTTATCATTTCAAAAGCAAATCAACAGAAGTTAGGATTATGGTTGCAAATTATTTTATTAAAATCACGGTAAAGAACACACCTGCCCCCATCCAACGTCAAGTCCAGAAATCTCTACTGAGGAACATCCACCTCCTTTCCACATAAGAGTGACAGGACTCTTAAATAGTCCTGTAAGCTAAAAACATAATGCATGTTTGTTAAAATAATAACTACAAGAATAAGACAGTAAAAGAACAATCTATGGTCTAATTTAATTTACCAAGTATTAACTAGTGGTAAATCTTCATGTTTAAGAAAAGGGATTTGTCAATATGAAACAAACAAAATCAACTACGACAACATATGCATCTGACAATTAAACTCCTGAACATTCAATTTATATAGGAAACAAAAGTCATTAAGCCAACAACTTCCCAAATGAAGGTTGTCATTTCTTCACAGAATAGATAAAATGAATTATGCTAATTGGTTTTAGAAAGAAATTCAACTCACCATATCAATTGTTGCACTTTTTATCACATCCAACTTTGTGAATCATGCTCGCAGACTCTGATAAAAAAAATTAATGAAAAAGAAGACAAGGTGAAACAATGCTGCAGTCTTGTTTAACAAGAGTCAAATATTTTCATAAACATTCCCAAAATTGCAACAGAGTGCCTAAGTTTTGTTATGTTTCTAATTGATGTGCAGATGGGTTCTTGCAAGGTCTCATCACTTTATTTTGCATTCATATTTAAACATAACAGAAAGATTGTTATATTACATCAAGGCACCAGCTCAAGCTTGACAATATAACATGCTGAATATTATTACAGTACCTGCAGTAATTGGTGGCCTTCATTCAGCTTGTAGCCTTCAATCCAAAACATATATGCCAACTACAGATTAATAAACAAAGAAAAATTACAATGAATTCACACATGACATAAATCTATTTTTAATAACAACAGCTGCAATTAAAGATTAGCTTTTAAGAGTTAAGCTTTCAATTATTAATAAAGAGTTGCTGTAAAGCTACACACTTCCTAAAGGGGAAGATGTCACACATACAATAGAGTATCATTCATATGTAGAGACTAATAGTAGCACAGAAGTTTCTTCTTTGGTAATTGTAATAAACTCACATACCTACCAAGGTACAAACAATAAAATTTCTTAATCCAACTTCTACAATCTCCAATAACAAATTTATGAGAAATGTACGCTGAATATTACCATATTTTTGAACAACCATAAAGATGCATTGTAAGTTAGGCAAAATGTGAGATCGTCCAATTAGAAAGTTATGGCAGTGTCAATGCCTCAATGACAGAAAGCACAACTGATCCAGTAGTGTGATAATATTCTCATTGTCATCTTCATTATGATCAAGCTACATTTGTCCCAATATATTAGATTGAGATGGTATGGACGTGCTCAAAGATACTAATAAATTTTATAGCTAGAAGAGTTGAATATATTAGACTGGAGGGATAGAGGTAGAACAAAGAAAAACAATGGTCAATGAAATAAAAAACAATGGTGCAAGGGTTAGTGGTATAGTTTTTTTTTCCCTTGTATAGCTTACTAGTATATGAGCTAACTTTTGCTTATGAAAAACAAACTATGAATGATAAGATGAGGCATGCACAGATAGTCTACTACCACGACAGAAGGTGCTCTTCCAAGCCCAGCTGTACAATGAACATAAGTTACTCCATGGTTGCGCTTAATGGCCCTGTATAAGTTGCTAACAACTGCAGGAAGTCTGATCCTCAGGTCAAATGCATCAAAATCCCTACAACATCACCAACAATAGAATAATATAAGGGAATAATTTATACAATTTCCAACTATGAATACTCCTTGGTCATTACTTATTTTTAGTACTAATCAAAATCCAAGAATGAAATGTAGGAACCTGTTGTACGACAACAATAGTCCTTATAAATCTAAATCATTGTGATGATAATGCAGATGATAAACAACAGATGTATAATATGGTGGTTGTTTTAAGCAATCTATTGTTGATGACATACATCATATAAGTTTGATCTATGAATTCATCAATAATCATTTCCTAACTCACCTAATTTGAGCCCGAATATGCTCAATATCACCACATTTGAAGGCATGTTCACGGATGGCACCAATATCCACCCCAAAATATCTGCACATGAATGAAAGAAACAAGCCATATAGGCAAATCTTTTTGACAGCATTGAAGGAAAGTATAATGAATGGCCTTGATAAAATTTTCTCAATCACTATTACTGGGTCAAAGAAATGAAACTGCATTGAAAAATCAGGTCTTTATCATAGGATGTATATTCAGTTTTACCTTCTCAGCGTGACAGGTGTATTTTTAAGGGTTTGATACCACTAGATGTTTCCATGCTGAATTCAAAGTGCCTTGTTCAATGATTACAAGTAAACTCCACTTTATAGAACATGCAAGATGGAAGCATGCTTCAACTTTTCTTCTATCAAAGATTTTTAATTAAGATGCATATGAGGAATTGCAATCACTCATTGCAATTTCACTAGACTCGACATGTCAGGAAACACCCATTGTTCAAGAATTTCTTAGTTGTACTCCCTCACAAATAAAACTAGTCCATTAAAATCATGTATAGGTTAATTTTGAAAAAAGACTGTCACCACTAATAAAGAAAAGAACAACCAGGATACTCAAGATCTGAGTTTTGCTGCAAGCAGAAGATAGTCCTCACTCCAATTTTACGAAGTTTATCGACGTCTAGTGGAGTCTGAATTGAAACAAACTTAGATCAAAGATAAAATAAATAATATTATTTATTCAAGATACAAACCAGAAGAGAACCTGTAGACAGGAACCAACTATCATGCCAGGATATATGAAATTATAGTTCATTCCAAGCTCATGCCTATAGGTCATCACTGAACACATTTGCACAAGAGAAACCCTTTAAATAGTAAATTAGAACAAATATTCACCTAAAATAAATTGAAAACAGATCATTATCCAACATAACAAAGTTGAAAAAATTACCAGTACCCATTGCTTTTGACATGTCATTGCTATATATGTCAGACTTTTCAGCATTAGCATTATCCATATTTGAACCAGAGTTGTGAGAGAACTGGAAAATGATGGAATTAAGGAAAACAACCATCACCCTTCTAAAACAACACTACCATGAAGATTGAGAGGAACTGGTCGAACAAAGTTGCATATATCGGACTCTTAATGCCAAATGATTCAAAATTTGATTTAGTTCAGACTTAGGAAATGACTTCCTCATTTTAAAGGGTAAGTTGATTTTACATACAAATTAAATCTATCCTTCGAAATGTTTTCATTAGCAAAAGATTTCCCAATCCATACGCTAAAGGCATCAAAGGTTTCCTTAATGCATGTAATAAAGGAAAGCAATGATATAAGATAATAATATATAATTAGAGAACAATGTATGAAAGAAAGAAAAACAAATTCTTGAACCGCATAGGGTTAATCGGAATGGACACAAAGCGGCGAGCAGGCGTTAGACATGGGAACACCTTACGCGTATTAAATTTCCGGGACATGGTCGCGTGCCTCATGCAAGACTCTTGCGTAGCTGGAAGCCTCATGTGAGGCTTCTGGCAATGGACAACCTCACGTGAGGCTGCGAGAAGCCTCATTGTCGCAGAGCCTCATGCTCGGGAAAGCTTTTTTTTTTCTTTTTTTTTTTATAAATTTTAAAATTCTAAATTTTTCTTCTCTCCCTTTATTAATTTTGTTGTTATTCCTTCATTCTTTTTTCAGTTAATTCTTTCTTTTTCTCTCTTTATTAATTTCTTTTATAATTTCTATGGAAAAAAATTATAATGTACATTTTTTCTCTTAATTCTTTTACTTTCTCCCTTTATTAATTTGTTTTATTATTCCTTTGTTCTCTTAATTTTTCTCTTTATTAATTTCTTTTGTTATTTTTCTTTTTCTTTAAAAATATAAGAAAAAAATTTATAAGTGAATTTTTTCACTTTCTCCCTTTATTAATTCTTTTTTGTTCTTTTTCTCCCTTAATTCATTTTCTTTCTCTTTTAATTAATTTCTTTTGTTATTCTTTTCCTTCTTAAACACACCGAATTAAATTTTAAAAAAAATTGAAAATTTTTATTCTTCATTAATTTCTCTCTTTTGTATTTTTCACATAGACAATTGCAAAAGTCAAAAAAGCTCTTCAAAGAAAAATCACTTTTTTAAAAATACTAAAAATAAAAATGATATATTGCTAGAAAAGGATAACAAAAATTAAATATAATATAATTCCTAAATACTACTATGATTTAGATTAAATTATAATATATATTAATTTAATTTAATTTAAATCTATATGATACTAATCATGATGTGTAGACTACAAACTGATTTTTAGTAAATCCTAAATTTTAAAATATTAGTTTAACCTAATAATAAACATTTATAACAAACAAAATATTAATAATAATATTTTTTAATTAATATATTTTTTAATTAAAAAATATCAAAACTTTATCGGCACAACACGATATGATACCGAAACCGTATCATTCCGGTCAAGACCAAAACGTCAGTATAGGTTAAAATTTTAAATCATGCCTAGGTCTCCCCTAATTCAAACCATTTTAATTTTTTAAATTATGAACACTGTAGGCCATCAGCGAGTTTTAAATAAATTTTATTGATAGCCTTAGGAAATTCATAATCACTTCTAACCAAAACTATTGCACTCTTGGGAAACTCTTGAGTGTAACCTTGCCCTTGAACCTAGATTTCAGTCACAAACTCAATAAGTCCATGACCCTTTAATGAGCTTGTGCCAGATTTTCTTAAGATTGTGAAAATTTCAAAAACTCATAGCTCTCAATCTAGATTGTGAAATTCAAGTTCAAGGGCATGATTACACTCAAGAGACTCTTGACACCCAAGAGTGCAATGGTCTTGGTTCGAAGTGATTATGAGGTTCCTAAGAGTATTAGCGAATTTTGGTCAAAAGTTGTTAATGGTTTTACAGTTTTCAAAATTTTAAAATCTTCACACAATTTGAACCAGGGAAGTCTTGTTAGTGCAGGAAGCACTATATATCAAACCTATGCTTTAATGTACGGTAAAAGAGTTTAAAGTTGGTTATGTTTGGTCTTATGTGTGTGTCAAATATGCAGGTACAGGAAACTTGATAAGGAAAGACTTGTCAGTTTAAGTGACCAGATTTCAAACCGAAAGAAAGTCCCAGGGAGTCAATAGGAAGCTAAACCTGACACCTAGCAAGATGATAGGTCAAGGAGATCAAGTAACAAAAGTCCTGGAGGTGAGCGAGCAGCTGTACCGAACACTTGGCAAAGGTAAATCTTGAAGGTACCGATCAAAGTATACTTCGAGAGACCTTTTGATGTAGAAGGTGGTAAGAAGAGCATTCACTTTTTGGGACGAGTGTAGTCTCTTAAGCTAGATGCAAGTCTGATGAAGATACCACTTGAAATTTAGTAAAAGTGGACAATGGTTATTGTCCAAACTTAGATGTATTTATATTATGCCCTGTGGACTAACATTGTTGCATAGGAAATAGGTCAGGTTTATCGGAATCAAGTCAGGGCTACTTGATTATCCAGACGATCAAAAGAGGTCTGAGCGACCTAAAGATGAGATCCAAATCGTTCAGAATGAGTCGGACCTAAATCCAATCTGACCAAGCTTCTAGGCAATTGGAACCAATCCAAGCGCCCGAAAGGCCTCTGGCCGACCCAGAGACTTGGTCAAGCCGATTCGAGCAAGGCGGTCAAAGGATTTGAGTTGATCAGGACTCCAGGCAACCTAAGATAGTCCAGGCGACCATAAAGGTGCTAAGTCAGCCAGATTCAATATGTTCGTGGATAAAACTGAAGTTGAGTCAGCAAGGATCCGAGCATCCGATAGGCCTCCGACGATCAGATTTGTACCATGTCAGCATTTCGACAGAAGTTTATAAGAGAGGCTAAGGAGCTCGAGTTCAAGAACAACATACGATCGAAAAATCATTGCTTCATTCTCGTTAAACTACTCAAAGTGCTCCAACCCGTCAAGTCTTGATTAGGCTGCATTGCATCAATTTTGCTATTGTATTAGTCGTCTAAATTTGTTTTTCTTACTCGTAATCTATTGACCGACAATAGATTTGTCAGAAATCGATCCGAGAGTTCTATCAATAGTACGCTCAATACCAACTCACACTCCTAAATCAAATCCCGATTACTCAATCCCTCGATCACAAACCAAAACACAAATAAGCGAAAAGTCTCAGAAAAACGAAACACACTCAAACTCAACAAATAGTCGCAGAAGCACAACAGTTATCTCTAAAAAAACTAAGACAAAATTGACAGAAGAAAAGAAAGGTTCCACTCACATTAATGGCGATGTTTCCTCGACGATGATGACTTCGGATCAACCCCTAAACAAAGAAATAGAGGGCAAGAAACTAAATCCGGAGAAATTCGTGTCAAACAAAGGCCAAAAAAATAAAATCAAATCCACAGCAGAAGTCAGTCACCAGATTTGAGATCCGAGGTGTTCTTGAACGGCTTCCCAAGGCGGGCAAAGGCGGAGTCGAGTAGCGGAGAGTGTTCATGATTGGAGGGGTGCGACAAACGACAAAAGAGTGGAAAAGGAAAAGAAGCCAAGAAAAGTGAGACAATATTTTTAAGCGGATTATTTGATCCGTATTTATAGGGCAGACACAGGATGACATGTCTTGGGTTCTTGAGCCATACCATAACCAACCATTTAATTGAACCCAAAATGAATTTGATCGAGTTCTTAGGATTTGGCTCCCCATTTTAAATTAACTCCAAGTTGGACTCAGGGCACAAGAAGACGGCTTGGTCAAACTCATATTTGTAACACTCATTCAAGATCAGAGTTGAATTCAAAATGAGAGAACTGAGTGTTGATGTAATAGATTTTGATGTTAGATTTAAAAAGTTAAGTTAAGAAATATATTTGATATGCTTTTGTGATAAGTGTATATGCCGAGACACATAACAAGAGGAAGCCTGGTGATTAGATTAGATGTCTAACAAGAGGAAATTCTAGAAGATCAAAAGTAATTAAATCATGAATATAAGAAAATAAAATAGATACAATATAATTCATGATAAAAATCTTGTCTTATCAAAATTTACGATGAATAATAATTATAAATGGCGATGACATAAACATAAACAGAATCTGATTACAGCGGAACGATCATCGTTCGTCGTCTGTAAAATCCAATTCGAAGTTACTATGAAGAAGTAAAAAAGACAGGTCTTTCATGAAATTCTGGAGTACTGTAAAATTCTCCTTGCTAATAGGTGTTGGTTTTATAGCATCTATTGCATGAATTTAGATGATACTGGAAAAATAAAAGTAGACTGTAAATACAGAACTTACAGTGAGTCGTCAAAAACTTCATGCTTCCTGGATCTATAGGGATGACGATCTCTGCTCACCGTTTGAGGAACGATCACGATTATCAAATCGAAAGGATCCTACTCTTCCATGAACCAAGTTCCAATCGCGCCTCGGCGTTCACGGAACTCTCTGTTCTCTTTGGCAGCCTGACGGCATCTCACGCACCTTCACTTCACTCTGGCAGAACTCTCGCACAAATACAGCGATGTCTCACTCGTTATCTCTTCGCGCAACCTCCACCTCTTATCCTATCTCCCATATATAGGGACTTGGATGCAGCGAAGGTGTGGAGCAATTCACGCACACCTTCGAGATCGTGTGCAGTTACTGTGCACTACATGCAGTAATTGCCTCCACGTGTTACATCTCTCACTCGTCCAAGATATGCTATATAGGCAAATGGTCACATAGATCGATAAGAGGTATTTAGTCACATAGACTAAAATAGAGTCGAATTCAATAGTCACATAGACTAAATAGAAGTATTTAGTCACATAGATTAAAATATAGTCAGAGTTCATAGTCCAAAAAGACTAATAGAACAGAGATTATTAGTCACAAAGACCAATAGAACAACCAATTCATACATAGGAAAATGGTTCGTGCGACAACAACCATACTGAGCAATCCAATGCTAAGAAAGTTGATACACCTTACATAGCTGCTCATAGAGCAATCAATGCTAAGAAAAATTATTACGCCTAACTAAGTCGCTCTTCAAATGGTACATAATCATTCTCTGAATGACATATAATCATTCACCTGATGGCACACAGTCATCCTCCGGGTGCTTTGCAGTCATTTTCCAAGTGGTACAAAATCATTCTCACTGGTGATACACAATCATTTTCTAGATATAATGTCTTGCTATTTACCCAGTTAAATATTTTTATTTACATCAATATGAATATCTCTAATCCCTTATAATGACCATCATATCAAGAGCATGTTCTATATTCTCAATATTCACAATCATTTCTATACACAACAAAAATAAGTCGACGAGTGAATATTCTCAAAAGATGTAAATCTAGTTAATCTTCTTTTTTAGCATAAATCTATTCATTTTAATCAGTCATTTTCCTAGTCATGTTCTATAGATCGAATCATCCATAGTCAATAGGTTTACATGCTAAAGTAGCAGACCTTGATTAAAACTTTAAGTAGACAGCTAAATAGTCACAAAGGGTAAATATTGAGATTAATATATAATATCAAAGGGCTCACATAGTAGAGAAACAGGGATCCATTCTCCTACTACCCTTATTGTCGCTTTAGCACATGTGGTATGAATCACATGCTACGATATTATTCTCTTTACTAATAAAGAATGCATGTTGTCCTCAAATCAACATCATGCATATTTCAATCTAAACATTCCAAATGTCTAATCCTAAATTCAATATATGAATTCTAATCTGGCTCCAAACAGGTATAGTAAATGGTGGGAGCATTTACTTCGATCACTATTCTCAAATAATCTTATCTTGATACAAATATCAAGACGACCCCAACTTATAGATATGTATTGTTGGTGCAATCGACCCAAGTCACGATTGACCAGACTCGAGTTGGACTCAAATAATATTTTGATGTTTGACAATGTTTTGGGAAGATTGTTGGTGCAATCGACCCGTGTCATGATTGACCGGACTCGAGTTTGAATAGAGGTGTATTTTGATGTTTGATGATGGTTTGACCATTGTTTGACTATATGGTTGACATGAGATTAACCATATGATGGAAAGTCCAAGCATGGGTCTTGGCAAGGGAAAGTCTAAGCTTGAGTCTTGACAATTGGAAAGTCCAACATGTCTTAGCAAATGGAAAGTCCAACATGGGTTGGCAAAGGAAGTTCAAGGGGTGATATTGGCGGCGTAAAGTCCAAGGGTGGAGTCTTTGCAGCATAAGTCCAATGGTTGGCGACGTAAAGTCCAAGCGGTAGTCTTGGCAGCGTAAGCACAATGTGCCTTAGCGGTATAGACAACGTTAGCATGACAATAGCTGATGGAAGCACCTAAAGGCTAGTGTATGGATGAACAAGTCATGGATGACTTGGAGGGATCCGATAGGCGTGAGACTGACGGAGGTGGCTAGAAGACTTAGGTCTAGGCTAAGGGTGGTGTAACAAGTATGAGGGCATCATACTTGGTGTTAAAACCTCATGGATGAGGTTATCAGTAGATTGATATTATGCTCAGTCGACTGGAGTTCGACTGCAGGAAATGGCCTCGCAGTCGACTGCCAAAATTGTGCAGTCGACTGATGGCCTGAGCAATCGACTTCTATGGTCGACAGTCGACTGATGGTCGATGTCGCAGACACAGAAGGTTCCAGAGTCGACTGTTAAGGTTTAACAGTCGAGTGATGACTCTATTAGTCGACTGATGGTCTATCCGTTGGAACTTATCCAACGTGGCTCGGCCCGTTGTGAGACAACAGCTACAGGAGCAGTCGACTGCTAGGCGAAATCCAACCCCGAATGCAGGTTATAAAAGTAGCTCGTGGAGAAGGATTTTGCCATGGTTTCTGTAACACCCCCCTAGTCTTTCCACTCTCTACCAGGGGAGATGTCACTACTTTACTGTCTTATTCTTATTTTCTTCCTAATCTTACTTTGACACTATACTTTAATCATCACTCAAACAATAACGAATTCAAGATCTTCACATACATGTGCGAGTGTTAAAACTACCCAAACATGACTCTAGCATTCTTTGGTCTCAACCATAAGCAATCCAATTGAACTCCAACCATATCAGAAATAAAACAATTAAAAACTTAAAATATGGTTTAGACATCTGCACTTAGGATCTTTTACTTTCACTGTTCCGTCGCCACACACACCCAACACTTCATCTGTCATGCCACCTTACTGAAGCTTTTCTTTACTTTTATCTGCAGTATAAGGAAATGAAAATTATAAGCAATAACGCTTAGTAAGTACTTTCTATGCTCACAAAAATATGCATTGTATGAAATCATGCAACTAGTTCTCTTGCCCTGGATACATTGATACACATGCAAACATAACTGAAAATCATAACTCTGATTACATGTCTCTTGTATAAATCATGCTCTTAAGTATTTTAAAACTTGTAAATAGTGTATCTGAACTGGAATGATTAACTTTGAAAACTTTTACTTATACTTATACTGATACTTCAAAATAATAATCATCCTGGATATGGACCCGGCATAGTACCAATGTGTGCTTTCCTAATAGGCCGGGGTGGCCAACCACCGTACCTACTAGGGTAACTGAGACTGAGGGCCTAGGCCCATGCTAAACGATGCCCTAGCTCAAAAGTAAAATACTTTCTTTATACTTATATTCTTATACATACTGAAAGAATGCTCTTAATCCTCTAAATCACGAATGGGGAGCACCATAAAGATCATTATGCTCTTGACTCCTCAAAACTGAAATGGAGAGCATACTGAAGATCGTTGTGCTCTTAATCCCCAATTCGAACGGGGAGCATCTTTAAATTTTCCTTATAAAGGAAATATTTTTACATTTTACTCTATATTATGCATATAATTGTAAGCTACAACTTATCTACAATATGCATGATTATAAATCACCTTCTTATCATGGATCTAAACATGATACTAAATCAAACATGACATAACGGGTAAAAATTATGTAACTAAAAACACCATGTAACTGGAAATAATATGCATATAAAAACATATCAATGACATACGATAACTACTTATACTTCAGGTGAGCAATACTTACTTCCTACGCTTTTCACCAATTTATACCGCTAGATTTCGTAAAGAGAAAACCTCCTACGTGTTCCTTGACTTTAGCGTGATCCTCTACCAAGTCCTTGAGGAGATCCCTCTTGAAAATCCCCTTTTGAACTATCCCACGGTGGAGAAATTATAGAGGCTCTCTTTTTTTTTCCTCTCTTGTTTTCCTCGGTGGAGAAAGCCTTTTTTTTTTTTTGGTAAAAACTGTAGACCACTAGATACAGTTTCTATGTTGAAGATATGTCAGTGGAAGATATCAAATCATCACTTTCAACACCTGGAACTAGCACATTGCCTGTTGCAGCAACAGTCGAAGATACAGGGTCAATATCATACAAGCTACCAGATGCCCGCGCCTTCATGTTTGGTCTCCTACAGACATAATCGAGGCAGACACTGCTAGCCCCTTTTTCTTTTCGATTCGGTGGCTGGAGAAAACGAGAGAGAGAGAGAGAGGTGAGGTGAGGGTGGGCGTCGGCGTTGGAGAGAGGAGGGAGAGAGAGAGGTGGGTGTTGGTCGGCATTGGGAGAGAAGAGAAGGAGAGAGGAGATGAGGGCTTTGGCGTGGAGTTTAGGGAAAAAGAAAAAAAAAAGAATATATAAATTAAGATTTTTCTTAACCTAATTACCCCTTTAAATGATTAGCCAAATTAATCAACTTCTCTCTTTTTCCTGCCTATAGATATATTCTGTTATATCTTACTCATTGGTAATCTTATGACTTAGTGGTAGAGAGCTTATTCCTCCAAATCGACGGTTCATGGTTCGAGCCTCGGTTAAGGAACCATTTATTCAATTTTATTTTATATTCCTATTCTTATTTCTATTTTTTCTAAATAAATAAATAAAAGTATCGGAACTAAAATTTGGGTCGTTCTGATCCTTATACCTTATAAAAGTTTCGTCCTCGAAACTTAAACAACTCGGGGTACTTTTGCTTCATGTCATCCTCACGTTCCCAGGTTGCTTCTTCAAACCTTGTCATAAGACTTTTACTAACGGTATTTCTTTATTTCTTAGTTTCCTGACTGCTCAATCTATTATCTGAATAGGTCGACTTTCATAACTTAAATCTGTTTGAATCTGCAAATGCGTGGCTCCATCCCTTGGTTGGTGTCTGGGGCGTGCTTCTGAAGCATTGAAACATGAAATACATTGTGGATAGCTGACATTTCCTGTGGTAGCTCTAGCTCATAAGCTACCTTACCAACTCTCTTGGTGATCAGGTAGGGGCCTATATATCTGGGACTTAACTTGCCTTTCTTCCCAAATCTCATTACCCCTTTCATAGGAGCTACCTTAATGAACACTGAATCTCCGACTTAGAACTCTAGGGGTCTGCGTCGGACATCGGCATAACTCTTCTGCCAACTTTGGGCAGTCTCTATCCTTTGGCGTATATTCTTTATAGCTTTGGTGGCATCATCTATAAAATCAGTCTTGAGTCACATTTCTTTCTTCTTGCCACCCTCATACTAACAGATAGGAGATCTACATCTCCTTTCATACAAGGCTTCATAAGGTGTCATTCCAATTGTGGTTTGATAACTATTATTATAGGCAAACTCTGCCAAACACAAATATTTGCACCAGCTTCCTTTAAAATCTAAGGCACAAGCTCTGAGCATGTCCTCCAAAATCAGATTCACTCTTTCTGTTTGCCCATCTGTCTGAGGATGAAATACAGTGCTAAATTGTAGCTTAGTGCCGAGGGTTGTCTGAACACACTCTCAGAAGTGTGAAGTGAAGCGACTGTCTCTATCAGAGATAATGGTCTTAGGTACTCCATGCAGTCTAATCACTTCTTTGACATATAACTGGGCTAACTGTTCGATAGAGTATGATATTCTGATAGACATGAAGTGAGCAGACTTTGTCAATCTATCGACAACTACCCAAATAGAATCGTAGCCATTGATGGTTTTGGGCAATCCTACTATGAAATCCATGGCTAGTTCCTCCCACTTCCATTCTAAAATCTGGATAGGCTGTAGAACTCCTCCTGGTCTCTGGTGTTCTGCTTTCACTCTCTGACATATCAGACAAGCGCTAACATACTTAGCCATGTCCCTCTTCATACCAAGCCACCAGAATTTCCCTTTCATATCTTGATACATCTTGGTGGATCCAGATGCATCGAATATGTGGGGGCCCATGAGCTTCTTCTAGGATCTTCTTTCTTAAGTCCGGGTCCTTGGGGATACATAGGCGTTCACCCAAATATAATACCCCACTGTCAGAGACACGGAATCCTTCATTCTTTCCTTCTTGGATCTCTTGCTTGATCCTTTGGATGCTAGGATCTTTGTCCTGTCTCTCTAATATATCCTCAAACAGTGTAGGTACTATGGTCAAGGCGGAGAGCTATCCAGAAATGATCTCAACCCCAAAATTCATTATCTCTTTCTCCAATGGTTGGGATAGTGTTGCTAGGGACATCAAAGTGGCTCATGATTTTCTACTCAGCGCGTCTGCTACTTTGTTTGCCTTTCCAGGATGGTAGTGGATTTCACAGTCATAGTCCTTTACTAGCTCAAGCCATCTGCGTTGTCGCATATTCAAATCCTTCTGAGTGAAGAAATACTCCAGACTCTGGTGATTTGTGTAAATCTTGCATTGGACTCTATATAAGTAATGTCTCCAAACTTTCAGAGCAAAGACCACTGCTGCAAACTCAAGGTCATGAGTGGGGTAATTCTTTTCGTAGTCCTTGAGTTGTCTAGATGCATAAGCAATGACTTTACCCTTCTGCATAAGTACTGCTCCGAGTCCCATCTTGGATGCATCACTATACAGGTCAAATCCCTCATTACTTTCTGGAAGGGTAAGCACTGGAGCACTTGTGAGTCTCCTCTTTAATTCAAGGAAGTTCTTTTCACAATCTTCGGTCCATTCTAACTTATTGTTCTTTCTGGTAAGAACCGTCAATGGTGAAGCTATCCTTGAAAAGTTTTCCACAACTTCCGATAGTACCCTACTAATCCAAGGAAACTTCTGACTTCACTGGCATTCTTTGGTTGACCCCAATTATTGACTGCTTCTATCTTTGTCGGGTCTACCATAACTCTATCTTTTGAAATAACATGACCCAGAAACAATATTCGATCAAGCCAAAACTCACACTTGGAGAATTTTACATATAACTGTCCTTGCTGAAGGGTCTGCAAGACTGTCTTCAAGTGTTCGACATGTTCTTCCTGAGTTCTCGAGTAGATAAGGATGTCGTCAATGAAAACGACCACAAACTTGTCAAAGTACTCCTTAAATATCCGATTCATCAAGTCCATAAACATAGCGGGTGTATTTGTCACTCCGAAGGACATGACCACGAACTCATAGTGTCCATACCTCGTTCGGAAGGTTGTTTTCGATATATCATCCTCTTTAACTCTTACTTGATGATAACCTGACCGCAAGTCAATCTTGGAGAAGACTGTGGCTCCCCTCAATTGATCAAATAAATCCTCTATCCTTGGCAGAAGATATCTATTCTTGATCGTCACTGATTCAAAACTCAGTAGTCTATGCACATCCTCATAGACTCATCTTTCTTTTTCATGAACAACACTGGAGCTCCCCATGGGGAATGACTAAGGCAGATGAATCTCTTGTCTAATAACTCCCGTAATTGTTCCTGAAGCTCTTTCAATTCAGCTGGGGCCATACGATATGGTGCTTTTGAGATTGGGTTGGTACCTGGAATAAGCTCAATCTCAAACTTAACTTCCCTTCTAGGTGCTAGTCCTGGTATCTCGTCAGGAAATACTCCCGGGTAGTCACATACAATTGGGACATCTTCCATCTTTTGACTTCTTTCATGCTTAGTATCAACTATATGTGCTAAATATCCAGTGCATCCGCTAGCTAACATCTTCTGAGCTTCCATGGCAAATAAGAACTTCTTAGTCTTCTTCCTTGGTTCTCCAATAAACTCAAATTTGGCATCGGCCTCGGGTTGAAATACTACTCGTCGCTTTCGACACTCAATGGAAGCACCATACTTGCTAAGAAAATTCATTCCAAAGATGACATCATAGTCATGCATGTCCAGCAAGATCAGATCACTATAAAGCTCTTCATGCGAAATTCTAAGCCGCACATACGCAACAAGTGTGTAGATGTCATTATTTCACCCGAAGGTAGGGTCGTTAAAAACTGAATATCTAAGACATCCGGAGTTATATCTATCTTCTTAGCAAATGTCATAGACATGAAGGAATGGGTTGCCCCAGTATCAAACAGTACGGTAGCATGCTGACTAAGGATAGATATCTGACCTGTGACTACCGTAGAAGTATTTGCTACCTCTTCCTTGGCGAGGGAGAAGATCCGAACATTAGGTGTAACTAATGGGGCCTCCAATCTTCCTTGGCTGATGTAAGGACCCTCCAGTGCTCCCTGCATCTGATGTAGCTGAGCTGGTCTACTTCCATACTGAATAGACTGTGGCGGAGGTAGATTGGTCTTGGTGGGACACTGTTTGGCGAAGTGTCCCTCGACACCACATATATAACACCCGCTCACGCCCTGGCGGCAAACTCCTGGATGCTTCCTCCCACACTTAGAACATGTGGGATACGTAGGCTGCTTACTGGCTGAACCTCCCTTTGCATTATTCCACTGTTTCCTCTTGCCATTGTTGTTTCACTTCTAGTTCGAATTACTGCTCTGAGGTTTCTGACCTCCTGAACTTCCCTGGCTTTTGCTTTCTGTCGAGGCTAGTTTCTGGTGCTTAATACTATTCATGTAATGCTCCGTGATTAGCGCACTGTTGATTAGCTCTTCAATGGTCTGTGGTCTATTAATTCCCCAGCCACATTCAAAGTTATCTCCGGTCTCAACATCTTTAGCATCAACCTAACTCTTTCTTTCTCAGTACTGACCAGTTCCAGGCATAGGCGAGACAACCTATTGAACTTCTTTACCGCTTCATCTACTGATAAATCCCCTTGTCGAAACTCCGTGAACTCATCATAAGATGATCAAGTGAAACCACTATAAGGCTATTATCACTATTTTTTTTCATCTTCACATACATATCTAGGTATGCTCTATTACGTACTGTCTATCATCTTCATATATATATATGCAAGCATGTTTAACCCAAAGAGAATATTTTAGCTGAACATGTTTAACTTAAACGAAGCATTCCTTACTACTCATAAAATAAATAAAGCAGATAAATACTTACTTACTTGGAGGCGGCAAGACTGATGCTCGATGTGTGTGTGACGGAAGGGCGAAATCCGCTCTGATACCATCTTGTAACACCCCCTAGTCTTTCTACTCTCTACCAGGGGAGATGTCACTACTTTACTGTCTTATTCTTATTTTCTTCCTAATCTTACTTTGACACTATACTTTAATCATCACTCAAACAATAACGAATTCAAGATCTTCACATACACGTGCGAGTGTTAAAACTACCCCAACATGACTCTAGCATTCTTTGGTCTCAACCATAAGCAATCCAATTGAACTCCAACCATATCAGAAAGAAAACAATTAAAAACTTAAAATATGGTTTAGACATCTGCACTTAGGATCTTTTACTTCCACTGTTTCGTCGCCACACACACCCAGCACTTCATCCGCCATGCCACCTTACTGAAGCTTTTCTTTACTTTTATCTGCAGTATAAGGAAATGCAAACTATAAGCAATAACACTTAGTAAGTACTTTCTATGCTCACAAAAACATGCACTGTATGAAATCATGCAACTAGTTCTCTTGCCCTGGATACATTGATACACATACAAACATAACTGGAAATCATAACTCTGATTACATGTCTCTTGTATAAATCATGCTCTTAAGTATTTTAAAACTTGCAAACAGTGTATCTGAACTGGAATGATTAACTTTGAAAACTTTTACTTATACTTATACTGATACTTCAAAATAATAATCATCCTGGATATGGACCCGACATAGTACCAATGCGCGCTTTCCTAATAGGCCGGGGTGGCCAACCACCAAACCTACTAGGGTAATCGAGGTCGAGGGTCTTGGCCGTGGGCAGTACACTCAAAAGTAAAATACTTTCTTTATACTTATATTCTTATACATACTGAAAGAATGCTCTTAATCCCCTAAATCACGAATGAGGAGCACCATAAAGATCATTATGCTCTTGACTCCCCAAAACTGAAATGGAGAGCATACTGAAGATCGTTGTGCTCTTAATCCCCAATTTGAATGGGGAGCATCTTTAAATTTTCCTTATAAAGGAAATATTTTTACATTTTACTCTATATCATGCATATAATTGTAAGCTACAACTTATCTACAATATGCATGATTATAAATCACCTTCTTATCATGGATCTAAACATAATACTAAATCAAACATGACATAACGGGTAAAAATCATGTAACTGGAAATAATATGCATATAAAAACATATCAATGACATACGATAACTACTTATACTGCAGGTGAGCAATACTTACTTCCTACGCTTTTCACCAATTTATACCGCTAGATTTCGCAAAGAGAAAACCTCCTACGTGTTCCTTGACTTTAGCGTGATCCTCTACCAAGTCCTTGAGGATATCCCTCTTGAAAATCCCCTTTTGAATTATCCCATGGTGGAGAAATTATAGAGGCTCTCTTTTTTTTCCTCTCTTGTTTTCCTCGGTGGAGAAAGCCTTTTTTTTTTTTGGGTAAAAACTGTAGACCGCTAGATACAGTTTCTATGTTGAAGATATGTTAGTGGAAGATATCAAATCATCACTTTCAACACCTAGAACTAGCACATTGCCCATTGCAGCAACAGTCGAAGATACAGGGTCAATATCATGCAAGCTACCAGATGCCCGCACCTTCATGTTTGGTCTCCTACAGACATAATCGAGGCGGACACTGCTGGCCCCTTTTTCTTTTCGATTCGACTGCTGGAGAAAATGTGTGTGTGAGAGAGAGAGAGAGAGAGAGAGAGAGAGAGAGAGGTGAGGTGAGGGTGGGCGTCGACGTTGGAGAGAGGAGGGAGAGAGAGGTGGGTGTTGGTCGGCGTTGGGAGAGAAGAGAAGGAGAGAGGAGATGAGGGCTTCGGCGTGGAGTTTAGGGAAAAAGAAAAAAAAGAATATATAAATTAGGATTTTTCTTAACCTAATTATCCCTTTAAATGATTAGCCAAATTAATCAACTTCTCTCTTTTTCCTGCCTATAGATATATTCTGTTATATCTTACTCATTGGCAATCTTATGACTTAGTGGTAGGGAGTCTATTCCCCCAAATCGACGGTTCATGGTTCGAGCCTCGGCTAAAGAACCATTTATTCGAATTTTTTTTCTTTTTTCTATTCTTATTTCTATTTTTTTTCTAAATAAATAAATAAAAGTATCGGAACTAAAATTTGGGTTGTTAAAGTTTCTTAGGGCGATTTGGGGCAATTTTGTTGGTGTAATTCAGGATCTCCAAATGCAGCTCAAGCAACCAAACAAGCAAGCTTCCAAAAGATCATTTGTAAAATATTTTTTGCATTCTTTTGTAAATTTCACTTTGTATTCGCTTGTATTTGCTTTGTATTACTATTGTAATCATTGTAAGAGATTTCTCTGCCTCCTACTTGTTTGGTTTAGTGGTGGTGTTTGCATCACTAGGGCTCGTTCGAGCCCAACCCATGGAGTAGGAACCTTGAGATTCCGAACCACGTTATATCTTGTGTATTGTGTGCTTGTGTCGTGTTTTATTTTTATTACTCTATATTTTGCTGCGCTAACGACATTGTAGCAAGCATGCGATCGAAATCCATCAAGCACGATGAAATGCTATTCACCTCCCCCCTCTAGCGACAATCAATTCCCCAACAAGTAGTATCAGAGCAAGTCACTCTTCACCAGCTTCACATCCGAGGGAGCACATTAGAGGGAAGAAGATGGATCTTTAAGAAAGATTGGGTGACGACATCAATATTTTGTCTTCCTTCGACCGCGAAGATTTCGCGTATGGAAAAGGTAGAATGATGCACTTTCTTATGTGCGATTTTGATAATTGGATTAGTGTCATAGTAGGTTTCGACACTCCAAAGGATGAATAAGGAAGAAAACTCAAGAAGAAGAATTGGAGCAAAGAGCAAGTCCGATACTTCAACATAAATAATAAGGTAATGGGTATATTACTTAGCGTAATTCCTAATGATATATTGTGTAAGATATGAGATTGTAAAGATGCCAAGGAGCTTTGGAGCATGTTGGCAAGATATCATGAAATCCCATTATCGCCACAAGAAGTAGAAGAGGAGTCCAAGGAGGAGTGCTCATCCTCCCAAGCTCAAGAAGAAGCAAGCACATCTTCATCCCAAAAGCTTGAGGATTCGGAGGTTGATAGAGAATCAACATCCAGATTGAAAGAGGTGGAAGAAGTGGAAGAAGCATTCACCTCTAGGATTGAGGGGGAGGAGAAATCACCCTCTATGCCGGAGCAAGAAGAAGAGCTTTCAACATCCGGAAGAGTTGAAGAAGCTCAAAATTCGGCCACCATTGACCTAGTTAACTCAAGCACATTAATTCAAAATAAAAATCATATAATGTGTTTTGAGTGTAGGGAATATGGGCACTATAAGAGCAAGTGTCCTAAGAAGGTCAAGAAAAGTCAACCGGCGCCAAAGGTCAAGGATGTCGGAGTCCCCACTATGAAGAGCAAGGAGCACATGGTATGCTTCAAATGCAACCAAAAAGGGCATTATAGGAGTCAATGCCCTAGGGGGAGGAAGCCTAGCAAGGGTCAAGAAGGAGTTATACATGTAGGGGGATCCTCTAAGGCAAACCCTAAGATATATCTTAATGCACCTTCTAGTTCTAGGATTAAAAATCATGCTTTTAGTACTTTTTCTATTACTCATGAACAAAGACATGCTAAGAATAATAGATTTTATTGCTTAGGTGCTAAGCATATTAATGTATCTAAGGACAAATCTAGGAACAATAACTCTAGACCTATTTTATCTAGGGAGTCCATTAAAATGGTAGAAAACAATTTAGACATTAACCCTAGAAGGGTAGACATATGCCTAAGAAATGGAACAATGCCCAAAGATTAAATCAAAATTCAAAAATTGGGCAATTAGAGCTAGAAAATCAAGTTTTGAGGTCAAAACTTGAGAAGATGGAGAAGACCCTTAGAAAGATACAAAATCAAATGCAAGGGTCAAATAGTCAAAGCCTAGGGTCTAAAAGTCAAGACCTAGGGTTTAGGAGGCAAGGTCCACCCAAGGACAAGAAAGGTTTGGGTCACAAACCTAAGCCTAAGGAGACCTACCATAGTGTTCCATTTGATTATTGAACACAACCTAGGTCTAGGAAAGCCAAGGTTAATAGGAAAGTCATCCCTAAGGTTAACCAAGGCAAGTGTCTAGTGGCCAAGGTTTCCATGAAACCTAGGAAGACCACTAAGAAGGTTACTAGGGAGGCAATCCCTAAGGTTAACCATGACAAGACCCAAATGACCAAGGCTACCAAGCCTAGAAGGGTCATTAGGAGGGTATCTAGGGAGGTTATCCCTAAGGAATACCTAGTAAATCCAATGAGCTCCAATATATTGGGTTCCTAGGTGATCGATTCACGCTAAATGGGTTAGGGTGTGTCAACTTTAAATGGATGGGTAGTTAACCTAACCATGGTAAAGGTGACACTTTAGGTTATTTTCAAGAGTATGGATACCTTGGAAATAGGTTTGAATTTTAAATCCTAAAAGATTCTAGGATATGCCAATATTATTTAAGAATTATGAAAAATCAATCAAATTGGCACAAACTAAGTTTAGAGGTCATGGTGTGTCACTTTGGGTTTTTGGCACACTTGGGGGATTAGTGATAATATGACAAAATGAAATTAATAATAATAAATTACAATAAATATTAAAATTTAGGTATTATATACCTTTATATTTTATTTGTCATGATTGATTTGTTATATGACATGTCATAACATCATTCTTATTTTTAATCATATAAAATGTCATTATCATGCTTAGAATTAGGTTTATGTCATGTATGCTTAGATTTATATTTTATGTCATGACATCATCATCATTGACCATGTTTATTTATGTTATCATTTATGTAATGATCATTCATGCATTAATTAAAAATGATTTAAGGACAATTGGCATGACTTGAAGTCTCATATATAAGGGAATCAAGTAGTGTTGCCTAGAAAATGCATGAGACCTTAGTATAGGTATAACCAAAACCCACATTTCACATCAAATTGACATGTGTGTGTTTTCAAACACCCTAGACACATATGAGATGCTAGGAAATGAGTTAAGTTTGAGGTGCATAGTTTTTGCATCTAGATGAACTCAAACTCATCTTATATCATTAGTGGATCATGGGGAAAGCTAATGTGTAAGTCATGTGCATTGAGCCCATTGATCATGGTTTAAAATATGTTTTTAAAACCATTTTAAAATCCTTTTAGAAAACCTTGGTGAAGTCTATCTTTTGATAGCAATCACCTTTGAAGAAGTTGATACAAAGTAGGTCAAAAACATTAAAGTTTCAATAGTTTTTGAACTTTGTATCATTCTCTTATTTTAATGGGTATTTAATTTTTAAACTATTTTTCACCCATTAAATTCTATGTAAGTAATGTGTGTATGAAGTTTCACTTTTTTTTTAAATACGTATATTTACTTACGCATTTTCAAAACTCATTTCTAAAAACCTAATTTCTTAAAATCAAGGATCAGTCGACTCTTATAGTATATCAGTCGAATGATCGATGGTGGAGCCGACTGATGGGCTGATTTTGGGTAAACAAGGTTTGTTTAGCCTATGTTTAGCCATTTCTAGGTTCCCTAACTACTCCTAACCCTAGGATATGTTTTGAAAAGCATTGGAAAGAGTGAAAATTCATTGGATATGGATTAAGAGAGTTGTTGAGGTGTATATAGAATTTTAAGGGAGGTGAAAATTCATTGTTGAATTTTTCCCCTTAATTCTGATTGCTTAGTGTTCCTATAGGCTTAGGGACTCTCCAAGGACATTGTTGGTGCAATGGTCAAGGGGGAGCAAGCTTTTAGGGGAAGGTTATCCATCATGAGATGAAGGATGTGTTCTTCCTTATGAGGGGGGAGAATTTGGAGAGTTTATAGGAAGCCTCTCTTAAGTGATATGAGACTTATCACTAGGAAGAGTAAAGGCATCCTAGATATTTTTGGACCAAGGGAGAGATTGTAAGATCTCATTGGGATATAAGACATTGACCTCCTTGAGGAGAACCTTTTTGATGTATGTCAAAAAGGGAGAGAATTTATGGAATTACTAATTTGGGAGAATTGGTAAGGAGATTTGAGTTAGGTAGTCTAACTCAATGGTTTTAATGGTTTTATCAAACATCAAAAGGAGAGATTGTTGGTCTGTCGACCAGTCGTGATTGACGGACTGAGTTGAACTAGAGTAGTGTTTTGATGTTTGACAATGTTTTAAGGAGATTATTGGTGCAATCGACCTGGGTAATGATTGACTGGACTCGAGGGGTATTTTGATGTTTGACGATGGTTTGTCCATTGTTTGACTATATGGTTTACATAGGGTTTGTAGGGGATTTGAGGCCGCTAGAGGAGGGGGTGAATAGCGTCACTTGATCGTTCGAAGATGGAATTCGTTTACGTGATCGTTTCTACAAAACTCGTTATGCGCAGTGGAATAGTAATAATAAAAGCAATAACGAGATGAAACAACCACAAACACAAAGATATAACGTGGTTCGGAACCGAACAGTTCCACTCCGCAGTTGGGTTAAATGAACCCTAGCGATGCCACAAACACCACTAAGCAATAAAACTCCTTCTCGACAATAATTGAGGTGGAGAAACCTCGTCTGATGAATTACAACAAGTAATACAAAGTAAACAAGCAAATACAAGTAAAAATGTAAAGAACACTTTACAAACTAGGGTTTTGAGCGCTTGCTTGTCGGTTGCTTGGATGAGCTTGAAGGACCCTGAAATGCACCTGCAAATCACCTTCAAATCGCCTCACAAAAGCTCCGAAAGAACTGATGATGAAATCCTCCACGAGCTCCCCTTTTTATCTTGCATCGGGCTGGATTTCCGCCTGGCAGTCGACTGCCATAAGTCCCCAGTCGACTGCCAACACTGTAGCTGTGAGACAACGACTCAATCCACGTTGGACAAGTTCCAACGGGACTCTCACCAGTCGACTGCCAATATTGGCGATCGCCGGTCATAGCCATCCGGTCGGCTCACGGAGTGTCGTGCTCGCAACTCACAGCGATCGTATCGTCCCTTAGCGATCGCTCCAATGATCGTGCCAGAGCAATTCCAGCTCTTAAACATCAGTCGAACTCAAGTTGACTCACGGCAGTCGAACCGGCCATAATGTCACTCGACTGCCAACCTCAAAGATGAGATTTTAACCCAAGTATGGTGTCCCCATACTCGCTAGACCACCCTTAGCCTAGACCTAAGCCTTCTAGCCACCTCCATCAGCCTTACGCCTCTCGGATCCCTCCAAGTCATCCATGACTTGTTCATCCATTGTGCTAGCCTTCAGGTGCTTTCATCGGCTATGTCATGCTAACGGTGTCTACACCGCCAAGGCACATTGGACTTACGCTGCCAAGACTCCGCTTGGACTTTAAGTCGCCAATATCAAACCCCTTGGACTTCTCAAATGCCAAGACTCAAGCTTGGACTTTTCCTTGCCAACCCATGTTGGACTTTCCATGCCAAGACCCATGCTTGGACTTTCCCTTGCCAACCCATGTTGGACTTTCCATGCCAAGACCCATGCTTGGACTTTCCCTTGCCAACCCATGTTGGACTTTCCATGCCAAGCCCCCTGCTTGGACTTTCCTTGTGCCAAGTACTCAAGACTTGGACTTTCCCAAATGTCAAGTGTCCCACTTGGACTTTCCATGCCAAGTACCCATGACTTGGACTTTACCTTGCCAAGACTCATGCTTGGACTTTTCCATAATCACATGGTCAATCCCTGGTCAACCATCAAAGATTCCCTCGAGTCAAACTCGAGTCTGGTCAATTATAACCTGGGTCGATTGTATAAACAATATCCCCAAAATATTAACCGACAACAATGGCAAACATACTATGTCAAACATCAAAACATCACTTTCGAGTGCAGTCAATCGTGACTGGGGTGCACCAACAATCTCCCCTTTTGATGTTTGTGAAACAAACCTTGAGTTAGGCCCTAACTCAAATTTTCCTTACCAATTATCCCAAATTGATAATCCCAAACATTCTCCAAAACTTCTCCCCCTTTTTGACTAACATCAAAAAGGTTATCTCTCCATGGAGGTCAATGTCTCATGTCCTAATGAGATCTTACAATCTCCCCCTTGATCCAAAAATACCTAGGATGCCTACCATTTTCCTAGCGATAAGTCTCATATCACTCAAGAGAGGCAATCCTATACTTTCTCCCAATTTCCAAATTGGATTTCTCAATATCCCATCAATTTTCCCAATTGATGATACTTTCCCAATAACTTCTCCCCCTTCAAGAAGAGAAACACATCTATCATCCCAAGATGGATAACTCCCCCTAAAGACTTGCTCCCCCTTGACCATTGCACCAACAATGTCCTTGGGAAGTCCCTAAGCCAATAGAAACTCTAAACCATTAAAATTAAGGCTCAAAGTTCAAACATGAACTCTCCCCACCTTAAATTTGATACATTACCCTAACACCTATCCTAATTCATATCCAATGGATTTTCACCCTTTCTAATGCTTCCCAAAGCATCTCCTAGGGTTAGGAGTGATTAGGAATCTTTACCATAGCTGAACACAGGCTAAACAACCTTGTTTTTCCCGAAATCAGCTTAGGCAATGACTACTTAACGATGTCACGATCGCCACCAAGCGATCGATAAGCTGAAATTCTCGAATTTCAGCTATCAGAAATGAATTTTGAAAAGTCATAAGTAATTCTACGTATATCGAAAAATCATGAAATTTGATACGTATATTACTTATAGTCAATACAATGGGTGAAAAATATTTGAAAATTATTTTACCCATAAAATATCGAAATTGATAAAAAATCAAAAGTGAAGAAAAACTTCAAAGTTTTAGCTCACTTTGTATCAATCTCATCAATGGTGATTGCTATCAAAAGATAGGCTTCACCAAGGTTTTCTAAAAGAATTTTAAAATACTTTTGAAAACCTATATTGGATCATATCCCTTGGGCTCTATGTACATGACTTGTACACAAGCTTTCCCAAAGATCCATTGAAATTATATGAGTTTTAGTTCATCTAAATGCAAAAACTATGCACCTTAAACTCAACTCATATCCTAGCATCTCACATGTATCTAGTGTGTATAAAATACACATACATGTCAATGTAATGTGAGATGTGGGTTTTGTTCTCCCTAAACTAGGGTTTCATGCATTTTTCTAAGGCAACTCTACTTGATTCCCTTATAAATGGGACTCCAAGTCATGCCAAAGTCCTTAAATCAATTTTCAATCAAATTAATGCATGAAATGATCATGGCATAATGATAGCAAAATAAAACATGGCCAATGATCATGATGTCATGACATATGATATAAAATTAAAGCGCATGACATTTAAGTCCTTAATCCTAAACATGATCATGACATATAAATGATGAAAATAAACATGATGTCATGACATGTTATATGGCAAACAAAGCATGACAAATAAGATATAAAGGTATATAATACCTAAATTTCAATATTAGTTGACATTTGATATAATTAGGTTTATTTTGCCATATTACTAAAATTCTCCCAAATATGCCAAAAACTTAAAATGGCACACTTGGACTCTAAACCCTAAGTTGTGCCAATTTGATCAATTTATCAAATTTCTCAATTAATATTGGCACATCCTAAAATCTTTTAGGATTAACAATCAAAACACATTTCCAAGGTAACCATAACCTTGAAAATAACCTAAAGTGACACCTTTACCATGGTTAGGTTAACTACCCATCCAATCAAGGTTGACACACCCTAAATCCATTTAGCGTGAATCAATCACGCTCTTAGGAACCCAAAACCTATTTGAGCTCCTAGGGTTAATTAGGTATTCCTTAGGGATAACCTCCCTAGATACCTTCATAATGACCCTCCTATGCTTATTAGTCTTGGTCATTTGGGTCTTACCTAGGTTGACTCTAGGGGTAACTCCCCTTGCAACCTTCTTAGTAGCCACCCTAGGTTTTCTAGAAACCCTAGCCACTAGGCACATACCTTGGTCAAACTTAGGGATGACTTCCCTATTGACCTTGGTCTTCCTAGACCTAGTTTGTGTTCCATAGTCAAATGGAACACTATGATAAGCCACCTTAGGCTTAGGTTTGTGACCTAAACCATTCTTGCCCTTGGTTGACTTTTGTTTCTTGGGTCCTAGATGTTGACTTTGAGGTTTTGGCCCTTGACTTTGACCATTAGACCCTTGCATTTGATTTTGCATAATCTTGAGGGTCTTTTCTAGTTTTTCAAGCCTTGACCTCAAGGCTTGGTTTTCCAACTCTAATTTTCCAATTTTTGATTTCTCATTTAGTCCTTGGGCATTACCATTTCCTCTAGGCATATGCCTAGTCCATTTAGGATTAAGACCTAGGTGTTCTCCTATTTTCTTGATAGATTCCCTAGGTAAAATATTTTTAGGGACATTAGTCCCAAATTTCTCCTTAGTTTTAAAATGGACACTCTTAGCTCCTAAACAATAATATTTATTGTTCCTAGCATGCTTTTCATGATGAATTGCAAGAGAATTAAAAGCATGCTTTTTAACATTAAACCTAGAAGAATGAGCATTATTGAAATGATATACCTTAGGGTTAGCCTTAGCTCCCCCTACTTGTGATGCTCCTTCTTGAGTCTTTTTGCTTCCTCTAGGACATTGATTCCTATAATGTCCTTTTGAATTGCACTTGAAGCATATGATGTGCTCCTTGCCTTTAGGTGTTGGGGAACCGGTATCCTTGACTTTTGGTGCCGGTGGAGACTTCTTGATTTCTTTAGGACACTTACTCTTGTAGTGTCCTTGCTCCCTACACTCAAAACATATTATATACATTTTATTATTAATTGATATGTTTGAGTTACCTAGGGTGGTGGTGGAAGGTGCCGGAATTGGAGCTTCTTCATCTTGACCAGATGTGGAAGGCTCTTCTTGGGGTTGCTCCGGTGTAGATGTTCTAATCCCCTCCCCCTCAATCATAGAAGTGTATGCTTCTTCCACCTCTTCTACTTCCTTCTCCGATCCGGAAGTTGACTCCTCACTTTCTTGTGAGGATAATGAAGCTTCCTCTTCGGTCTCCTCCTCTTCCAAATCTTCTTGGACCGATTCGGGATTGTCGTAGAACTTGACCAACTTGTTCCACAACTCCTTGGCATCCCTATAGCTTCCTAATCTAGACAAAATGTCATTAGGTATCAAATTAACCAACATTTTTGTTACCTTAACGGTTGTCTTGAATTTTTCCCGTTGCTCCTTGGTCCATCGCTTCTTTTTGAGGATTTAGTCATTCTCTCCTCTCGGAGCATCAAAACCTATAATCACGACAAACCAATTTTCTATATTCGACATTAGAAAATATTCCATCATACCTTTCCAATACGCGAAATCTTTGCGGTCAAAGGCGGGTGGAGTCGCTATGTCATCGCCCCATCTTTCTTGAAGATCCATCATCTTCCCTCTAGCTTCATTGCTCCCGGTTGTTAATCCGTTGAAGAGCCATCAGGCTCTGATACCAATTGTAGGGGATTTGAGGCCGCTCGAGGGGGGTGAATAGCGTCACGTGATCGTTAGAAGATGGAATTCGTTTGCGTAATCGTTTCTACAAAACTCGTTATGCGCAGCGGAATAGTAATAATAAAAGCAATAACGAGATGAAACAACCACGAACACAAAGATATAGCGTGGTTTGGAACCGAACGGTTCCTACTCCACGGATTGGGTTCGTACGAACCCTAGCGATGCCACAAACACTACTAAGCAATAAAACTCCTTCTCGACAACAAGTCGGAGGTGGAGAAACCTCGTACAATGAATTATAATAAGTAATACAAAGTAAACAAGCAAATACAAGTGAAAATGTAAAGAACACTTTACAAACTAGGGTTTTGAGCACTTGCTTGTCGGTTGCTTGGATGAGCTTGAAGGACCCTGAAATGCACCTGCAAATCGCCTCACCAAAGCTCCCAAAGAACTGATGATGAAATCCTCCACAAGCTCCCCTTTTTATCCTGTGTCGGGCCGATTTTACTTTGGCGATCAGTCATAAGTCCTCCGATCGCTAACATCATGTGTGAGACAATGACTCAATTCACGTTGGACAAGTTCCAACAGGACTCTCACCAGTCGACAGCCAATATTGGAAGTCTACTGCCAATGCCCGTAGCCGACTGCCTAGTCGGCTACGGAGCATTCGCAATCTCACTCACAGCGATCATTGCCGACATCATCGATCGGCCGCTCCAATGAGCGATCGCCAAAGCAATTCCAGCTCTTAAACGTCAGTTGAACTCAAGTTAACTCACGACAGTCGAACCGGCCATAATGTCAGTCGACTGCCAACCTCAAAGATGAGGTTTTAACCCATGTATGTTGTCCCCATACTCGCTAGACGACCCTTAGCCTAGACCTAAGCCTTCTAGCCACCTCCATCATCCTTACGCCTCTCGGACCCCTCCAAGTCATCCATGACTTGTTCATCCATCGCGCTAGGCTTCAGGTGCTTCCATCGGCTATGTCATGCTAACGGTGTCTACACCGCCAAGGCACATTGGACTTACGCCGCCAAGACTCTGTTTGGACTTTACGCCACCAATATCAAACCCCTTGGACTTCTCAAATGCCAAGACTCAAGATTGGACTTTTTCTTGCCAACCCATGTTGGACTTTCCATGCCAAGACCCATGCTTGGACTTTCCCTTGCCAACCCATGTTGGACTTTCCATGCCAAGCCCCATGCTTGGACTTTCCTTGTGCCAAGTACTCAAGACTTGGACTTTCCTAAATGCCAAGTGTCCCACTTGGACTTTCCATGTCAAGTACCCATGACTTGGACTTTACCTTGCCAAGACCCATGCTTGGACTTTCCCATAATCACATGGTCAATCCCTCGTCAACCATCAAAGACTCGCTCGAGTCAAACTCGAGTCTGGTCAATTATAACTGGCCGATCAGAGTAAACAATCTCCCCAAAATATTAACCGACAACAATGTCAAACATACTATGTCAAACATCAAAACATCACTCGAGTCAAACTCGAGTCTGGTCAATCGTGACCTGGGCCGATTGCACCAACAGGGTCGACCATATGATGGAAAGTCCAACAATGGGTCTTGGCAAGGCAAAGTCCAAGCTTGAATCTTGGCAATTGGAAAGTCCAACATGTCTTGGCAAATGGAAAGTCCAACATGGGTTGGCAAGGGAAGTCCAAGGGGTGATATTGGTGGCGTAAAGTCTAAGGGTAGAGTCTTGGCAGCATAAGTCCAATGATTAGCGGCGTAAAGTCCAAGCGGTCGTCTTGGCAGCATAAGCCCAATGTGCCTTGGCGGTATAGACCACGTTAGCATGACAATAGCTGATGGATGCACCTGAAGGTTAGCATATGGATTAACAAGTCATGGATGACTTGGAGGGATTCGATAGGTATGAGGCTGACGGAGGTGGCTAGAAGACTTAGGTCTAGGCTAAGGGTGGTCTAGCAAATATGAGGACATCATACTTGGTTTTAAAACCTCATGGATGAGGTTATCAGTCGACTGATATTATACTCGATCGTGATAGAATCGGCCCGAGTTATTTGTAGGAAATGCTTAGCGTCATGCCCGAATCGGGTAGTCGATCGATGGCTCGATCAAGCTAGCTATAGCTAGCGATCGATGGTCGATGTCGTGGACACAGAAGGTTCCAAAGTCGACTGTTAGGTTTTGACAGTTGAGTGATGACTCGATCAGTCGACTGATGGGCATGATCAGTCAACTGATGGTTTATCCAATGGAACTTATCCAACGTGACTCGGGCCGTTGTGAGACAACAGCTACTGTAGGATCGAAATGAGCGCTAGAGGGGGGGGGTGAATAGCGCAAAATGGTTTTTCTTTTCTTTTGTTGTAAAAACGATAAGTGAGAGATAAACGCAGCGAAAAAGAGATGGACACAAGGAGTTTTACTTGGTTCACAGCCAACCGGCTGCTAATCCAAGGCCCTAATGGTCCTAGACCACGTACGGAGGGCAATCACTAAAACACTCCTCCTCGTTGGAGGTAGGAGTTACGATTACAAAACTTTCGACAAAAACACAAGGATGAGAGACAAGCCCCTCTCTCCTTTTTGATATAAAAGCTCGAAAAACACAACTTAAATTAATCGACTAAAACGATTACCAACACTTTAACGGTGAAGCTTCGTGTTGGCAGCACTTCGTTGTAGTGGCGTCGTCGTAGAAGAGCGGCGTTGTGGAGGCGTTTGAGAGCTTTGTAATAATTGTTGTATCTAAGATGTGAAGCACCCCCCTCTATTTGAAGCCTTGTCCGCCCACTTGAGATCCGGCCACCTCACCACCAATTGAGGGATAAGTTTCCACCTTGCTTTTGACCGGCCACCTCACCAAGATTTGGGGGATAAGTTGCCACCTTGCTTTTAGTTCCTTTTGCCCATCTTTAGTTATTTAATTTTATTTCAATTCGAGTTCTAATTTTAATTCAAATTCGAATAAATTCGAATTCTAATTTTAATTCGAATTAGAGTAACTTCGAATTCAAACAAGGGTTAGCTCAAAGCAATATGTAGAAATATTAAATGTGATGGATTTAGATGGTTTCTAACCATCCGATCTCGACTTAGACTTTCATGGAAAGTTTTGGGTCGGATTATCGCCTAAGATCAACTCCTAAACGGAGGATCCGACCTCACTTACGCTCGTCGGACACGAGTCTTACCTTGCACTTACTGTGTCGCAGATCTCCAACTCAAGCTTAACCTATTTCTGCACACTCAAGTAGACTCATGAGATAACAAAATAGACTTAACCTTGTGTCTTTGCTATAATCAAAACACAGGTTCGATTTCGGTGCCTCACTGCACCAACAATCTCCCCCTTTTTGATCTATGGCAAAAACACACAAAGTTAAGGAAATTAAGTGCATGAAACAGTAAAGACATGAAGCAAAAGTAGGAGTAGTAAAAATATTTCTCAAGTTCTCCCCTTAGAGGAATCCTCCCCCTTGACCGAGGGTGAGTACTTTAAAATGACTTTTAGTTCTCCAAACACAAAAGATAACGAGTTAAGTAAATGACATTACTTAACTTAGGCTCTTTAGAGTCAAAAATAAGTGCAAGTTAAGTAATCAAAAGTTAAGTCAAAAGGTTAATTATTCAAAAGGTTTAACTTTTGATTTCTTAACTTGGGCCTTTAAAGTTTTCAATTCTGAAGAGTTGAAACCTAAACCTTACTCCCTTAACTTAGGCCGAATCAAATTTTTTAGTTAATTTAACAAATTAAAAATTTTGAATTTTTTGAACCTAAAATTTGGCCTTTTCCCCCCAGTTTGAATTAAATCAATAAAAAAAGGAGGGGGGGGGGGGTTTAAGAAAACCCTAAGTCCAAGCATGATGATTTTGAAAATAGTATGTGAAAATAATTCATCTAAATGTTCAATGTTATGACCCTTGGAATGGCTAGAGGGGGTGATTAGCCTTTCTTCGTTTCTACAAAAACGTTAGTGGAAGCAATACAAAATATAAACACAAATCAAAGCAAGAAACAAAGCTAACACCCGATGTACGTGGTTCGGAGATGACGCTCCTACTCCACGGCAATCCATAAAGTGGATTAACCCTAATCAATCTTCACTAGAACCTCCTTTGGATGAACCAAGGTAAAGAAACCTTTCTTACAATGCTCTCCTCTTCTTTACAATGATGGATGATCAAGAATAAGAGAAGAGGAGGTTTTGAATCACTAAAAACACTTGGAAAGCTTGGTGAGCACGAGGATGTAGTTAGGAGCAAGAGCACTAGCTTCACCAAACTCCCCATGACCCCTTTTTATAGAAGAGGGGCTGTTTTTCCTGTTGGGCTTGATCGATCGGTGATGCTACCATTAGTCGATCCGCAAGCCAATGACTTCGAAAAGCGATGACCTCGATCTCGCGGAGATTCGTGAGTCGCAATATCCAACGGCCGGTGATCGATCGGTGATCCTCCATCACGATCGGTGATGGAGTGATCGATCAGTGATCAAGCGGCAATCAGTGAGATCAGATTACGTGGCGATATTTTTCTTGATCAATCGACTGATGCCCTTGGCAGTCGACTGATCGCAACATCAGTCGACTGCCATGACCAAGGCCGATTGACGGTCGATTTCACCTCGAATTTCACGCTGACGGTCGACGCATCGACGATCGTGATACTCATCAAGTATGAGTAATTCACACTTGATTTTATACCTGAACCTAGACTCAACCTTCTAG
The DNA here is from genome assembly GCA_025175895.1 of Wurfbainia villosa. NCBI lineage: Eukaryota > Viridiplantae > Streptophyta > Magnoliopsida > Zingiberales > Zingiberaceae > Wurfbainia > Wurfbainia villosa. The sequence continues at coordinate 119,397,337 of CM045987.1, read as the reverse complement.
CTCCTCATTAAGCCTTGCGCCTTTAGGATCCTCCTCCGAGTCGCGACTTGTTCATCCTTTGCGCTTTGCTTCCAGAGCTTCCTTGAGCTTCGTCATGTCTTGGGTTTGCCAAATCTTGGACTTTATGCCGCAAGACTACAAACTTGGACTTATGCTGCCAAGACCTTACTTTGGACTTCCTTTGCCAAGGTTCACTTGGACTTTACACTGCCAAGACTATAAGCTTGGTCTTACGCTGCCAAGTCCATCCCTTGGACTTTCCTTTGCCAAGGTTCACTTGGACTTTACGCTGCCAAGACTACAAGCTTGGTCTTACGCTGCCAAGTCCATCCCTTGGACTTTCCTTGCCAAGATCATACTTGGACTTCTCTTTTACCAAGTCTTCATCCTTGGATTTCCCTGTTACTTAAAAACATATTCGCAATTAGATCACAAGATATTGCCTAACTTAGATGATTATCCAAACATCAAAACATATATAAATGCTTGGAGCATTGTTGCACCAACAATCTCCCCCTTTTTGATGTTTGACAATCATTTAAGTTAGGTCTTTTAAAGATACACACATAATCATCTAACTTAAACTTCCCTTCTCCCCCTTTGACATACATCAAAACGAGAAGATCAAAGGTGTTGGATCTTGGACTAAGGTATAAAATTGAAATTAAAGCTCCCCCTTAATCCAAGATAAGCTTTATAATGTGTAAATAATATTTGAAGCAAAGCATAACAGAAATTTAAAAACATTAAGTCCTAACTTTGCACCAACAATGGATTTGGGGATGAAAAAGAAACAATTTATAAAATTCCCCCTAAACCACTGCACTAAACAGTCCTAAACCTTTGTTTATACGCAATATTATCAAGCTATAGTTGTAGGACATCAAGGATACACTAAATACCATAAAATGGTGCTGTTTATCAGAAAATAAAGTGTATCAGTCGATCGTTTCTAAACGGTCATCTACACTAAATCGAAATTTCAAACCTTTTAACTTAAATGCGTTAGAAATTCCAGAAATCTCGAAAAATCACGAAATTTTGCGTACACATTTATGAAATCATACTTTATTAAGGAAAAATAATTTAAAAAATATATCTTTTCCAGATTTCAAGATTGATACAAACTTGGAACCTAACAAAAATTCTAAAGATTTTGCAAACTTTGTATCACTTTTGTGTTCCATTTGAAAACTGTTTTTCAAAATATGATGAACATAGTTTAATATATATATTATTTGGAATTTCCAACCATGTTCTTTGAGCTATGTATTCATTACTTGAATACAAGCCTTCCCAATGATTGGTCCATAAGGTTTTTATGTCTCTAGGTGTGTTATTGGCTCATAGTAATGCATCATAACAAGCATGATGAGCCAAGTACACCTTCCCTATCATCTCACATGGTTCTAATTGTCTCAATACAAAAATCAAGGTGTCTTAAGGCTTTTTGTGAGATGCATCAAGGTATAAAGCTACTATAAAAGTATAGGATCATGCAAACCTAGAGTTTTACTCTACAAAGCACATACCAAGCTCTCTCCTTAATGATGAGAATTCGGCTTCGGGAAGAGCTTTGGTAAAGATATCGGCAAGATTGGACTTAGATTCTACATACTTAAGTTCAATGTCCCCTCTTGCCACATGATCTCTTATGAAGTGATGTTTCACTTCAATGTGCTTGGTCCTAGAGTGATGTACCGGATTTTTGGTCAAGTTGATGGTACTCACATTATCACAATAAACTTTAATGTTAGAGTAGTGTAGCTCATAGTCCACAAGAGTATGTCTCATCCAAAGTAATTGAGCTACACAACCACCCATAGCCACATACTCGGCTTCGGTGGTTGATAAAGCAACACAATGTTGCTTCCTACTACTCCAACTAACTAGGGAGGACCCAAGAAATTGGCATCCACCACTAGTACTCTTCCTATCCAATTTGCACCCGGCATAATCGGAATCGGTATAACCAAGCAATTCAAATGACCTAGTCCTAGGATACCAAAGTCCTACATTTAGGGTACCTTTAATATATCTTAATATTCTCTTAACGGCTACTAAATGTGATTCTTTGGCACAAGATTGGTATCTTGCACACATACCTACATAAATAAAATATCAGGTCTACTAGCGGTTAGGTATAGTAGACTACCAATCATACTCCTATAAAGTTTAAGATCAATTGATTTACCTTCATGATCACTATCTATTCTAGTGCTAGTGGCCATAGGAGTGGTTACAATTTTGGCATTTTCCAAACCAAATTTCTTGATCATTTCATTTGCATATTTGGTTTGATAAATATGAATACCCTCATTGGTTTGTTTGACTTGTAAACCTAGGACCAAGGTAAGCTCTCCAACCAAACTCATTTCAAATTTAGTTTCCATATGTTTTATAAAGTCTTGAAGAAGTTCCTCAGTCGTTGACCCAAAAATGATATCATCAACATACACTTGGGCTATGAATATATCTTTTAATGTTGACTTTATAAACAATGTTTGATCTACTTGGCCTCTTCTAAAATCCTTAGAAATTAAGAAAGATGACAATCTTTCATACCATGCCCGGGGAGCTTGTTTTAACCCATATAATGTTTTCCTAAGCTTACATACATGATTTGGATAATCTATGTTCTCAAATCCGGGTGGTTGCTCTACATATACTTCCTCCTTAATATAACCATTTAAGAATGACGATTTAACATCCATTTGGTAAAGTTTAAATCACATGTAGGAAGCATACCCTAAGAGAATCCTAATAGATTCTAACCTCGCAACCGGGGCATAAGTCTCATCATAGTCAAGCCCCTCAACTTGATTAAATCCCCTAGCAACCAACCTAGCCTTATTTTTAGTGATATTTCCTTGATCATCTAGCTTATTCCTAAAGACCCATCTTGTAGTAATTATGGTGCTATCATTGGGTCTAGGTACTAATTCCCACACTTGACTTCTCTCAAATTGAGCCAATTCATCTTGCATTGCCAAAATCCAATCCGGATCATGTAATGCATCATTGATCGATTTGGGCTCAATTTGTGAGATAAGAGCTACTTGACTAGTAGGAGGTCTATGAAATGACCTAGTTCTTACTCCTTGAGATAGATCTCCTACTACTTGGTCAAGTGGATGATCTTGATGAATTCTTAGGTTTCTAGAAGGGGTTTCAATTTGATCATTGTTATCTTCCACCCTTCTTTCATCATCGGAGTCTCCTCTTCCTCCCCTTGATCATTACCCCTAATGGTCAAATTTTGAAGTTTTTGGGTAATGTCTTGATTATTGTCATTAATATCCTTATCAATGGAGGACTTTCTAGGGTAGGTACTAGTAGTTTCATCAAATTGAACATTGGAAGACTCCTCAATCCCTTTGGTTCTCTTATTGTAGACTCTATACCCTCTACTTGTGGATGAGTATCCAACTAGGATTCCCTCATCCGCTTTTGATTCAAATTTTCCTAAGTTATCTTTGGTGTTTAGAATATAAACTTTACATCCAAAGACTTTGAAATAATGAATTGTGGGTATAGTCCCATTCCATAATTCGAATGGTGTTTTTCCTAAAAACCTATGGATTTGAACCCTATTTTGGATATAGCAAGCGGTATTAACCGCTTCCGCCCACAAGTAGCTAGGTAGAGAATATGCATTAAGCATAGTCCTAGCCGCCTCTTGTAGGGCACGATTTCTCCTTTCCACCACCCCATTTTGTTGGGGTGTTCTAGGACAAGAGAACTCATGCTTGTACCCTTGCTCTAAACAAAATTGTGAAAATTTTAAGTTTTCAAATTCACCACCATGATCGCTACGGATCCGGTTGATTTTGAGACTCTTTTCATTTTCAACCCTTTTACTAAATCCTATGATTATTTCTAAGGTATCATCCTTATGTTTCATAAAGTAGACCCAAGTATACCTAGAAAAATCATCTACTATAACCAAACAATATTTATTACCATTTAAAGATGGAGTACTATGACAAACAAATAAGTCAAGATGCAATAATTCTAATGGTAAAGAAGTATTAGTTAGAGTTTTACCTTTGTGTGATGCTTTTGTTTGTTTTCCTTCTTGGCATGCATCACACATCTTGTTCTTCACATACATGATCTTTGGTAGCCCTTTGACCAACTCCATCTTGGCTACCTTGGCTATGTTTTTCATGTTAATGTGCCCCAATCTTCTATGCCATAGTCAACTTTCTTCTTCTTTTGCAACAAGACACTTAGTAGAAATGTTAGAAGCATATGAAAGATCAATATAATAGATATTTGACTTCCTATATCCAACTAACATGCAATCATTTAATTCCTTGTGCCTAATCATGCATTTAGAGGATTCAAAAGAGATATGATAGTTTGCATCACAAAGTTGACTAACACTTAATAAATTAAATTTCATATTTTCAACTAGCAAGACTTTGTGAATAACAATTTTGGGGGATACCTCAATTGTACCTCTACCTAATATCTTGAGTTTTCCACTATTCCCAAAGGACACCGCTCCCTTCTTCACATATTTAATTGTGGAGAACTTGCTCACATCCCCGGTCATATGTGTTGAGCAACCGCTATCCACAATCCACATACCTCGCTCTCCTACCTAAATCACATGAAAAACACAAGCTTTTGGTACCCAAACATTTGGACCGGTAACATTAAGTAAAAGCTTCTTAGGTACCCATGCTTTCTTAGCTTTTCCCTTAATGGTTGTTTTCCTATTAATCAATGAAATATAAGCAACTTCTTTTTCTTTTGGCTTATATCCTAAACCGGCCTTGTTGTAAACGGCTCTTTGTCGACTAAGGATCATATCAAGACATTTTGAGCCATTTGAAAATTTCTCTAAACATGCTTTCAATTCACTAACCTCATCCTTAAGTTTGTCATTTTCTTCCTTAAGCATGCAAGAATCAACATGTGAGGGTTTTTCATTCCTAATAGCCTTTAGTTCTACCTTCATGCTCTTAACCTTAGATTTAGACTTATCTAGAGCTTCTTTAAGATAGGCAATTGATTTATAAAGAAGCGTAACTTTGGGAGAGTTCATTACCTCATCGTCACTAGATGACGATTCATCACTTGAGGAGTCTTCTTGGCTTGATGTGCCGGAATCATCTTCTAATGTCATGAGTGTCACATGGCGTGTGATGTGGCAAAGCTCATCATCGGAGGAGGAGTCTTCAACACTTGGTGTGTCCCATGTGGTTTGAGCCACCATGGCCTTCTTCTTCTTCTTCTCCTTCTTGTCCTTCTTTTTCTTTTCCTTTTCCTCCTTCTTCTTTAGCTTCGGGCAATTCGGCTTTATGTGCCCCTTCTTGTTGCAAGCATGGCAAATCACATTATTGCTAAAACTTGAATTACCACTAAATTTACCTTTTGAGGAATGAGACCCCTTCCTTGCTTCTCTATTCTTGAACTCTTTTGACTTTCTATAAAGCTTCTTGACAAAATTTGCCATTTCACTAGATGAGTCTCCATCACTACTTGACTCATCCTCCGACTCGGATGATGATGATGCTTCTTTTCTTTCCTTCTTCTTCTTTTCTTTCTTGTCCTTCTTTTCAACAAATAGAGCTAAACCCTTTTCCTTAGAGGACATATTAGTTTGCTCATGTAATTCAAACTCACAAAATAATTCATCAATTTTAATTTGAGAGAGATCCCTAGTTACCTTAATGGCATCAACTATAGAAGTCCATAAAGAATTTCTAGGAAATGCTTGAAGTATATACCTTACCAAGTCCCGGTTGTCGACTCGCTCACCTATGATGTGAAGTCCATTCACAATCTCCTTGAACCTTCCATGCATTTGACTTACGGTTTCATGCATCTTCATTTGGAAGGCTTGAAGTTGTCCAATTAGTAGGTCCTTCTTGGCTCTCTTTGACTCCTTGGAACCTTCATTTAGCTCAATGAGCTTTTCCCATAGCTCCTTGGCGGATTCGAAAGGCCCCACCTTGTTGAGTTGCTCCATTGTAATACCGCATTGGATGGTGAGTACGGCTTTTGCATTTGATTCGAACTTCTTGTTTCATCTTCCTTGTTCAATCCTTGCTTGGAATAGGGTTTCCATGTTCATCCACGGGTTCCTCGAAGTCATCTACAATACTATGCCAAATTTCAATATTACTCATAAGATAGTACTTCATCCTACCTTTCCAATACGCAAAATGACTCCCATCGAATAGCGGTGGCTTGGCGGTGCTATATCCCTCTTGAAGAGCCATTGATGTCTTGGTTGATGGTGAGATCTTCCAAGCTATCCGGGCTCTGATACCACTTGTTAGGACCCTTGGAATGGCTAGAGGGGGAAGGGGGGTGATTAGCCTTTCTTCGTTTCTACAAAAACGTTAGCGGAAGCAATACAAAATATAAACACAAATCAAAGCAAGAAACAAAGCTAACACCCGATGTACGTGGTTCGGAGATGACGCTCCTACTCCACGGCAATCCATAAAGTGGATTAACCCTAATCAATCTTCACTAGAACCTCCTTTGGATGAACCAAGGTGGAGAAACCTTTCTTACAATGCTCTCCTCTTCTTTACAATGATGGATGATCAAGAATAAGAGAAGAGGA